>OX411745.1:1586602-2786602 GCA_948252205.1 Orthosia incerta | reverse complement strand
AATTGCGTAAGTGAATTCAACAAGGCAAAGGGTTTGACCGCCATCAATCGACAAATCACATGCGAGATGAAAGACGCGAAGTGGATTTCCGTCTATTTGATTGGTCGATTGATGGCGGTCAAAACCATTGCCTTGCCGAAGTCACTTACGCAATTAGGCTGTGGTTGGAGCTACAGTTTTAAGCTGTTGTTGACCCAAAGCCATACAAATTGACAAAAATATTATTAGGTAAATTTTTTTAAGAAAAATATTTCGAAAAACAACGGCCTGCCGCATCGAGTGGGGTATCATTGTTTAGAGCTCGTTGAGTAGATACAAGCTGTATTTTTTGTTTAAAATAATATTGGAAAACAAAAGAATGAGAAGCTTGGTGGCTTCTTAGCCAAATTTTTTTACAAAATTTTGTTCGGAAGAATTTTTTAACTTCCCGTTTAACTTAAATTTGGTGATAATGTTTATTATTATTTATTACGTATATTTTATTATATTATATTATATATACAAATATATTGATAAATCAGATTTTTCTTTAAAATTTTGTTAATTTTTCTTGTTAAAACCAACTTGTTTTTTCGGTTTGGTACGGAACCCTAAATGTATAAAGTCCGTCCGACTCGCACTTGGCCGGTATTTAATAGTCAGAAAACTTTTACGTAAGGATTAAAATGGCGCTTTCACAACTTTTGTTTAGAAAATAATTATGTTAAACAGCCTTATTTATGCTTCAGTTAAAATTATATGACTATTGATAAATTAGCCCTAACTTAAAAATAGATCTCTGCTTTGTAATTGTTACTGTTGTCTCTATGGAAATTATATGTCATTTTAAGTTTTGCGCCTATATAAGCAATTTTATCCATCTTTGGGCGGAAATAAATATTATAAGAAGAATGAAAATTGCAAAACAGCCTCCATACAGGGATAGATTAGTAATTCAACAAAGCAAATAATTTTATTTTGAAAATATGCATTTAGTCGTTTTTTCATGATATCTAGACTCCCAAAGGTCTGTTTATAAAATTTCGCGCGCTCGTTTTCGTCCTAAATCATCATCCATTTCGAAACAAATTCTATGTGCTAATTCGTACGCGAACTAGCTTCTTAAAGCTCATCACAGCATCTATCTCTTTCGCACAAAATAGTTCGTGAAGTCGACTAGGGCAACCTTAACGCGGTTTTCTGCAGTTTCTGTCTACCCCCATGGGAAAAGGCGTGTTATGTTATTTATGTAATCTGGTGGAGGTTGCATGAATTGGCTGTATGCGTTAAGCCCAGGATCGTTAGAGCGATGCATGAGAGAGTTCTATATCCAGTAGTAGACATCCTTCATCCGAGATGATGATGACGATTTACGTAGCCAAAACAAAGGCTTTGTCTCTGTCTATTTAGGTGTTTGAACCCCCTCTATTTATAACTATCACCTCTTCATTACAAAGTTAAGGCTCTTTGAACCTAAGTGCGAAGTAAAACGTGTGTCTAGTATATTTTTATCACTTGCTCGATAAGACGATTAAGGAGTTGTTATGATTCATAACAATGGATTCCCACGACATGCGACACTATCAAGCTTCAATAAAAATATGTTTAAATCAGTCTCGTGATTTTTTTACCGAAGATAAAAGAGGAGGTTCTCAATTCGACATGTATATTTTTTATGTATGACCACGCTTAACTTTTTATACAATGGTCCAATTTCATTTTTTATTTTTTTATTGGAATGTATTTAACTCAAAGTCAACGAAGATCAAACTAGCTACAATAATTCTAAGCTTAACGTATTTAATTTGGATGTTTGTTTGTTTAGCGCCAAATCAAAATAAAAGTTTTTATTTTTGCTTTTCAGTTCGTTATTTTATCGGTCAAATTTTTTTGTCAAAAAGGACTTTTTACTTTTTCTGTTACTGAAACACTAACAGTAGTTGGGCTTGTAAACGACTGTATAATGTATATTGGAGTCAATAGGAATGTGCACGTATAGAATCGTTCAAGCAGTTCCTACGACAAAGATGTGAATAATTTTATTTCTAAATCTAAAATTCTAAATACTTCAATTCTGTTTAGACAGTTGTTACATTAGTCCACATTCCACAATACAGTAACAAGTTGCGATTTATACTTTATGTAGAATTAAAGCATTCTAGCAAATTGCAAACTGATCCATGATCGAGTTGAACGATTTTACAGATAGATCTGACACTTTTTAAGTCACTCGACGAGCCTTACTTACTCAAAAAATTACACCTAGCTATTTCGAAGGAAAGTAATTATGTGCTTGGCAACCTGACACTAAGCATATCAGTCTATACTAATATTATAAAGAGGAAAGATTTGTATTTTTGTGTGTAACGAATAAACTTAAAAACTACTGGACCGATTTCAAAAATTCTTTCACCGTTGGGAAGCTACACTATCCCCGGGTGACATAGGCTACTTTTTATCCCTGTATTCCCACGCGAACGGGAACTACGCGGGTGAAACCGCGAGGCGTCCGCTAGTCATAAATAAAGGAAACGATAGCAGTAGCACGTATCGAATGTTTTCGAGTTAAACGATGCCCTTTACCAAGAGTTATCCCCATCGAGATACTAACATATAAAATCGAAATTTTTGACGCAGTTAAATAAATCACTGCCTACAACAGAAGGGTGTTAGTCATAAAGATACGTAAACAAAGTATGTCAGTAGGTAAAGTTATTAATGCAATGTTCTACACAGATAATATGCTAGTACATTGCCCTCGTTTAAAAACATACATTGTTTTATGCGAGTTATCAGGCAGTGGCTAGATTTTCATGTTCAACAAAAACTTTTAATGCAATAATAACAATTAGGCATTTGTCACACAGGATGCGTTCCGCGGTCCGGTCACTCGAACATTTGGTGCGGGAAATGTTCGAGTGACCGGAACGCAGGGCGCGGAACCACAGATTACTAAATAGTTACTTCTGAACGCAGGACGCAGAACGCATTCAGTGTGGTCCAGGGGTTCGATTTCGGGGCCTAAACCGAGCAGTGAAATATATACTTTTTTTTATTATGTTTCCATCTGGAAATTCTCTTTTCCCGGAGTTTGGATGTATGCACGGTTGCTGACATAAGGCTCGACCCAATTACAAAACTGGCTAAATGTGGGTGTAGGTACTGTAGGTGCACTTTTGCCTACCCCTTCGGGGAATACAAGCGTGATGTTCAACGTTGCCAATCTGCGGGGATTTCTCCAAACTGCGGAGATTTTCAGTCCGAACTTTTGTACTCATATTGCAGAGTGACCCACTAAATTATTTTACGTCAATAAAGTACACATTTTTATATGCTTCTTTAGTTTACTAAGCGTCGAAATCTTTTTAGGGTTCCGTACCCGAAGAGTCCAAACGGAGCCCTATTGCTGTAACTCACGTGTCCGTCTGTCTATCCGTCGTTTGTCACACAGGTTTTTCAGCCAAACGGTTGGAGCTACAGTTTTTCAAATTTTCACAGTATAAGCATATTGTTGGCCTTAGAAATTGTCAAAAAATATTTTTACATGTTTTTAAGGGGGCCTCCCATACTTCTAAACGGGAAAAACAATTTGTCCTATCGAACGGTGTTTAGAGCTCGTTGAGCATATAAATACTGTATTTTTTGTTTAAAAAACTATTGGAAAACAAAGGTAAGAGAAGTCACCAAAGTCAGATCTTTTTACAAAATTTTTTCCAAAGAATTTTTTTACTACCCATTTAGCTAGGAACTTGAAATTTGGTGATAATGTTTATTATATATATTTTACTAACAAATACTAACAATATACCAATATATTGATAAATCAGGTTTTTCTTTGAAATTCCCTAATTTTTCCTATTAAAAACAACTTTATTTTGCAATTTGGTACGGAACCCAGAATGTGCGAAGTCCGACAAGCACTTTGCCAGTTTTTTTTATACCCTACACATTCTTCTGGGTTACGAAAAATAGGTAAACTTAGTTAGTCATCAGTTCAATCCATCATTTATCTGATGCCGGTCTGAATTGCATCCTCTAATATATTAAACATTTGGTTTGCTCAAGACTCATCTTCAAATGAAATCATAAGTTAATTACTTACTAAAAAATAATGTTTCCGTATCCGCCAACCAATATCGGGTAGTGGACCTTTCAATTCGTATCTACCGTCGCCGCGCAATGCGATCGACACAGTCTGAAGAGCTTGTTCTGAAACCAAAAAATAATATAATTATAGCAAATACATAATCATCAACGTATAGCCGAGCCGGTATAACATACATTTTGATAATGCTACAACACAGGCCTCTTTTTACCCAACTGCGGGCGTATAATGTTTTTCGAGCGTATGTATGTATATATGTCCATTTCTATAGCACGCTTTACAGCCCAAACGGCTTGACGGATTATGGCATATCAGGGGGGTGACCATAAGCTCTTAGAGCGGTATCAATTTGAGATCGAATAAGGGACAGATGTATCTGACGTGTATACATCTGTCACTTACTCGATCTCAAATTGATACCGCTCTAAGAGCTTATGGTCACCCCCCAGGTGTCGTTGGATTCGTCTCAATTGTGGGAGTGACATAGGTTATATAATATTTAAATATGGCGCGCCTCCCCGAAAAATGGACAGGTATAATTTCTTTTTCGTTATCATAATAATATGGGTATTAAATGAAAGCTACTAAATAGATAGATCATTCCAAATATATGTGTCGGGTTTAGTCAATAGTACGGACGTCAAAACAAATCACAAGCACGCCCCTAGCGGCAATAAAGAGCAAATACGCATTGGCGCGCTTTTATAAGCACTTGCGTGGAGGAAATAGAGCAGTTGAGTACTGGCAGCCGTAGAGCTAAGACGTCGTAGAATCAGTGTCGATCCGTAATATTAGTAAGCAGGAGTGTAACTTGTGTCTATTTGAATATACTCAGTGCATCGAATAATTTGTGTGATTTCATTTTCACGATTCACCCACCGACCTGCCCACACACGATGTCTTTACTTAAGGGAATATTTCCCGACTTCCCGATGGTTTGCATCTATCGGCCAGCCTTGATGCGACATCAGAATTGGGATTCGATCGTGCTAATGAGATCACACGTAAAAACAAAGCTAGTGAAAATGTCGGTTACATTCTTGCAAAAAAAATCGTGGTGTCAGTTGCGACTACCCTCATTCTTGAATAATGAAAAACCAGTCTGGAGCGGAGCGGCAAGGAGGCTAGTAACAACCAAGGAGCTGGACAGGTCAAGGAGGAGCGTGTAGACGTGTGGAAAGATCCATACACACGGATCTTTATGCCAATCTGGTGAGTCGTTTTCATTTTGTTATGACTATGGCCAAGAGTGTTCATTATTCAAAGTTCTGGTTTTGTGTACAGTATGGCGGTCAGTGGATCGTCGGGGTGGCCCGTGTCGGTTCATGATTTCACATAAGTTACAATCGATGGTCAAGTTTTAGTGTTGCTGAAGAATTATTATTCTACTATCACTGGTAATAGTCCTTAGCTAGCTTTTATTGTTCGGACTATAGAGTGATGTAGTAGCATTGCCGTACCAAACACATCATTCTGGAAATTATGATAATACCACATGAAATATTTTGATTAGTTTTGATAATGTGATAGTTTTATGCAGTGAGGGTTCAATTTGAGAAGAAGCATGGTATTCTTCTTTTCGAGTCAGAGAGCCAATCTATCTGGAACGTAGTAAACCCTACCAGACCTCATTAATTCAGACTTAAAATGCCACTGACGTTAGTGCATTCATTGGATTCTCAAACTAAAGCCCATATACCTACCTGGACACTTGGGACACTGTAATGAGTGGTTCATGTTTTGGACAGGGACACTGCACTCACATCCGGTGTCCATAATAACCCATTTTGCCGTGCCGGTTGAGGTTACTCCGCCGCTGCACCGGCTAATTGTTATCAAAACTGTTTATGGTTAAGATGACCGTGTAAACATTTACTCTCGTAGTGTTTTTCATGTTTCAGATACCATATTGCGTCGCAGTGGAGCCTCTGCTGCAGGCTAGCGGTTCAAATGCTGAATGCGAAGGTTGACGTGTCAACATCTGAGAGGTTGAGACCGACGGCAGGCTAGCAGTTCGCAGTTGGTAGCCGAACGTTACGAACGCGCGCAAGTTTCGAATGGAACACTCGGTGAGTCGCTTCCATGTTATTTCGATAGTGAGGTCGAATGTTCTCTAGTGAAGAGATGCTATTTCGAGCTTAAAGAGTGTTCATGTTTGACCACTGAGTTGGTCTTGGTTATATCTAGCACTATCACTAGGTAATTAAGACACACTTAGTAAAAAGCAAGTAGTTAATGAGGTTCGTATTGGCTAGTTAGTATTTTCCTAGTTTCAACATTTGGTTCAGTACGAACTTTAGGATGAGATATCCCATATGAAGGAGATGAGATATCCAAAATGACTGCAAAACTAGTGATTTTCAGTGGCAAAGCGAGTAAGTAATGTCGTGGAGTAACGAAATTGTATCGAGTTAGTTAGTAACGGTACTGGTCATTTACCTGTATTCAGAAAAGATCTTGTTTCGTCTCTTGCTTACTTTCAAAGTAATATTATGATAGCAGTAGATCTCGCGATCGTTTTCCTTACATAAAAACTGAGTTAGTGTGCGATAGTAAAGGGTTACTGTTGATAATTTGATTTTAACGATATTGATCAGAGTTAATTCGTGAAGTTCCTTCACACGAGTTATTAACACACAAATATTATCAGGCTTAATTGTAACCCTCATATTAACAGTTGGTATGCTCCAATATCTTTGAGTAAAAAGAGCGAATCTAGTACGAATGATCCCCGATCACCAAGTTCCTTGAGAATTAGATGTCATAGTTGATGAAAGTGGTAATGAAACTAAATCTGATTAAGAATGGCTTGCACACTCATACTCGAAACTTAAGACCGCACCTCATGAGTAACATGTGGCGATGGGTCTACAAGGAATCGTTGGTGCGATTTCTGTCTGTGTTGGTGCACAGAGCGATTCATGTGTTGTAGCACATATTCGCTAGATTTTTGAGAATCGTTGGTGCGATTCCTGTCTGTGTTGGTGCACAGAGCGCTTATGTGTTGTAGCACATTTGCGCTAGATTTTTGTGAATCGTTTTTACGATTTCTGTCTGTGTTGGTGCACAGAGCGCTTCATGTGTTGTAGCACATATTGCGCTAGATTTTTGTGAATCGTTTATACGATTTCTGTCTGTGTTGGTGCACAGAGCGCTTCATGTGTTGTAGCACATATTGCGCTAGATTTTTGAGAATCGTTGGTGCGATTCTTGTCTGTGTTGGTGCACAGAGCCCCTCATGTGTTGTAGCATATGTGGCGGCAGATATGTAAAGAATCGTTGGTAGATACGATTCTGGTTTGTGTTGGTGCACAAATCACAGTGAAAGTTTCATGAGTTGAGTATGCATTGCCTATGAATTATAACAAACCGTAACAAGCATTGTTACAATTACTTTGTTTAGTTGTTGAACTTGTTGATCGTCGGACCTTTTTCTAATGAATAGTGTTGTGTGGGACACTCTAATACGAAAACTAAATAGGCCCTGTATTAAGTCCGCGATAGGTGATTACGACAGGATGGTGATCGTTATACACCGAAAGCTTTGAATAGGTACGCTTGGAACCTACAAGTATGCACACTGTAGGTTAGGGCAGATGCCAGCGGGTCATGTACCAGTCGATGTTGATGTCAAAAGGATTTTGATGATAATGAGCAAGCTTAAGGTGTCGAGTAATTCAGTCTATCGAACGCATTACGTTTGACCGTACCAGTGGATTCTGGCGGAGGTCGGGGTCTAGAGAGAGACCGAGAGACCGTTGTGAGAGCAATATATTTGCTGGTCGGCTAGAGAGCCGTGGCGTTGGAGGGTTTACTCGAGGGTTTCTGTAAGCTTGGCAGTTGTTGCTGCAGTAGAGTTTTAAAGTTTGTTTGGAGCGACTAGTGGTACATGGCCCAGGGTAATGATTTAGTTTAAAGAGTAGAGTTCTCAAATTTCCCTATTTTCACGAAACCAATAATCTAGTTTGGTCAGGAGTAGCCGAGCGTTGTGTGGCAACTGAGAGCCTGAGTGGCAACTAATGGCCTGTGTGGCAACTGTTGGCCTTGATGGCAACGGTAGGCCTGTATGGCACCTGTAAGTCTGTGTGACACTGTCTGGTGTGAAAAGTCATGTTTGTGTTAGGAACCTTAAAGAAAGTTCCTATTGAGTCATGAGGTTAAAAGAAAGTAAACTCGCAGTCACGCGTGTGGTGAGGTCACCATATTAATGTTGATGACGTTCGAATCGTCAAGCCCTCATTACGTAAATTGAAATAATTTTGGTTTTCTAATTTTGATTACTATGCGTAGATCGTGATGGTAACACACAAAGCTCAAGTACCAATTGAGATTGTAGATGAAGTAGCAAGTACTAAATCTCTGACATCGTGGAGATGTGCGAGTAGAGCAATTGCTCTCTTAGCTATCTTAATTAAAATAGCTATGAGATAGCTAGTAGAGCTATGTGATGGCTAAAGATCGTGAATAAGAAACCTGGTGTATTGTTTCTTTGTTTGATTTAATGTGAGAGTAATGACTATCAGTGGTACTTGGACTTTGTAATCACGAAGATTGGGTGCTTTTAGGTACCAAACCGATGAGGTTGCTATTTTCTTTAAATTGGAAATAGAATTACTCGTTCCTTGCAATAGTGAACAGAGCGATTTGAATGATCTTGTTTGATTGTCTCAAAATGTTTCCTCACTCTAGAATATGAGTCAGGATTGGACGAGCAAATACTGTTTGAAAATTTTGTATTTTTCAAAAAAACCGGATGAAGTGGACTAAGACGACGTGTGGTGTAACACGAGGTGACCATGAGATGGCATGGAGCAAGGACAAGAAGATGATGCCTGCGGGTGATAGATTTGGGGATCTGTCACCTGAGAGAGGCCCGAGAAGGCGACGTGTGTGTTCCACGTTCGCCTCTCAAGAGGAATTACGGCCTAGAGAACACCATGTAGTTTTAGTAAGTAGGAGTCTGACAGACCCCTCAGCTTTCCCCAAGGGCTGAGGACATCCATTGAGGATTTCCACATGATTCGATACACTGTTAAAAACCTGACAATTAGGAACAGACGAGGACGCCTGTCTCGCAGGATGGCCGTGTCGGGTTTAGTCAATAGTACGGACGTCAAAACAAATCACAAGCACGCCCCTAGCGGCAATAAAGAGCAAATACGCATTGGCGCGCTTTTATAAGCACTTGCGTGGAGGAAATAGAGCAGTTGAGTACTGGCAGCCGTAGAGCTAAGACGTCGTAGAATCAGTGTCGATCCGTAATATTAGTAAGCAGGAGTGTAACTTGTGTCTATTTGAATATACTCAGTGCATCGAATAATTTGTGTGATTTCATTTTCACGATTCACCCACCGACCTGCCCACACACGATGTCTTTACTTAAGGGAATATTTCCCGACTTCCCGATGGTTTGCATCTATCGGCCAGCCTTGATGCGACATATGTATATCGTAACACTTTTATGTTCCTGTTTTGGCACAAATTCAAGATAAGCGTAACTTTGATAGCAAAATAAATAATCCTTTACCACATAATTTATTCGGAGAACTCGTTCATTAATAAAACTAATTGTAGCCAAATTACATCTCATGACGATTCCAATAAGACCAAACACGACTAGGATACATTGTTTTATTTCAGAGAGTTTTATAACAGACTATAATGAAGCAAATACTTATAAATAATTGGTACTGATTAAAATGATACTATCAAACTGATCTGATGATGAAGCCGGAAGGTAGGCGATGGAACTCCGAAATAAAACCATGTATCCTAATCGTGTTTGGGCTTATTTGAATTGTCGTGCGATGTACTTTGTCAATAAATGATTTTCAAGGTAATTTGAGGTACCTACCAAAAGTGAAAGAGTGCTGGTTTCGAGAAATTAATATTTGGTCAACTATAAACACTAGGATGGAAGAAGGATGACAAAACCAGGCCAAAAATAATTCGCTATATAATAAAAATATGATGGCTAATCATGGGACCTGTTGCCTAATTGCGCAAGTGAATTCGGCAAGGCAACCCAACCCTTTGCCTAGCCGGATTCACATTACGCAATGAGGCTGCAGGCTAGATTTCTGCCCAACAATATAATAATAATATGGTCAATTGAACAATTCCTAGTCGTACCAAATGCGACATCAAATAGCAGCGGATCATATTCAGCCTTGACCAATAAGTGTCAGTTTTCATTAGCACTATTATATAACTGAAGGTAAAGTAAATAAGTTATTTACATAGGAAAAATATAATCTTTAAGCTGGTTCATTTTAAAGCAGACAACCCAAAAACTCACGTAAAGAGAAACCTGTGGTGATCTCACGTGATTTCTAGGGTAGGGTTTCATAGTGGGGAAGCTCACCGTCCGATAAGGACCCAATGTAGGGGAATGACACCTCTGAACGTTAAGTCACGTGGTCAGACCATACAAATAGAAGGCGTTAACGATAGTAAAAAGAGATTCGAAAAGAAACGTTTGTAACTTGGCTAGGAGGGCAGGCCCGAGTCCACGCGCGGTCGCCTCAAAGAGTTGTCAGCAAAAACTGACGGGGTCCGCTAGGACCGATGCTTGTCTGGGTCGCGGATAAATTTGAAAATGAGTTACCGCGGCCCTGGCACAAGCAACTGAAGGAACACGGGTGGGTTTTAGTCAGTAAAAGTCTGACACGCCCTCCCGCTTCACCGGAGCGGGAGAAGTCATTGGATGATATACCACACATAAAAAAAGGGTTTCATAGTGGCAAATGAGCCCCAAATGTACTACTATGATAGATATACTTTCTTCGGTTTTTTTATTTTTATTTTTTTTATTTGTGATGGGTTTGCTCTTGACTCTAGTCTAGGTCAGAGGTGACAGAGACAGAGTCGACGATGGATCGAGCTTACCCAGAAGAAGCCTGTTCACTCTAACTTTGAAGAGATTTTGTCTAAATAAATCTTAACTTAGCCATTTTTGCAGAGATTGATTGGGAAAAGTTCAACCAACTCTTTATAATGGTTTCATAATGATAATAAATTTCGAAGCATCAGTAATGATGATGATATACATCGGTAATAAAGATGCATCTGCGTGTAAGCAAAACGACTCAGCAGAGTTGCAAAATCGCAAGAGTGTTCAACAAAGAACTCTACAAAAATATGCGCACATTTTTTGTCTTACTTCATTTGAATATGGTTAGACATTTCAACCCTGAAAACTGAGATGAACAATAAATTTTATGTGGGTCAAGGATTTTAGTCTACGAGTATTAGGTTTTAAAATTTGTAATGGTTTTGGAAACTTTTAAATTAAAACACTTTCCGCAATAAAAAATCGCCTCTTTTTACCCGACTGCCGAAGAAGGGTTATGTGTTTATTAGCCTATGTATGTATGTTTGTTTCCATGTGGTGTTGTGGTGGCGTTGGCCGATTTTGATGATTCTTACGCCAATCCTTGCGAAGTTGCGAGTGTCACTGGCTACATTAAAATTGGAAATTAGAAAAATGGCGGCTTTTGGGCGCCATATTGTGGGGGCCCAATTATTTTTTCAATACTCAAAAACCAGTTACTTCTTTGCATGAAATGGAGTTTCTTGTGCATTCTTTTCATAACAAGCTACTTCTCCGAATGCACGGTAGAATCAATTTTTATTACTTTAATTGATATCGTTGAAAAGTGCCGCTTAATGGCCTAGTTGAAATAAATACATTTGACTTTGACTTTTTTAATGGCTGATACATTTGTAAAACCATTTCCAAGGCAGGCATCTGCAAGCCAAGCAAGCCATCTGGTTTTGCTATAACCGAGCATTTGATGATATTCCGTTTCAGTTTCGGCGCAAAACTCCTTTAGAGCTTCAACTCGAATAATCTAAATATAAAAAAAATGAATATATCTTGACAATAATGCTTTCGTAAACTAAGGCTAGCCTGTCTGCAGCAGATTTTATTGCATTGTGAATTACATGGGCTCCACATCCAATACCTATTAATGACTTTTTCAGATGCTGCGGCCGCAGCCGGCTCGACTACTCAAATTTTCGCGTGGTTTCAGAAAACGGGACAATTTTGCGTCCCGGAGTTCATTTCGGGGACACCGGGAGTCCGGGACTCGTAATTATGAAAAGGGACATTCCAATTCTAAACGGGACGTCTGGTCACGTTAGCAGTCATAGCTATGTAAAAAAAAACCGGCCAAGTGCGAATCGGACTCGCGCACGTAGGGTTCCGTACCACGGTACCACTATCGCAAAAAACGGCAAAAAAATCACGTTTGTTGTATGGGAGTCCCACTTAAACATTTATTTTATTCTTAAACCGGCAACAGAAATACATCATCTGTGAAAATCTCAACTGTCTAGCTATCACGGTTCATGAGATACAGCCTGGTGACAGACGGATCGCGGAGTCTTAGTAATAGGGTCCCGTTTTTAACCTTTGGGTACGGAACCCTAAAAAGAACAAGATGGTTGAATTTTCGGTTCACAAAATTAAATGAAGTTCCAAAGATTCGGTGGTTTTATTCCTGCTGTAATTAATACAAACGATAGCAGAACAGTGGTGATTTGCGTTAGTGCAGTCTCCCACAGGATGATTTCCGACTTTAATGTAAGGGAAGTCTATGGCTGAAGCTAGTTAATTAATATGAGTATGATAGCTTTACTAAATTCCTTGAAACTTTATTCGCACTAATGAAGAAAATGAAACCTTTTTTTGTTTTCTTTTATACAAACCTTCTCCTGACACTTACGAACACAACAAAAAAAAGGTCTCCTGTGCGGGTCACAAATAAATATATTTTGTTTCTTTTCTTTCTTTCTATTTCTAGATAGTCTAGTACTTATGACTTACCTAATTTAGCACTAAGTAAGTATGCTTTGGTTTTATTAAACAATTGATATGAGAGATCCTTTGAAACTTTAATTAAATAATAAATTAATCTTTCTCCCGGGCAACTAATTTGATAATTAATGTAGATGGCTGAAATAGTATGGGCAAACCAAAGAAACAAAGAATTTTCATACCTACTTGCCACATTCTCTGGTTTATTGATAAAGATACACATAACTACTTACGAAAACTATTAAAACAGAGATGACTCAACTACTGGAACGCAAAAATAGCTTCAGTTTGCATGATAACAAGTTTACAAAGTCATCATGTGAACAGATTCACAAATGCATAGCAACAAGCAGTGTCATAATATTGTTAGAAAAACTAACAATATTATGACACTGCTTCATTATATTATCATATTCACGCATTTTATCACGGTTTTTTTCGCCAAACTGTGATAAAAATGAGTGACTCAAGCCTGTCACAGTAGGGCGTGCTCGCCCGGTAGGTTATGAGTACTGCGCACCTGGCCTTTCTTTGTCACCTCTGACCTAGACTAGAGTCAAGAGCAAACCCATCACAAATAAAAAAATATAAAAAAATAAGGGCGCAATCAGATTGAAGCTAACTAATTAATTAACTACTTTATGGTGCTTCTAAACTAGTAAAGTATTATATTGCCATTCCTGACTAACCGTGCAAATTTTATAGCAGTTTAGCTCTTCTAACTAAACTACTACAACATACATACATCCTACATTGAGAGATATTACTACTAATATCTCTCAATGGGATTGCACCCTAATGTCCCTAACTTCTGGTGAAGAACTTTATAGGTACTGTTTTCATTGTTATAATGACTAAATATTACCTGCTATATCCAGCGGGTAGTTGCCAGGGTCCAGGAAACTCCTCACTTGTAATGATAAAGCTAACACCTCATATGACAGCACTTCATTGATGTAGTTCTAAAAATAACACAACATGGTTATACTACTAAATAAAATTCTTAAAATCATTCATTCACAGCACTGACAAACAATGTACTTGAATTTGTTTTTATTTTCTAATTAGTTTTAGTTTCCAAAAGGTAAAATAGCAGATGACAGTTTGGATAGATGCAGTGGCGTAGCGTAGTGGCGGCACATTTTGGGTCGGGAAAGTCCATTAAATAAATAATATCATAAGTTTATTGTATGCTATGTTTTTAAAAATACTTAAAATTTAACTAATATGTATGTAAAAATGAATAAAAGGAACAATATCTTGCAAAACCATATACATAAAGAAAAGTGTTCAATGTTGTATAATTAATAACAGTTGCAAATTAGGTGACAGTACGGGTTCTTTGGAATATTACCAAATAAATAGGCGGCAAAATTTACCTCTGCCCCAGGCGGCTAAAATCCACGCTACGCCACTGGATGGATGTTCATCATTTATAGCAATGGGAAATCCCATCTGGCATATGGCTTGTACTTATTGTTTTCAATGGTTATATGGCTTGAAGCTTATGATATTTCGACGCCATTGTAGGTGTAGCGAGAGCGAGAGAAGATAAAAATGTCGAGCAACTTTAAATAAACAAAAAAAAAATTGTTCCCTGCAAGTTATACATGTCTTGACCAAATTGACAATAAAATCATGAGTGATTTCACCACTAACAAAATACAGGGAATTGAACTCAGTTGGCAGGAATACTTTAGCGGCTTCCTTATTGACTCATACATTGAATCAAAATGTTTGTCTTTGCAAAAGGTACAATGGGGCCTTAAGATTAGGGATGATAAAATAGATAAGGTGTATTTTAAAGATTAGAGGAATACAGATATAATGGGGTTTGAGATATATTTGTGTTAATAGGGTCTGTATCTTCAATGAATAAATAACCATAATGATTCAAGTGTCTTCATATCCATACACAAATATCCTGCCTTGAAGGATTAAAACAATAACAAATTCCTGTTAGCTTGTTGCCTTGTGGCATTAAGTCTGCCTATGTACCACTATTGTCCATGAAGTTTAAATAAATAAGATTGTTCTGAAAATTATGTTTCTGACAAGGTGAAGACATACATAAATTAATATAAAATTATGAGAAATACAACCTCATCCAATAAGGTGCCCATTTGAAATGCTATAAGATTAATTCTGGTCAGGAAAATCAAGCAGGTATTGTATTATTTTGCAAAACATTAAATACAATTTTTATTTACGATTTTCTGGTACTTTATTACTTGATATTGTTCATAAAAGAAATGTGTGGCAAATTTTTCATGTTCCTTAATAGTTTTACCTATTATGATAAGCCAGTTATCATCTATCTAACATTTTTATTAAAATAACACTACAAACCTGTAAAGCTATTTGTCTTTCCGCAATGAAGGCTGGCTGCATGTTTCCAATGAGTTTCTTTGGTGGTATGGGCAGGTCTATGTTAGACTGCAGCAGCCCTGAGTTTAGGGCGGCAAAGTCCCGGTATCGACGCGATACATTCCAATTGTTTTCCTTCAAGGGACCTCGCTGCACACGTAAAATATATTCCTGGAACATTCGATTATGTTAGAGAATGTCATAGGATCAGAGATATCAAAGTAAGTATAATGGGGTTGATATTATGACGAAGAACACTGAACATTTTTACTATGCTCATTATGATGATATCCATGGAAATAGGCCGACAAAACGGCACACAGACCGCTGTATTATATTTACGATTTTTTCAAAATAAAGCCATACGTTTACCTCATTACATCTAAGATGAACAAATAAAAGGTCTCCGCACCAGACCGTAAGACATTTCGAAACAATAAATATCACTTACTGTGTGTTTGTTAATGTTTTGTGCATTTTCTACTGTGCAGCTAAGCTTTTCTGTGTCATCTATTAGGGCTTTGGTTTGCGATGTTTTCTCGAATATAGCCATTGCACCAAGTATTTACAACTCATTGATTGATATTACAATAAGACTAACACCACTAAACATTTTGTTATCACTAATTATTGAAAAAGAAACGAGTCGTATCATTCATCCAATATAGCGAGATGCGTTCCAAGAATCTGTTTCCACAAGTTTGTGTACCTCTTTTCTCATTGAAAAAATATATGAGAAAGAAATAAGAGAATGCTGAATATACAACCAAAATATTTTTTTTGCCATGGAATGCATTAACTTTGACAGCGATGTACTGTCAATTGAGTATGACAGCGGCGAGCTCCGGCTCTTTTAGTTTAGGAATTACTTGCATAATGATTATATTAATTACATTCAAATTTCTTCTCAAATATTCATAAGTATCTATTCTTGAAATGAAAATAAACATATACTTAACCTTCAAAAGGTTTCTAAGCATTTAAATAATTATTTTCAGCATTTTGTTGCATTAAAAACAATTTCTTCGCAATCAGCTGTTACTTGTCGTTCTCAAAAACATTGCTTTTGTCATAGATATAGGAAAACTCTCATATAGGGAGTTTTCCTATATCTATGGCTTTTGTATATGTCGCTGGAACGCAATCAGACCACGGAAATCACAGGAAATCCTATGCATTCACACAGTTAGCAATGAAAAAACAATGTTGGAATGTAGGCTACAAAAATCATCCTTTTATTATATTTCATACGAATTATTTGAGGATTAATTTTAATGCATAGTTTCCTATACATTCGTTTTTAATTACCCTCCTAGTTCTGAAGATCATGATATCTTTTTAGTATTGATTATTTCCGTTTCTGTTTTTGTTCTGAAATCTAATACATTCAATTCTAATTCAACGAATTGCATTGGGCCAGTTGTCTTACGATAGAATAAGTCTTAGAAATTGTATTCTCAGGACATTATTTTTAAATTTTGTTTTCTTTATAGCTATAATAGTACTGCGCAGGATTGTTATTTTTGTATCTCTAAGATCAAGAAATAATTATTTTCTGAGTTTCCAAACGCACCTTCTACTGCGGACATAACCATAGACCGCGATCGAATAAGTCACTTCCTGTTCTACCGCAACGAGTCGCGAGCGGAGAACTTCGACTACCTTGGGCCTCTTTATTCGTCTGCCATAGTTATAAGAATTAGTGAAAAATGTCTCTCATCTCAGCCCGTATCGCCGGCTCAGTAGCCAGGCGTTTACCCAATGCCGCTTCGCAGGTAACTATCAATTAAAACAAGAAAATGGGAGTGTGTGAAAAGTTGTAACATGAAAATTCTACCCGGTTATCACGTCTCGCGGAATGTTCATGGGTTAGGAATCATAGATGATTTGCTCATAATTACTGATGTCTAGCTAGTTATGTAACTGTAAGTTTCCTTAGATGAACAAACTAGATAATAATTTCATAAAGACTGCTTATTACATTATTCTGTTGTGTATGATCGGTGTTATGTAATACTGGGCGATTCGATTTTCAGGGCTCCAGAAACATGAAATTAGTGGAATAAAGTAGAAAATGTTTAGTGAAGAGTGGAAAGGAGAGTGTCTGTGTTGGTTTAGTGTGTAAATGTAATGTGAAATGTGTTGATGTTGGTTATGTGTGTCGGCAGGTATCGAAGGTCGCGGGTGCCGCGGCTCCCGCCGTGGCGGTTGCTGCTCGCAACTTCCATGTGTCTCCCGCCCAGAAGGCCGCCGAAATCTCCACTATCTTGGAGGAAAGGATCCTGGGTGCCGCTCCCAAGGTTAGTTTCAAGTGTTACATAAACTTGCTCTTATCAATTAGTATCACTACATGCATAATGAGGCACTGATTTGTGCTATCTGCCACAACGAGTTGTCCTACTGTACAGATGATATTGATCCATGACCTATTTATTTAAGTGATGCAGTTCATTCACATTGATCCATTTCCTGCAGGACCTTATTTTCAATGACATAGAAAAATGCCATAATTCGAAATTAATTTGTTAATCCTTTTTTGGATAAATATTTTTAGAATTTTTGGCCAGTACAGAAATCTATTTTTGATTATGAAACAGTTTTTTCTGGAACTATGTAACTCTGCTAAATATGTGAATTTTCAATGAGGTAAACTACCAACTGGTTTATCAGTTCTCCAGTTAGATTCTCTCACCATAATTTAAAAGAAAATCATAATATCAGACATTATAATCAAAATGATCTGACTCCTAACCTCTATAAGTTTATGACATGACTTCATGAACATGCATTCTTTATTTTATTAATAATGTTATTTTTGTTTCCTTGCTTCAATTAGGCTGACTTAGAAGAGACTGGCCGTGTATTGAGCATTGGTGATGGTATCGCCCGTGTCTATGGTCTCAACAACATCCAGGCTGAAGAGATGGTGGAATTCTCCTCCGGTCTTAAGGTTTGTATAAATTTAATAGTCTCTATTAACATTTTGTTTTCTTTACGAACCTACTCTGCAAGTTGTCCACATTTGCTACAATCTTTAGATTGCATACCCCAAGTAAATCTTTCTTCAACTATAATGGAAAGATATTTACTTAACGGATTAAAATCAATATTCTTTTTCAGTTATGTAATTTGATAGACTGATAATATTTATTAGACTTCTTCATATATACTTTTCAAAATGAGGTGGTCTGTCACAAATTCAGGACAGAGCTTAAAATTTGTATTCTGTACCAATAAAAGTAGCAAACAAGTGAGTTTGAATTCAACATTTAGACTTAATTATAAACACTGGAAATCACAAAACAGATTCTTTATATTATTACAAATTTTTAAATTCTTCTATCACAGTTTTTGCAAACATAGCCAAAATGGAACTGGCCCTCAGTTAATGCAGATGTGATTAATAATTTGAATTTAACATAGAATTAATGGCATATTAAATGATATCAATATGAAGACATCTTTGGAAGTAACTTTCAGAGATTTAATGGTAATTGGACTAGTGGTTGTTATTGGATTTCATATAGGATGTTTTTCTAGGATTTGGCCTCTTACATACAGAATAAATGCAAAACCTGGAAAGGTGAATGTACTCATAGTTATGAAATACTTTTACCATGGAACCGACCCTGATCTCGCATAAAAAAGATCAACTGTTCAGGACATTTTACCTAGAAACTATGTGGCAGCTTTTTTTTTTTTTGTTCATAATAATAAGTAGCAGGGTTACATTTCAGGTTTCGAAATTGTGACTTAATTTTAAATAATATTTATATTATGTATCTCATTGTTTTCTGCTGATTAGCAAACCTCTGCATTTATTAAAATTTTTAAATCAAATCTTTGTACAACACAAAAATCGATGACCCAAATCGCCGAAACGGCTAACTCAAAAATCTTGCTTTACTCTACTATCTTCCATTCCCCAGGGTATGGCCCTCAATTTGGAGCCCGACAACGTGGGTGTGGTAGTATTCGGTAACGACAAGTACATCAAGGAAGGAGACATCGTCAAGCGTACCGGTGCCATTGTGGATGTACCCGTCGGTGAACAGCTGCTGGGACGCGTCGTGGACGCTCTGGGTAACGCCATCGACGGCAAGGGTCCCCTTGGCAACAAGACCCGCATGCGTGTGGGTATCAAGGCCCCCGGTATCATTCCCCGTGTGTCTGTGCGGGAGCCTATGCAGACTGGTAAGTTGTCGTTTTTATCAGATTTACAATTAATTAATTACAATTTGCCCACGGAATGTGGTTCCTAAACACCTCTGCCCTGTACTCAAAATACGGCAGTGGACTTGCAGTGGCTAACACCTCTGTGAAAAAACAGACTTGATGTTATGTTGGATTTCACTAAGTAGTTCAAGATACAAATATTAGACAGATAATCACTTGAGATAAACTGTCAAGTACACTACAGTTAGACAGAGTTTTAATATCTTCTTGATTATATAACAAATACTGTTTAAAAATAATTAAATAAAGGCTTTCACATACTAGGCTTACAAATACAGTTATTAGTTTAATATCTGCCTAGATTCCATAACTATGTAACAAAACCACCACAATATATCAGAAAAAAAACCCAATCTCATAAACTCCACTATTCTACACAGGTATCAAGGCCGTCGACTCCCTGGTACCCATCGGTCGTGGACAGCGTGAGCTGATCATTGGAGACCGTCAGACCGGCAAGACCGCCCTGGCCATTGATACCATCATCAACCAGCAGCGATTCAACAAGGGAGATGACGAGAAGAAGAAGCTGTACTGCATCTACGTCGCCATCGGACAGAAGAGGTCCACCGTCGCTCAGATCGTGAAGAGGTTGACTGATGCTGGTAATGATATTGTTTGATTTAAAAAATAATATTGTTTAGTTTTACAACGCGAGAGTAGTATGAAATGCATGGCATTGAGAAGTATCAATCAGACCCTATGAAAACAGGGTGTAGCAAAACGTGAAGAGTTTCAACAGCCTAAATTTTAAAACCCCATTGAATTGAAATGCTATAATTTATTTCAAGAGATAGAACTTAAAATCTTTATACTTAAACATCTAGCACTATTATGTTATACACTAACAAGAAAAAAATCTAAAGAGCTTTTTCTTCATCTTGACCACAGATCTAACTACTTTTGAGTCTTGAACTCATCAAACCTGCCATCACCTTATCTAGCATCACCCCAAATCTATTACTTATCCACAATCTCCGCAGGTGCCATCAACTACACCATCATCGTGTCTGCCACGGCCTCCGACGCCGCCCCCCTGCAGTACCTGGCCCCCTACTCGGGCTGTGCCATGGGAGAGTTCTTCCGTGACAACGGCAAGCACGCCCTCATCATCTACGACGATCTGTCCAAGCAGGCTGTTGCCTACCGTCAGGTGCGAATAAAATTAACTTTAAATTTAAAAAATATTATGAATTAATTCAAATTAAAAAATGCCAACCATAAACGAAAGTGTTGCAATATTTAAAGCAATAACGAAAGTAATGCTGCTAGTATTCTGATAAGACATGAATTTGGATTGGGGGAATATTCTAACATGCAAACCCAACTGGAACTTACAAGTGAATGTCAGCAAAGACTGGTATTACAGATGATCAAAAGCAGGGGAAACCATTTACAATCACATGGAGTTTCCTTTTTACATACCCTTAAATTTCTCAAGAAATTATACTCATAAACGAATTCTGAATACTTTGTTTAGATGTCCCTGCTGCTGCGTCGTCCCCCAGGTCGTGAGGCCTACCCTGGTGATGTGTTCTACCTCCACTCTCGTCTGCTCGAGCGTGCCGCTAAGATGTAAGTATCAAACACTACAACATCAAATACATTTAAAATTTCTCTTGTATCAAATAAAAAAAAATCACTGGCCGCCTTAAAAACACCCGGCCATTCGTATGGGCTATTTTGCGCATCTGTTGTCAATGATATTCTGCTGTATGATTTGATAAGATCGAAGCATTTCAAAAGTATTCTCAGTCCTCAAAGGAGCGCCACAAAAAGCTCTAGATATTAATTAAAAAATAATTTCCAAATTCTATAATACCCATGAGTCTCCACTACATGACATTGGCAGGAATTGTCTTCGGCAAATTGCCATAAAAAAAAAAAAAAAAAAAAAAAAACCACAACAGGTCCAAAAGTATTTCATGCTAAATATGTACTGTCATGCCAATGTATCATTGCCCAGGTCCGACAAGATGGGCGGTGGCTCCCTGACCGCTCTGCCCGTCATTGAGACCCAGGCTGGTGACGTGTCTGCTTACATTCCCACCAACGTGATCTCCATCACTGACGGCCAGATCTTCTTGGAGACTGAGTTGTTCTACAAGGGTATCCGTCCCGCCATCAACGTCGGTCTGTCTGTGTCCCGTGTAGGATCTGCTGCACAGACCAAGGCTATGAAGCAGGTTTGTCATTTTTAAATAACCTCCTTGAAACTTTAGGCACTTTTCGCAGCTAATATGGGCGCACGGTTGGCGCAGTGGTTGAGCGATTGAATGCTGCGCTGCGTGTCACGGGTTCGATTCCCGCACGGAACAAATATTTGTATGACCTACAGATAGTTGTTCAAGCTCTGGGTGTTGTGTATGTGAGTTTATATGTTTGTAAACGCACCCACGATACAGGAAGAAATTCCTAGTGTGGGCAAAGTTTTTTTATATTTTTTTAAATTGGAGTTCGTGGAATGTATTTATACGCTACGCAAAAGAGTTGTTAGTTTCGGAACAGTCTACTTCGCGGCTTCTGCGCAGCGTCATCGTTATGCAAACCAATGCTAGTATAGTTCTCGCCAAACTTCTGGGCCGCCCTGAAGTTGGCTTTCCGGATGCGTGAGGCACGAAACGGTGCTGTTTTTGTATGAGATTTACTACTGTGCAGCCATTGTAGTCAAATTCAGGGCGGCCAAGAAGTTTGGCGAGAATTCTTGAATCTTAAAGTTAAACTCTTGAGTCATAGTTTTAATTCTGGAATAATATTATAGGCGACGGTGACCATTGACGTGTCCCGCCTGCTTGAAAACAAAAACATTAAAAATTGTTGGGTGGTTGATGTCCATTGTTCATGGCATGCTTCAAAATTAATGAAAAGAATGAGCAGTCACATTTTATTAGAACTACATGTATCAGCTATGAATACACAAACTTTTACTCTGTACACCAGGTGGCCGGTTCCATGAAGTTGGAGTTGGCCCAGTACCGTGAGGTCGCCGCCTTCGCGCAGTTCGGCTCTGACTTGGACGCCGCTACCCAGCAGCTGCTGAACCGTGGTATGCGTCTGACTGAGCTGTTGAAGCAGGGACAGTATGTGCCCATGGCTATTGAGGAGCAGGTAATCATCAATATTCAATTATATTTAGTAAGAGACATGACTGAAGATAATGTTTTATTTTCATAATATCAGTCTTTTAAAGTACACACAGTTCTCTCGATAAGAGGCCTTTGGCCTGCAGTGGGTAAGTAGCAGGCTGGTCACTTCAAATTATAAAAGTGAAGTCTTTTTTAGCAGTTCTCTTAAGACTGAACTCATAATAAAATTCCCAATGAATGATGGGTTTTATTTTACATTGATAGGTCGCCATCATCTACTGTGGTGTCCGTGGTCACCTCGACAAACTTGACCCCGCAAAGATCACCGCTTTCGAGAAGGAGTTCACCCAGCACATCAAGACCAGCCACCAGGGTCTGTTGGCCACCATCGCCAAAGAGGGTCAGATCAGCCCCGAGACTGACGCCTCACTGAAGAAGATCGTCACTGATTTCCTGGCTACCTTCACCCAGGCGGCGCATTAAAAGTCTAGCTTTTACGAACACAGGCTTTGGCAAGAGATTGTGAGTCACATTTAGGACACGCCAACTAATCCCATCGTAGGCAGTCTCATGTCAAACACCACTGTATGTTAACGGCTCACTCATGGAAGCATTCCTATCAGCTATTGTTTCTTAAAACCTGGGGATGCTTCCATCAGTGGCCTCTTAGTAGTTGTCATTCGTATGGACTGTATTGAATGTTGATACAATCATGGAATGTATTTATCTCGAACGTCAGGAGTGATTATATATTATTAAATATCGTACATAAAATTCGTAGAACGTTTTATTATTTTTGACCCCATAAACGCTAAGAAATCTCAAAAGAATGCTTGAAAAATAAAAGAAACACTTGTTATGCTCAGTCAATCTGCCTGGCTTTTACCCGACTATGTTATGGTTCCAGTCTATGCTGATATAGCTGAATACCAATATTTTACGTGGAGCGACTGACTCCTCCACAACTCTGTAACTAGGTAATAAGATACCCCTTAGAGAAACTGGGCTTTTTATCAACCCTTACGACTGTCGACAATCTTCAAATAACGACTTGGAACAACCAATTCAACTGCCAAACTTTCTTCTCGAAGCACGGCCAAAGAGAATGGCACGGCGAGATCTCGACCTCCGAGTCCGCGAGATAACTATTTTTCAAAGCTATTGAAAGAATAAGCAGTTGTGTTATATTATCTGTGGCAGTATTAAAATGTATTCTGGTAGAATAAGTCCAATCTCTGAATCTGGCCCAAAATAAGCAGCTGGTACATACGATGGTCTACAGGGTCTCGCTAGAGATGTTCTGTGGTCTACAGTCGTGTTAGATGGGTTAGATGTTTTGAATCTGCAGGATCGAGGACATTACATAGGCCCTGACGTTGCAATGGTGACGGACACAAGCAGTTGCCGGCACGCTTTCCATCAGGTGAGATAGTGGTCCACAGACAACTTAGAGATACTACGTATTAGTGGTCAAACATGAGCCTATCAATAGCAAAAAAAATACGTATCGAATTGATTATCTACTTTTTTCGAAGTCGGTAAAAATGGCAGAAATTCATTCTTCTTTTTTTGGTTGGATCATTTTCTTGCCACGTTGTATAGAAATGCAACGTGGCAAACCTCTGCTAAATCTCTTTCTCTCGAACAAATTCTTCGTGTATTTATTAGAAAGACTAGACGTGATAAAAATAAACAATAAAAAACAAAATAAAAAAAATATGGTTCCGTACCCAAAGGGTAAAAACGGGACCCTATTACTAAGACTCCGCGATCCGTCTGTCTGTCTGTCTGACACCAGGCTGTATCTCATGAACCGCAATAGCTAGGTAGTTGAAATTTTGACAGATGATGTATTTCTGTTGCCGCTATATCAACAAATACTAAAAACAGAATAAAATAAATATTTAAGTGGGGCTCCCATACTCACAGATTACCTCCCAGTAATCTGTGCCCATACTATATCCATAGCAAACGTGTTTTTTTTTGCCGTTTTTTTGCGATAATGGTACGGAACCCTTCGTGCGCGAGTCCGACTCGCACTTGGCCGGTTTTATTTGTAGTGTAACTTATCTGAACTTACATTTTTAAAGATTTTTATTTTCTGAACGTTTTATTTCAATGTCCCTGATAGTGACGAGTGGGAGAGTTTTGGCGGGACTGTCTACGCAACTGGACAATATGTGAAATCATTGACAGAAGCGATCTCAGGATAGTTGAGCGGAGAATTTTATTGTAGTATTGACTACCTCCGCTAAGCTTACTGGGAAGGCTGACTCAATACAATTTGCTGCCAAATACTCCAAAAAAAACATTAGAATCTGTTACATCCGTATTCTAATGCATACTAAAGAATGTTAAAAGAAAATAAAATAAGACTTGACTTAAAGGTCCATGTGACCAGGTCAAAAAAAAAAAAAAAAAACTGTCAGTGACATTGACGGAAAAGTTGACATTGACAGAGGTTCACGCATGTGCATGTTGTCGTTGTCGCATTGTTTCTTGTTTCGTATCTTCCCGGTGGTTTTTAGTTTTTATAATTCCCAGGTTGTGGGTCAATAAATCTTCTTTTTTTTAGGAGACATTTAAACTTATGATCCTTACATTCTAGCCTGTGAACTCGTTGTAAATAATGGAGTTCTTTGAGAAAGCGCATGTTTCGAAGAAGCAACCTTCGAAAAAAGATAGTAAATCAGAAGAAATAGTAAAGAAACAACTTAAGCAAATGTTACATGGCTATAAAAGAAGTGATAATGAGCTTATCAGGCACAGTGGCAACTCTAATAATGATATAGTTGAGGCCCACATGCGCTATGATGAATCAACGTCTGTTAGCGGTTTTTCTGATCTAGAACTTCCTAATTCTGATTGCGAAGCAGACTTTAGTCTAGCGACAACTTCTAAAAGTGTAGGCGAAAGCTCAGCTAGTTCTGGTGATTTCAATCTGTCTAATTTATCAGAGAACAATACAGATACAGACGATAACTTGGATGAAACTAATTTGGAGGATTATGATAGTCATGGATCCATATCTGAATGTAGGCAAAACAACGAATCTCTCTCAGAATATAATAACTCTAGTGAAGATTTAGGAACAAGTGAAGATGAGTTGTTTGCTTCAGACATAGAGGAGACATCATTAGTGACAGGTTCTGATGAGGCAAGCTCTGAAGTTTTTGATGCTGACGGAGCTTTAGCATCTAAGATACTTGAAGAACTTGGTAAGATTCAGAACAAACCAAACATTAGAAGTAAGAAAAGAAAAGTAGAGGAAGAACCAAAGAAAAGTAAATCTAAGAAAAAAGAAACAAAAGAGAAGCAGTCTAATATAAATCAAAGTGAAAATGAAGTTAAATCTATGGAAGCTCTAACAATTGACGATGATGAGGCAAGTTCTTCAGACAGTAATATACAGGATTCAACAAGTGAATCTTCTCCATTTATATCAATAACTGTTAATGATATGCCGAAACAAAAGCTTGGTGACCTCTTAGAGGACTACAAGCATTCTACAGTGAGAGAATTACAAAGTATTGTCCACACCGCAAGTTTTACAGACTTGTTTACAACAGAAACAGAAATGGCAGTTGAAGATATTGACAGTCTAGTACCAGAACTAGGTGATGACAACACTATCGAGGACCTAGTTGATGATAGCACTAATGATAATGTTATTGAGGATCTAGATAATGATAACACTATTAAAGATCTAGAAAATGATAGTATCAATGAAATGCTAGACAAAGATATAAGCACAGATATGCCTCAAGATGAAACAAGCACAGATTATGACAATACAATACTTACAGACTCAGAAAGGGAACCATCCACTGAAGAAGAAATAACAAAGCCTGTGAAAGTTTACCATGGGAAAAAATTTTACATCGTTGTACTAAAACATCCCGCAGAGCTATACCTCAATGGCAAAGTAACAGTAAAATGTATAGCGGGCACAGTTGAAGTTTTTGGGCATACACTAAAGGATACGGTTGATGTATACGCCCCGAATAATAATTTTGCTCAATGCTTCAAAACTATTGAAAGTCCTAACAGTGATTATGGAGTGTTCCGAAAACTGACTTTGGAAGGATTGTCTGTGCGTGACGCTGAAGAAATAGTTACCACAATTAGAGTGTTTGATGCCATAATAGGTCTGTCAAAGTTGAATGATGTACGGATGGATTTTGTTGAGAGTAATGTCTTTATGGATCTGTTCACAAAGTGTAATAAGGCACATGGTAGTCTTAGAAAAGCTTCAGTAGATCTTGGTTGCAGCCTCAGTCTGAAGAGGCCCTGGAGATACTTCGAAGAGAATGAGTCTTGGGATCATGCTGTTAGCTGTGGTCTTGGTAAGTAAACACAATTTTATTTTCATTTATTTAGAGAGCTTATCCATTCATTCATCTAGTCTAGTTAAGTTAGCTAAGATTATTAAATAGCTCTGTTAAAATTTTGTAAATCTTAGGCAGTGGTGTCTCATCCCATACAAAGAAACCGTTACGACGTACTGTACTGATTATTTTTTGAACGTCGATTGCTATCGGTTCTGTTCCACGGATATAAATGGTGAACTATCTATCGCCGTGGAACGGCACCGAACGCGATCGATTTACAAAAAATAATCGGTATAATCAGATGAAAAACGCTAGTTACGTCGGCTCGGTTTGTTTGTATGGGATGAGGCATCTGTATGCTAGTATTCTATTTTCTGTGCCTTGGGGCTATTTTAGAATTCCCCCTAACAGCCCCTCTTTTCTCCTTCCAATTGTCCGTCTTGTCATTATGGGGTCAGTTCTTTAGTTAAAACCTTGCCACTGATTATGTCATAAACAGCTAAAGTTTACATTACCATATTTCTTATTCCAGAAAAGAACAGCAGAGGCATTGTCTGCGGTGGCAAACAACTGGGCAAGTCGACATTCCTCAGATACTATGTAAACAGACTGCTGGCGAATGGACCAGTACTAGTCATAGACTTAGATCCGGGACAAGCTGAGTTTACTGTGGCGGGCAATGTGTCCGCCACTGTAGTCACGACGCCACTGCTCGGCCCCAACTATACCCATTTACAGACTCCTGAAATGTATGTATAAATTTTGGATGTTTCTTGTGAAAAGAGTTTCCTCTCTGTGAGAGGGAATGGGCCGTAATCCACCACGCGGGCCCAGTGCGGGTTGGTGGATGTCACATGTCTTCGAATTTTTGGTTCTAGGACATGCCGGTTTCCTCACGATGTTTTCCTTCACTGTTTTGAGAGCAGTAGTGATGAAATAATTTACACAAAGTAAAGCGCCTGCCTAGGCTCGAACCCACGACCTACGACGTGTAAGTCGCGGCCGATACCACTGGGCCACCACTGCTCACAAACAACTTATAATCCGGCAATATGTTTATCACACCAATTATTTCACTTACACACAGATATCTAACCAACCTCCTTCTTCTTTCCAGAATGCTAAACATAGGCATTATCAGCACAATGGACAACGCCAACCGCTACGTCAGGGCAATCACAGAAGTCCTCGCCCACTGCCGCTCCAACCAGGCTTACAGCTCCATGCCCTGGATCATCAACACCATGGGCATGTGCACGCAAATGGGGCTCAAATTTATCCTCCTAACCATCCTAAACGCACAACCAACCTTCTTGATGCAAATAGACACCAAAGTCGTCAAAAAACGCTTCGAGTGCCTTTTTAAACCTAATGCAGTTAGAAATATGTATCAGAACTTCAAGTTTGATCGCCTCTTCAGATATGTAGAGCTCCCACATTTGGATTACACGTTCATTTTGGCGCAGACTCCGGCAGGTTCAGATAAACATAACACCGCGGTGTCGCCGAAGGATCAGAGATATTTGAACTATTTGGCGTATTTCGGTGAATTGATGAACATCCACAAAGGAACTCAATTATTGGGGATTGTTCCGTACGAGTAAGTATAATCTTCTCTTGTCGAGTACCTAGTTTTATAGCCAAGAGCCCAAAGTGCATACGTAATGTAAGAACCTAGAAAATCGAAAACAGTAAGGGCGGTTACGCTCTCCATCCGATCCGTGTCTGCCATGTGAAATTTCGGTTACGAAGTAGCTGTAGTACTTCTTGTAGAGAAACTTACGCACCCTATCCGAACTCTATCTGTCATAATTCAGAACATTATGAACTCGGTGAAATCACGGACACGGACGTGTAGTGCGTAGCCGCCCAGTCTTCCTACAATCGATATTACCAGAAACTTGGGCTTGCACCTATGACTACGGTGCCGAGTCTTATGCCATGCAAAAAGACTAATTGCTAATTTAGCCGAAATAATCAAGTCTCATACATAGCCCTACACATACAAGTGGTAAAAGATGAGGTTGAAATGTGGTTTTGAATGAGGGTAGTGAAACACTGTAAATAGTGTTACTCAATTTCTAATCCTATCGGCAGCTAAAGGATGTACTCCTGTGTGTTAGCAAGGCTCTAAAAATGGCGGACCAATATAAACGTAGACTAAATCCAAGAATGGAAGAAATTATAGCTAGCCTGTATTGTGCCACTGCTGAGAATAGACCTTCCAGTCTGTTTGTCTATCGTTCCCGGTTTTGCGCCACTAAGGAAGAAATTTAGATGCCTAATAAGTAGTCCCGCTATTTCCTTCGTGGTCTAGGAAACTAAAACAAAATGAATTAAGAAAGGCTAAATAAAAAGTTGTTCACTTTATAGCGGCTAGGTTCGTATAAAAGATTAAATTAACGGAATCTATTCCCGCTAAGGTATTCAATTAGTTGTTACTTAACGTTATTTGTTAGCATTGGGCTAACCCAATGCTAACAAATAGTGAAGGCAAACGGTAATAAAAAGTTGTGTAGCGATCTTGAATAGTTAACAGTGACACAATTCGCCAAGTACAACACATACGAGCGGTCTCTAAAAAACACGAGTGCATTACATGCGCGGGAGTGAGCGAGAAACAATATTCACCCATTAGCCTACTCGATAAATGCCTCCATCTGTTTCGGCGATTTCACGATCCCGTGCTATTTCCGGCAACACGATGCTGGTTGAGTCGGGTGCTGTCTGCCGAAGTGCCGAGGCTCCTGTGCCTTTATCGCGCATGATTCATTGTCCACCTTGGCCTACAAGTTACGGAAAACACATGCTTTCGTGGAATTTTAGATATAAATGCATTGTTGGAGTAATGCCCTATAGTTACTGGAAACTGGTCTTAGTATCAAGTACATAGGAGTTCAAAACAATGCTATGTATTTTGTAGCCGACGTTTACCTAATCGGTTGTAAAAGATAGTGCCATACTGAACTGTGGTACACAAAAATATACATGATGGAACATTTGGTGGGATTTTCCATTCTTACATTTTGATTATTTCAATTGGTGTATTGTTATGAATGACATGTTCGAATGTCCGATAATCACAATAACTGAGCTACAATTATGAGTAATAAGATAATGTTTGTCGGGGAATTGAGCGTGATTCACGCGAAGGCTAACAATGGCTCGTTAATCAATCAGCGGCTCGGTTATCATTTCAGGTTCTATGAAAGGATGTAACTTCAGAACTAAGCCGGAATTTAGCATGTAGATCTACTTATGACATATTCATTCGTTTTACAATGTACCGATATATCGTTAACGTGTTTCATTGCGACTGCAATGCCCAGCGCAACTAATTCTTACACCTAGGTCACCACAATAAAGCTTACAGAAATTGTACCCATTGACATAGATCTACCTACGTTTCCACAACATAACATTACCTAACAGCTTTCCAAAACATCTGGGTATGCTTTCATGTTTCTACTGAAGCAACAGGTGGCATACCAACTTCTATCAAATAGGTAGTTAGGTATATGCATGTCGTCAACTTATAGACCTAGCAGCATGGCATTTAGAAACCTACTAAATTATTGTTATTTTTTGTTCTAGAGTGAGTTTGGCAGATGTGAACGTGTTAACGAACGTGAAAGTAGCTAATGATGCGGTACTGAAGGTGATTAACGGAAAAATAGTAGCGCTCTGTCAACTCGCCATAATAGATAAGGGAAAAGTGTTTACCCTGCAAGATAACGCACTACTATGCCACGGACACGGTAACCACTTTGTTGTATTATAAAAAAAAAACAAACATTAATCCACAAAAACTACAGTTAAAAACTACCTGGAAAGCTCAGTTTACAATTTTGATTTACAACCGGCAAAAAATCTTTTTTATTGGATAGCCAAACTATCATAATAATAGCATCAACAATAATAAACTTATTATTATTGATATCCCAAATAAATAACTGGTATTCATGTTTTCAAACTTCTAAAAAAGCAGGTGATCTACATTTAAAATTAAAAACTTGTTTTGAAAAGTGGATTATAGCAAAATTATTCTATATTTGATTATTAAATATTCATGTCCTAAGCACTAAGATATCACTGAAATAGGTGCAAATATTCTTCAAGCAAACAAATTCTTAACAGTTAAAAATACGTAGTTTACTCATAATGTAATTTCAAACAAATAGCATATAAGAGGTATGGATAGAAATATAATTAATATCGTAAAATGTTTTATCAATAAGTGTAATAAAGTGCTGATTAAATATGATAACTAAAGAATGTGACATTCTCAGGCATTTACTGGAGTTAATTGTATTGTTACAGGTTTGGTCCGCGGTGTGGACTATGAGAAGTGGGTGGTGTACATAGTGACCCCGCTAGCTGGGGACAGGCTGTGTGCAGTGGACGCGCTGGTATACGCGGACTGGGCGCCCGAGCTGCGTGGCCCGGAGCGCCAGCTGCCCGACGGCACCGCAGTACCCTACCGCAGCCCCACTAATTACAGACAGAAGCAGTTCATGCAGTCGCCCAGACGCCGCTTCAACCCACTACAACTACTAAAAATGTCAAGGAGTGCCTAAATTGAAACTTTCAATTATTGGTTAATAAATTTGTAATTGGAGTAAATCCAAAATAATAAATCTTAAATTATATAAAAGGAAATCTAATAATTATTTTGTTAATTATATTTGACGATAATTTTGTACTTACAAGACTAATGAAACATAACATAAATGATCATATTTAACTTAAATATCCCCCATTCTAAACACCTTTGCTTTATAAATGCTGCATTAAAATTTTATAAAAAGTCAAAAAGAGTCTAGTAAGAATTGTTGACATGGGGTTCCTTTATTACTAATAAATTATATTAGGAAGTTATGATTTCACACAAACAATAGATTACAATACAACTGCCCTACAGAATCAGATTGGACGTCTCAGAGACGCATCTAGCTGACAGGCACTTAGATGAGTGGGGCTTGCGCTCCGTGTCAAATAAACATCCTACACAATTTATACACCACTATTTTATTGAAAAATTAAAATACAAAATACCGAACTAAACAAGTCTCGGTGAGATGCCACCGGTCGAGGAATAATCTATATGTAGAAGAAATGCTACTTGATTATATAACGTGATATTATAGCATAAAAATTCCAGTGGCCCTGCCGGAGACGGGAGGTCCACATGCCCCCGACTACTTTTGTTAAGGCATTTACGCTTACTCTTTATAGATAATCTATAAAATATACAAAGTACCAATTGTGAAAGAGTAGCCACACAAATACTGAGTGAGTGTGCGTGCGACGCGGGCCGCGACTTCGCGTCAGCAGTCAGTATCGGAAGGAAGCACTGTGTGGCCGACCACGCGACTGCTGCACAGTCCGAGTCGTTTCAAACTAAGTTATCAGGCAGTATGCGTACAATTCATAAACAGAGTTCTCCCGACAACAGCACAATTACAGCAGGGAACACCTAGTCTTCTTCTTCTTTTTGACCTGTAATGCGGCGCGGGTCGCCGTCTCGAACACCTCGCGCACTCCCTCCTTGCTCTTGGCGGAGCACTCCAGATACGCGAACGCGTTAATCTTTTCCGCCATGGCTCGGCCCTCCTGTGGCTTCACCGGCTCCTGCTTCATCTTGCGGAGCTCGTTAATCGTAGCCGGGTCATTGCGCAGATCCTTCTTGTTTCCAACTAGGATAATGGGCACATTAGGGCAGAAGTGCTTTACCTCGGGTGTCCACTTCTCCGGGATGTTCTCGAGCGAGTCAGGCGAGTCCACCGAGAAGCACATGAGGATCACATCAGTATCGGGGTACGACAGTGGTCGCAACCTGTCGTAGTCTTCCTGGCCGGCCGTATCCCACAAGGCGAGCTCAACCTGCTTGCCGTCCACCTCGATGTCGGCGACGTAGTTTTCGAACACAGTCGGCACGTACACTTCCGGAAACTGATCTTTGCTGAATACGATGAGCAGGCATGTTTTACCACACGCACCGTCACCGACGATCACTAATTTTTTGCGTATCGCAGCCATCGGTCCTGTGAAACAATACAACGCAAATAATTATGATGGTGTCGAGCGTCAACGCCTTTCATGACTTATAAATATGGCCGCCGTATAGGATTATGGGTAGGGAGTAGTCAGACAAGCCCTCAAATGTGAATAAGCACCTGAACTAGCGGAAGAAGTACAGCACCACCACATAGTACCCTCACATACGAGGGTGTTATTTATTATATTTTGTAGATACCTGAAGATTGTGGCTAATTTCTGCAGAATATTGGCTTATCGACACTTTTTAATCGTCTTTGCTCATCACAAGCACTTTCGTTCGTAAGTCACTAATGTTGCAACGCTACAAAATACACCATCAGTTGGAATCGTAAAAGATTTTGATAAAATTATAATATTTATTAATGAAAAAAAAATCAGTTACTTCTAGGACCTAATCTTAAAGCTTGTGATGATATTATAGTTGCAAATAATTGTGTATTTAACTTTAAAAATGCAAATACACTTAAATTATTACTTGCCATGCTAAAATATTATTGTTTTGACATTTGTAAAAATTCGGATACACGTCCAAAACAAGGGTAGGGTGTGTAGAGTAAAAATATTACTAGTAAACGCAAAACGATAGACGAGACGCTTGTACAAATACTCAATTACATTTCGGGTATCTATCTCTCTTCTCTGATCATGTTTGCAAAAATATTCGAGATCTATTTTCCATAAATTACTCTTACGCACGGTAGCCATGAGTTAATAAAGGATCCATGGAAGAGGATGGGATCAAAACCAAACAATCTTTATGCGTTTTGTTGGCATTGTTGGTTAGTCTAGGCTTTGGCGATGATTTTGGGCAACCTCAATGATATTAGGTCTAAGTCTTATAAGATAGGGATGGTACCATTGCTACCAGATTTTCTGTGGGTTAGACACATCATCCCACATTACATCAATAAAAATAAATGCATAAACAGAACGGTTGGAACTTTGTTTTGTTTGTTGATTAGCGCCTTAGTGGCTGTCTTCCTTTATGGGGTTAGATTGCAATGATGTAATATTCAGTAAAGACGTATATACTTAAATGTAATCATTGGTTTATGTGGAAATGACTGCATGGTTATAAATAAACTGTTGACACCGTCAGTGAGAACTATGAGGTCATACATAATATGTAGGTACATACTTACCTTACTTATAGTTAACGGTGTTCATGAGGTTAAAAAAACGTCATGCTAGCTAGACTGAGACCGGTATCTCCTGATTAGTGGGCAAAGCATTTCTTTATGTTGTGACGTCACGTTTGTTTGACCATGATAATTTTATCGACAATCTTCAAACACAAATACATACCTACAAGTAGAAGAACGCTATTTATATTACAGTCGTCGATATATCATTAAGTACTAGTCTATATTCCTGAGATATTCACGATAAACTCTTACTATATTTCGATGACATAAAATATGCTAAATATTATAGTACCTATACTCGCAAACACAGCCGACTTGATGGTAAAAAGTCTGTCCTTTACCGTGACTCATATATATAAATTCTTAGAATAATATCGCAATAAATTATAATGAAAATATAAACTGATTAGGACGCGCAAAACCACTAAGTAGGTAGTTCGGTTACGGATTACAGGCAATTTCGTATTCGCGTTTCGCGTTCGGCTACTTCTTATTCACTAACAGCTGATTTGAGCATGATTGACCCGTTTCTTATTGGCAAACTGGCCGGAAGCCGAAATATTTAGACTATTGCAGACGTGTTTATAGTAGTGAATTAGTGAGTCATGTTCTCATTCATGTCTCATTGATGTAAGTAAACCAACAATGTTGACTCCTACTGCAATCTTTGAAGCGTTCTGTTTAGACATTCTAATTTCTACCTACTTCATGCAGATGTGGATCCAGGATTTCGCTCGTGGAGTGGCAAATATTGCTCTCAAGGGGGGAATTTTGGGAATTAAGGTTTCATTGAAAAAAACGCTGTAACTGCATTTTCAATCGTATTAATAACCTCCTAAGTTTAGATTAACAGTAAAATTTTCGATAACATTAGGTAGACTTTGAAAATCATTGTAGACAAGTGCAAGAAACAAGATAAACTTGATTTTCTGTTGATCATTCGTACAACTAGGTATACTTAGAAGTATTTTTGTCATCATTTAGTCAGGACCCTAAAAGCTTTAATTCTATTGCAATGGTGTAAGAGTTTGCGAAGTTTTACCTTGCCTAGCCTTGAGTAGATACATAATCAATTTTTAACCAGTCACATCTTTATAGCTGTAGCAAGCTCGAAGGCTTGTAGTGCTTGTAGAAAGCCATACTCTTTATACATGGCCATACTGTAAATATGCCCAAATAAGTGCCCCGAGTGGAGAAAATCCTCACAATTTGCCGAGCTTCGAGACCATAGATATAGAACCTATTAGTAATTACAAATGAAGATGTAGATTAAGCTATCTTTGTGTCGAATTTGGAGTTTCAGATTCAGTTCGGTCGAGGCCTGGGGATTATCTGTGCCCGGGGAGTACGTTACCCCAACAGGAAAGTGGCTCCTGGAGTGATATGAGTGGAACGTATAATTAGAGTGTAATCTGCTGTGAATGTGCGCTACATAAAAAACATGTGCGTGTCGTGGTTTTTTAGAAAAACTGAAAAAACGTTTCCTGCTAGGGTAACGTTGTTCCAGCAAGAAAATTCTAAACGAATGATCGGAGTGAGAAATATTGTGCATGGGCAGAGAGCTTATAGTTGTGCAAGAATGTGCGCTGAAAATATAATATGTGCGTAATCAGGTTTTCGAGATATTGCATTTCCTGCTGGGGTAACGTTTTGCAGAATCGTGTATCTCTGAAACTATTGTATGTGCGCCTGTAGAATAAACATACACGAGTAGCTCTTGATTTGTGCGTATTTGTGCCGGAATTAGATTTAAGAAAATATTTATAGTTTTCAAGAAATCGCACTTTTTTGAAAACCCGAAAAGAAATCACAGCGCCTAAATGAGAAAACTTATAAGCTCGCTGAAAACTGTAATCAGTCCATCTTGACGCATGTATTAACCATAAAAAGTTTCAAAAGTATACATGCTTGGGTTATCGAATAATATTGCTAAAAGTCAAAACGACGGTGTCATAACTTTGACGGCAAAATACGAAAAACCGGCTCAACCCAAGATGGTAGGTGTAAAGCACAAATAAGAGAGTTTAGTCAAAAATATATAGTGAAAATATTCAGCTTGGAATGTTTCGCATTAAGTAGATTTAAACACAAAACTAAACATGTAAACAACGGCTGGTTATCCGACCAAATTCGAATGACTACAAAAAAGCGACGGATTCATACATAACGATGACCTTCTTAATTGGACGTATTAAACCTAAGCTGTTGTCCGTACAGTCGCGTTCAAACGTTTGGTGATTTGACCTAATTTTGGGGGCTAATTAAAAAATACATTAAATGCACCTTGTGACCATAACAATTGAAAGAGCTTGTTGATGTAGAAATTATTATTTTTCTTCTCTAAATTATGTTTCTTATAGTAATAATGGCATCAAATTACAGATCAAATTACAAACCTGTGATTTTTTTTCGGGTTTTCAAAAAAGTGCGATTTCTTGAAAACTATAAATATTTTCTTAAATCTAATTCCGGCACAAATACGCACAAATCAAGAGCTACTCGTGTATGTTTATTCTACAGGCGCACATACAGTAGTTTCAGAGATACACGATTCTGCAAAACGTTACCCCAGCAGGAAATGCAATTTCTCGAAAACCTAATTACGCACTTATTATATTTTCAGCGCACATTCTTGCACAACTATAAGCTCTCTGCCCATGCACAATATTTCTCACTCCGATCATTCGTTTAGAATTTTCCTGCTGGAACAACGTAACCTAGCAGGAAACGTTTTATCCGTTTTTTTCAAAAACGACGACACGCACATGTTTTTTATGTAGCGCACATTCACAGCAGATTACGCTCTAATTATACGTTCCACTCATATCACTCCAGGAGCCACTTTCCTGTTGGGGTAACGTACACTGCCCGGGGGGAGCAGGTAATTGCCTCCGCAGCTTCGGCCATTGTTACGCGGGCATTTCCTACTCCGTATCATATACGGACGCATGATTCTTTCGGGGCCCGAACTGAATGAATGACAACAAAATTTGACAGTTGTACCGGCTCCCGAGTCCCAATGTGTATTTACCCGTCCGAAAAATAGAATTTCCGGAGTACTTTCGGAGCGGCCCCTAACTTCGTTGACGGAGTTAAGGAGTAGACCCCTTACTTCATGTTATAAATATATAAGTCTGTATGTTTGTCAATCAATTACGCCTAAACAGCTGAACTTATTTGGATGGAATTTACAACTCGGGTAGACCATGGCAGGGCATTAAAACGCCCGGATACTTTTCATAAATTGGTATATACTTAGTAGGTAGGTACTTAACTTTCGCGGAGACGAAACCAGTGGTAAAAAAGTCATTAAAGCTAGAAGAATTTTTTAACGCTTTTCTTTCTCTTTAAGGTCGGTACCTACCTGCTGTTTGTAGTTAGTCATATTCATTATTTAAAGTCATCTTTTCTTGCATGTTTTGTCTTGATGATGATGACTCACGTAGTAAGTCATAATCGAGTTTTCTGAGATTGGAGGGCTATACCATGATGACAAAACGTAAGGTAGTTATGGGCTATATATTGTATGTAGTCATATAAATTACAAACCTACCAAAGTAAGCGGAACACTGAGAATAGTTTTCACTTGGGATCGATAATGACTAAAGACCGGCTTAAATGCAACACTAGCTTCTGCCAGCGGTTTCGCCCGCATTAATGTCGAAAATTATCCCAAGCGAAAATATTCCTGAGAAAAAAGTCATCGTATGTGCAATTCCAGACTATAATCTATCTCTGTGCCAAATTTCATCCAGATCCGTCTAGCCGTTTGAGCGTGAAGAAGTAACAAACATACAAACACAATCACAGACTTTCGCCTTTATAATTAATTGGTGTGATAAGAAGCTTGAAATATGCACGACAAAAACGTTAAATATGCATGAACATTTGTAAAATAGGCAACATTAAAGTTTTAGAAAACGAAGAAAAGGAAAAAAGTGGTGGGATTAAATTTTTTTTTTCTAAATCAGCACACAATTAGTGAATTATTCAATCTTAAATTATAAGTACCAAAATGTAACAACTTTGTAGACGATAACAATGCACTAAAACGAAAATTTCTTTAACATTTTTGTAAACGTAAACAATCAGCAGCCGAATTGCGTAAGTATATTATCCAAAGCAAAAAAATCGATTCCTTCCCAAAAACGACTTTTCGTATCAATAAACACTACGTAAAGTCGGTTTTGGGAAAGAATCGATTCTTTTGCTTTGCGGGTAGGTAGGTGTTCTAATATTAATATATAATATCAGTCAACATACTCGTATTTTTATTTAAGTGAAAATTGTTAGTGTATATGACGAAATTTTAGTTAGTCTATTATAACACTTATTAAAGGGTAAGCAACCGAAAAATATAATAAATATATCGAAAATATGCTTCATCACTAGATATTAGATATAATATGCAATCTCCGCTGTGAATGGGGTAAATATTCAATTTCATATGCAAATGCATGTAGGTCTCTAATCTCTGACTAGTATATAGTTATCTGTGGTCTCTAATAATGACATGCTCACAGAACCAAGAGGCCAATAATTGGGTTCCAAACGCACGATGACGGAACAAGAGACGTCCCACAAGGTGAACCGATGACCAGTTAAAAGTTGCGAGAATCCACTGATATGGGAATCTGGCAAGGCAAATCCATAAAATCAGCCTATCGACTTCAATTAGGGTTATGCTCATCGTGCCCGTGCCCACAACGGTAGATCCGCCCCTGCTGAGTTCGGCTTTGAAATGTACGAACTCTTGCATGCCGCGAGTTGCCTCTGTGTAGACAAAGCTTCCACCTAGGCGCCTACGTCACACCGAAATCGGCAGCTGACCCAGTGCAACAAATGAGACAAAGGTGCAAAAGAGAGATATCTAAGCCTTCGGATCGGACGACTGGGCATCTGGTACGTTTAGTTGATCGATTTCATTGGTCGGCTATGACTGCCCAGCAAGAGCAGTTAGGTCCTATTGACCTAGTGTAAATGAGGCAGAGGTCATCATCTCGTAGTGCAGGGTTCACCAATTACTTTCATTTGGGGTCCGTTTTTAGGGTTCCGTACCCAAAGGGTAAAAACGGGACCCTATTACTAATACTCCGCAGTCCGTCACCAGCTAGTCCAAACTTCGGACGAATGGTTCAAGGCAATAAATGTAATTTTTCACATTACTTAGTCTTTGAAAAAATCTTAAATTACTTTTGTTGATTACATTAATTGTTCTTCAATTTTAACAAAGTAAAGACCAGCAGTCTAATTGCGTAAGTGAATTCTCCAAAGCAAACAAGTCGATTCTTTCCCAAAAACGAGTTTACGTATTGCACATTACACTCTGAAACGGAAAGGTTATGCTCCTTTCCATTACCAATATTCTGACGTAGAATTTATTGTAAAATGAACGAAAGCGGCAGAATCGAGATAAAACTTCACTATTGGTATTGTGTAATGTTCGAGTTTGATAAAACATAACGCAATAGATGAACTTCAACTCAAAGGAGGGTGTTTGTACTTTTTCCAAATTAGTTTCGCAATACCGAAAAAGTTGAAAGAAATGATTCTGATTCTTTGAAGGAATCGACTTGTTTGCTTTGGAGAATTCACTTACGCAATTAGGCTGCAGTACCTACTTGGTTTTACATCATCTGTGAAAATTTCAACTGTCTATAGGTATCACGGTTCATGAGATACAGCCTGGTGACAGACAGACGGACCGCGGAGTCTTTTTAATAGAGTCCCGTTTTTACCCTTTGGGTACGGCACCCTAAAAAGTACCAAAACTCCTGACAAGAACTTGCCGAATGTTTGTGTTTTAAAACTGTATTTCATGGCAATCGATAATTTTCAATTCTGGAGAGTAGCTTTATTACTGCCGAAACTATTTGCAGCTTCTTTGGATCCATTCACCATCACGATACAGAGAGTACTTGTTCCTGAGGATTTTGTCGACATTCTTCATGTATTATGTTTTCAAATTATATTGTACCGTTTAGGTATAGTTATCGCCAAACTTCAGGGTCGCGGGGTAACCAATGGCGGCGGTCCGCCCTTTGGTTACCCCTGTCCTAGTCTCCGTGTGGTTTCACTCTAGATGTCTTGGGACCTCACGTAGGTTTTAGGTATGTGCGGATATGCGCCACTGCTGATGGAACTCGGAACCAGCAGCCTAATTGTGTAAGTGAATTCGGCAAGGCAAAGCGTTTTGACGCCATCAATCGATCAATCACATGCGAGACGAAAGACGCGATGTGGATTTCCGTCTATGTGATTGGTCGATTTCAAGGCTCTTTCCTTTGCCGAATTCATTACGCAATAAGGCTGCAGGTTTATTCTGCATATTTTACCAAATCTTGACTTGTCTCAAGTCTCTTATCAAATTGATCAAATGTTTTAAAAATAGAGAGCAGGAAAGATGTGAAGGAAAGGAAGCAAGAAATAAAACCATTTGTTCTCGTAAGTATTATCCAATGTTCCCGTTTATTTACAAATACAAATATACGTAGTATCCATCAACCTTACATTTTTAATGCTTATCAACGAGAATAACATTTTATTAATAATTTAAAACAAGTACAATAGTTTACTTTAATAATATCTAGTGCGTTCCTAATGCTTATTACAATTTTATTGCATGAATCCAGTAACTGTATAAACCATAAATTGATAAAACGTTATAAATAAAATTTAATTCCGACAGTGTTCTTTTTCAACTTTCAAAAAAAATCTTTTTCGACAGGGTTGCCAGCCTAAAATAAAACAAACGTAGACTTCTCATCTCAGGTGATTAATAAATGCAATAAAGAGTTTGAAATACATCAGGCCAACGGAATGCAGTAAAAAAGAAGCCAAGCATGTTTGGCAAGTAATTCGCATCTTATACTGCATGCTAACATTCCCTACATTGCTTGCCGAACGAAAAAACCTTGGCTAATAAAATATGTATAAAAATAAATGCTTATTACCTCGATATATAAACTATGACAATAATTGCACGCGAATTCATAAAAGTCATGGCAAATGCCTTATCTAGAGTAGATTAATAAATAAGACTAATATTGCTTCGTAATTAATTCACGTAAATAATAGTTTTTTGCAAATATCTACTTCTATAGTGAAGGCACATTTACTTTCCTATCGACAAATGTTTCATAATTTTAATTAAAATACCTCTTTTCAAAAGGCAATATTATGTGTTTTCAATATTAAATATTTTGTGAACCAGGCCTTGTATGATTTTAAGTCTAAAACATTATCACAATAGGTTCGCAGCAATCCCGGTTGATGCCACTTCAGTCTCGGCTTATTAGTCTTCCGAAGCCATCTGCAAAAAAAGAAAGTTTAAGTAAATCTTTGTTTTTTTTTTTGGTTTTCTTGAAGTACTGTATACAAAATTAGACAACTGCAGGCCAGGGCAATAGCCTACAGTTTAACAGAGACTGGGGCCTGAGGTAGTTGCGCGTTGCAGAAGGAGTGTTGACGACGGTCAGGGGACGAAAGACTGGGCTTTCGCATGAAGTCACCATGTAAGCGGTAGGCCTATAATTTTCGTTTAGGGATCGAGGTCCAACTAGTTGGACTACGGGTTTTCGGTAGGGGCAGTTGTCCAATCATTATTTTTAGTTGGACAACTGCCCCTACCGAAGACCTGCAGCCGAATTGCGTAATTATATTATCCAAAGCAAAAGAATCTATTCTTTCCCAAAACCGACTTTACGTATTGCATAGTGATACGTAAAGTCGTTTTTGGGAAGGAATCGATTCTTTTGCTTTGGATAATATACTTACGCAATTCGGCTGCCGTAGTCCAACTAGTAGGACATTATAGTTGGACCATTTCCCCTAAACGATAATTTTAAACCCTCTGTATGGCTGTTAGTTATTAAAGTAACATCAAAGAGCCCTGCTGCCACATTGTTGAATATTTTTTTCACAATGGCTTGAAATATTCTAGTTCCCGAATAACAAGACCCAGCAACGCATTGACCTCAGAAGGAGATGGCGAGACGAGTTAGCATGCTGACAAAAATTAAAGCACGCCTTTACCCCTATAGTTAAACTTATCATCATCTCCTTATTCTCAAACTGTGGCAACATCATATCTGACCTCATGATAAAACGAAATCCTTTGGCAAGATTATAGTTGCCATCCTTTCAGGCTTCTGAAAATCCGTAACGATCTCAAATGTCTACGATTGACATCCAAGAACAACGGTTAAACGTGAGTCTGAGGCACGCAGTTATCGGTTAGTTACGGAATAGTTGGTTCACCTGTGTAGCTGTTACCAACGTAGCCTTAAGGTTACACTAGTCGAATTTTTTTCCATACAAACGTAGTCTAGGGATTATTCCACTGTTTGACGTTGTACGTACAATATAAAAAGTGATATCAATTTGTCTCATCATTATCTAGCCCTGTATGGAAGCAAAAAAAAATATATTTGAAAGTTATGAGCGTCGAGAGTTCCACATTTCGACACAAATTTTAACGCATTTTTGGGCTCGAATAAATACCATAAGAAGACGGCAATTTGCAAAACGGCCACCATACAGGGATAGATTAGTAGTTCAACAATGCAAATAATTTTATTTTGAACAGATACGTTTAGTCGTTTTTTCATGATATCCAGACTCCCAAAGGTCTGTTTATAAAATTTCGCGCGCTCGGTTTCGTCCTAAATCATTATCTATTTCGCTACAAATTTGCAAAAGTGTGTATTCGTACGCGAACTAGCTTCCTACTGCTCATCACAGCATCTAGCTCTTCCGCACGTGTTGTCGGTTGATATAAAATGCATTTTAACCCCGCGCACAAAATAGTTCGTGCCGTCGACTAGTGTACCCTTGACGATGCGAGAGGACTGGATTAAGTACTAACTTTAAACGCCCTGTGCATCATCGTTGAAACCCACCATGAATCATTGCTTGACTGAATAAGGGCCGCAGTGTCGGGCAGAGTTTCTGACAGACGGCGGTTACCGTTACGTACCTGTAGGTATATCTAATTAGGTAGTTGTAGGCAGCGATTATTGGATACCTAGTCTTACAGCATGGCTGGATTATATGAAACAGCAAATACGAAAGACAATTTGTGTGATATTTTTAGGTTTTGACATGTGAGCGTATAGCTAAAGAGTGGCATTCCCTGCCGGTGTCTGTGTTTAGGGGTGTTCTAGTCAAGAGTGAATAGGTTAGTTCTAGGCAAGCGTGCTTCACCGTCGACCACATCATCGTTTACCGTCAGGCAAGATAGAAGTCAAACGCGAGCCTACAAATGATAATAAATGAAAAAGAAACGTGTCCAGTTAGAATGGCAATAAACTCATCGTTTAAGGTCAGATAGATTCACAATAATTTATGTGCCTTTTTTTTTCTTAATTGATGCAACTCATCTAACACATGTTAATTTAATTGCCTTCATTATGGTTTGCGAAGACCATTTTTTCGATGTTTTGGTTATTTTTTCGTTTTCTTCACGTTTAGTGTTCTTTCAAACTGAGAGGGGGATCGTCGCGTCTTTTCATACTTAATTTGTAGACAGTTGCGCAGTACTCATAACCGGCGTGTGTGTATGACAAGATGTATGAATGTGAGTGAAGCAAAAGAAGTATGTAAGGATCGTAGCAGGTGGCGTTCTGTAGTTTCTGCCTAGCCCCATGGGAAAAAAGGCGCGAGTTTATGTATGTAGGTATGTATTCTTAATTTATTTGTTGCTGCGCTCGAAAACCCTGGACGTTGCTTGAGGAGCACCTAATCAGTGTGGTGTGGAAGTGCAAAAGAGAAAACATAAAAACACTACTGTCTAAAAAAAAAGAAACGAAAACAGGAACACCGACTTCCGAAATTGAAGTTTTAGTTCACTTTGTAGTGATTTTTTATTTGGCAGTCGGTTGTATTTTTTTGTAAAAAAGCCTTTATTTTTTCATTTTTTAGTGATAGATAGGTATATAATTAACAAGTTCTATAGTAAGGTACTTATAATGCCCATAGTGATGCCAGAATAGATTACCCGAATAACATTTAACTTGAACATAACCGGTGGAATGAGAGTGTATCAGGATGAACTGTACACATCTGCGTATCCGTTGAGAGCGTACTGGCGTGATGATATGAAATGGTGTAAGCAATAAACAGACATTCGTCCACATCGATGTCAATGGGATACGTGTCCAGAACGCTGGCAGCATTGCCACGTTGGATGGCAATGCTGTTTCTCTGGCCGAAGAAAAGGCCAGTCCTCTGGTCACGTGAAGAGTCGCTAATTTAATTTCTCGTAAAACTCGATGCGCACTCGAACCCTATGGACCTAATGTTTCAACCCCAAACGGCTCAAACATAATAACTGCCAATAAGGTTGTTATATTTGTGCCGTTTGAAAGAAAGAAATTATATAAACATCCGAATTGAGTACATCCTACTTTATGGAAAGTCGGTTAAAAAGGCTTGGATATACCCAACTATTATTACACGTAAGGGTACGTTCAAACAGAACATCCGTATTTCCAGGATCGTCGGATCCGTCGCTACTGGAGGTGACGAACACACCGCATTTACAGTACCGTTTTAACGGATCCGTCGCTACTGGCGGTAATGTTCACACTAAATTTACTCAATGTACCACCAACGTATTAAAATACTGATCCGTTTTGTTTGAACAAAAGTGAGTATTTATGAGTTGAGTATTTTATTACTGTTGTGTGTGTCAAGTCAAGTCGCTCACGGAACTACCAACGCCGTTGCCGACTAAAAATGTATAGGTACGATAAAGCGGACCTGTAAAACGGACTGCTGCATATTTTGTCGGATCGGTATTTTTTACTGGATCTGGCATACTGTTATGTGTGTGAAATCACTCATACAACTACATACTTCTACTATCAGCGCCGAGTAAAAACGTATAGCTACGATAAAGTAGACCTGTAAAACGGACCTCTGTGTGAACGAGCACTTACATGAATTTAGGAAAACTAAGTCTTTTGCAAACCCTTTGTAAGTAGTGCTATCTGCGCTAAACATTGAGATGTACTGGGCTCACTATACCAGATAAACAGAAAATAATAACATAAATTGAGATAAACAACGTCAACTTGGTGCAGTACTGATCATGTTTGTTTGCACGTAGTGTATTGTTTTTGAATAGTCGACAACTTTATTCGACTAACGTCAAATTGGGAACCATAGATAAACTGTGAGAATATCTTTTTAAATTTTTGTATTATTTTCCATTTCTTATCTTGGTGCATGCCTGTTTACTAACAAAAACTTTTGAGAAATGTTATTTATGTTTCTTTAGTTTTCTATATCTGTACTAATATTATAAAGAGGAAATATTTGTATTTTTGTATGTAACGAATAAACTTAAAAACTACTGGACCGATTTCAAGAATTCTTTCACCGTTGGGAAGCTACACTATCCCCGCGAGACATAGGCTTTTTATCCCTGTATTCCCACCGGAACAGAAACTACGCGGGTGAAACCGCGAGGCGTCCGCTAGCTTATTATATTTAGAATGAACTATCTCGGCAATCTGTGACTATCTCTATGTGGTCATAAGTAACAATCCATTATTTTGTGTTATAGAAAAGTGTTTTAATTAAAATATACATGTCTAATTTTTAAAGCTGGCAACTAGGGGCAATATTGGTAGTTTTATAAGTTCAAGGCCATAATGACGCAAGGAATAATTATGAGATTCGTTATGAGATATTTTTTTTGGGAAATAAAACAAGTTATTAAGTTTTAAAGATTTTTTTATGGACTGCATATTACAATATTTTACATTTTGGTTTTGTTCAATATATTAACTTTTTTACAATTTGTGGCTGTAGCATTGGTAACTTAAATATAATAATTACTATGTTGGTAATACTATATTGTTATAACTTAATAATATCCATTATATTACTGATAATACCTACGCCTGTAAACAAATAAAGAGAGAATTACTGTTTTAAGTGGAATTAAACCTTGATGGAATGTTTTAAGGCATAGTTCAAATTTTCACAAATTCTTTTAACATAAGTTGGAGGCGTGTTATAAAATTTCATGGTTTTCTGACCAACATTTTTCTTTTTTGTCATGATAAACATTGCGACTCCTTTGTGACGTTTGGTGGACAAACATCACAAGGACAGCTCAAAATCACGTTTTATCAGCTCTGAAACATAGGGTGCCTTTGCATCTGGCGTCAGTCCAGCTTTGGCATTCTTTGAAAGTATACTTCTACACATCCGCAGCGTAAACGCTACAGAAACGCAATGCTTACGCCACCTTAACAGGACATGGTTTCGTTACTAAGCTACCTGACGTAAGCGCACCGAATGCATTAACACTGCGTCAACACTGTTCAACAAGACGACAATACTTACTATTTAGAAGCCTCGTATCCACTAGGTGACATTTGCCGCGCAACACAAGACGCTCAATATTTCCGGCGACGGTGCCAGCTGACACGCAACATGACGGAACTTAACAACGTAAATCAAACTTCCTCGTTGCCGTTCATCATGATGAGCAACATGCTGTACATCATGTCGCGCGCCTAATGTTGCCTAGTGGATACTAGGCTTTATTACTACAAACCAACCCCTAAATTTTACAACACGCCCTTCAAAAACCGTCACAATTCAACGTTACTTCTTTACCTTTTGCCAGGCGAAGATTCCGTAAGAGACCCCCGCGCCGAGCGCGAAGGCGAGCAGGTAGGGCACGAACTTGAGCGAAGGACCGAAGCGCTTGCGCATCAACATGCTCAGGAAGTTGATGTTACCGTCCGAGTACGGGGGGTAGCGGCCGCTGGAACGGACAAATTGTCATGGTTTATTAATGTATTCAAAATCAGATGTGACAGGAGGACTAGACTCATATTATTAGCTACGTTTTAATTTGGGCTGTGGGCTGCTATTGGGATTTTCTCCATGAGACCCCTAACGATTACTTGCCACTCTTGCAATCTCAAGACTAACGTGAACACGCCAAGCAGTCGAATTTAAGAGGAAATACGGGCAGAGAGCTCCTAAGTAAAAAATCATAATTCGAAGTTTGAATCTCGCCTATTTCCTCCTCCAGTATTGGAGCAATTTAAAAGATATTCCATAAATTGAATAAAAAACCGACCAAGTGCGAGTCGGACTCGCGCACGAAGGTTTCCGTACCATTATCGCAAAAAAAAAAACGGCAAAATAATCACGTTTGTTGTATGGGAGCTCCACTTAAATATTTGTTTTATTCTGTTTTATTATTTGGTTGTTATAGCGGCAATAGAAATACATCATCTGTGAAAATTTCAACTGTCTAGCTATCACGGTTCATGAGATACAGCCTGGTGATAGACGGACGGACGGACCGCGGAGTCTTAGTAACAGGGTCCCCGTTTTAACCCTTTGGGTACGGAACCATAAAAAGATTTAATATAACATAATAGTATGTTGTGCTTTTATGTTTTTCTTTTATAGTTGTCAAAATTTTACACTAGGCCTCTGTTGACAGCGCAATTTTGAGCATTTTCTGAGGGTTCTAGTGCTTCTAAAGATAATATATCATCAAAAAGGAAAACATAGGGGCACAGTATATATCTTTCTTTTCAGTTTATGGAATATCTTTTAAATTAGTCCAATATTGGAGGAGGAAATAGGCGAGAGCCAAACCTCGAATTATGACTATTTACTTAAGATATTCAGTCGGATGTCTGCGACCGGCGACCGCATTTCCTCTTAACGGCCACCACGCAAGCCAGACAAAAAAGTTTTAGACTGTAAAGTTTTAGAGAAAAGAATAGGGCCAGATCATGCTAGCTATTCTTTAACCCGCACGCTAAATACTCCTAATCGATTCACTGTTGCAAGTTGCCTCTGCATGAATTTGTTTTAAACTGGCATTGCGGATACAGAATTAAGGTTACACTAGTCGATAATTCTTCCATAAAAACGTAGTCTAGGGATTACTCCACTGTTTGACGATGTACGTAATAAAAAATGATATCAATTTGTCTCATTATTATCTAGCTCTGTATGGAAATAAAAAAGTAAAAAAGAAAATATTTTAAAGTTATGAGCGTCGAAAGTTCCATATTTCAACACTTATTTTAACGCATCTTTGGGGGGCATTAAATACCATAAGAAGAAGGAAAATTGCAAAACGGTCACCATACAGGGATAGATTAGTAGTTCAACAATGCAAATAATTTTATTTGTGTTTTTTCATGATATCTAGACTCCCAAAGGTCTGTTTAAAAATTTTGCGCGCTCGTTTTCGTCCAATTCGTACGCGAACTAGCTTCTTACTGCTCATCACAACATCTATCTCTTTCGCACGAGTTGTCGGATGAGATAGCAGGAATTTTAACTACGCGCACAAAATTGTTCGTGCCGTCGACTAGTGTAACCTTAAGTCCCAAACTGAATAATATTGCAGCAATTATCAGATATACTTGTACTGGGAATAAAAATCTTCTTGTCCTTTTGTATAGTGTTTGGGTTGCTGTGCTGTGGGCTATAAAGTATATTCAAAATTTACTTACGAAGCCAGCTTCTCTCCAATAGGCGAGAAGTTCTTGATGAGACAGCTCTTCTTGTGCGTGAATGTCTCAAAAGTCTTCTTGCCGTGGTAGGCGCCTATGCCACTTGCGCCGACGCCGCCGAACGGAAGAGTCTCAACTATTATAAGATACTTAATTAGTAGGGGGATAAGGTTGGTTATTGCGTGCTGCTGAGATTTTCATTAGTTTTTAGTTATTAATTAATTTATTCGTTTATCCTCGCATTGGAACGCCTAGCAGCAATTTCACCAATGGAGCACAAACTTTTACTAACTATAAATAAGTGCTTGTTTCCTCACGATAAATTAAATAATGAACATATTTATTTACAACAATAGACACAGACACATTACTTTGGATTGTGCATTTAAAAAAAAATGAAAATGGTGATTTGCAATTGTTTCTACTTAGTTAGCCTTCAAAATACTCGAAGGGAAATCAAACGAGTGAAAATCTCAGCAGTATACAGGGTTATTGGTAAAACACTAACAACCTTGCAAGCTGATCGATACCATACCATTTAGTCGCGCATAACCCGTCTGAATGTATGGATCAGCTGTTTTTATGTTGATTATTTAAAAGTCATAGAACAAAAGTTGTTGTTTATGTCGTTACCCTGCAAGGTTGTTAGTGTTTTACCAATAATCCTGTATATATTTTTTGGAAAAAACAAAGTACAAAATTCTCAAATCATGCTTTTTCATGCTATTATTAAATACTAGCGGATAGAGAGAAAGTGTAATTATACAGTAAAGTAAGTTAGTCTATGAAAAAATCGTGTACAATATAGACTTGCAATGCAACCATTACCTATGCTTCATATGTTGGAGTTATTCAAGCACTCTGCGCTTCACGGAGAAATAAAACAATACTTAACAAAAAAAAAAAAATATCCTTTCTGGGAATATTGAGGATTTCGAAATACAAAAAATGCTACTAAAATCATAAATGTGAAATTGTATTTCATGTTTGAATGCTATAGATTCGATTCATTTCAATTAATAAGAAAAGTAATCTTTTAAGATTCACGCATGTATAGTAGTAGTGCGTTCCAATTTTAAACTTTCACGCGGGCGAAGCCTCTGGCAAAAACTAGTGTTGGGGAATTTTACTGTTACTAGAACATTACAGTCTACAGTATTCCCGGGAACTGCATGTTACTAATCTTAGTAATCTTGCATCGCAAGTGACAACTAAAAGTATTTTCTCGTGTATTACTGCTATTTCATAATTCACTAATAAAAATAAAATAAGTGTGAAAAGTATCCAAACCTCCCATGTGCATCATGGTATCGTTAACGCACATCCCTCCGCTACTAGTGTTGTCCACAATACTCGATAGGACCTTCTTACTCGTGCTGAACACGTACAGCACTAGCGGCTTCTCTCTACATACAACAGAATGACGTCAGACCTCCACCAACAGGCTATTATTTACTACAGAAGAGTAAAGAATATTCTAGATTTTATTTGAGGGTAGTTTTCAGTCAAAGATTCATTGGAAAAATAAAGAACTAGAAAGTGTTAAAAAAAGCAAAAAATGCAGATATTTTAAGTCTGGCAACACTAACTTTGACAGAAAGCTAAAACATTATTTTCAGTAAATTTTCGACAAAAAATAATAATTAACAGAAAGTTTTACAATTTAACATTGAATTCCACCACCATCCTTCACCATTACCGACCACCATAGGACACCGTGAACAGAAATACTTACACCAACGATGTAACCAAGTTTTTTCGAATTAAATAATTTGCCTATACTAGACCATCTAGAACCTTAAGTGTTGTATGTATTTATATATTTTTCCAAACATGATTGGAAATTTGAGCATTATATTGACAACCTTCTTCGAGATAAATCGAAATTGCTGTACTGGCCAAATACATGCGAGCAGCGGCCGGCAAAAGTTGTATGAAAATCCATATCTGTCGTGTAATTTAAAAATGGAACGATCTTTTACTCCGAAACATGTTAACCAAACCAAGGAGATAACTTATCAAAGGTTTTATTTAAATTTCGAACTGGCTTGCATATAGAAAGTGTGTGCTAGTGTGCTTCGGCTTCGCCTCGGACCACATTTACACGATCGTCCATCAATGCCTCTTTTGCTGGCCGCTGCAGTAATGTACTATTAAACGGTCATTTCCACATAAGAAATCATCAACACGGAAACTCTGCAAGTACGAACACTAATTTTTATAACCCCTTAGTTTTGATCCTTTAGAAGTTTAGAGTGTTATAAAAAGTGGCCAGTATTCTGGACAGTCACACCAAGGCTTTATTTGTATATTGAACCTTATGAACATTTACGACCTTTGTGAGCACATGACCCGTCGGCGTCAGGTGTGAGTTAAATTGCATGTTGGACAGGCGCTAGGCGTTCTTATGCACCTTAACATTCTTGCAAAACTTTCGTAAGGCAACGTTTCTACTCGCAACCAGCTCGTATACAAGTTCCATTACATTGCGGGCTACCGAGGTATAATGTGATCACTGGGTCGATCGTGTCGCGCAATGTAAAACTTGCATGCGAGTTGCTTGCAAGTCGCAACGCATGTATCGATGGAGAGATTGCATCAGACATCATCGTTTTAGAAGCTGAATTGGCTTCTCTATGTGTACTATGATTCAGAATCCATATTTTTACACGGGGTTCTCTAGCATTCAAGCTTCAAGGTCTAGTATAAGAAAGTATTTTATTCTTCCACCTTCAAACCATACTGTCAAACCCACTCCTTGGAAGTAAAAAGCCAAACCAATGTACCACCTTATCCCGACGACTGTTTGCAATAGCATACAAAACATTTATAAAGTGTTTTTGGCAATATAAAATCGACAAAAAAATTGCGTGTGGTATAAATTTTTAGATGAGTTTTATATATTCATCAAATCAGAAGCTGCTCTCACTCTCTCTCTCTCGCTCTCTCTCTCACTCAAAAATTTAACGGTGCATTTAATTTCGCTATGCAAATTCTAACTTTCTCACCGGAGGGTAGGATCACATGGGTCTTAAGCAAACTGTGGATGTACTATACAATTACACTTCTGCCTGAGCCTTTCAGAAATACAGTCGTGATTTTTTGTTACGTTTAAATTATAATTGTAACTTGTATTAAGCTCAATAAAGTGCCCTTTCCCTTTAAAAAAGGTGCTGTGCGCTTGCGCATTTGTTTGTTACTTACGCAACATATTCTGGTGTAAGGGGTATTATTCCGTTATTATTACTATCGAGGCAGCATGTCATCTCTTCGATATTTGGTGGTCTTGTCAGTCTAAAATCGAAAAATATGTACTTAACTGTCCATTTCTGCCTATGTTTGATACATACTGTACATGTTTTTAAAGTATATTTCAAATAATTTTTATACTTTATCAATACATCAACAATTAAGTCGATTATTCGATTGCTTATTGTTACGAGATTACCAGAGTTGGGTAATCGATTATTCGAAATATATTTAGTCGATTAATCATCCCTATTTTTGGACGACGAAAGTACCACAATCGCATTTTTACAAACAACTTCTTTAGCACACAGTTGCAACATTTGGTATATCTTGTATAAATGTTTTGTACACTTTTACAAACCGCCAATGGTAATGTAAAGTCCTTACCGCCGTAAAACATGATAGTATCGTTCATACTGATACTGCCCGACTGGGTTTGTTCAGTGAACAACTTTTGTATGTTGCTTTGATTGCTGAACACGTAAAGCACTAACGGATGTTCCCTGAAAATTGTTTATGGTTTCACTCTATGGTCGCCATGGCTCCCTCCCATGGGTAATGGTATAGACTGGTAATGATGGGCCATTGTGGACTCTATGGTTCCCTTCCTTGGAAAGATGGTCTGGTAATGATCATCCAGTCCCAATGTCTGGTTTCGCTTGATTATCGTTCCGAATACGATTCGACTATTATTTTGATAGTATAATTAGATTTATAGAATAACTTGTTGAAGACAATAGGTGCGATTAACAAAATTAGTTTTTTTGAAAAGTTTTGATGAAAATTTTCATTTTGGTAAGTTCAGTCATCATCATTATAATACCATTGATTTACTTATATTTCATCATTTGTGTTAAAAATATCTGTCGAACTCATCAAGTATCAAATTATAGTCGATTCGACGTTACCATGAAATAATATCGACTATTCGATCCCACTTTCGATGAATAGTCGATACCATATCGATAGTGGTAGTAATGTGTCGAAATGTAAACATTATATTAAATGTAAATATTTCATGACTAATTCCTGTAAATTGTGCACTGTATGGGGATTACATGACTTATGTTTGAAAATGAAAATCTATTAAATTATAATTATTTCGTCAATTCAAGGATTAATGTAGGATTATAATGTATGTTTTAAAACTAAACGTATAAATTACCATTAAAATGTAAATTAAGATAACATTGTGATTTAGTTATGTAGTTCCCACGACAATTTGAATGCAGCTTTGATATGCAACTAATTATATTTAAAAACCCCAAAATAACAATAGGTGATATTCCCACATTTTGAAGTAAAGAGGTATGTAACAGACCACTTAAAAACACACACGGACACACACATTATCTATGGGACAGCACACATTGTAAAAAGGAACAATTTCAGACAATACTGTAACACATTTTCCATTTGGACTTAAAAACAGCACTCTACTACCAATTTTCACTAACATATTCGTCGACTAAATGAATACCTAAATATAAGCGCACTGTTGGATTTTCAATTCTCGGTGTTAGGGCGGTTACGCACTACACGTCCGTGTCCGTGATTTGAGTTCCGAATTCAAAATGTTCTGAATTATTAAAAATTATGACTGAGAGTTTGGATGTAGTGTACTTCCCTACAAGAAGCACTACGGCTACATCGGAACTGAAATTTCACGGACACGAATCGGATGTAGTGCTTTGGGCGGTTACGCGGTTTTTTGTAGTGCAATATAATTTAGGAATTCATAGAGTTGTCGCATAGTGTTTGTTAAAAAGGGTATTCGCCTCTGTCCCGCAGCCAAGCGACCCGCAGGCTTATTACGTATCTTTTGCAAGAGCAAAACGATAACGATTTTTGCACAATAATTGCTCTTCAATACAAAAGTTTTAGATTTGTTGGCGGTTTTTTTTTAAATAAGTGCGTTTGACAAACAGCGAGCGATTAGCAAACGATTGTGTAGGAGCTATCATACATACACTGCAGGTAATTCCGACTTTTATGACATAAAGCGTTTGATCGCTATCGTTTTGCTCTTGCAAAAGATACGTAATAAGCCTGCCGAATGCGTTAAGACTGGCCGCTTGGTCGCGCGACCAGGCGACGCGTTTCTTAGCCGTCGCTTGAAGCGGCAATAAAAAAAATAGCGTTGGCTATGGTATGCCAGCTCATAAGCAACTTACAGTCAAAACCAATATGAATTGCGAAAACGACAAACTGGGTATTACGTCGGCATTTAAAGGTCTTGTTCAAGGACCTATGTGCAACCAATTATTTATTTTTATAACAACAACAATTTAACGGTTCCTTCAATGTCGTTTTCAACGGGTTTGACTGCATTTGGAATGTTTTTTTTTTTCAGGTAAGACATCCCTAGTTAAGACCAACATTAAATCGACTTAAAATCAAATCACAAATAATAAAACGCACGTCACGTAACGTTGAGGAATGGTAAAAAGAGACTTACCGCTCATTGATAAATTGAATCGCTTCAAAAGCGTTTTCAACAGGTACAATGGGGAGTAGAGGTCCAAAGATCTCGTCCTGCATGATCTTGTCCGAAGGTAAGACATTTGTAATCACTGTGGGTTCAATGAATTTGTCGTTGGCGTCGTACGATCCGCCGATTGCGATTTTATCTTTGGATGCGTCGACTACGGCTTGGAGGCGGCTGGAAAGCGAAAATGTCGAATATGATAGATTTTAGAAAAAAAACATCTTCATTAATACATTATTTTCTTTAGATATTAAAAAAACCAATGATTTTATCTTCATAAGTATTTGCTTATAACTGTTTAAAATCATGGAAATTCCAAACACAGTGTACAATAGCTAGGCGAATTTTTTGGCTAATTAATTAAGAAGAATATGTATGAATGAAGTATGAGGAGAATACCATCAATGAGTATTTTAATAGCCTGGTTTCTACCATCATCTGCCTCGCATTTTTCTCAACTATATTAGGGTCGGCTTCCAGTCTTACCGGATTCAGCTAAGTACCAGTGTTTTACATGGAGCGACTGCCTATCTGACCTCCACAACCCAGTAACTGGGTAACACGGTACCCCTTGGCAAGACTGGTGTCAGATCTCAAGCTTCTGACTACCCGTAACGACTGTCAAAGATCTTCAAATGACAGCCGGGACCAACGGTTTAACGTGCTTTGCGAGGCACGGAGGAAACTCGGTATGTTGAAATGGTCACCCATCCACGGACCGACCTCGTCAAGCGTTGCTTAACCTTGATGATCGACCCGTGCGGCTGTTATTATTTAGCCACGAGCTCCTCCTCCAGTCTGGTTTCTACCAAGCTATTAAAATACCTATTGCCTATTTACCTATTTCTTCTGTAAAAAACTAGTGAAGTAAAGAGAATTGGCAGTTGCATAAAGATATATTGTGTGGAACTTGAACAAAGCTGACTAGATTTTAAAGGCATATAGGGCTCCACCCACTAACGTTCATTCCTGCCGGAATCTACAATCAAAGTATTAGCAAAACGCTTTGTGCGTATGGGTGGGATGTCCACCATGTGCCGGTGGCGCTTTGCCGTATGTCTCGTAGTCCGATAATGGAAAGGGCTAGGCGGAATCAAATTGTGCAGTTCCATCGCACACTCCCCAAAATGTAACCAATAAAAAACCGACAGGCTGGCAACTCGGCGTCGATGTCTTGGCGACGACTCTCTCGACAAATAATATGGTTGTTTCATTATACATATCAAATGCAACGGTTCCAATCAATGAATGAAAGAATGAAACGGTGAAACTCACCTAAAATGCCTTCCATTAATAATCCTGCCGAAATCAGGCGACTTCTGCACATCAGATCCGTACCACTCCTTGAGGATCTTCTTGGCAGCAGCCACGAACTTGTCCTGCACCTCCTTGGTGCACAGGATGTAGTCCGGCGCGATGCAGGTCTGACCTGCGTTGATGAACTTGCCCCAAAGGACCCGCTTTGCTGTCACCATCATGTCTACTGTGTTGTCGATGTATACTGGGCTGTGGACACAAGATTTTGGACGTTAGCACCTCGGTGACCTGAGGCAAAGATAATATAATATTAGCACACAGATGCCTCATCCCATACAAAGAAACCGAGCCGACGTAACTAGCGTTTATCGTCTGATTAAACCGATTATTTTTCGGATTATTTCGTTCGCGTTCGGTTCCGTTCCATGGCGATAGATAGACCGTGTTAGCAGCGACTTGCAAGTAAAAGGGTTACTTGTTGCATGAATATTTTTTCTTTAAATACAGTGAAGATATGTTTTGTAGTATTTTTTGCACGTTTTTACAGTTTCATTGCACCGAAATATGTTACAATATAAATTTAAACAATCGAGTGGAACGCTCAGAAATTTAAAACCGCGCCATCTATTGGCATAAATTTTTAATGATCCGTTCAAATAATCTTTGAAATGTGAATTAAGAGCCCAATATTCCATAATTTTATGCTTAAGAGAGTTGATTAAAAAAGAACATACAATTTTTATGTTCAATTCCAGAAATTTAATTTTACACGCAATTCAATAACAACTCGGTGCATGTCGCGCCATCTAGTGAGATTTATTTGAACCAAATTTTCTTTCTTAGCCCTGGAAATCGGTGCCTGAGGTAAGTATTCATCTCTCCAACTTAACTGGTAGGTATGGTGGTGTTGTGAAGGCACAGTGGTCAAGAACTCGTATTTCGTGCATGAGGTCATGGGGTCAAATCCGGACAAGTAGCAATGAGACTTTTTCAATTCACATATATTTTTTAGGTTAATCTTGGACATCGGTAAAGGAAAACATCGTGAGGAAACCTGGACTTATGGTTAAGATAAGTTCGAAATCGCCTACCCAAGCAAGCGCGATGATCAATATTCGTGCCTTCCACAGAGAACAAGTACACATGTGTGTGTCTGGCTACCTTATGAATACGATAATCATTTATTAGAGATGTTAACTGAAAATTAGTTTTTTGTCCGTGAGGCAGATTAATAAAAAATATTGAACGTATTTTCTTTTGACACGTTAACATAAATAAAGTGACGACGATACAGTGCGTTGAAATATCGTGTGTCGTCACACCTTAGTACACTTTATACTGACATAGTAACATCACAAGCCCCCACTACTGAAATTTGATGCGCTTTAACTTTGTAAATTTTTATTGATTTGGTAAAGCTAAAAATACTTGTCTAATATTATTTGATAATCTCACTGAGGCACTAAATAGAATTATATTTTTCCTACCGAGGAAACGTCCCTATTCCAACAAGTTTAAACACGACTGAGATACATTGTTTTATTACGGAGTTCTAGTGCCTGACTGCCGGCTGCATCACCAGATCAGTTCGATGGCACTTACCATTTTAATTAGAACCATTTATTTAAATTTGCTTCATCACAGTCATTTAAGGCGATATATATGCCCCAATGTTAACAAAGTACTGGCCGTGCGCCCGCTCGATGCCAAAATATCAATATTGAACCTTTTGATCACTTTTGTTTGCAAAATATTATTTGATTTACATATGCTATGTTAGTTATGAAGAAATTCCAGCCATGAATTTTTCTGTGTAAAAATATTTTTAAACATTCAAGTCATTTTGGAGGAGTATCCAAAAGTAGCGAAAAAATAGCGCGTTGTTAATTATTTTTTTAAAGCAAAACTATTTGTTATACGAAAAAGCCATGTGTTAAAAATAATATACAAATAAAATAAAAAAAAAATGAAACAATAATAAATACATATTTTTTTCAAACGTTTTAACCTAGCCGTTACTAAGGAGTATGCTTTAGAAAGTTACCGTTTTACGGCACTAAAGCGGATGTAGGCCCTTAACCATTCGAGATATCTTATACCCAAAACATACTTATGTATGTATGTACAGATACCTTTGAGAAGAGACCCTAACGCAGCAGTGGGATAATTACAGCCTGGTATTATTATGGTGGATATCGTTTCAAGCATCATAATCATCATTTGAATCGTGCTTCAATTCTAACCGGTAGGCTTATCTTTTGCAAGAGCAAAAACGATAGCGATCAAACGCTTTATGACATAAATGTCGCAATTACCGGCTGTGTAGGTATGGTAGGTCCTACACAATCGTTTGCTAATCGCTCGCTGTTTGTCAAATGCACTTATTAAATAAAAAACCGCTAACAACTCTAAAACTTTTATATTGATAAGCGATTATTGCGCGAAAATCGCTATCGTTTTGCTCTTGCAAAAGATACGTAATAAGCCTGCGGGTGTATATATATACCAGTATTTAACGTGGACGTGGAGTGCCTTCCACAACGCAGTTACTTGATAATTCGTTACACATTGGCAAGAGTATTATCGATAGATAAGAAAATTGGAGGGAAATGAACCTCCTTGAACGGGTTCTACTGTTGATAACGGCCATGTTTGTAGGCTATAATTTTATTCAATACTAGCTGACCCGGCAAACTTTGTTTTGCCATAAAAACAACAAACATTCACCTACCCTACACCTACCCTACACCTACCCTACACCTACCCTACACCTACCCTACACCTACCCTACACCTACCCTACACCTACCCTACACCTACCCTACACCTACCCTACACCTACCCTACACCTACCCTACACCTACCCTACACCTACCCTACACCTACCCTACACCTACCCTACACCTACCCTACACCTACCCTACACCTACCCTACACCTACCCTACACCTACCCTACACCTACCCTACACCTACCCTACACCTACCCTACACCTACCCTACACCTACCCTACACCTACCCTACACCTACCCTACACCTACCCTACACCTACCCTACACCTACCCTACACCTACCCTACACCTACCCTACACCTACCCTACACCTACCCTACACCTACCCTACACCTACCCTACACCTACCCTACACCTACCCTACACCTACCCTACACCTACCCTACACCTACCCTACACCTACCCTACACCTACCCTACACCTACCCTACACCTACCCTACACCTACCCTACACCTACCCTACACCTACCCTACACCTACCCTACACCTACCCTACACCTACCCTACACCTACCCTACACCTACCCTACACCTACCCTACACCTACCCTACACCTACCCTACACCTACCCTACACCTACCCTACACCTACCCTACACCTACCCTACACCTACCCTACACCTACCCTACACCTACCCTACACCTACCCTACCCTTTTTTCCCCATTTTTTTTGTTTTTAAACCTTCCCTGTATTCTGTCGACCAAAACAAAAAAAGAATTATGCAAATCGGTTCAGCCGTTCTCGAGTTTTAATCAGACTAACGAACAACAATTCATTTTTATTTATATAGATATTCTGTTGCATTTTAACTCAACCTGCTAAATATTCATCCGAGAATGGTGACGATTACTAAAAATATTTTTAGTCCGTCAGTTATATTTCCATAAAATATTGGTCACGCATTTTTCTTTTGTCCCGTTAAAAAAAAATATTACGATACAGTGCGGTAAAATATCGCATGACGTCATGCCTTGGTACACTTTTTACATAGAAGTGACGTCACAATCACAAGCGCCCATTCCCGAACTTTGATGCGTTTTATTTTGGTGATTTTTCATTGATTTGAATAAGCAAAAAATACGTGTCCATATTTTTTGATAATTTAACCGGCGGACTAAATAGAATTTGCTGTTTCGTACCCCGCCATCATCCCTATTGTGAAACAGGCCTTTATGCCTAGTATAAGCTTTAGAATCCACAATCTCTGCCAGAAATCACATAATTTTAGTATGTCTATTTTCCTTATCATTGTTGTATAACTTTGGACGTCAATGACATAATTATGTTAAGTAATACAACTAGATTTAAATTCATTATCCGATTACGAATGATACTATACCTAAACTGATTTTATCTATTGTTGTTAGGTGGGTGTCTTTTACAACATTCAAATGAACCAAAGGCTGATAAATGCACATGTGGTGCATTTGTTATGTAAAACATCTTATTTTTATCTGTTACAAGACTGAAATTGCATGGTCGCCCTTTGCCCCAGCTAGGGGCAACAGGATGTAAGGTCCAAGGACCTGTAAATCTTTTTTATTTTTGTTTTTTTTATTCCATTATTTCGGACAAACAGACATCCAAATTGACATGCTGCACAATTAGAATCCTTAATACAAATTTAATAAAAGTCATTATAAGTTGCAACTTAAGGCCGTACCCTGACCAAAAAATCATCATGAGATATGAGCATTCCTATTGGCCTAGCGGCACTGGTGGCGCATGAATTACGGTAGTGAATACGCCCAGATTTTAGAATAAAATCTTTATAAATCGAATATTGGTCTTTTGAAAAAAATAAAACTTACAAAATGTTTGTTATCGAATTGTCTATCCATTAGAGTTAGTATAAAAAATAATTAATGAACACTTTACGAGGAGATGCATGCTATCAATAATTATTTCACATTTTTATGGTTTTGTTGGAAGGAGAGTGACCCATAAATAAAACTCTTTAAAAAAAAAAGTGAACTCCATTTTAGAATCAACATTATGTAGAAATTTAATGTATTTTTATCAATTGATATTTCATTTTTTCAATAAAGAGTAGATAGTTCTTAAAAACTGCACAAAATTCGACTAGCGCGGCGCCTTAACAGAACCACTTCCGTCCTATTTGGACAAAACAAAACCGGCTATCTGTTTATCACAGTAAAGTTGATATTTCTTTACCTTTTGCCTCCGAGTTCCAATGTGACCGGGGTGAGATTCTTGACAGCAGCTTCGTAGATGATCTTGCCGATGCTGGTGCCTCCGGTGAAGAAGATGTAGTCAAACTTCTGTTTTAACAGCTCTGAGGTTTCTTGAGGACCACCTTCTATTACAATTACAGCATCCTAGAATGTATGAATAAGTATTTTTAATAACAAATCATCATACTGCCCATATTCGATTGTTGGAAGGACAGAAGTGTTTGGCACACTGTCTTTTTACCCGACTGCGAAGGAGGGTAATATGTTTACCAGTCTTTGTATGTATGTATGTTTGTTCCTATGTGGCGTTCTATAGACCAAACGCTTTGGCCGATTTTGATGATTTTTACGTCAATCGATTCGTCTTAACCTTGCGAGTGACATTAAAATTGGAAAATAGAAAATGGCGGATTTTGGGCGCCATATTGTGGAGGCCCAATTATTTGGTTTCTTCCAAACACATCGCGTGAGGTATCGAAATAAAGGGTTTAAAGAGGTGATTTCAAAAATAAATATAACTTATATGTTACCTTATTCGAAAAATAATGTTAACTAAAAAGTTATTTCAAAAAATAAAAAAACCCGACTGCTTAAGAAGCGAACTAAAAAGACGTAAACAAGAAGAAAATCATGCTGTGCAGTCGGAGGATACATCTGGTTTTGGCACTTGGTCAGCCACCTCGCGAATATGTATCAGCCGATTGTACAGGGTTTTTAGATTTTTTGAGTTAACTTTTTTTTGCTAAGACTGGTTCGTCCCCTAATTGGTACGTTTGACTCAACTGTGTCGTAAATAAGAAAACTATTTGTTATGTACCATACAATCACCAGCGAGTTAGTCGAAACCGAAGAGTTATCTTTTGTAAAATAAATTGGCCATTGTGAATTATGGTGTTGGTAAACCATTTTGTGATTGTTGTCTCAGCTTGTTTTTTTCTTTTAGAACCCTTATGACCTTATCCGTTTATTTTAAATCGAGGTGGACACGTTCAATATAAGGACATCCGTAATTACGAATTTACGAAATTGTATAAAATGTGGAGCAAATTTTGGTGCGTTTGACATTGTACAAAATGAAAGTCCAAATTCGAGCAAGTGAAGGGAAAACTCGTATGGTTACAATTTAAATTACTATACTTGTAATATTATTTATGCTGCATAAGTTTAACCTTCATTGTATTGTATTCCAATGTCCAACAAAATTTAACCATAAATTGGATTTTCATTTATTTATTTAAACTTCTTGTACAATAGTGGTACATAGGCGGATTTAATGCCGCAAAGAATTCTCTACCAGTAAACTTTTGGGCTAAAAAGGACAAAGTTGTGAACGGGTACAATATAATATTATAAAATAACAACTTGCACATGAAAATGTATATACTTACATATATATTAATAATACACATATACAAATAAAATAGGCTAATAAATACCAATAAAAAAACGAGAAACCTAATAATTATTATTATGACTAGACTTCTGTCTCTAGATGAGAACTATTTAGTCTGACTCAAATAGTGGTCACGAACTTTTCTTTTAAAAGTGAATTTGCATTCAGCCTTTTTAATGACAAAGGGTAGCGCGTTCCAGAGCTTTATTGTTGAGACAGCCTATGAATTGGACATAAAACCGGTGCAGTGTGAAGGAATAATTTTTGCTGCCGCCGCTCTTTATCAGTTTTGCCTGAGCAAGTTTAGATGGCTGTGTTCAGTTCACCACATACAAACATAAACTTAAATACTTCTTTTTTCTTTTCCATGGGATAAGCTGAACCTACATACCGTCTGCTACGATCCTAAATTAATCCTTTTTAACCGACTTTCCAAAAAGGAGGAAGTTCCATGTTCGCCTTTGTTTTTTTTTGTGTATGTTCACCGATTTCTCCATCAATTGTGGACCGATTTAGAAAATTCTTTTTTTTTGTTTGAAAGAGTATTGTTCCCAAAGTAGTCACATTTAAATTTGGTGAAGATCTGATGAAGAACTTCAGACACCATTGTACATGAAGTTTAAATAAATAACTCTTCAATATATCAGCAAATCTCTCGGGATTGCTGCAATAGCATGTCTGTTTATTGTTTATACCATTTCATAACATAACCCCACGCCAGTACACTCTAACCGTCTTATTAATAAACGTGGACTAAGGTAAGAATAACTTTATTCCAAGTATTAGGTTGGTACTAAAAAAAATCCGTATTAATAAACACGGAATAAGGAGGGATTATACTAATCTGACACTAGTCTCAGACTAAAAGTTAAACCATGGTGCCAGCTAGTTTAAGGTCGGAATAAGAGTAGTGTAACTATGGCAACCACAATTTTTTTTAATTTTTTTGCATCGCCCTATTCGGGCAGGCTAAGGTCTTAGACCATACCGCCTCGTGTTCAGTGCATATTATCCTTCTTGAATTCTTTAGTATGCATTAGAATGCGGATGCAACAGATTCTAATATTTTTTGGAGTATTTGGCAGCAAATTGTATCAAGTCAGCCTTCCCAGTAAGCCTGGGAAGGCTTACTGGGAAGGCTGCTAAGAAGGCTGTAAGCTTTGCGGGAGGTAGTCAATACTACAATATAATTCGCCGCTCCACTATCCCGAGATCGCTTCTGTCAATGCTTTCACAGATTTACCAGTTGCGTAGACAGTTGAGACATAAAACTACACCAATTTATTATCACAATATCCATTAGGAATAAATTTGCAAATAATATTAACATCCGCTGAACTACACTCGAAAAAATCCCGCCAAAAACTCTCGCAACCACAATTATTACATAGACTCTGATTTTTTATTTCGTAGATGTGGATCATTAAAAAAAAATATGGTCATTGGCAGCTGTTTAGCTTTAGTCAACGAAATTACAAATTAATTAATCATCATTTTATGTAATTTTTAAGTTTAAAGGTAATACGATAATTTGAAAAGGAGGGATCCTTCACCTTTACTGTCAAATCTCTATGGCAGATGTCAATTTTAGTTTTTTTTCTACATATTGTCTTTAACTTGCTTATTTTTCATTCACTAGTTCATTCTTTTTACTTTTAAATTCAACTGTGTTGCCAGAGCTTACGCGTAAATCCAAGACTAAGAAATGAATAGTTAGTCCGAGGTTATTCCATGTTTATTAATAACTTTGCTAGATCTATGTTAATCCTTAGTTACTCCGGGATTAGCTAGTCCAAGAGTAACTTCGGAGTAAGCTGGGAATACGCCATTTTTATTAATAAGACTGTAAAGGGGTACGTAGATGTGCTGTGTACAGTTCACCTTGGTACACTCTCATTTCACCGGTTATGTTCAAGTTTCATGATATACTGGTAATCTATTCTGGCATTATAGGTACCCTACTATAGAACTTGCTTATACCATAACTAAAAAGAGAAAAATAAAAAAGTTTTTACAAAAACACTACCAAGTGAAAAATAACTTATTTTTCTGAAGTCGGTGTTCCTGTTTTCTTAGCTTCGTTTAATGATACCAACTTCCGAAAAATAACTTATTTTTCTGAAGTCGGTGTTCCTGTTTTCTTAGCTTCGTTTAATGATACCAACTTCCGAAAAAGAAGTTATTTTTCACTTTGTAGTATTTTTATTTGGGAATCGGTTGTAATTTTTTTTTTTATTTGACTTTTACGCACGCGCGCCGTTTGTGAGTACTACGCACCTGGCTTTTCTGAAGAACATCAGCATTTTTTTTTGTACCTCTTATTCAACAACATAGTTTCTCAATGATATTACTCGTAGTAAAGTAAGTAGTGTTGTTCAAGTGTTCTGTATCAAATCACATGACCATACTCCTAGGTCATTTATAGGCCATCGTGCTTCACCGTCGACTATGTCTTCGCTTACCATCAGGTGAGATAGTGGTCAAGCGCGAGACTAACGTTAAAAAAAAAATACTCACATTATCCAAATACTTGGGCAAGGTCTCAGCCACGAAAGCAGCGCACGCGGTCGCCAGCTCACTCGGCTTCACAATGACGGTGTTACCCCCGGAGATGGCACCGGACATCGGCAGCAGCAGCAGTTGCAGGGGGTAGTTCCATGCGCCGATGACGAGGGTCACTCCGTAAGGATCGTTGTAGATGACCACATCATCCAGCATGTTGACGAAGCCTTTTTCTGGCTAGAGAAAGAGAAACAAAACCGTTAGTGACAAAGGAATCATTAAGGTTGGAGAATTGGTCAATATCATAGGAACCTTTGGTAGATCTTGAAATTATTCAACGGTTGTATGTTTGTTGTAATGCAAAATTAAGGAAGATGCAGGCTTTTTTCAAATCTATACTAATATTAATATTATAAAGCTGAAGAGTTTGTTTGTTTGAACGCGCTAATCTCAGGAACTACTGGTTGGAATTGAAAAATTATTTTTGTGTATTTTTTTTTATTTATTTATTTATTCAAAATCTGTTTACACTATAACATTCAAATAATCTGCAAAACTGTAAAACAGTTTGTCGGCAGTTGCTCTCGTATCACAATGCATTACAGATAATGTTTAAACAATAACTTGAATACCTACCTGATTGTGCTAAACAAAACAAATCGGGATCAGACAATTTTAAAAATTTCACATTCCACACCCATGATCAACTTGTATTGCCCAAAGCTGCACAATGCGAGGCCTGTTACAAAAAATGGCTAGGGACATAGTGACAGATAGTGTTTTTTTAATATTTTCCTAAGTTGGTATTTGTTGTTGGATAGTCCATTTATCGAGAAAGGTTATAGGCTATATAACATCACGCTACGACCAATAGGAGCGGCGCATAAATGATAATTTTTGCAATAACGGGCAGAAAAAATCCTTTTTGAGAGCTTCCGGCTACGCAACAATCATGTATGTAGGGTAGGTAGGTAGGGTTGGTAGGGTAGGTATGGTAGGGTAGGTAGGGTACGGTAGGTTAGGGTAGATGGGTATGTAGGTAGTCAGTTGAGGGGAGCGAAGCCGCTAGTAAATTATGTAACATTGACTATAGTGGATTTTTTCGCTAAGTATAATTATCACAGCTGATCTTTGTGTCTCTGAAGTCGGCTCTGCCAACTATTGCGCAAGAATCAGTTTCTCATCCAGTACACTGCATAGAGTAAGCTAGATAGGACGATGCGACAAACGTAAGCAAGTGAAAGAGCCAGTTATACAATGCTATCTTCACCTTCAACATTGACACAAAAATAGCTACTGCGCAGGGTCTTGCAGCCAATTCAGAGACACAAAGATCCGTTGTGAGTATTATAGAAGATTGTCAAAACAAATGGAGACAAATCGCTATATCATCCGACATGGAGCGCAATTTTATATGATCCTGATGAAATATACATATGTTACAGACGTAGGTAGTTTAGGTCTTTGAAGCATGTTAATATACTAAGTCAGGATTTAGGTTGTTGTTTCAATTATAAGAGGTAACTAGCTGTGCCCGCGGCTTCGCTCCCGTCATCTGTCTCCCAACCCTACCCTACTTACATTCCTGCCTACCGTATATACCTACCTACCATTTTTGTTTCTATAGTCATCATTCTTTCGCGGAGAATCTTAACATCGCAATTCAGAAAATGACTTCAAATGCACAACGCCATCTCCAAAAATGCCGGCAATAGGTTCTGTTGGTTATCCTTTAACACCCTTGCTATTTTTTTTGTAAATATTTTCGATGAACAAAAATTACTTTTCTACAGATTCATTATATGTATTGATTTTATATGCTGAGCAGTTATTTGCATATAGCAGTTACTAGTTCCCTACATAGTACAACCGATGTCGTCACTCTCCTATTTGCACTCAAGGTTTGAACGACTTTGTATTACACGTTGTAGTTTCGAGTGCATAGTTCATTGTTAATTATGGTTGCAAAAAATTAATTGCGAGCGGGTTTTCCGTGTTTGCGTGTCTATAATTACTCGCGTTGTTATAAACTACGCGTTAGCGGAAACGTGAAGTTTCTAGATTTTTTTATTCACTTTTTATTAAGTACCTAGTGAAGAAGCGTTTAAGTGCGGCCAAATTTTGGACAAAGAGAATATTCTGATACAATATTTACGACAGGTTGTATTGTGAATGTGATACACTTATAGGCATTCGTGGGTACGTGTTCCCGATGCCTAAAACACCGAAACCCGGCTTGCATAATAAGCAGGCGGGACTCCGGGGTCGCGGGCGCTCAGACTGGGGAGGACTGTCCGCCCACCAAGTGACTCCAGGAAAGACGGTGGCACAGTGATAACGTGCTGCCGTGCACAGCGGGGCTCATGGGAGGCGCTTTTACAGCCCCCCAGAGATGAGCCCTAACAGGCGATGCACAAAGGGGGTTCTGGGGTGGCCTTTTCAGAGGTCTACGAGCTGATGGTGATCACCGGGGTGGTTTTCGTGAGGTGAAATCCCACACTCCCAGGTCTTTTTCCCAAAAGTTAAGGCGCCTTTGAAGGATTCACCACGACAGCAAAAAAAAAAATGGTGGACGAAAAGCTTTACCCCTTTTATAGTATGGCCCTTAAAAGCTGGCAGCAGACAGATTGGTTTGCTGAAGCTTGGAAGAGGTCTACGACTAATACTTATGGGTCGCCTTTCGGATAATATTATATGTTATTATGCAATAGTCCTGTTTTATAGATGATGGTAAAACGGTGGGGAATTCCGTCTATTGAACATGTATTAATCGGCTTCACTAAGGATTAACCTGATGAGCGAAAATATTTCAGTAATTTACTTGTAGAAATTGTGTTTTATTTAGGGACTAGCTGTGCCCGCGGCTTCGCTCCCGTTCACCGACTGCCTACCCAACTTATCTACCAATTTTTTTTACTAGGGTCATCGTTCTTTCGCGGCAAAACTTAACACCGCCATTCAATAAATGACTTCAAATGCGCAACGCCATCTATCGAATATCGAGTTCAACTGTCCGAGAATCTATCTATATTAAATCTGAATTGCGTGTGTTGTGATAATTTTACTTCTTGAACATTTTAAATTCATCTAACTTTTGATAGAGTGAACCGATTGCGATGAAACAAAAACTAAGTAAGACTTCAAGTTACGTAGTTAATTGTTATATATATAACTTATCTACATTGTTTTCGTACATTTTACGTGATGCGTGCACAAATAAACAGACAAAAATTCCAAAAATGCTGGCAGTGGGTTCTGTTGGTTATCCTTTAACACCCTCGCTATTTTTGTGGAAATGTTTTCGATGTACAAAAATAACTTTTCTACAGGTAAAAACTAACATATTTCCGCACATCAGGTTAATCCTTAGTGAAGCCGATTAATAGACCTAACACGCATTGATCTTATGCGGATTTGTAATACGACATGTCATGGTTATGACAATATGTCTAGCCAGTTTTATCTAGTTTTAGCCGGTTTTGTAAGTAGAGGCGAGCCAGAAGGTAAATGGAGATTACGAGAAGGATATTTGAGGAAACAAGTTGAATGATTACTATGTTACATAGAAACCGGCCGGTAAGCATGTTTCAAGCGACAAATTGTTGTGATTATGTCTGATTTATTTACTTGCCAATATAAATTTTATAGATTCCTTTGTATAGATTCTTTTACCGATTGTGAATGTGTGAACATTGTATGCTTTCTAGATTTCTAGATGATTGTTAACATTCGTTAACTTTTAATTTCGTTTTACATTATTTTTTTGTTTGTTTTTTTAATTTCGTACGACTTATTGTCGGGCCTACGTTGTTCCCCCATATCCAAGTATTAATGCTGTAACATAGAAATATTGTAAACACAATTTTTTTTAAAAGAGTAACCATGGAGGTGGATGGTCCTCACTCTATACGGGATAGCCCTTCGTTAGAGGTTTTCAGGAGAAGAATAAGGTATCATTTCCTGTCAACATGATGCGAAGATATTTATCTATGAACTTAAGATTTTGGTTGTAATATATAGTAATGTATGTATTAGTTTATACATTGTGTGTTGTACACGTATTTGTTTAAGTTTATTTAGTATGTAAGAATTTTAAATATTAAGTGTTTTTAAAATTTTGTTGTGCACTTGGATGTATTATCCTCATATGCAAATTTCTTAATGCAACTGAGGTTTGCTGTAAGAGAACCCAGTTATGGGTTAAGCTCGCCTTTGTACATAAGCTTACCTATTGTATCTGTGTCTTTATGTTTTTGTATATATAATAAAGAATAAGAATAAGAATGGAGTTTCTTGCCGGTTCTTCTCCATAGGAAACGAATAACCCGAACCGTGCATCTTTTGTCGACGTTTTATAAGTGCCCATGTAAAATAAAAAAATATATTTTGATTTTAATGTACGATAGTTTACTCAGCTAATATCCAAAAAGAAGATCAATAGAAGTATGTTTCTACTTATTCATCTATATTTTATACACCGAGTGGTGGCCCAGTGGTATCGGCCTCGACTTACAAGTTGTAGGACGTATATTCGAACCCAGGCAGGCGCTTTACTTTGTGTAAATTATTTCATCACCACTGCTCTCAAAACGGCGAAGAAAAACATCGTGAGGAAACCGTGTCCTAGAACCAAAAAATCGAAGACACGTGACATCCACCAACCCGCACTGGGCCCGCGTGGTGGATTACGGCCCATTCCCTCTCACAGAGAGGAGGCCTGGGTCCCAGCAGTGGGAACAGTAATAGGCCGATGATGTGATGTGATGATGATGAATTAACGAGGCCACTTACTTGGCTAAAACTATCTCAAAAGTTTGAACATCAACAGCATCAACTCGAGATAGAAGAAGATTCATCTATATTTTTGTATCTTACTCAAATAAAATATTTTACTTCATTTAGTAGGTACAATAAAGACTTAATCAGGAAAGTCGCTAACCATGAATTTAAATTTAACGGCATTATACAATCTCAAAACTGCTACTGCTAACAAACTCTTTTGGTAGGCAGATTACATCACGCTACATTTTTTTAATGTTAGAACTAAACCAACTGATGTTTGTATAAACGATGAGTGAGTATAAAGTTGAAACTTAGAAAAAAAAAACCGGCCAAGTGCGAGTCGGACTCGCGCACGAAGGGTTTGTACTTGGTAAATTGCGGTTTACGATTTATGACGTATTAAAAAAAAACTACTTACTAGATCTCGTTCAAACCAATTTTTGGTGGAAGTTTACATGGTTATGTACATCATATATTTTTTTTAGTTTTATCATTCTCTTATTTTAGAAGTTACAGGGGGGGACACATTTTACAACTTTGGAAGTGTCTCTCGCGCAAACTATTCAGTTTAGAAAAAAAAAAATTAGAAACCTCAAAATAATTTATGAAGACCTATCCATAGATATCGTACGTATGGATTTGATGAAAAAAAAAAGTTTCAGTTTTAAGTATGGGGAATCCCCAAAAGTTATTGTTTTTTTTCTATTTTTGTGTGAAAATCTCAATGCGGTTCACAGAATACATACACTTATCAAGTTTCAACAGCATAGTTCTTATAATTTCGGAAAAAAAGTGGCTGTGACATACGGACGGACAGACAGACAGACATGACGAATCCATAAGGGTTCCGTTTTTTGCCATTTTGCTACGTAACCCATAAACATGTTTGAGTCAAGACTCAAGATATTGAGGAAACCGTTAACAGAGTCTAAAGTCGACATAAACAGGTTTTGCGAGGCACAAACGTCGTCATCGTATTTATGTGTTTTTAAACAGATAAGAATTTATATCATAGATATAAATAAACAAGAAACGATATTCTAGACGTAGTAGGAATAATGGACCAAGTATAGGTGATAGCTAGAATAAGCTACAGTAACAAGAAACATTCAGCCTTATTTATAAAAACTTTTTAACAAAAAAATTAAATAACTTCCAAAACAAAACACTACAAAGAGAAAAATAACTTTAATGTCAAAAACGAAAAAATATAGATATTAAGACCTATTTTTAACCGACTTCAAAAAAAGGAGGAGGTTCTCAATTCGTCGGCATCTTCTTTTTTTTTTATGTATGTTCCCCGATTACTCAAAGACGCCTGGATCGATTTCAAAAATTCTTCTTTTGTTTTGAAGGGTATACTTTCTAGTTGGTCCCATAAACATCAGGTCACGATTTGATGATGGGATCCTAGAGAAATCGAGGGAACTCCTCAAATATTATAGGCATACATATAGCGATTTTGGTATTTTCATCAACAATGCAATCATTTGCACTCAGAAAGTATCATTTGGTGGAACTGATGAAGAAGACCACAGATGGCCACTAGAACTCCTATGCTAAGTATGTCATGGGTATTAGATAGCAAATACTTATAAATACTGTAATACGGTACTGATGAAAATGGCACCATCGAACCGATCTGATGATGAAGCCGGAAGGTAGGCACTGGAACTCTGATATAAAACAATGTATCCTAGTCGTGTTTGGGCTTATTGGAATCGTCATGATATGTACTATGGCTATAAATGATTATCATGTTAATTGGAGATACCTACCAAAACTGAAAAGAGAAAAATAAAAAAGACTTTTCCGAAGTCGGTGTAGAAAAACGGAAAACAATGGGTACAAAAGACACCGACTTCGGAAAAGAAAGTTATTTTTTGCTTTGTAGTTTTTTGTTTTGGAAGTCGGTTTGATTTTTTGTTAAAAAGTTTTTTTTTTCGACACCGTTTCTATATTTTCCTCTTGTTAGTTTTGGTACCTTATTATTATCATGAAAAAACGCAATATAGGTATAGTTTGTCTTGAAAAGATCGCTTTTAGCGATAAGGCCGCCCATTGTACCACCCAGTGTAATGTTTTCTTCGTCTATGCTTTCTGTAACTTATATGGTGTACATAATAAAGAGTATTCTATTCTATTTTATTAAGGATAGCTGTTTTCCGCGGCTTCCCTCCCGTGGAGGACCACCTCCACGGGAGGGAAGCAGCGGGACGAAAATGCCGAAAAGGCCGATAATGGGTCCTGTGGGGTGCCACAGGACCCATTTTCGGGATAAAAAATAGCTTATGTCACTCAGACATAATGTAGCTTTCTATTGGTGAAAGAATTTTTAAAATCGGTCCTGTAGTTTCGGAGCCTATTTCGGTACAAACAAACAAAAAATTATTTCCTCTTTATAATATTGGTATAGATAACTCAAAACCTACTCATCAGATCTTGATATTTTTTAAATGAGACCGGATGAGAAACTGGTGCTTCATGCACACGCGGTTCTCATGCTTTCAAATAAAAAAGAATCATCAAATCGGTTCACCTAGTTAAAAGTTCTGACGTAACACACACAAAAAAAAATCCTTCATCCTTTTTGAAGTAGGTTACCTTATAACCATATGATTAGTTTATAACATTAAATACTGATCATTAGATTCGTTATTCAAATTCTCCATAAAGGCCTCGTCAAATAGACAGCGAACCGATTGCGTGGCGAAGCGTTTTTAATTGTAATCTCTGGTAACGTTTCATTATGCGTACAGCTAAGGTGTGGAATTCCCTGCCAGAGTCTGTATTTCCTGATAGCTACAACCTGGGAGTCTTTAAGTCAAGAGTGAATAGGTTTCTTCTAGGTAAGCGCGCTACATCGTCAACCACATCATCACTTACCATCAGGTGAGATAGTGGTCAAGCGCGAGCCTATCAATAAAAATAAATTAAAAAAAACAAAAATTAAAGCGAACCGAAAGGCGTGACACGCCATGACAAACCAAAGGCGTGCACGCGAAGCGAGCCTCGAGCGAGATAGTTGTATTAGGTGGCTTTGTATTCACGACGTCAAACACAACGGATGCGCGACGCGAAGCGAGACCAAAGCGTGACGGTTGTTTATTTACAAAAATTCAAAACTATGCCGACACGTGGTCATAAAGAATCACATCACATCACACATCATCAGCTTTTTAATGTTCCCACTGCTGGGACACAGGCCTCCTCTCTGTGAGAGGGAATGGGCCGTAATCCACCACGCGGGCCTAGTGGATGTCACATGTCTTCGAATTTTTGGTTCTAGGACATGCCGGTTTCCTCACTATGTTTTCCTTCACCGTTTTGAGAGCTTTGGTGACGAAATAATTTACAAAAAGTAAAGCGCCTGCCTGGGCTCGAACCCACGACCTACGACTTGTAAGTCGCGGCCGATACCACTGCGCTAAAGAATATCGAAAAAATTTAATGTTTCAAAAAATACTAAATTTTGTACAATACACGTCACAAGGACTATAAAATGCATTAAAAAATCGAGTTCTTTGGTTCTGGCCTGAACCGCGAGTGAGTGGCGTCCCGCAACGGCAGTTAACGGCACTTCGCTTTCTACAAGAGTTCAGTTCGCTGCAACTATACTAGTTTGTCGTCTCTGCTTCGGTTCACATTCGCCACGTTTTCGTTTCGGTTCGCAGTTATGTTTGACAAAGGCTTAATTGAATTCTCAAAAATGAATTAAGATTATCAATGGTTAAATTAATTTAACCACTGATGTTCTTAATTCAAATTTTCCTATGGTTAAAAGATTTAAAAAATAAAGTCATTTATTGATAGAAAAGATTATGCTCTAACAATTGTCACTTATAAGTGTTTATATAATATTTAATGATTTAATAATGAGTAGCTAAGTAAAAACAAAAAACTGTCCTGATAAAAAACAGTCGATGATACTTGTATCACCACGATGCGATGGAACGATCTTTTCTAGAAGATGCCTCAAACTACACAGCAATATATTGTCATCTATATCTTGGCTCTAAAAATTTAACACTACAGACAAGATTGCATCTACAATACGGGATCATTTTTGATCAGTGGTACGAAACAACTTTCACTCCGGGACTAACCCTGAAATCGCGAATTTTTGGCATACATTTCTTTTCATTCCGAAATTGAGGTTATTAGGGTACCGTACCCTAAGGGTAAAAACGGGACCCTATTAGTAAGACTCCACTATCCGTCTGTCTGTCTGTCTGTCACCAGGCTGTATCTCATGAACCGTGATAGGTAGACAGTTGAAATTTTCACAGATTATGTATTTCTGTTGCCGCTATAACAGCAAATACTAAAACGTAATAAAATAAATATTTAAGTAGGACATAGAACAACCGTGATTTTTTGCCGTTTTTTTTGCGATAATGGTACGGAACCCTTCGTTCGCGAGTCGGACTCGCACTGGGCCGGTTTTTCTTGTAAAAAATTGATTTCGGCAAACTAGTTCGTAACTACCCGTAGTCGTTGACCCTGTAATTAGCTAAAGTTACAAAATTGTACAATTATGAGTATGCACTCATAATTGTACAATTTTGTTACAATTATGAGTGCATGAACCCTTTTGTTCTGTTTTATTCTAATGTTTCGATATGCAGTTCTGCCAATCGTTTTATTACGACATGTAAAGCCTAGAGTCCGCAATAAAATAATAGAAATAATCGTAGTTACATAATGGGTAATTTATTCCAACAATAAGTTCAAGTTCAAGGTTATATACTTGTAATGGAGGAACAATGTACAATCTATTACGCTGGTATTTTATGTAACCTTACCTAGCTATGATATTCATATCTAGCATGTTATATATATAGCTATCTACTTTGACGTTTTTGAGTATTTGTTATTCTCGTTTATACTATAATATTATAAAGAGGTAAAATTTGTAAGTTTGTATGTAGGGGGTAATCTCTGGAACTAATGATTCAATTCTAAAAATTTTTTCATTGGTAGATAGCTACATTATTCCTGAGTGCTATAGGATCGCTACGACCAATAGGAGCGGAGCATAAATGAAAAATGTTGCAAAAACGGGCAAGAGATTACTTTTTCAGGGCTTCCGTTGCGTGCGCTACGTAAACGGTTTCAGTTATGCAATCATGTATGTAGTGTAGGTAGGGTAGGTGTAGGGGAGGTGTAGGGTAGGTGTAGTGTAGGTGTAGGGTGGGTGTAGGGTAGGTGTAGGGTAGGTGTAGGGTAGGTGTAGGGTAGGTGTAGTGTAGGTGTAGGTTAGGTGTAGGGTGGGTGTAGGGTAGGTGTAGGGTAAGTGTAGGGTAGGTGTAGGGTAGGTGTAGGGTAGGTGTAGGGTAGGTGTAGGGTAGGTGTAGGGTAGGTGTAGGGTAGGTGTAGGGTAGGTGTAGGGTAGGTGTAGGGTAGGTGTAGGGTAGGTGTAGGGTAGGTGTAGGGTAGGTGTAGGGTAGGTGTAGGGTAGGTGTAGGGTAGGTGTAGGGTAGGTGTAGGGTAGGTGTAGGGTAGGTGTAGGGTAGGTGTAGGGTAGGTGTAGGGTAGGTGTAGGGTAGGTGTAGGGTAGGTGTAGGGTAGGTGTAGGGTAGGTGTAGGGTAGGTGTAGGGTAGGTGTAGGGTAGGTGTAGGGTAGGTGTAGGGTAGGTGTAGGGTAGGTGTAGGGTAGGTGTAGGGTAGGTGTAGGGTAGGTGTAGGGTAGGTGTAGGGTAGGTGTAGGGTAGGTGTAGGGTAGGTGTAGGGTAGGTGTAGGGTAGGTGTAGGGTAGGTGTAGGGTAGGTGTAGGGTAGGTGTAGGGTAGGTGTAGGGTAGGTGTAGGGTAGGTGTAGGGTAGGTGTAGGGTAGGTGTAGGGTAGGTGTAGGGTAGGTGTAGGGTAGGTGTAGGGTAGGTGTAGGGTAGGTGTAGGGTAGGTGTAGGGTAGGTGTAGGGTAGGTGTAGGGTAGGTGTAGGGTAGGTGTAGGGTAGGTGTAGGGTAGGTGTAGGGTAGGTGTAGGGTAGGTGTAGGGTAGGTGTAGGGTAGGTGTAGGGTAGGTGTAGGGTAGGTGTAGGGTAGGTGTAGGGTAGGTGTAGGGTAGGTGTAGGGTAGGTGTAGGGTAGGTGTAGGGTAGGTGTAGGGTAGGTGTAGGGTAGGTGTAGGGTAGGTGTAGGGTAGGTGTAGGGTAGGTGTAGGGTAGGTGTAGGGTAGGTGTAGGGTAGGTGTAGGGTAGGTGTAGGGTAGGTGTAGGGTAGGTGTAGGGTAGGTGTAGGGTAGGTGTAGGGTAGGTGTAGGGTAGGTGTAGATTAGGGTAGGTAGGATAGGGTAGGTACGTAGCCAGTTGACGGGAGCGAAGCCGCGTGGGACAGCTAGTATTATAATATAATCATATACATAAGTTATGGACTAAGTAATTAATCAGGCAATATTCATAATGCCCGGGCAATTTGATAAATGCTAAATTTGAGTAGGCAATATAATAAAAACATTCGAAATAATTAAATTCACCGGGCTTTTTGAGTAATGCCCATCACTTATTGGGCAAGTCACAGATAATATTATACTAGCATACAGATGCCTCATCCCATACAAAGAAACCGTGCCGACAAAACTAGCGTTTTCCATCTGATTAATCTTGTTATTTTTGTAAGTACATCAATCGCGTCCCAAAGGGTAAAAACGGGACCCTATTACTAAGACTCCACTGTCCGTCTGTCTGTCACCAGGCTGTATCTCATGAACCGTGATACCTATACAGTTGATTTTTTTACAGATGATGTTGCCGCTATAACAACAAATACTAAAAACAAAATAAATTTAATATTTATGTGGGGCTCCCATACAACAAACGTGAATTTTTTGGCGTTTTTTTTGCGATAATGGTACGGAAACTTTCGTGCGCGAATGCGACTCGCACTTGGCCGGTTTTTATTTTTTTTAGTGTAATAGAGTAGATGACATTATTTCTGTTGGTTTTACCTATTCTATTAAATAGCTGCTGGTAACTTTAATCCAGCTACTCGTATGTATTTATAATAAGTCTTTTCACCCATATAGGTTGATTGGCATGCCTTGTTGATGTCCGCCTATTTAAAACTACTATACATACAGTTAAAACAAATAAATCCAAAGTATTGTTCTGTTGATTCGTCTCTGCAAGATTTTGTTGTTTTTTTTTTGTTTTTTTACCCGATACCTAACTTGTCTTAACCGACCTTAAGCTTATCAAGGTTAAATCCTAACATTAAAATTTTATGAACATCTAAGGCCGAATTTCTCACCTTTAAATTATCGCAGAGTTAATAATTTAGAGGTGAGAAACTCGGGGTAAATCATTTTGTACCACTAACTGTAACTTTTTGTTGCCCCGACAAAAAGGTCGATACCTCGACTTGACTTAAACGACCAGCATTTATTGTTTCACGTCCTCTGTTTGTCTCTGATCCGATACCGGGGTCTGGCAAAGTATTATTGCGTTCTCCACCTGTCCAGTAGCAATTAGCTCGCGTTTATTACATGAGTCTGCAGTTTGCGGGGGGGTTCTAAGAAAATTACATTCATTCGCGAATCGTTGTATAATAGTCACAACGGCTCTTTGTGTCTCTGAAGTTGGCTCTGCCATCCATTGCGCAAGAAACAGTTTGTCATCGAGTCTACTGCATAGAGTAAACGAGATAAGACGATGCCACAAACGTAAGCGAGTGAAAGAGACAGTTATACAATGCTATCTTCGCCTTCAACATTGACACAAAAATAGCTACTGCGCAGGGTCTTGCAGCCAATTCAGAGACACAAAGATCCGCTGTGACTACTGTATACAGATTAATTATAATATAATAATAATAATATGAGTATTATAATATGCGCACTTGCATACTTTCTCATATTTATTAAAGGCCCGACCAAACTATCGCCGATAAAAAGTCTATAGCTTGCGGGGTTCTTAAATATAACTGGCGAAATGTAGATGATGGTATAACGTGGATGAGCGTATAATGTAGATGAGGGTATAGTGTAGATGAGGGTATAATATAGATGAGGGTATAATGTAGATAATGGTATAATGTAGATGAAGGTATAATGTAGGCACACTTCTGTCTAAACCTTAGCGGAATACAAGCATGATTTATTATGTTAATGTTCATTGTTTCCTCGTTAAAAAGGTTGATGCCTCGACTCAAAAGACCAGTGTTTATTGTCTGATTATTTATTTTTTAAGCACTATGGACTTTGGCCTGTAGTTAATCGGTTGCATACCATACAAGGATGACGCGCAGTAAATTGGTCGATGACTCGGACAATTTGAAGGCCTTGAAGAGTCGAGGGTGAATTCAGAGACACAAAGATCTGTTGTGAGTATTATAATGTGCGCACTTGCATATTTTTTCATATTTATTAAAGGCCCGACCAAACTATAGCCGATAAAAAATCTATAGTTTGCGGGAGTCTTAAATATAATTGCCGAAATGTAGATGAGGTTATAAAGTAGATGAGGGTATAATGTAGATGAGGGTACTCGTATAATGTTGATGATGGTATAATGTAGATGATGGTATAATGTAGATGAGGGTATAATGTAGATGAGGGTATAATGTAGGCACACTTTTGTCTAACCCTTAGCGGAATACAAGCATGATTTATTATGTTAATGCTCATTGTTTCCTCGTTAAAAAGGTCGATGCCTCGACTCAAAAGAACAGTGTTTACTGTATGATGATTTATTTTTAAGCACTATGGACTTAGGCCTGTAGTTAATCGGTTGCATACTATACAAGGATGACGCGCAGTAAATTGGTCGATGACTCGGACAATTTGAAGGCCTTGAAGAGTCGAGGGTGATGAAATTCAAATGAATGATTATTTTAAAATCTGGGTCCGCAACGCACATTTGATATAATCTGTGTCTTATAATATTATTAATGCGAAAGTTTGGATGGATGAACGATTGAAGGGATCTGTATGATATTTGGCACAGAGATAGATTATAGTCTGGATAAGCACATAGGATACTTTTTTATCCCGGGCATATGTTCCCTCGGGATAATTTTCGACATTCACGCGGGCGAAGCCTCTGGCAGAAGTTAGTAGTTTATAGATTAGATAGAATAAAACCTTCTGTAGAATTTTTAATAGCGGTTGAAGCAAACTTAAAATAGCATCACATCACATCATCAGCCTATTAATGTTCCCACTGCTGGGACACAGGCCTCCTCCCTGTGAGAGGGAATGAGCCGTTATCCACCACGCAGGCCCAGTGCGGGTTGGTGGATGTCACATGACTTCGATGTTTTGGTTCTAGGACATGCCGGTTTCCTCACAATGTTTTCCTTCACCGTTTTGAGAGCAGTGGTGATGAATGAAATAATTTACACAAAGTAAAGCGCCGGCCTGGGCTCGAACCCGCGACCTACAACTTGTAAGTCGCGGCCGATACCACTGGGCCACCACTGCGCTAAAGAATATCGAAAAAATTTAATGTTTCAGAAAATACTCAATATTGTTCAATACACGTCACAAGGACTATAAAATGCATTAAAAATACGAGTTCTTTGGTTCTGGCCTGTACCGCGAGTGAGTGGCGTCCCACAACGGCACTTCGCGTTCTACAAGAGACCTATTGTTTTACGTTTTTCGACACCGACTTCGGAAAAGAAAATTATTATTCGCTTTGTAGTTTTTTGTAAGTCGATTTGTTTTTTTTGTTAAAATGTTTTTTATTAATCTCTTTTTAATTTTGTCAGGCCCCTCAGATTACCATGAAAATCGTTTATATCCAAAGTACTCATGACGAGTGCAAGTATAATTCGACTAGGATACATTGTTTTATTTTGGAGTTACAGTGCCTGCCTACCTTTTTCATCAGATCAGTTCGATGGTACATATAGCGATTTTGGTATTTTCATTAACAATGCAATCATATGCACTCAGAAAGTATCATTTGGTGAAATGGAACTGATGAAGAAGACCACAGATGGCCACTGGAACTCCTATGCTAAGTATGTCATGGGTATTAGATATCTCGTATAGTTAACCGACTATGATTAAGCAATTACTTTTAAATAAATAGTACTGCTGAAAATGGTGCCATCGAACTGATCTGATGAAAAAGCCGGAAGGTAGGCACTGGAGCTCTGATATTAAACAATGTATCCTAGTCGTGTTTGGGCTTATTAGAATCGTCATGATATGTAGCTTGGCTATAAATGATTATTATGTTAATTGGAGATACCTACCAAAACTAAAAAGAGAAAAATGAAAAACATTTTAACAAAAATCAAACCCACTTCCAAACTCCGACTTGTTTTGGAAGTCGGTTTGATTTTTTGTTAAAAAGTTTTTTTTTTAAATTTAAAAAGCCGCTGGTTCCGCCTGTCTTAGATCTTTGACAATCGTTATGAATAGTGAGAAACCAGAAAATTTAATATCAGTTTTGCCAAGGGGTATCGGTGTTACCCAGTACCTGGGTTGTGGAGGTGCGATAGGCAGTGGTTCTAAGTAAAATGCGACCCAGCTGCATCTGCTCAGATGGAAAGCTGACCCAAACATAGTTGCTAAAGATTTTCCTACTACAGAAACCCAGTCTCCAGTTATTAAGGTTGCCCTAGTCGGCGGCACGAACTATTTTGTAGCCGGGGTTAAAATGCATGGAATCCCATCCGACAACACGTACGAAAGGGATAGACGCTGTGATGAACAGTAAGAAGCTAGTGCGCGTACGAATACACACTTATGGTATAAAAATAATAAATGGATGATGATTTAGAACGAAAAGGAGCGCGCGAAATTTTATAAACAGACCTTTGGGAGTATGAGTATCATGTAAAAACTACTGAATGTATTTGTTTAAAATAATTATTTGTTTTTTTTTACTGCTAATGCCCTGTGTGGTGACTGTTTTGCAATTTTCCTTCTTTTTATAGTATTTATTTTCGCCAAAAGATGCGTTAAAATTAGTGTTGAAATATGGAACTTTCGACGCTCATAACTTTCAAATACACGTTTTTATTTTGAACGTACATCGTCAGTGGCGTAATCCCTAGACTACGTTTGTATGGAAGAATTATCGACTAGTGTAACCTTAAGGCGCCTTTGTAGAAGATAAATAAATATTTGCTTTTTTATTCTCGGTTTATGAATTTCAAATTGAATAAAGACTTTTCAATGTTATTCTATAAATAACATAACCTACAGCAAAAAAGTAGGTACTTGGTAAATGTATGCACGTGATGCATAGATAGGTAGGTAGACGGTTGTTTTTTTGTTATTTGAATTGATTTATAGTGCTTGTTATCTTATATTTTATTTCGCTTTAAAATAATAAATATAAGTATTCTCTGCGAATACTTAAATAATAATATGTGAACAAGATAATAATCAATTTATTAAATTCTCATGTTTCATGAATATAATGGCAAATAAATTTATCTGTATTTAAACATGTATCTAGATACTGTACTTACCTATAAACTATTTATTCTGAAGTGTTTTGTTTTCATAATTACAATAGTAACTTTTAAATTATTTATTTTTATTCGTATAATTATTATTTGCTCTCAAAACGGTGAAGGAAAACATCGTGAGGAAACCGGCATGTCCTAGAACCAAAAATTCGAAGACATGTGACATCCACCAACCCGCACTGGGCCCGCGTGGTGGATTACGGCCCATTCCCTCTCACAGAGAGGAGGCCTGAGTCCCAGCAGTGGGAACATTAATAGGCTGATGATGTGATGTGATGTGTGTATAATTATTTATTTGTTTTATAGGTGGATGACATCCTTCAAATTTTTGGTTCTATTCTAAGGCAAGTCGGTTTCCTCAAGATGTTTTCCTTGACCGTTTTGAGAGCAGTGGTGGTGATAATTTACACCAAATAAGCCTTTTTTTTTTGCCGCGCAATCATATTGTAGGTTTTCCATACAAACTTTCACCCCTTTTCCACCCCCTTAAGGATGATTTCCGGGATAACTATTCTATGTCCTTCCCAGGGTCTCAAAGTATGTCTATATTCCAAATTTCGTTTAAATCGGTTCAGCGGTTTAAGCGTGAAAAGGTAACAGACAGACAGACAGAGTTATTTTCGCATTTATAATATTAGTAGGGACTAGTTGTGCCCGCGGCTTCGCTCCCGTCATCTGTCTGGCAATCCTACCCTACTTACCTACCTACCATTTTTGTTTCTAAGTCATCATTCTTTCGCGGAGAATCTTAACACCGCCATTCAGAAAATGACTTCAAATGCGCAACGCCTTCTATCGAATATCGAGTTCAACTGTCCGAGTATCTGAATTGCGTGTGTTGTGATAATTTTACTTCTTGAACACTTTAAATTCATCTAATCTTTGATAGAGTGAACCGATTGCGATGAAACAAAAACTAAATAATTCTTCAAGTTACGCGCAATGTAAATAAATTTTATGTATAAAAGTTATTTACATCGATTTCGTACATTTCAAGTGATGCGTGCACAAATAAACAGAAAAATAGACAAACAGACAAAAATTCCAAAAATGCCGGCAATAGCTTCTGTTGGTTATCCTTTAACACCCTGGCTATTTTTTTGGAAATATTTTCGATGTACAAACATTACTTTTCTACAAATATATTATATGTATTGATAGTATGGACTAGCAGGGCAACTTAGGAAAGTCTATATCCAAGCGACTATAATAAAATCACTCACCTTTTCTGGCTTAGCCCAGTCCTCCAAATGATGAATAGTACTCTTGAGATCGTTCACCAGGTAGTCCACTTCCAGAAGAACAGCTTCCATCTTGCTCCTCCTCAGGTCCTTCTGCAGGGCTTCGATCATGGCATTGCGGTTCTCCTCGTACATGCGAAGGAGGTTCTTCAGTTGTTGAAGACGCCATTTTATGGGGCGGGTGACTCCACGGTTGAATGTGTCCCTTGCCCTTTGGACCGACTGCAAAAAAAAATTAAGATTACTTTTCAATTGGATATTACGAGTATCTTGTTGAGGGGCCGATTGGGGATCCTTGCAAAGGTGAAAAGGTACTTCACGACGGAACAGCTTCTCAATTTGTATCAAGCGCAAGTTCGATCATGCATGGAGTACTGTTCTCATCTCTGGGACGGATCTGCCAAATACCAGCTTGACGCACTGGAGTCGATCTAAAAGCGGGCTAAGAGGTTCATCGGTGATGAGGCACTGGTCAATTCAAAGCTCCAGAGCCTTGAACACCGTCGCCGAGTTGCCAGCTTGTCGGTTTTTTATCGGTTACATTTCGGGGAGTGTGCGTTGGAATTGCACAACCTAATTCCACCTAGCCCGTTTCATCATCGGACTACCAGACGTACGGCGATGCGCCATCGGTACATGGATGCCATGGGGTGTCCCACCCATACGCACAAAACGTTTTGGAAACACTTTTATTGTGCGTACAGCTAAGGAGTGGAATTCCCTGCCGGAGTCTGTGTTTCCCGATAGCTACAATCTAGGAGTCTTTAAGTCAAGAGTGAATAGGTTATTTCAAGGCAAGCGTGTATCACCTTCGACCACATCATCGCTTACCAACAGGTGAGATAGTGGTCAAGCGCGAGCCTATAGCATATAAAAAAAAACTGGGACACATCGACCCATTGGGATCTTTTGTGGTTTTTTTGATTGGATACTTTGGCATCGGACAAATTTTAACCTTTAAGGGTACACTAGTCAACGGCACGAACTATGTTGTGCGCGGGGTTAAAATGCATTTTATATCAACCGACAACACGTGCGGAAGAGATAGATGCTGTGATGAGCAGTAGGAAGCTAGTTCGCGTACGAATACACACTTTTGCAAATTTGTAGCGGAATGGATAATGATTTAGGACGAAACCGAGCGCGCGAAATTTTATAAACAGACCTTTGGCAGTCTAGATATCATGAAAAAACTACTAAATCTATCTGTTCAAAATAAAATTATTTGCATTGTTGAACTACTAATCTATCCCTGTATGGAGGCCGTTTTGCAATTTTCCGTCTTCTTGTGGTATTTATTCGCGCCCAAAAATGCGTTAAAATTGGTGTCGAAATGTGGAACTTTCGACGCTCATAACTTTCAAATATTTTCTTTTTTTACTTTTTTGCTTCCATACAGGGCTAGATAATGATGAGATAAATTGATATCACTTTTTATTTTGAACGTACATCGTCAAACAGTGGAATAATCCCTAGACTACGTTTGTATGGAAGAATTTTCGACTAGTGTAACCTTAAGTGATGGATAAACTGACATTAAACTATAGATATCAATATTTCTACAACTGGGATATCCAATTCCCAAAAATGACGGGACTACACAAGGTATGAAACTTAATAACGCGGGATTGATGTCCACGATTACGTTGGTTTGCGAGATTGGATTCCCTACCGGAAAAATTAAGGTTTATAATTGGGACAGGCTCGGGCCCTTATGGACGACCCCCTTGGTGTCCTTTGAGTTAATAGGCGTTGCTTAAAAAAGATTCTAACCTGAAGGAGAAGATAAGTATGTAGCCAGGTAACCAAGGACTAGAGATGCCTTCCTTTTGGTACATCATATTATATCCTATCTATACAAAGCGTTTTGCGAATACTTTCATTGTACGCACAGCTAAGGAGTGGAATTCCCTGCCGGAGTCTTTGTTTCCTGATAGCTTCAACCTTGGGGTCTTCAAGTCAAGAGTGAATAGGTTACTTCTAGGCAAGCGTGCTTCAGCGTCGACCACATCATCGCTTACCATCAGGCGAGATAGTGGTCAAACGCGAGCCTATCAATAAATAAATAAATAAATACAAGTACATATTTATGACCTATTTGAGGTATACCTACAGTGCGGTACAGAAAAGTTGAAAGGACGGTTTCCTTTTGTGCTGGTATGGTCATGTGATGAGGAGTGATGAAACGCATGTTACGAATAGAGTTATGAATATAAATGTGGATCGATGGAGAGGGACGGGACCAAAGAAAAGATGGATGGACTGTGTGAGGAGTGATATGAAAGAAAAGGGAGTCAGATAGCGTAACGGGGGACAGGACGGTATGGAAGAAACGTGTTGCGCCGACCCCAAGTAACATGAGACAAGGGCAGGAAGATGATGAGGTAGTACAGTGCGTCGCTAAGGACAGCAATTCGCAGGATCAGCTTAATTCATTGTTGGATTGTTTTTCTATGAAAAATCCCGACTTAACAAACGTAACAGCAAATGATCTAACACAAGGTGACAAGGTCAAGGAAAAATACGGAATCTATTAGCATCACGAATTTGCGATTTCTTTGTGACTGTAAGAACATGCGCGGCTGAATTTCCGCAAGACAACTTAGGTTCTCACACATAAATAAGAAACGTGCCTTGTAATCTTTAGTTAAAGATTTTAGAATAAAATCATAAAGATATGATTGACATTGACGATGGATTCAGTTCTGTCTTTAAATAACTTTAAAAAATAGTTATTTTCCATGACTATACTAATACTATTTTACGTTTTTACATAACTGAACCAATTTTCAAGATTTTTTTGGGATGAGAATACATTGGAAAAGGACTTAGGATAATTTTATCCCGGGAACGGGAGTTCCTCCCTTTGGCGAAGCCGCTGGCAGAAGGAAGTAGATAATAATCTATACTAATATTATAAAGAGGTAAAATTTGTAAGTTTGTATGTAGGGGGTAATCTCAGGAACTACTGGTTGGAATTGAAAAATTATTTTTGTGTTAGATAGTCCATTTATCGAGGAAGGTTATAGGCTATATAACATCACGCTACGACCAATAGGAGCGGAGCATAAATGAAAAATGTTGCAAAAACGGGAAAGAATATTACTTTTAAGGCTGCAGTCTTGCAAAGTTCACTCGCGGCGAATTATTTGCGCAACTTTGTATTTTTTCTAAATAAAAGTAATGAAATAAAATTTTATTATTGCACATAAATAACCCTAATATAACTTCCGTTGCGTGCGCTGCGTAAACGGTTTCATTTACGCAGCGCACGCAACGGTTCACGGATGAATCCAGGTTCGGCTTCCATCCAGATTCACGAAGGACGCGTGTTTGGCGAGTTCCTGGACGATGGAGCCGTCTTCAGAACCCTCAGGAAGTTCACCCATACCAAGGAGGAACAATTATGTTTTGGGCAGGCGCGGATCTCGTTTGGGTGCGGGGCATTATGACGGCAGAACGATACGTCCAATAGGTGCTGGGGCCCGTAATCTTGCCCCACAGAACACAAATGGGGCAAGATTTCCTGCTTATGCACGACAATGCCCGGGCACACACGGCGAGAACGGTAGCAGCTTGGTTACATACACACAATGTTAGGGCCTTAGACTGGCCTGCTCAATCGCCAGATCTAAATCCCATTGAGCATGCGTAGGATATGCTGCAAAGAAGAGCTTTGAAGGAAGTTGCTGAAAATCTGGCTACGAAGATCAACTTTTTGCGCACCTCAGAAGGACATGGGACAATATTCCGCAGCAAGACATTGACAACCTTGTTCTGAGCATGCCGAATCGTTGCCAATGTGTTATGAACATCATGGGCGCTTTCTCAGACTACTAACTTCAAGTTTATAAACACAAATTAAATGATTTTTCTATTTTTTTCAGTTTTTACTCATAAATTAAAAATTAATTCATATACGGTTTCTGTCTATGCTTCATTTTTTTTCCATAAAATCCTGAAATTTTAATCGAAGTACCTTAACCATTATTAAAAAATGGTAGAATATTAAATAACGTATCTTTTAAATATATACATGTCATATAAATAATTAACACATTGATAGTAATTCGCTTTTTTAAAAATATCCCTAGACCGTGTTGATGTGTGTAACACCAAGAAGATCGAGATGGTCCGTTATCGGCACGGTTACACCACGGAAAGATGGAGCCGTGTGAAATAGACTCTTTTTTGTGGAAAAAGACACGCCTGGGCCTTAGCAGCATTGAAACTGACTAGATTGGCATCGCCCCATTCGGAGACTGCTTCCAAAGACAGGTTCAAGCACTCAACCATGGCTTCCCGGAGAGACCGGATCTCAGTCCCAGTAGCCGGCGCGCCGGACACGTATCTCTCAGCAACCGTGCTGTCGTCTGCGTACCCAAAGGTTCCGGGTTTTAGCAGGTCATAAATGTACAGGAAAAACAGTGTAGCTGAGAGCACCGAACCCTGAGGGACTCCGGCGTTAATACTTAACTGACCGGACGAGTACCCATCGATAACCGCTCGGATGGAGCCTTTTTGGTCTCGCACGAGGTTCTTTTTAGGGTTTCGTACCCAAAGTATAAAAAACGGACCTACTAAGACTCCGCGATCCGTCTGTCTGTCTGTCCGTGTCACCAGGCTGTATCTCATGAACCGTGATAGCTAGACAGCTGAAATTTTCACAGATGATGTATTTCTGTTGCCGCTATACCAACAAATACTAAAAACAAAATAAAATAAATATTTAGGTGGGGCTCCCATACAACAAACGTATTTTTTTTTGCCGTTTTTTGCGATAGTGGTACGAAACCCTTCGTGCGCGAGTCCGATTCGCACTTGGCCGGTTTTTCTTCTTTCTCTCGTGTCTCATGTGCGGGTCACAAATAAATATTTTTTCTATTCTCTGACACCATGTATTATGACTTTTGTGTCAAGCAAGAGTTTCTATAGATATTCTAAAATGTAAGTTAGCTTCAACAATATTGAATACCTACTCATTGTTTTCACTGCATTTTAACAAGCATGTTCACGTACAATAAATACATTCTGGGCTGAGTGAATACAATTTACATGTACCTAAATACTGGCTTACAGATATTTTTAATAATAATGTTCTTATGAATATAAATGTGTATGGCTGGAAGGATTAAAAATATGTAAAGACTGTGTGAGGAGTGATATGAAAGAAAAGGGAGTCAGTGATAGCGTGACGGGGGACAGGACGGAAGAAGAAAACGTGTTGCGCCGACCCCAAGTAACATGGGACAAGGGCAGGAACATGATGGTGATGTTCTTCTAAATACCTTTTTCTTAGTAAGTATATACTGTTTGTAGGGTAACAAACGTGCCAGTTATCTGAGGACGTTGGCCCTAATAACAAAATGTTATCAGTCAAACGCCTATTATTAGAAATTATTGAGTGGTAGGAATATATTACATGATTTTATTTGCGGCTTCGCTCCCGTCAACTGGCTACGTACCTACCCTATCCTACCTACCCTAAACCTACCCTACACTACACCTCCCCTACCTACCCTACATACATGATTGCATAACTGAAACCGTTTACGTAGCGCACGCAACGGAAGCCCTCAAAAAGTAATATTCTTGCCCGTTTTTGCAACATTTTTCATTTATGCTCCGCTCCTATTGGTCGTTGCGGGATGTTATATAGCCTATAGCACTCAGGAATAATGTAGCTTTCTACCAGTGAAAAAAATTTTAGAATTGGATCATTAGTTCCAGAGATTACCCCCTACATACAAACTTACAAATTTTACCTCTTTATAATATTATAGTATAGATGACGACAAAAAAGGTAGTATAGATATTTTTTATACAAGTCTAAGGTGGCTTATTTATGGGTAGGTAACATAGGGTAGGTATAATTTATTTTCAAAAAAATTAGAGATGCTTAAAAAAAATGCAATAATATAACAACAAGTGGCAATTTGTAAGTATGCGTAGCGTTAAGTGATTTTAATTTTTTTACGCTACATCACCCAAGGACCAGAAATGCACACAAGAAAATTATTATAACCAGTAGAATTGATATAGCGTTTATAATTATACAAAACCTTTTTTTTTGAAGAATGGCAGAAACCAGGTTTTTTTTTAGGATAATACATATTTTCTTGCCTTAATCTGCCATGCAAAAGATTTAAAGATAAGGAAATGAGATATAATTATACGGAAGTATGGCAATGTATTACTAAACTATATGAAGGTTATTTCAAAACATAGGTAATAATGTAAATAAATAACTCACCTCGGCGATGCTACTCGATTTGGGTTTCAAATTGGTTATTCCTGTAACAAAAGAATTGAATACATTATTATAATTGTTTAGCCTGTAAGTGAAGCAACCTAAAACCAACCGTAGGTATAAAAAGTTTCGGTGTTTATTAATGATTCTAGGAAATTTCTATTGGAACAAGTATAAAACTGGTCAAACTTATTTCTTTTTAATCACTGAATAAATAATAAAAAAAACGCAGTATCAAAATAAAATAAATAGCGAAAAAAAACCTATTTTTACTTCAAGCACTAACTACACTATCAGCGCCCGTTGACCTCGTAGCTGCAGTTTCAAAAATCTTTTTATGGTTCCGTACCCAAAGGCTAAAAACGGGACCCTATTACTAAGACTCCGCGATCCGCCTGTCTGTCTGTCCGTCTGTCAACAGGCTGTATCTCATGAACCGTGATAGCTATACAGCTGAAATTTTCACAGATGATGTATTTCTGTTGCCGCTATAACAAGAAATACTAAAAACAGAACAAAAATAATATTTAAGTTGGGCTCCCGTGCAACAAACGTGATATTTTTGCCGTTATTTGCGAAAATGGTACGGAACCATTCGTGCGCGAGTCCGACTCGCACTTGTTTTTAATTGCATTGGTATTGATAACATCTCGATTTATTAATTATCGATATATTTAAGTAATTTAATTTGACCCTGTTCAATTAACTTCATATCCTGGTATGGGTAATTTTGTCGTTTGGTTACCGTTAAAAATAGTCCTATCGCTTTTCTGAGTGAAAGTAACAATCTATTAGGAACCTTGTGGAATTTAAAACCAAGCACCATGAACCCTAATTTGACAAAAAAAAAGCTGGTCGTTTTGTAGCGCCCAATGTGGTCAAAAGCAGGTTTACTAACAAACTGGTTTATATTTTGCGGTGAACCACTAACTGTACAACTCTGTAGGGTCCAGTCGCGATAGACAATGAGTATAGACACTTAATAGTGTTTCTCGTAACTATTAGTACAGTACTTCATAAAACTTGCCAATATATAGATTAATTGTCAAAAAAAAGTATCAAAACCGTTATTGTCGTACTATATAGTGTTACAACATGCACGATAGTAGCGCCACCATTGTTTTCACGACTTTTTGGCCAAGCTGTACTCATTTGTTTTGACCTTACTACCTTACTATTTATACCTTTAAAATATCTGAAAAAAAGAAATCCAAATGACTATGTTGCATTATGTTATCAATTAGATCCACAGCAACAAGATTATGTGACCATAGATTAGTATTTGGTACTTATTTTAAGTCTGTATAATTTTATAACAGGTGTGTATGTAAGTATGTTTGACAAAATTGACATTCCAGCCTCGGATCAAATAAAAAGTCAAGATGGAACGTTGCAAACAACAAAGTGACGCCGGTTCAAACTATGCCTTGCCGTACAAATACACAATTACACGCGCACACGTACAACGAAACTACCCCTTAGCTTGTCAGTCGAACTTTATTATTTGATCTGTGAGCTCGAACCGGCGTCACTTTGTTGTTTGTAACGTTCCATCTTGACTTTTTATTTGATCTGAGATTCCAGCATACTGGACTCAACTTATGTTTTTTAGGTTTCTGTACCCAAAGGGTAAAAACGGGACCCTATTACTCAGACTCCGCGATCCGTCTGTCTGTCTGTCTGTCCGTCTGTCACCAGGCTGTATCTCATGAACCGTGATAGCTAGGCAGTTGAAATTTCCACAGATGATGTATTTCTGTTGCCGCTATAACATAAAATACTAAAAACATAATAAAATAAATATTTAAGTGGGGCTGCCAGACAACAAACTTATTTTTTTTGCCGTTTTTTGCGATAATGGTACGGCACTTGTCCGATTTTTTTAACTATAGCTAAATATTTTATGACAGTTAATAAATTATTCTGCCAGCTATGACAGTAACAAATCTTGCAATTAATATTTCTAATACGAATTAAGCACATCTGATGAATTGCGACTGGATTAATGAAGTACGTGTGGGAGCAGAGCACAGCACCTACTACCTACATAATTTATAATATTTTTTGTTAGTTTCCATGTGGGCATAAAACATCTTTTTTTGTTATAATTTACCTACATAGCTAATAATTTATAGGATTTACGGAGTGTAAAAACATAAAAATACATTAAAATAAGATATAATCTGAATCACTGACAAATAAAACTGTAAACTTTCTTTAGATTTTGAGAGTAGCTTCTGCCAGCTGTACCACCCGGATAAAAAATTTGAAGTATTCCCAAGGGATAAAATGTATCAATAAAAAAATATTTGTTTGTAAGTTTTTTGTAACAGATAAACTACTTAATCGATTTTGAAAATTCTTTTACCAGTGAAAACCTAGATTATGTCTGAACAAAATAGGCAATTTTTTAAACCAAGAACGGGTTTTGTGGGGTATGTCACAGGTGCGAAGCCACGGGGATAATCTAGTTATAAAATACGGACATATACCAACAAGAAAAAGTATTCTTATTTTTTTACTTTTCTAATATAGTTATTTATGCTACAAGTGCGGGAAGTAGGTGATTTCCGATGACTGGATAAATCGACACGAGTCGGAAATCATCTTACGCACGTGTATCATACAACATTTTACTATGCACTGTGCAAGAAAATAAAAAAATATATCTGTACCAAGCAAGAAATTAATAAAATGGCGCTTATTCAAGGGCGCTCAGCATATCCACAGATTAACTAATAGTTCATAGTTCTACTGCGTATGTGCAAATAGCTGTCACGTCGTAACGCAAAAAGGCACGACCAAAATATTCATTCTGCCAAACATACTTAATGAATATTTAATATTAATTTATTGATCAAAATCTAAATCTAGCGTGATTAAAAACGCCTTAAATGACGTATTAGTTTTGTTTTACTTTTTAGATGAATGATAATCTGTACTTAACTAATTTTAAAACGTTTCTCAAATAATAAAAACTCTATTCGTCGGGCTGACGTTAGAGTTAAAAATTAAAAAAGTACAGGAAAGTAAAAAGCACTAGTAAAAAAAAGTGACACTTTCCGCACAGTTTAGCTGCTTGGAAAACGCTCTTTTCGAGGACATGCATTGTAAAATACTTTTCTTATTGGTAAATATTTCTGGTTCAAATATATGTATATTCAAGGCTAATCTTATAAATGGTTGTGGTCATGAATAACTTTAATAAATCTTCATACAAATGTAATGTAAATAAACATTTCTTTAATTTAATATTAAGATTGAATAATGCTTATTTTTATTTTAAAGGCAGTATGTGGTCTCAACAACGAAGTATTCTCGGAGTCAAAATCATAGATCGCATTCGGAACAGTATACTTCGTTCCAAAACACAAATAGCAGACGTAGGCAAAACAGCCGCCAAAATAAAGTGGAATTGGGCAGGCCACATCTGCCGCATGTCGCAACAGAATTGGGCAAAAGTAACCACTGACTGGATTCCGAATAACAGGAACCGGCGATGCGGTAGGCCCAGAAAGAGAGGCCTTTGCCCTGCAGTGAGACATAACAGGCTCATTATAAAAAAAAAAAATGTGGTCTCAACTTATACTATGCTACAGTTTTGTATGTTCACAATCATTTCATATTGTTTACTCAAAACCACTTTATGCTCAGGGATGATAATTTTATCAAAACACTGGCCATCTTACAGGCCGGTTAAACTCTGTTTTTTAATCGACTTGGTCAGTGGATTGACTTAAGGGCGGGCGGAGGTTCTCAATTCGACTATATTGTTTTTTTGTTTGTTACCTCAGAACTTTTTACTAGGTGAAACAATTTTAATGATTCTTTTTTTATTTGAAAGCTGGTGCTTCTCATGTGGTCCCATTTAAATTTAATCAAGATCTGATGAAGAACTTTTGTAGATATACAACAAAATTCTTTAATAAATGACTCCAAATATCTCAGGATTGTTACAATCTCATGTCTGTTTATTGTTTACACCATTCCATAACATAAAATCACACCCATATACTAAAGTGGTATGCAGATGTGTACAGTTCACCCTGGTATTATTCTACCAGTTATTTTCAAGTTTCATGTTATTGGGGTAATCTATTCTCGCATCACTTTGGGCATTATACATGAAAAAAATACAACAGAAACCCCTTAGAATAATAAAAATCACTACATAGTGAAAACTTACTTAAATTTTGGTATTTGGTGTCAAAAAATGAAAACTATTTAGTAAAATAATAAACAATCCCACAAAGCACAAAATTAAATAGGTATTAAATTTTTGTTATTTTGTAGGTGTATATTTTAATGAGGGTCATACTTTTTGGCTTAACTGCATATGTAACAAAGTTTCAAGTTGGCGTTTTTAATAAAATTCTCTAAAGTCTAATAATGTTTAGTAGTTAGGACATACACAGGATGGTAAACTAAACAGTCTTCTAGAAGTGGCAAATCCATGATGTTACTAGATATGTAGATAAACGAGCAAACAATCTTCATTTGAATTACTTGTAGGACTCTTCCGCAGAAAAGCCAAATCATTCCACTCGTTTACATCACAAACCGGTTTCAATCTGTTCCGAAACGATTATACCTACCCAGGCCTACACGAACACAGTTGCTCAGCAATTAAATATAATTTAAAACAGATACAACACTCACCCAGCGTCATTTTGTGAACTTATTTACACAAACACAATAGCAGAACAAGTTCAAAGTTGCAATGGCAACAAGTAACTAAAAAGATTCGATTAAAATAATTATGCGATAAGGTATCTATTATCTGCGCACAAAGTCCAACAAATTTTCAGACCACACTAATGACTATTCGAAATAATTATTATCTGAGCCGCGCAATTCACAGCAATGCAGGAAAAATAATGATAATCGCTTCTTTTGAACAACTTCTGATCCAAGATCCAACTTTCCATCAGCTGTTTGACAGCGAAGTGAATGTGAATGAGCTTTAATGACAATAAAAAATATTGTAATGGAGATGAACGGTTGAATGAATGAAAGCATTGAATGAAACCTATATCCACTAGCGCCAATGTTGTTAATTCATCGTACTATCAAGGTAATACGTTCATTGAGTATTTCAGTGGTACCACACCATTACGTTAGATGGCACCGTACCTAATTTATTAACGTGACGACATGGAAAATTGATTTATATCGTCAAGATTTGGAAAAAGGAGAACTTCTCACTTACCGAGATCTGTTTGGAAATATTTGAAGGTGGCCCACAAAACAAGCAACATGGTGGTAAAAAAAGATTGGAGTAGGATGCCTAATCAGGGGAAAGGGATTTCATTTAGGGCGGGATGAGTGATAAAACTTCACCTTACCTACTAAAACAAACATTACTGTTAGCGCTAATTATTGGCGCCAATCCTAATAATCACTGATCAACAACTGTCATCAATGCCCTCATAATTTCAAGTTCAACTGGGTACATTTTTTAATGTACTTGCCAACCAATCTGGCCATTGGCAAATAGGTATACATATACATTGTGTACCAAATTAACTGTAGGTAGGTGTTTTTGTAGCCCTAGAAACAACGAACGTGCTCACTTTCTTTCTTTACCCGTGAAAAGAGTAGGTCACTTATGTAACCAAGAGGCTTACTGATACGGGATACCTACTGTCGAAATAAGCGACATTATCAGAGCCCTGACATGAATTAATTATATAGATGCATTAGATACCGCAGATCTAATGCGTTCGCGACGGACGTTGAGTGCATTTAAATAGTGTTATCTAGCATGTATGGATTGTTAAAAATACCATTAGCAGGAAATGGATGGCAGTCTATGTAGTCTACCTACTATTGAATCGTAGCTTCGCAAATCGTACGCTCGTAAAGATACCTACATATAGCCATATTTCATGTAGGTAGGTAGTGTACCTAAGTATGTATGTGCCGACGGATCGAACTACCTATTTGTGTGGTCCAAGTAAGAAAAGGTATTCTATGTGCTATTCCTGACTATAAACTATCTCTGTGCCTAATTTCATCCAGATCCGTTGAGTAGTTTTTGCGTGAAAGAGTAACAAGCAAACAAACACACTCACGAATTTACGCCTTCATAATATTTGTAGGATAGTGCGATTGTCGAGGCGGGGGGGGCTCAGTAGCCGTGGCTTGGTAAGCCACGGTGAAGCGAAGAGGAATCCGAGGAGGTTTCTATCGTCAGGATTTTTGCCGATTGAGCCAACGACGTAGCGGCCAACAAGTATGTTGCGGTGCCGCTTGATAACAGAGGCGACATCGCAACTGAGGAAACGTCCGATGAAAAACTGGTCGATATGCTTAGGAGATAAAAAATCGACGATCGACTGCATCGATTGTATGCGCAACTCCATCGACTAAACGGTTCAGTTGTACGGACTTCGCGAGGAGTACACAACTCGACTGAACAGTTTGGTCGATGCAGAAGTTTGAGTATGCCTTAGGCCTTAGAAGAACTATTTTTTTTAAGTGAAATATAATACTAATTCTTTTCGTGTGAGGATCTGGTGTCAGAGTTAATTAAGCCTCCGCTGGGTACCCAAAGGCCTCTGATTTGGCTATTTCAGACTTACAATAGCTATATAAATCCAGATTTCCTCACAATGTTTTCCCTCACCGTTGCCTGTGATGTCCAAGATAAACTTAGAAAGTACATAAATATGAATGTGAAAAAGTCACATTGGTGCTTGCCCGGATTTGAACCGAAACACAAAATACGCGCTTAGACGTGGCGAAAAATAAGTATATATTTCTTTTATGGACAATCCACGGACTTACGATGCTTTTATCCCAAAAGATATCTCACACCATTCTACCGTGGCTAATTCTATGTTGTTACTATCCTGGTGTGGATTTACTAAGTAGATCGTTCCGAACGAACCAGACCCCCTTACCATGACGTTTGAAAACTATCTTGGCTCCCAAGCACGAGAGGCGAGGTCTTAGCCACTGGGCCATCACGACATAATGCAATGCCACGAGGAGTGATGGAATTTGGACACCGCTAGCAGAGGTGGCTGGCTATCGCTGCTGAAGACTGAGATGACGGATGAGCTAGACTTATTCTAGCTCATCCGTCATCTCAGTCTTTGCGAATACAGTAGGTACTGTTGTCATCGTCATCATCATCCTATAGCAGTTCACTGCTGGACATTGGTTTCCCCAATCACACGCCATTGGTCTAGATTTTCGGCAGCTTCAAGCAAGATCGAAGATCGTTGCTACACCTACCATGAGGGCGTCCCAATAACTTACGTTTACCCGATAATGCTGTAACATATCTATACTTTCTATCATCATCCTCATCATTTCAGCCAAAAGACGTCCACTGCTGGACATGGGCCTCCCCCAGGCGTTGCCACATTGACCGATCCCGTGCGTCTCGTATCCAGCGCCTTTCCGCAACCTTTATCAGGTCATCGGTCATTCTAGTGAGAGGCCTTCCAACGTATCGTCTTCCGGTTCGCGGTCGCCATTCCAGAACTTTTCGGCCCCATCGGCCATCCGTTCTGCGAGCAATGTGCCCTGCCCATTGCCACTTAATTTTGGCAATTCTTCGGGCTATGTCGGTAACTTTGGTTCTCCTGCGGATATTATCATTTCTGACATGATCACGCAAGGAAATTCCTTCATACACAATAACCCTCTCCATTGCCCTTTGGGTGACCACGTCTCGATCCCATAGGTGATCACTGGCAACACACACTGGTCATAGACTTTTGTCATGAGACACTGCGGTAGACATAATCGTCTACAACTTCGAGTGTAGAGTATCCAATCTTGATAGAAGTGGGTGTTACATGGGCATTCACAATGACCTTGGTTTTGTCCATGTTCATTTTAAGACCCACTCTTTCGGAAGCTCTACTGCGGTCATCGAGCATTTTACTGAGGCTCTCCATGGTCTCAGCCATGACCACTATGTCGTCGGCAATCCGAAGGTGAGTGATGTACTCACCATTAACGTTGATGCCAAGCCCTGGAGGGGTCCAGAACCTTGAAGAAATCCTCCAGCGCAGCAGTGAACAGTTTCGGAGAAATGACGTATCCCTGTCTCACGCCGCGCCGGAGAAGGATTGGTTTCGAGGTCTGATCCTAAAGACGGAATGACATGGTGGCGTTTTTGTACAAACACTTCAACACCTCAATGTACCACTTCAATACCAATGCCCAAGTCTCGATCGAATCGAAGGCTTTCTCGTAGTCCACAAACGCTAAACAGAGAGGCAGGTTATACTCATCGGTTTTCTGTATGACCTGCCGCAGCGTATGTTTAAGGTCTACGTCGCTAAAGCCTTTTACTACTATCTATAATATTATAAAGAGGAAAGATTTGTATGTATCGAATAAACTTAAAAACTACTGGACCGATTTCAAAAATACGTTCACCGTTGGGAAGCTACACTATCCCCGGGTGACATAGGCTACTTTTCATCCCTGTGTTCCCACGGGAACGGGAACTACGCGGGTGAAACCGCGAAGCGTCCGCTAGTACCAAATATATTGTGGGTATAACTGATTGTTTTAATATTCGGTAAGAACAATTTGTTGCAGCTACCAATGTGGAATCAATTATCAACATTTCAAGGTTGAATTTACCTATTTGTTAACAATGAATGTGACTGTCCGAATACAGTTTAGTTTCCGTCTAATACATTATGTCATAGTGTTTGTATGCGGTCACCAGAATTATTGTTTAAATAAAACATTAACACAAACAAAGACTAGACGGTTTCGGCATTATTAATTATTAGCGGCGATAGCATACCTACCTAATTAAAAGTTCAAAACATTGATTTAAAAACTTGTGTTAGTCTACATCACTGTCTCATTGCAGAGCAAGAATAATGAGCAAAATACCGGCAAAGTGCGTGTCAGACCACGTACACATTTAGGGTTACGTAGTTCTCCGTCCCGAAAGCCACAAAAGTGACACCCATGAACAAAAATTTGCGACTTTTTGTGCCATCTTGGACTTTGCTTATTTATGAGCAAATTTTCCATCTCTTGGCAATTGATCCTTTTCTGTCTAACCCTCAAAGGAAAACTTAATGGTGCAGGTACAAGTATTATGTAGTTCTCATATTTTTTTACATTTTACAATAACATTACAAAGTTATAATTCACTTAGTTTTAGGTAATTTTCTATTGAATTGTTACGAAATTTTTACTTACCCAAGAACATTTTTAAAATACGTCAGGCAGCCGACAAGATCCAGGCGGTAGATAAGCTATAAAATGATATTAAGTGCCTAGATATCGGTATAGAGCTGAAAGCTGAAAGCCAGAACATAATTTCCTTCTCTCCACTGAAATCGTCGATATGAGATATTTACGCTTATTACTTGTCTCACCATGATTTAAATGCAACGATATCACTATATGCCCTACCTAATCTAAAGGTTTGATAGCCATGTGATAATTTTAAATCAGCGAGTCAAACAATGTCATAAAATGGGCTTTAGATGTTTATCGTAAGTAACTTAAGACGACGACAGTCGCCAACGAGTTGTTGAGCTCCTAAAATTCTGTGTTGAGCTGCTCGGTTATTGACAAAAGCGTGCACTGACTGGACAGGTGTGAGTCTATCTGGCAGGCCCCAACGGAATTTGTGAACAGTTAATAGCTTTTCTTAAAGACATTATTTTGTACCTAAGGAAAATAAATAAGATATATTTTGTACCTCGAGAGTTTTTGATTGAATGACGTTTTTATGAAGTGTCTAGCTAGCGGGCCCCTTATGATTATTTTTATTGTTATTATACTTTCAGATCACCCAATAGTGCTCGGAGTTAGAAACTATTATGTACCTTATAAAACCAAAATTTCAACTTTCTGTGAGCTATACTTCAGAAGATATTCGTTATTTAAACAAACGTCCAGCCAGCGGGGTCTTTTTAAATACTGTTAGGAGCTTGATACAATTATGTTCCTTACGAATCCAAAATTTCGCCTTTCTGTGAGCTATACTTTAGATTATTATTATTTTTTATTATTCAACCAACGTACCTAGTTAAATTTGCACAATACAATTACGTCTTTGCTCGCTATGCACATTTAAATAAACTGAATAATTTTTATCTTTGCGGATTGTTTTACAGGAAAATATTTATTTGCTTTAATGCACTTACAATAATAAATACTAAGTATAGTAACATAGATGTGTCTAGTTTGTGTTAATTTTGTAGGCAACTTATAATAAAATACGAGGGTTCTTGTGAATAACTTGTGAAACCAGATCCGTTGGTTGAATACTTATTTAATTAACAAATATCTCCTGAAGTACAGCTCACAGAAAGTCGCATTTTTGGATTTGTAAGGCACATAATAGTATCAAGCTCCTAACATTATTGTATGATATAAAAGAGTAGTATTTTAAAAAGGGCCCGCTGGCTGGACGTTTGTTTAAATAACGAATATCTTCTGAAGTGAAGCTCACAGACGGACGAAAATTTGGATTTGTAAGGTACATAATAGTGTCAAGCTCCTAACACTATTGTATGATATAATCGAGTAGTATTTTAAAAAGGGGCCCGCTGGCTGGACGTTTGTTTACATAACGAATATCTTCTGAAATATAGCTCACAGAAAGTCAAAATTAAGGATTTGTAAGGTACATAATAGTTTCTAACTCCGAGCACTATTGGGCGATCTGAATGTATAATAATAATAAAAATAATCATAATGGGCCCGCAAGCTAGACACTTAATAAAAACGTCATTCAATCAAAAACTAACGAGGTACAAAATGTATCATATTTATTTTCTTATGGTACAAAATAATGTATTTATGAAAAGCTATCACCTGTTGATGAATCTCGTTGGGGCCTGCCAGATAGACTCACACACTGGACAGGTCCACTCAATCTGGCTAGTTCTTTCCTCAAAAGACCATTTCAGACATCAATCTACATGGTCTTCACATGATCTAACCAAGATTTTTGTCTGGACTTTAAAAGAGACTGTGACCTCTGAGTTTGTTTCGGCCTTTCTTCTCAGAGTAGTCAGATAGGAAACGCCGACCTCATCTAGTTTTAAAAATATGATCGACATGTAAAAGTGTTTGTACAAACCAACTTTTATTTTATTTATCGTTTAGTTTTTTATTTGTTTTAATTGTAAATATTATTTAAGTGTGAAATCATCACAAATAAAAATAGTTACATGTTAAGTGGTAGCAGTGATGTGGTGGAAAATAGTGCAGGTCAACCTTCATCATCTCTAAACATCCTGGAGAGGTGCCCTCTGTGCACCCAGGCACGATTCTTTAAAGGTAAGCGGGGTTTAAACGTGCATATTGGGAAGGCACATAAGTCCCAAAATGCAACCACTTCAGACCCTGTTGTTACTACACCAGCTACATCCACATTTGACCCGTTTTGGAAAACACTTTCAAAATTGAAAAATTCTATTCCGGTTTTAAAACGAGTTCCCCGCGGCGCTAGACCCCTAGTGGCACAACATCTTGCAGGTTATATCCGCCTTGCCGTCCGGGAGAACTCACAAAGTGCTTGGGAACAACTTCTCACCTTCCCTTACAGAATTTTAAACGTTCAAAAGAATTTGGCTGGCAAAAAGACATTAACTTCACAAATTAAAGAAAATTGTAACATTTCGGCCCATAATCTGGATTCAAAATTATCGACACAGAGGTTTACCTCTTCAAGAGGTATATCCCATCTGGTCGAATCGAAATTAGGGGAAGGTGACATTAGCGGAGCAGCCAGGATTCTTTTTAGTAGTGATGTGGTGGCACCGTGTTCTCCAGATACTCTTGCAGCTCTGGAGAGTAAACACCCTGCCCCAGTGGATGGTCTTTCTTTTCCCGACCCCCCCGATCCTGATATTAATACCCTCACCATTACAGGTCGAGAGGTGATCAGGGCCGTGTGTTCCTTCCGGTGTGGCTCTGCTGGCGGCCTCGACGGCCTGAGTCCTCAGCACTTAAAGGACCTTATGTGTTCAGGCGCTGGGGAAGCTGGTGAGTTACTCTTGAAGGAGCTTACGGCTCTGATGAACCTTATGCTCGCCGGTAAGGTTAACGAGACCGTCATCGACGTCTTGTACGGGGCCAATTTATGTGCCCTGCGCAAGAGGGATGGCGGGATTCGTCCTATTGCCGTAGGAACTACTTATCGGCGTATGGCAGCCAAGATTTGCTGTAAATTTTATGGTGAGGTAGTTTCGGAAAAATTTCAGCCCCTGCAGCTGGGTTACGGCTCCAAAGGGGGCTGTGAGGCTGCCGTACATGCATTATCGACCTACCTAAATTCTGGTAAAGGAGAGGTCATCCTGAAGGTTGATATTAAAAATGCATTTAATTCTGTTAATAGGGACACCTTGCTGGCAGAAACTAAAAAAGAAATACCAAAAATTTTTAGTTTTCTCTGGCAATGTTATAGGCATCCATCTAAATTACTTTATCAGGACAACCTTTTGGAATCTGCTGTTGGCTGTCAACAAGGTGACCCTCTCGGGCCAGTGATCTTCAGTCTGGCTATTCACCCAATTATTCGACAACTAAATTCAAAATTTAACGTTTGGTATCTCGACGATGGAACCCTAGGAGGCGATGTAGACACAGTTTTAGATGACCTGCAATTTTTAAAAAACGAACTACATTCTATAGGACTGGATCTAAATTTTGCCAAATGTGAGTTATTTTTATCAGAGAGTACCGACAGACAAGTGACATTTGCTAAATTCAATAAAATAGCCCCCGAAATCAAAATTATTGAAAAAAGTTCTCTTCGTCTCCTTGGGTCCCCAGTCTTCGATGATTCCTTTCCCGATTTTATTGAGGAAAAAATACAAAATTTCAACATCATTTCGGAAAGATTGTTCCAAATTAATATGCATTCGGCTATCACCATAATTCGATTTTGTTGTTTTGGCCCCAAATTAACATATTTCCTGCGTGCTTCCCATCTATGGAAGCACCCTTCTCTTTTAGAAAAAATGGACCAAATTATCCGTCATACATTAACTTCAATTTTAAATGTGGCTATGGACGACCGAGCTTGGGCTCAAACTACTCTTCCCATCCGTATGGGAGGCCTCGGCGTCCGCAAAATTTGTAGTATTAGTTTACCGGCATTTATATCCTCGGTCCACGGTACTGAGAAATTAATCAGGAATATCCTAGCACCCATACTGATTAATTTTGATGTGCCGTGCTTCACCGAGGCTATTGATGCTTGGAGACTCGCTTGCCCGAATTGTAATCCCCCCGACTTCCCATCATCCCAGAGACGGTGGGATGAGCCGCTCTGCAGAGCAGTTCAGGAGCACCAAATTGCTACTTCTGCCACACCTGCCGAGCGCGCTCGCCTGCTGGCCGTGGGTGAGTGGGAGTCGGGCCTCTGGCTTCACGCACTACCGTCGTCGAACATAGGCACCTTGTTTGACGACACTACTTTTCGCCTCGCTGCTTCCCTACGACTTGGCGCTCCTTGTTGTACTCCTCATCGTTGCCACTGTGGCGAAGTTGTCAACAGCCTCGGTCACCACGGTCTTTCATGCAGCCGAAGTGCGGGTCGCATAGCTCGGCACGGAAACTTAAACGACATCATCCGACGTGCTCTCGTCACCGTCGGCGTTCCAGCCGTATTAGAACCACATGGCCTGGCACGCGACGATGGCAAAAGACCTGACGGGTTGTCTTTGTTTCCATGGAAGATGGGTAGGCCTTTAGTGTGGGACGCTACTTGTGTCGATACTCTTGCGCCATCTCATCTTCCTAGCTCGTCGAGCTGTGCTGGCGCTGCCGCTGCGGCTGCAGAGAACCTCAAGCGGCGGAAATATAATAATCTCATCAGTAGTTATATTTTCGAGCCGTTTGGGGTTGAAACTCTTGGTCCGTGGGGTCCGAGTGCTCACGCTTTGTTTAAAGATCTCTCCAAACGCCTAGTTGACACTTCGCGGGACCCAAGGGCTGGCTTTTACCTTGGCCAGAGATTAAGCATTGCCATACAACGTGGCAATGCTGCCAGCCTTTTGGGTACATTACCAGTGGACAACGATGTGGAGGAGTTTTTGACGCCATATTTTAGTTAAGTATATTTTTAGGTTTAGGTAGTGAGTAGTTTTTGGTTTAAATGTATATATTTGTAGTCTTAGTTAATTAAGTATTTTATACACGGTATTTTGTCAAATAATTAAATAAAAAATATAGTAACCAACTTACAGAAATAAAATCATTTATATTTAACGACCGTGAGGGAACAGAACGCGCACTCATTTCACACCGGCGCGACCCGAAATTCAGTAGTTTTTTTGTAGTTTCCTTATTATTCTATGAGTTTAATAAATATCCATAAATCAAAATGTAGATAATTAAATTATCTTTAAGATGGAGCCAATTTTATTTAAATACGCCCGGCCGGTTTTGGTGTAGTTTTTTTGTCCGTGTTAGACATACATTTTCATAGAAAACTCAACATTTTCTTAGATCAAATTATTAAGAAAATGGTTTTATGTCACATATTTTTCTAATTAATATGTTTTTATAAAACGAGAACGATTTTAAAATAAGAATCACATCTAAATTTATATTATATTATAATTTATATTTATTATTTATTTATATTTCTAATTTATATATATATTTTATTTTTTTTTTATTTTCAGTCGTATTTTTTTGGAAAAAAATATGTTACATAAGACAATTTTTTTAATAATTTTGTCTAAGAGAATTTTGAGTTTTATTCGTATAATATAGTGTAATTATTTTATAAAGTTAGGTCTTAGACGGACAAAAACACAACAATCGCACCAAAACCGCTAGGCGTATTTTAATGAAATTAACACCATCTCAAAGCCAATTTAATTATCTACATTTTGACCTGAGTCTTTTTTTTAAGTCATAGAATAATAAGAAAAATACAAAAAAAAACTTAATTCTGGATCGCGCGGGTGTGAAACGAGTGCGCGTTTTGTTCCTTCAAGGTCGTTGGCGTTAGTCCTCGTCTCAAACGAACGAAACGGTTACTGGAACGAAATTATCGACGCGTCGCCACGCTCTCGTCTCGGTTTATAAATTAATCTCCGTGAAATTAATTAATAAACGCCGAATAGACTAAGGCAGGGGTCACCAATTATTTACATTAGGGGTCCGTGTCTTAAAAATAAGGTCAACCCTCCTCCACCCCTCCCGGCCTTATAAACTATTATTAAATAATAAATAAATGCAATCAATAAAAATAAAAAAAAAATAAAAAAAAAATTGCCTTAACCTATCAGTGCGAAGTTTAGACTAAAGTTGGTCCCGGCTATTGTCATTAAATCTTGGAGATGTTCATCGTAAAGTTCATCTTGGAAGTTACTCGGCTGAAATGATGATGGAATCTATCTTGGTCGGATAGGTCCGCACAAAATAGGTCGGCGGTACGGATCAGGACCGCGGTCCGCCATTTGGTGGTCACTAAACCTGGACTAAGGTATATTCTTAATGAGAGTCACTACTTGGATTAATAGGTACCTAAAGATGAACGTTTAGGTCGTGAACTCGTAAAACAAAGGCAATTTCAATGAGACTCCTAGGTCATCCACAGCACGTTTTGTTTGCTGAGCCCGATAATCAAACACGATCCGTAATGGGTTTGTAGAATCGTATGTTGAAGTGTTTATTGGTTCAACAATAAAATAAACGAAAATTAATGATCTTACGAATAAAAAGGCCAAAGGGACCGAAGCAAGGTGGAAAAAATAAATTGTGGAAGCCTATATATAGCTCTTATTTGTTTAAGCTACTAAGCTGTTATCATGTATCTTTATCGTTGTTCATGTAGGCCACCCTCCCAAATAAATAAAATTTATAAGTGCTCGTGCAAGAGCTGAAGATGCGTTGACACACCGTGGTGGTTTTACGAAATCTATTTTTTTAATCTTAAATTCATGGACAGTCAACGCACAGCCTAAGTCGTTGCGGGTCTGAGTCTAACGTGAAATTTTGCACATGGAGTCCTCCAAGTTAAGATCATGTTGATGATGCTTATAGACATACGATTATATGTATATGAGCTAACTTTTTTCAGAAAGGATATTTGATAGTTTATTCTCTGGCTTACTGGCGCCAAAAGTTTAACTAGTAGCAGTAGCACAGATAATATACTAGGATGGATCAAAAAGTAGTAAGAACGACATACTCCTTGGTAAGAAAAAAATACTGGCAGGTATAGCTCAGATACATATTTGTAATATTAATAAAGAAAAAAATCTTCGATTCTCTTTTGTTTTTTTCTGAATGTATTGTTTGCTTCGTGTCGGTACGTGTTCACGAAAATGGAGAAAAACGAAGTGCGAGCCGTTATTAAATACCTCTGTTTAAAAAAGTTAACGACGCAAGAGATTCATTGCGATTTTGAGGCAACATTAGGAGAGTCTGCGCCACCACTGTCGCAAGGTGGGCTTCTCAATTTCGAGTAGGGAGAACGAGCACGGAAGACGAACATCGTTGCGGCCGTCCATCGACGTCAGTCACCCAAGAAAATGTTGCGAAAGTCGAGAAAATTGTATTGAGCGATCGAAGAGTTACCATCCGATACTTAATTCAAGAAACGGGCTTTTCATATGGAAGTATTCAATCCATATTGAAACAATCTTTGAATATGAGAAAAGTCTCCGCAAGATGGGTGCCGAGAATGTTAACCGACAGTCAGAAACAAAATCGATTTGACATTTCGAAGATATTGTTGGACAAGTTTCAAGAAGATTCTGAAAACTTTTTGCCTCGTTTCGTTATAATGGACGAAACATGCGTCCATCATTTTGATCCCGAGACAAAACAGCAATCTTCGCAATGGAAACGGCCATCATCACCGACCCCGAAGAAGATTCGTGTCGTGGCATCGGCTGGCAAGGTTATGGCCTCAATATTTTGGGACTCAGAAGGGATATTGTTGACTGATTACTTGGAGCGTGGAACCACTATTACAGGCCAATATTATGCAGCTTTAATTCCCAAGTTGAGGAATGCCATCAAAGAGAAAAGGAGAGATAAACTTCGAAGGGGCGTGCTTTTTCATCACGACAACGCACCCACGCACAGGTCGGCAGTTGCGATGGCTGCCATTCGGCAAGCTGGCTTCGAATTGGTTGACCACCCCCCTTTATTCACCAGATCTGGCGGCTAGCGATTTTTATCTGTTCCCTAAATTAAAAAAAATACTTAAGGGGAAACAGGTACGAAGACGATAACGAGGTGGTGGATGCCGTGGAGAGCTTTTTGCAGGACCAAGACAAAACTTTTTTTGTGAAAGGGATTGAAGCCTTGGAAAAGCGCTGGACTCGGTGTGTAGAGAGACTCGGAAACTATGTAGAAAAATAAATTATTAAGTTATCAATAGTCATTATATTCTATCTCATTCTCACTACTTTTTGATCCCTCCTCGTAATACAGATGCCTCACCCCATACAAAGAAACCGTGCCGACGTAACTAACGTTTTTCGTCTGATTAAACTGATTATTTTTCTATGAACAGTACGGTTTCGTTCCACGGATATAGGTGTTAGCAGCGACTTGAAAGTAAAAGGGTTTTCTTTTTTTTTAATACAGCGACGATTTGTTTTAATCTTAGTATTTTTTTGCACAATTTTACAGTTTCATTGTACCAAAATGTGTTGCAATTCAAATTTAAATAATCGAGCGGATGCCTCCGAAATTTAAAACCGCGCCATCTATTGGAATCGATTTTAAATGATCTTTGAAATGTGAATTAAGAGCCCAATGTTCTTTAATTTTGTGCTTAGGAGAGTTAATTAAACAAGAACATATAGATACATCTTTTTTTTATGATCGTCTCTAGATATTTCACAAAACTCAATAAAAAATACCTCCATAGAAGCATAACATGCCATCTAGTGAAATTTATTTGAACCAAATTTTCTTTCTTCGCGTTGGGTGCCCTTGCTAGTCAATGGTGCTAGTAGTTAGTTGCTATCACAAGATTAAAATATAACAGTATGTCATACATAATTGATCGCCTCAGCTACTGGAACTACTAACATGGAAATATTGTAAAACCAAACAAATTTTTAATAGAGTAACCATGGAGTTTCTTGCCGGTCATTCTCCATAGGAAACGACTAACCCGAACCGTGCACCTTTTGTCGACGTTTTATAAGTGCCCATGTAGGCCTATGTAAAATAAAAAAAATGATTTTGATTTTACTAACTCGGAGTTAGTAACATAACCCGCAGTGGCATAAGTGGACCTAAAGGGGTTAAAGTCCCCATGTAGGCCTATGTAAAATAAAAATAAATGATTTTGATTTTACTAACTCGGAGTTAGTAACATAACCCGCAGTGGGGTTAAATAAAAGTATATTTTTTATTTTTGCCGATTTTATATTTAACTAGCTGTTGCCCGCGGCTTCGCTCCCGTGGCCCACCCCACAGGACCCATTTTCGGGATAAAAAATAGCCTATGTCAATCAGGAATAATGTAGCTTTTTATTGCTGAAAGAATTTTTCAAATCGGTCCAGTAGTTTCGGAGCCTATTCGGTACAAACAAACAAACAAAAGAATCTTTTCTCTTTATTATATTAGTATAGCTTGGAAATCAAAAAATATCAGACTACGACATGAAATCGAGAAAATCTTTAAAGTTTCAGTATTTCGAATGAAAAATAATTTATTGATATTTATTCGAAATAGAATACGGAACAAACAAAGCAGTTAAACCGTCAGTCATAAGCTAACCTCTTTGAATAATGTAGAAAAAAAAGCGTTAATTTTAAAGTAAGGTATTTACAGAACTTCAATTCAAAGTATCGATTTAGGTAGCCTAGGTTTTTATATTGAAATGCTAATACTAGGTCGTACGTGGAAGCTAACACGTGTCATTCCGCATAATTGTACATATTGGAGTATGAAGAAAGATTGCAAGTTGTCTATAATAGGTTGAAAATTATAGGAAAAACAAGTGTCGTGTCCGACCTACTAGTTATATATGCTTTTATACCAAGAATTATTGTGACTAATTTACTTAATATAACGGTCTAAATCTACCGCGCGAAAGGAGATTGCCCATACACAGTCCCCGTATGAGGTATCGTGTCTGCGATTTCAATATTATCCAAAAATAGGATTTAGATTTTGTGTTTTTTTCCATCCGTGTCCTTTACTCTTTATGTACAGACAACAACAGATCAGGTTTCTTCACTTGGACATTTATATGCACCTTATTGCATTTAAATAAGGGTTCATTTCAAGAACATAAACATCGTTATTTCTCGTGAACCCCGCAAAACAAATAAAAATGTTTTCTAATTATGAATATAACGTGTTTTTTCTACAATATACAACCAAATTCATCAAGATACAACCATTTTTTCAAAGGGGCCCAAGTTCCCTTACAAAATGGGCATTTCCCTTTGCAAGTTTGGATTTAGACGCTTGCAATCGCAATAGTATCTATTTGTCGCAAATAAATACATATCAGCATTACTCAGCCTCTGTCTGGCACTGGTCTGGCAATACGTCTTATTGCTTAAAAGGAGCTTTTTATAGCGCAGCGCGGCCGTACATACGCACAGCCTTATTTAAAGCGCGCACCGCGCGTACTTAGGTCCGATTTCACCAATGAAACTAATCGAGATTAGTTCAAATAAACTCAGTTTAAGCAAATACAGCGTTCTGATTGGTTGAGACCGCTGAGAAACTACCAATCAGTACGCTGTATTTACATAAACTGAGTTTAGTTGAACTAATCGCGATTAGTTTCATTGGTGAAATCGGCCCTTAGTGTCTATGCAAACTTTTTAACCTATGATTAATTTAAGTACTGATCAGCAGATTCTTAATTCAAATTATTTATATAAATAATTTGAATTAAGAATCTGCTAATAAACAAAAAAAAAATATTTTTGTTCTTGTGTGTAGGATAACTTACAAACTGTCGTCAAAACGAAGGGTCCAAACCAAACGGAACCCTAATGCTGTCACTCACGTGTCCGTTTGTCCGCCGTCTGTCACACGAATTTTACGGCCAAACGGTTGGAGCGACAGTCAAAAAAAGAAAAAAAAAACAGAAAATATGTTTTTATATTTTTAAGGGGTCTCCCATACAGCAAAAGGGGGGCGTGAAAAATAATGTTTGACCTACCCCATTGGGGTATCGTTTAGAGCTCGTTGAGTAGATAAAAAACAAAGAAAATATTGAAAAACAAAAGGAATGAGAAGCCACCAAAGTTAGTTTGTTTTTTTTTACAAAATTTAGTTACGAATTTTTATTTTCATGATCTGCGGGAGGTCCTTAAGATCAACCCCTGCAGAGTTAAAATTTATTTTGTGTTTAATTTATTTTGTATTGTTCACAATCGTTATTTTGTTGTTTCATCCTAGAAAGATATTAGAGCCATTCATGGCCATGTGTTTTACTTTTTCAGAATCCCTATTTAATGCGCCATAACTTGTAATACAGGGTCACTTTTCGGTAGAGCATTTTTTTTGCATTTGAGTTAAAAAGAAAACGTAAAACTTAATATTATCTTCAACACACCCAATAAACAACCACAAATAGCATGTCTAACGCAAGGACTCATCAGTACCAATCTAGTGAAAATTATAAAAAAACCGGCCAAGTGCGAGCCGGACTCGCACACGGAAGTTTCCGTACCATTATTGCAAAAAATGGCAAAAAAAACACGTTTGTTGCATGGGAGCCCCACTTAAATATTTATTTTATTCTGTTTTTAGTATTTGTTGTTATAGCGGCAACAGAAATACATCATCTGTGAAAATTTCAACTGTCTAGCTATCACGGTTCATGAGATACAGCCTGGTGACAGACGGACAGACAGACAGACAGACGGATCGCGGAGTCTTAGTAATAGGGTCCCGTTTTTACCCTTTGGGTACGGAACCCTAAGAAGAGGTAGATTTTTTCGAATTTTAATAAGAATTAGTAAAAAAGTCAATTTTCTCATAAAAACAAAATAAATGATAACTCTGCAGGGGTTGACCTTAAGGACCTCCCGTATAACAATTTTTTGCAGCTGATGACCCCATCTAACCCCTAGTTGCATTTGATCCACGAATTTTTGGCCATTCTGTATATGAACTTGAAATTTAGTGATAATGTTTATTATTACGTATATTTTACTAACAAATAGCAATATATTGATAAATCAGATTTTCTTTGAAATTCCCTATTACAACTAACTTAGTTTTGCGGTTAGGTACAAAACTCTAAATGTGCGAAGTCCGATACGCACTTTGCCGGTTTTTTCAAATTGTGACAGGTACATTGCGGGTACATTATAAGACTTGTATACGCACATTCAAAATAACCTTACTTTAAGAGCTTATGGTCACCTCCCAGGTCATGGAGGTGAACATTTGGTTATCTGTCAAAATTAACTGCAGGTGTTTATCGCTGTTAGCTAAATGAAAAAAATTACAACAATATGTGTAGGAACATGTAGTTCAATTCAATTTTGTATTTAGACGGTAATTTTCACGGCGACCATAATCCATGGCAGCTATAATTTCAAAGCGTTCTAAACAAGGCCTATGTTTATCAGAAAATTTACGTTGAACACGTTGTTAAATGACATGTTATTGAAAAAAAACTGGAGTTTTTAAGAATGGAACATATCATTACCTGTTCTATGGGAACAACGCTGAAGCCATTAAGTAATTTTCCGTGAACAATTGCTTTATACCAGAAGTTATTATTTATTTAAGTTTAGGTTGGTCTTTTCCGCCCTCGTCATTTTGAATTGTAAATGTAAGGAAAAGGAGTTATTTTCTTGTAGCGTGGCGATTGACAGAGGAAAATAGAAGAAGAATTCGCGTTGCGCTGATTCCAAGTAACTTGGGTCAAAAGCAGGAAGATGATAATGAATTCTATATAATATATATAAAATTCTCGTGTCACAGTTTTCGTTGCCATACTCCTCCGAAACGGCTTGACCGATTTTGATGAAATTTTTTGTGCTTATCCGGTATCTATGAGAATCGGCCAACATCTACCTTTCATCCCAAAAAAAAAAAAAAAAAATATGGTAGGGTAGGTGTAGGGTAGGTGTAGGGTAGGTGTAGGGTAGGTGTAGGGTAGGTGTAGGGTAGGTGTAGGGTAGGTGTAGGGTAGGTGTAGGGTAGGTGTAGGGTAGGTGTAGGGTAGGTGTAGGGTAGGTGTAGGGTAGGTGTAGGGTAGGTGTAGGGTAGGTGTAGGGTAGGTGTAGGGTAGGTGTAGGGTAGGTGTAGGGTAGGTGTAGGGTAGGTGTAGGGTAGGTGTAGGGTAGGTGTAGGGTAGGTGTAGGGTAGGTGTAGGGTAGGTGTAGGGTAGGTGTAGGGTAGGTGTAGGGTAGGTGTAGGGTAGGTGTAGGGTAGGTGTAGGGTAGGTGTAGGGTAGGTGTAGGGTAGGTGTAGGGTAGGTGTAGGGTAGGTGTAGGGTAGGTGTAGGGTAGGTGTAGGGTAGGTGTAGGGTAGGTGTAGGGTAGGTGTAGGGTAGGTGTAGGGTAGGTGTAGGGTAGGTGTAGGGTAGGTGTAGGGTAGGTGTAGGGTAGGTGTAGGGTAGGTGTAGGGTAGGTGTAGGGTAGGTGTAGGGTAGGTGTAGGGTAGGTGTAGGGTAGGTGTAGGGTAGGTGTAGGGTAGGTGTAGGGTAGGTGTAGGGTAGGTGTAGGGTAGGTGTAGGGTAGGTGTAGGGTAGGTGTAGGGTAGGTGTAGGGTAGGTGTAGGGTAGGTGTAGGGTAGGTGTAGGGTAGGTGTAGGGTAGGTGTAGGGTAGGTGTAGGGTAGGTGTAGGGTAGGTGTAGGGTAGGTGTAGGGTAGGTGTAGGGTAGGTGTAGGGTAGGTGTAGGGTAGGTGTAGGGTAGGTGTAGGGTAGGTGTAGGGTAGGTGTAGGGTAGGTGTAGGGTAGGTGTAGGGTAGGTGTAGGGTAGGTGTAGGGTAGGTGTAGGGTAGCTGTAGGGTAGGTGTAGGGTAGGTGTAGGGTAGGTGTAGGGTAGGTGTAGGGTAGGTGTAGGGTAGGTGTAGGGTAGGTGTAGGGTAGGTGTAGGGTAGGTGTAGGGTAGGTGTAGGGTAGGTGTAGGGTAGGTGTAGGGTAGGTGTAGGGTAGGTGTAGGGTAGGTGTAGGGTAGGTGTAGGGTAGGTGTAGGGTAGGTGTAGGGTAGGTGTAGGGTAGGTGTAGGGTAGGTGTAGGGTAGGTGTAGGGTAGGTGTAGGGTAGGTGTAGGGTAGGTGTAGGGTAGGTGTAGGGTAGGTGTAGGGTAGGTGTAGGGTAGGTGTAGGGTAGGTGTAGGGTAGGTGTAGGGTAGGTGTAGGGTAGGTGTAGGGTAGGTGTAGGGTAGGTGTAGGGTAGGTGTAGGGTAGGTGTAGGGTAGGTGTAGGGTAGGTGTAGGGTAGGTGTAGGGTAGGTGTAGGGTAGGTGAATGTTTGGAGTTTTTATGGCAAAACAAAGTTTGCCGGGTCAGCTAGTATAATATATAATTGGTATATTGGCGTGTGCTAGCTGTCATTATGGCAAATATATTTAATTTTAATTTTTTGTGTTGAGTAATGTAAATTATTTGCATACTATTTATTGTATAGAATCAAGATTTTGTTTTTTTTCTAACTGAACAGACAGCTGTGCTGCTGGAGAGTTTGTTGCGCCACTTCTTCTTCCCAGCAAAAGCACTAGGAAGTGGTGAAGGGCGGGCGTTTTTGGGGGACTGTCTTATGTAATTTTGACGTTCGGAAAGTGCTGATTCTCAGCCTAGTTTGAATAAATGACTTTTGAATTATTTGTTTTTTTTTTTTAATATTCCCAACGGATCTTTGTGTCTCTGAAGTTGGCTTTGCCAATCATTGCGCAAGAAACAGTTTGTCATCGAGTATACTACATAGAGTAAGCGAGATAGGACGATGCGACAAACGTAAGCGAGTGAAAGAGACAGTTATCCAATGCTATTCTGCTTCACCTTCAACATTGACACAAAAATAGCTACTGCGCAGGGACTTCCCAAAAAGGAGGAGTTTATCAATTCTACGGTTTTTAGAGTTCTGTACCCAAAAGGTAAAAACGGGACCCTATTACTAAGACTCCACGATCCGTCTGTCTGTCCGTCTGTCACCAGGCTGTATCTCATGATCCGTGATAGCTAGACAGTTGAAATTTCCACAGATGATGTACTTATTTCTGTTGCTGCTTTAACAACAAATACTAAAAACAGAATACAATAAATATTTAAGTGGGGCTCCCATACAACAAACGTTTTATGCGATAATGGTACGGAACCCTTCGTGCGCGAGTCCGACTCGCACTTGGCCAGTTTTTTATTTGTTTTAGCTCAGTTCTTTTTACTAGATGAACCAATTATGATGATTCTTTTTATTTGAAAGCTGGTGCTTGTAATGTGGTCCCGTTTGAATTTCATCAAGGTCTGATGAAGAACTTCGGAGTATACTTCAGAACTCTGCAATAAATGACGGCAAATCACTCGGGATAGCTGCAGTCGCATGACTGTTTATTGTTTACACCATTTCATAACATAACATCACACTCTGGTACGCTCTAAAGGGGTACACAGGTATACAGTTCACCCTGGTATACTCTCATTCCACCGGTTTTGTTTAAGTTTTATGTTATTGGGATTATCTATTTTGGCATCACTTTGGGAATTATAGGTACCTAGCGGGAACCGATCACTATTCCGAATTTTTATTGTTCGAATTTCATTTTACCGAAAACTATTGACCGACGTGTTTTTTGCCATATGCATTATTTGACATATTTTCATATCATCGAAGTATCATGTGGCATATGTATTATTTTACCGAACTACATTTCGCCAATTTACAAAATAACTTTTTTGCTTTTGGCCGAAGCCTCTTTTGAACTTTTTTCATTTGCCATGTTTTCTCCACACCAAAAGAATATTTTCCGGAGTATTATTTGGTCACAAATATATAGCCAATTACTTGCTAGCTTTTTCAATTTAAAATTAAAATAGTGTAATAAAAAGTCAATATTATTGTGCTACAAAATTTAGTGACAGAAACGAATCCCTGCAAAACCGACTTTACGCAGTCTTGTCTGTGTTTACGTATTTATTTTGTATTTTCATGCAAATGATTTATTAATAGCTGTCATTCATCAGACATTTTTATTAATTAATTATTTCAAAGAATTAGTACTGCGCTGGACGTAGCGTGATCACTGGCCCCGAGAAAAGAAGGGCGTAAACCTTCTGGCCATTGCCGCTGAACGCCCCGATCACACACGAATTAAGGTTCTTGGATGCCTGGCTGCATCAGCGACGTAAGGTTGCAAATCGACTCGAACGATTCAACAGTGTACCAGGCCCCTCAGAAAGTATTGCGAAAAAAAGTTTTTATATATGGGAGACTGGCCAGTTATAATGTTTTTCGAAAATATGATTATTTATAAGTAAAAATAAGTAAGTTCCAATTTCAAAATTTCCCTCCACATTTTTTGCGAGTTAATTCAAAGTATTGTGTCTCACTGAAATATGGATCTGCGCCGGGAACATTTTAGAGCTATGATTTTATACGATTTCAAGTGTCGCCTGAAACCGGATGAATCGTACGATAGACTTCAAATGGCATTCATGGATGAAGGCCCTTCCAAGGCAACCGTGTATCGTTGGTATAACGAATTCAAGCGCGGTCGACCAACTTTGGGGGATGACGAAAGAAGCGGTCGCCCTTTGACGGCTGTTACCGAAGAAAACGTGCTAGCAGTGAAAAATTTAATCCAAGACAATAGGCGAATTACATATCAGGAGATTCAACACATATTGAAGATTGGATCGGGAAGCGTTCACGAGATTCTACACAGCCATCTTCGCGTGAGGAGGATAGTATCACGCTGGGTGCCGCACAACCTCACCGATGCTCAGAAGCAGGCCCGGGTGGAATGGTGCCGTGATATGCTTAACAAATTTGAAGCAGGCTCGTCTCGGCGTGTTTACGACATCGTTACAGGTGATGAGTCCTGGATTTATCAATACGACCCAGAAACCAAGCGCCAGTCGACTGTTTGGGTGTTTCAAAATGAGCCAACGCCTATCAAAGTGAAGCGATCTAGAAGCGGGGGTAAGATTTTGATCGCTAGCTTTTTTAATTTGACTGGCCACTTGGTATCAATTCCCTTACGGGATCAAAGAAGCATTAATGGCGAATGGTATACTACCAAATGTTTGCCAGAAGTTTTCTCTGTTATAAGCAACAAGCGACCAAACACAGGGCTCCGCGGGCTACTGCTCCACCACGACAATGCACCTGCGCACACCGCACTCAAAACGAGGGACTTCCTGGACAGCACGCCAGTCAAACTCCTGGGTCACCCTCCTTACAGCCCTGATCTAGCACCGTGTGACTTCTTTTTATTCCCAAAAATAAAAAATCAGCTCAAAGGGATACAATTTTCGTCGCCGGAAGATGCGCTGGCTGCGTTCGAGCAGGCTGTAAACGAGGTGTCTGCGGCGGACTGGAAAAAGTGTTTTGAAAACTGGTTTAGGCGCATGAATCTTTGTATAGAGGCTGGTGGAAAGTACTTTGAAAAGATTTAATAAAAATATATGTACGTATAGAACAATTTTTTTTAGTTTCGCAAAACTTTCTGAGTGTCCCACGTATTGACTGTACTCGAGTTACTTCCAGGTTCTGGGTTCCCTACTTCTGGATCAGCACTCCTGGTGTCCAGGTCCCGAGGTTCAGCTCGACAGGATCGAAAAGGGGTGTCTTCATTGGGGTTGAAGTCGACGAATTAAATGAAACACTAAGTTATTCAGTACACGGCACGATTCTAGGGCTCTCAACAATTACTGAGACTCGATTCTATATAAGAATTACTTCTTATTTACTAAGACAAGTACAAGCGACTAGCTTTGGATGACTACAAATTCTATTTGGGCCCGGGGTAACTATATACCCTCGGATCGTGCCATTATTGAGAGCCCCGCAAATTCTCGCCGAAAATAATTTTTATTATTGCAAAAAACCCTTATCAATATTTGGTAATAGGGTTACCGCACCCCTTCCACGGTGCTATCAATAGCTGGATTTCTTCGTACTGTAACACAGTAACGCCCCCTATCTCTGTATCTAATCCATATACCTAATTTCCAGGTATTGATAGCTTCCCTAGACTAATTCTATGAAACAAAGGGACAATTTCCTTTATTTCCCGGTTAAAACCTTAATAGCTTTTAACCTAGCCTAAGGATATCTATAGGTTGGGTTGACCTGCTGGTGCCAATAGCAGGCTGTCTGTTGACGTCTAGAAAAAGCTTATTTTCGGGAATCTTCTATGGGATATCATCCCTTATGTACTGAATCTATAAAATCCTAAGTCATTTCACCGACTTAAGGATTTCCTACTTAGGCTAACCAGACAATCACCGCCTATTATGGGGATTCTGGTAGCCGATAGACCACACTTTACATTCCTAGTGTTCATATAAGTCTATCTAGGCTATATGCACATAAGGTGCCTCGATATGTACAAAATCAATAGTTGGTCACTTTCTTTGCGCCCAGCCATCGGAGAAACTATTTATAAAAACCTAATAAAATTGGAACGACACGATAGCGCGTTTATCGGGCCATCGGGAGGTCCCCAAAAATTCCTTATTTTCGGAATTCCCAGGGGTGTATAGTCCCGGGGAATGCCAAAAACGGACTAAAAATTACATTTCCAGAAACCTATTTTCTGGAATTGTACTTAAACTACTTGAGCGATTTTCGCTCCAAAGTGATGACTTGGTAGCTAGTCCAGCAAGCCATCCGAAAGTACTTACACCATAGGTACATCTATTCCCTTCATGGAGTTATTCCACCTGAAGGGTCTACAAATTTCAACGTTTTACGTTGTTTACATTTTTCATGACTGTTCATCTCGCTGACTATCCAAGCGATTCTTCCCATCTAGAAACCGCCTGGAAGCCCTTTTGGCAAGCTTTCCAATGGTAGTACTTTTATCAGTACACCTATATGTTTTCTAGGTACTTAGGGCACCTAAAACCGTAAGCATTTGCCGAAAACCAGATAAACAGCATGTTCCTATTATATACCGACTTGATATCTCAAGTAAATGGGCTTTATATAAAAGACTACGCTAACTATGAGGTGTATATAGGTTTCCCGTCTCGGTCTAGGTCCCCTATATACCCTAAAATGACCTAAAACCATATATTTGGTGTTTGAGATATCAAGTCAATATTCACATTTATATAGCGGAAACTATGTGGTTTTCACATAGTTTCATCATTATGTACCGATTTCATGTCTAGTACATAGGATAAGCCCTTAAAAACATGATTTTAATTACTATAATTTGTTTCCAAAGCTTCAAAACTATAAATATCGCGTGGTGCCACCCCGCGGCTCATTCGGAACTAATCCGTCGTCGAGCAATGACGTATCGTACGACAGGAATTTACGTTTTTCACTATGATAACTCTTATCAGTATGCTTTCTAATGCTTTTACTCCATTAAGGGTGAACTATTGAACCCTATAACATACTGACAAATACTAAAAACATTATCCTACTATCTCAAAAAATGCAGGTAAAATTTTAGTATAAATACAGACGTGCCTCTAAAAATTATTTTAGTATTAGATGGCGCGCCGTGGTAAGCAGACATGTCTACACATACATACTTTAAACTTCTATGAACCATTTAGTATGGTTGATGACGCTTCGTCGCGAACAAGTACAAGAGCGAGCGAAGCGAGTTCGGGAATTTAGGGCACTCGACACGGATAGGTTAGGTTCGAAGGGGATGACGGAAGCTGAAGGGAGCGAGCAACGCGAGCGAACTCAGCTCCCGTCATCTCCTTCATGTTAGGTTACTTTAGCTTTAGACTCTACAGACAGAAATAGGAGCCCCGCACAGCGGAGCTCCGTCGACATTTTTTTCTTTTCAATACGCTGTTTTAAACATTTGTATTCATCCACTGTTTCTCTCTTACTTAGTATTTTGATATGCAAATAAAAATAAATAAAATGTTATTTCGGCTAAGTGTAACATCGGTAAAAAGTTTTTCGACCAAATGAAACTCCGACGAGTAACGAAAAAAATCGAAATGAAAATAGGTCAACTGAGACAGTGGCAGATGTGATGACGATGAAGTAAAAAAAAACGAAACGATAATAGTTGAAAAGTTTTAGGGGAAATGAAATTCGGTAAAATGTTTTTCGAACTTAATGATAGGTAACCGTACCTAGCCTATAGAACTGGTCCAATATGTACCACAACTAAAAAGTGCAAAATAAAAAAACTTTTTACAAAAAATACAACCGACTTCCAAATAAAAACACTACAATGTAAAAATAATTTCAATTTCGGAAGTCGGTGTCAAAAAACTTACCTTAACTTTTTTATTTGGAAGTCGGTTGTATTTTTTTTGGCAAAATGTTTTTTTAGTTAGTCAAAGTCAATAAAACTCAATTAAAAATCAAAAAAGGTACGTATTTAAATCCGTCGTTTAGTTTGATCAATTCACACTCCTAAGTCCGAAGGTACCTACTGACATACAAACAAATACATACATGTAAGTATGTTACGTTACATAAGTGTTACATGCAGGTACTCGCGTGACCAGAGAGTTCACGTGACATTGACCATTGACAATGATCTGTGGAACGTCGATGTAACTACAGAGGTTTTGATTTTAGGTATCCCAGTAATTTATCTATGGTTTACAAACAAGTAGTTAACAAGTTTTAGTTATGGCATAACCAGCCTACAATGTTCCCACTTCTGGGACACAGGCTTACTCTCTGTGAGAGGGAGTGGGCAGTTATACAGTTATAATTACTTACTTCATTGTACACCAAATTTGTAAAACAATTATTAAAAAAAAAACAAATACAAAAAAAAAACTGGCTTCCAATACAAAGCAAGTTGGAAGTCGGTTTAATTATTTGTTAAAATGTTTTTTATTTTTCTACTTTTAGTTTTGTTATAGATAGTTCAACTGATTTGAACGCGCGGCGCCATGTGTGCGTCATTTGTAATTATATATTATGTATTTGCACAGAACAAAAAAAACGCCTACTACAGTAGAAGTCGCAAGTGGGCGGGGCCCGCGTACCCCGAGTTTTGCACAGTTCAGCATATGTTTGCTTCCGCGCACACACTACGCTCATCAGTCTTGGTTCAACCGTCACGGTGACAAAAACTTGAAAAAATTACAAAAATGCCCTATTGTGCTGTTTTAGAATGTAAACACGATAGAACAGAACCAAAAATTTATCAAATGGTGGTATATCTTACCATCGGTAATTCTTAATTTATTTTATTTCGATAAAAATGTAGAAACAATATTTTATTAAACAAGACAAGTAAAAGTTGATTTTATGATATTAAATTTAAGGTCTACTTTCTTTAAAACTCAAATATTGTTCTCGAAGATTCCAACTATGCACATGTCACATTCAGCTACTCAATTAGAGATTACCAATATCGATAATGAGTTATCGATACTTATGCTTTGTGTTCTATGATAAATCGGGCAAAATTTTAAACCTGTGTGAGGCCTTTTTTTTGGTGATTCAGTATTAGTATAATCAAACACATTTCCATGCCCAAACCATTTTTTTTCTAATTCTACCTTAACCAAGTTTGAAATAAATATAACATGGATATAGGTACCTATATTCCCTATTCCTCTATTTGTAATATGTATATATATTATATATATACCTATATTATATACTATAGGAGCTCGTGGCTAAATAATAACAGCCGCACGGGTCGATCATAAAGGTTAAGCAACGCTTGACGAGGTCGGTCCGTGGATGGGTGACCATTTCAACATACCGAGTTTCCTCCGTGCCTCAGAAAGCACGATAAGCCGTTGGTCCCAGCTGTCATTTGAAGATCTTTGACAGTCGTTACAGGTAGTCAGAAGCTTGAGATCTGACACTAGTCTTGCCAAGGGATACCGTGTTACCCAGTTACTGGGTTGTGGAGGTCAGATAGGCAGTCGCTCCATGTAAAACACTGGTACTTAGCTGAATCCGGTAAGACTGGAAGCTGACCCCAATATAGTTGGGAAAAAGGCTAGGCAGATGATATACCTATATTCGCAGTCGGGTTTTTGATTTTTAAATAAACTTTTTTTATTCACTGCTTTTTAGTTATCATATTCTTTTCGAATTATTTTTAAACATATAAGTGGTATATATTTTTGTAATCACCTCTTAAAACCCTTCATTTTGATACCCTACTCAAAGGGTTTACCATAAAATATCTTAATTATACTTTCTATAAATCGTAAGTATTAGAATAAATTTATATGACGGCGTTTACGTCAAACGTCAGGTTGACAGGACTGTCGATGTCAACCTAGCGAAGCGTTATTGTCGATGGTAGGTGGGGGCGGCCATCTTAAACTCACTTTTGAACGAGTCGGCGCCTGTGCACCACGCTTGTGACGAATCGCTCAGAATCTTCGCCATCACGCTGTTTCAAGATTTAATTAAGTTGATTTCGTATAGTAGTAATCGCTGATTACCTAGTTACATCATGATTCCTGTAAATACTGATTAAAATAAGTCGATTGTGATCTGAAGCCATTTATTCCTATTCCACACCTACCTACCCACATAATTAGAAGAAGATAAGTTCTGGTAAAGGGCCTCCAGGCCTTCCTGGCTCTACATATATAAAAACTTGATTACAAACATAATAATATTTATCGACTCTAGTTATTGACTGAATTTTGTTTGAAAATAAAACGGAATGTCGATAAATAATTCAACGACAGTGGTACATCCCCACAGGAAGACGAATAGAAATGACCTCATTTCGCAAATATAAATCTTATTGGTAACGAAATACGGCTTTAAATTGAATGCATTTATTATAGCGACATCTAGCGGCGGGTAGCGTAACTTGCTCATTAAACTATTCCGTGTGCGCTTTAAATGGAAAAAGTAATAAATACTCAAAAAGAGGAGACAATAAACCAACTCTGTGGTCATAAAACTATGGTTTATTTTCAAATAAGCGAAGACTGACATATTTTCTACTTTCATCTAAAAATTAAACTACCAATCACACCAAAGATATCTTAGTGTTACGAAATACAATTAATCTGTATATGTGTGAGTTTGGGTACGCTGGTACCGATACTAATGAAGCTATATGCGATTTCTACTGTCTTCTCTGTTCTGTGTGTATTTGTGTGGCAGTTACGCGGCAGTCGGTCGTCCGAGAAAACAACCACCCAAACATGCTTACCACACATAGCACCACGCGCAAAGATGAGTTGAACTATCTCTTATATTACCATGAAAATACGCATTGACTAACGCCAACGACCTTGAGGGAACAAAACGCGCACTCGTTTCACACCCGCGCGACCCAAAATTTAGTAGTTTTTTGTACTTTCCTTATTATTCTATGACTTTAAAAAAAAGCCTCAGATCAAAATGTAGATAATTAAATTTTCAGAAGGTGTTGATTTAATTAAAATACGCCCAGCGGTTTTGGTGTGATTGTCGTGTCTTTGTCCGTTTTAGACTTCTAGACTACCTCCGCAAAGTTTACTTGGAAGGCTGACTCGATACAATTTGCTGCCAAATACTCCAAAAAACATTCGAATCTGTTACATCCGCATTCTAATGCATATTATAGAATTCAAGAAAGAACTCTAACACTAGCATACATTTTAATCCTCAAAGGATCGCCACAAAAAGCTCAAGATATTAATTAAACATTAATTTGAAAACTCAATAATACCCATGAGTCTTCACTACACGACATCGGCAGGAATTGTGTTCTTCTTGAAAGAATATTACATACATACATACAAACATACAAGATACGCCCGAAAAATATAACCCTTTCCTTGCAGCCGGGTAAAAAGCAAAGGATATAACTATTTATTTAAAGAAATAACCAGGTTATAAAAAAATATACTTTTGTAGCCTTTCATTTGGCGAACTCTTATAATAGGTTATCAACGTCGATGTTTTCAGTAATTTCATTTTAACTACATTCTGATCAAACAAAAAAGATTTCATACATACGAGTTTAACACACAACATAATTACATCTATCTATATCTGATTTAGAGGCTACAGTTAATTTCAATTGGAGATCACTACAGAGTTTGACAAAGTCGGGTTTTTATGGAATCTGTTTTATATTGTATAAAAAAGATCAAGATGTCGAGTACTTCAAATCTTTCACTGACTGAAATTAATGTGGTGTCCAAAAGACAGATCAAGGACATTTTTTTTCCTCGAGAAGTTATAGGTTCATCACAGGCAGTTTCACCAGCTTGACACCTTAAGAGAAAAAGGGGGCAGAGAGCGCCGACTGAATTTCCTTAGTAAAAAGCCATAAATTGAGGTTTGGCTCTCGCGTATTTCCTCCTCCAATATAGGACCAATTTAAAAGATATCTCTCTGCCCCCGTTGCCTCTTAACACATCGAATTCTTTTTGAGGCTCTAAATAATGGTTCAATTTCTAGTTCTGCCAATTCTTTCGCAATTAAAATGACTCTTTCAAAGTCTGTATTTATATATTCTTCCAAGAAAGTGCAGCATTTTTTCAACATTTCTGTGCATTTACCGAGATCCATGACTGTTGATTGTAGAGATTTACTAACGACTTTAATTTGTAAAAGTATGAAGCTGAAATCTTTTAACTGTTCAACTAGAGTAGTAGCCTCATGAGAGACTCTAACATCAGTTTTCTGAGTTTCAATAGCCAAAGTAATTAAAACGTCATGGATGGCATGGCACTAATTTGGTAACGGACTGCTTTAACACTGCTTATTCTTCCTAACCAACGTGTGCCGCTGTGTTTCTTAGGGGCTGTTGCGCCGCCCCTTTATATCCGGCGCCCTGGGCGATCGCCCAACCGCGCCCTACCCTAACGCCGCTACTGGCGATAATGATGGGTAATTCTCTACACAGTTACGCATTTTTTGCGTTGTTACGCTCAACATCATTAAACCTATTGTTAACGACTTTTGAATTAAGGATAAAAATACTTTTTAAGGTTGCATGCACTAGTCGAAATTTTTGCCATACAAACGTAGTCTAGGGATTATTCCACTGTTTGACGATGTACGTTCAAAATAAAAAGTGATATCAATTTGTCTTATCATTATCTAGCCCTGTATGGAAGCGAAAAAGAAAATATTTAAAAGTTATGAGCGTCGAAAGTTCCACATTTCGACACTAATTTTAACGCATTTTTGGGCGCAAATAAATACCATAAGAAGACGGAAAATTGCAAAACGGCTTCCATACAGGGATAGATTAGTAGTTCAACAACGCATATATTTTTATTTTGAACAGATAGATTTAGTCGTTTTTTCATGATATCTAGACTGCCAAAGGTCTGTTTATAAAATTTCGCGCGCTCAGTTTCGTCCTTTATCATTATCCATTTGGCAAAAAATTTGCAAGTGTGTATTCGTACGCGAACTAGCTTCCTACTGCTCATCACAGCATCTATCTCTTCCGCACGTGTTGTCGGTTGATATAAAATGCATTTTAACCCCGCGCACAAAATAGTTCGTGCCGTCGACTAGTGTACCCTTAGCAAAAAATCAAACCGACTTCCAAAACAAAACACTACAAAGCGAAAAATTACTTTTTTTCCGAAGTTTTGTGTCTTTTGTACATATTGTTTTTCATTATTCGACACCGACTTCGGAAAAGAAAGTTATTTTTAGCTTTGTAGTGTTTTGTTTTGGAAGTCGGTTTAGTTTTGGTTGGTACCTCCAATTAACATGAAAATCATTTATAGCCAAAAAAACATCTCATGACGATTCCAATAAGCCCAAACACGACTACGATAATTTTTTTTTTATTTCGGAGTTCCAGTGGCTATCACTATAAGTACAAAGTCACTATAAGTATGCCTATAATATTTGAGGAGTTCCGTCGATTTCTCCCAGGATCCCATCACCAGATCCTGGTTTCCTTATTATGGTACCACCCTTGGGACATTTCCTTTCAAACAAAAAAAGAATCATCAAAATCGGTTCATAAACAACGAAGTTTTCCGCCAAAACACAAAAAAAAAATATATACGGTCGAATTGAAAACCTCCTCCTTTTTGAAAAATCGGTTAAAATACAACATGATCGACGTGAAATGCCTTAAATATTAACCTGTACTACAGTTGGCAACGGGCTACAGGGGTGACAGGACACGAACCCTAGAAATATATTGTTAATATTTATTCATTAACTACGCAATAAGATTTTCCAGAGCCAAGCATGCTCATAAAACTCACTTCACCGTGGTCATGGGGGACTTCAACGCGAAACTGGGTAAACGAGAAGATGACGAGCTGCAAGTGGGGAAAAATGACCCGATGGCGCAACTAAAAACGAGATCGACTTCATCATGTCAACCAAGAAGCAAATGTTCAATGATGTCTCTGTGATCAATTTGGTGAAAACCGGGAGCGATCACCGCATGGTAAGAGGCACATTGAACATTAATATTAAGCTTGAAAGCTCTCGACTGATGAGTAACTGCACTATCTCCCCGTGGTAGTGCAGTATGCATGGGCATTACTAAAAGCAAAAAAAAAATGACCGCAAGTAAATTTATAAATTTAGATTCAAAGAACAATGGCAGGTGCTCATACATTGTTTAAGCTGAGATTAAATTCCTACGTCATTAAACGAAAAATATCTGGTTTAACTCAGGGTGATGTTCTGAATTAGTTTTAGAACATAATAGATATTCAGTCATAAACTTTTGTAGGTTATGTCTGGGTAACTTTTAATAATGTGTTTAATAAGTAATATTATTCAATTTCGTGGAAGTAAAAGGGGAATATCGCATTAGTATTTCCCTTACCGAGTTATTTCAGCATGAAATGTGTTATATACTCTTTGGAAAAACTATATTTATTTAAACCAAGCGACTTTGACGTGTATCAAAAGGTTGTCGTCAACAACCAAGCTATATTTTTTTTTAGACTTGGGTACTAGTCTTTTTGCCAATCATTTATTTAAAGTAATTGATTTATTTCTACTACACTACAATATTTTTACCTACCTGCAAGGAACATCTACACTTAGACATAAACTGTATTGTTAACTCATTTACTGCAATAAATAAAATAATGATATTATTACCTACTATTTGTCACTTAGCAGATAAAATATAATGGCAACACTAAGCTAGAGAAATTAACAAAAATATCTAATAACTTTTTATTTATTATGTTTTTTTTATCCATTTTGAACCAGCCAATTATGCTTTAAAAAACGTAGACAATTAATAGAATGTCTTTCGTATATAACTCACTTTCAGACGCTCAAATTTAAGTCAGCTAAGATTTCGCCATTGTTCTTTACTTGCGGTCGATTTAGTCCTATTAGTCTATGAGTCTCAGAAATTAATTCCTAATATGGAAAACCCAGTAGGTATCACTTTTTGCCCAATCTGGAAAAAGCAGGCGTATAAAAAGTGGGCAAGAATTTCATCAAAATGTTATTATTTTGGTAATTGATTTGTTTTAAGAGGGGTAGACCTACATTGTTTACCATAACACAATATTTTGTTAAGATGGTTTTGCTCTTGACTCTTGTAGACTAGCTTTTATTACGCAGTTTTTGTCGTTAGTGGTACTAGATCTTTTTGATAGTGTTAGGTATTATTTTAAATGAATTTTCCTCATGGACGGGTTTTAAAAAGTTTAATAGATATAGATACTTACTATATTAAATAATAGTAGTATTAGGTTGTTAGAAATCTTGAATTTTCATTTGAAATTAAATACTCCGGTTCTGTTGACCTTTTAATTTTGGTATATAAAGACCCACCTTGTATTCCGAACCAATATTGTTCTCCTGGAACTCACAAAGTCAACTCACAATGAAATACGTAAGTTATTTTATCATAATCTTTTTAATTTCTCTGTTTTTATTTTATTATTTAAATGTGTGTTATTTTTACCTATGTATCTTATGTTATCTATATTAATATTATTATATATCGTGTTTATCGTGTTCTCTCTCCTAAAGAGAGGAGGCCTGTGTCCCAGCAGTGGGAACATTAAAAAGGCTTATAACGATGATCGTGTATACGTTGGTGACAATGGACACTAATTTCTTTTTTATTTTAATTGTCAATGCCTTTGACCCGAATCTCAAACAAAATCGTAATTTATCCACAAAGAGAGGATTTAATTTTACCTGACTGCCGAAGGAGGGTAATGTGTTTATCAGTCTATGTATGTATGTATGTTTGTTCCTATGTGGCGTTCTAGACACCAAACGCGTTGGCCGATTTTGATGATTTATACGTCAATCGATTCGTTTTAACCTTGCGAGTGTCATTGGCTATATTAAAAATGGTATATCGCCATATAGTGGGCTGCAGTCGGAGGATACATCTGGTTTTGCTCAGCCAGCTCGCGAATATGTATCCTCCGACTGCACAGCATGATTTTCTTCTTGTTTACGTCTTTTTAGTTCGCTTTTTAAGCAGTTGGGTTTTTTGATGTTTTAAATTAACTTTTTGGGATTTTTCCTTTATTTTAAGACCGTGATTAGCTGTATTTTTCCCCTGGGCCAGTTTTTTGATCCGTAGTTAATTCAACCGTAGTTAAATATGCTCTAACCAATGGTTTTAAATTACGGTAAACATTGATTATTCACCGATTGTTAGTCTAATAAATTATATAATAATTAACTCTCCAACTTATTAGACTATTTGTGATGCTAACAATTGGTGAAATAAGACATTTTACCTAAATTTGAAACCATTGGTAAACTTATTTAAAATGGTCAAATTGCTAACCAATGGTTTCAAATTTCGGTAAAACGCGTTTATTCATCAATTGTTAGTCTAACAAATGGTCAAATAATTACTACTCCAAAAAACTTAGCCAAAGTCCTAAAATCTCGAATTGTTTGATAAGACAAAACTGTACGATAAAGTACCACTACTTTGCGCAATAACTAAAATGTAACACGCTTATATTTCTGTGGTCTAATGCTAATAACTTCATACAAGAAAAATATCGTGTTGTTAATTATAATTTATTATCAAGAAACAAGATAATTTTGCCTAAGCCTCTATAGTTTCACGGATGACTTGCATGCCATGGAGTTTCTTGCCGATTCTTCTCCATAGGAAACGACTAACCCGAACCGTGCACCTTTTGTCGACGTTTTATAAGTGCCCATGTAGGCCCATATTTAGATTTTATTAATTTATCGAAAAAATTTTTTGGTCACTGTTTGCCCAGTGGTATTGACCGAAACTTACAAGTTGTAGGTCGTGGGTTCAAGCCCAGGCAGGCGCTTTACTCTGTGTAAATTATTTCATCACGAAACGGTGAAGGAAAACATCGTGAGGAAACCGGCATGTCCTAGAACCAAAAATTCGAAGACATGTGACATCCACCAACCCGCACTGGGCCCGCGTGGTGGATTACAGCCCATTGCCTCTCACAGAGAGGAGGCGTCTGTCCCAGCAGTGGGAACATTAATAAGCTGATGATGGTGATCGAAAGATTCTCAAACTATTACTAAGTTGACCGTGTCTCATGTCTCTGTGCGATTTCATGGGAAAGCAAAATGCGATCAAAGTTTTTGCGTGATACATATCCTGTTTCTTTATCCTAAGCGTAATTTACATGGATTAGGCAGCTACCCACTGTGGGATATGTCCCAAAATATAGAGGTCCGCAAAAATCGTTAATACTCTGGCAATATTAAAGATAATGTTTTTTACTTGGGACTTTTTGGCGGGAAGTCAAATTAAGCGGGAGCTTGAAATTTTGTCTCCAATAATTTCATTTTATTTTCGTTTTAAAGTAAGGAAAACAGTTTTAATTTAATAGTTTTTGACACGTTTTCGCCCCAAAATGGGGTCGGACAGTGACGGGGATGATGATTCCTCGGATCGTAAAAGAAAAATGCCGAAGATATCCAACCCAACAGATGAGGAAAGGTACAAAATGTATTTTAAAACTAATTATACAAGACTTTTCCTTGAAAATACCTCCAATGTTGACTATACAGTCTACGTGGAATCTAAAGAAAAGGAAAAACTTGGTAACAAAAACCCCATAAAACTTACCAAATTATTTACCGATAATATAAAGGGTATAACAAGCGTTTATCGTATAAATGCCTTTAAGGTGGGCATTATATTCAAGAAAGCAGCTGCAGCTAACAGCTTCCTAAAGTTAGACAACTTTTTAATTAAGTATAAACTTCGTGCCTTCATCCCCGCCCACTTGGTGGAGAAAGTAGGCATTATCAAATTCGTTCCCATTGACATGTCCAATGAGGAAATCTATAGAAATATTACATCCGATGCAGACGTGATCTCAATAAAAAGATTTATGAAGAGAGATGCTGACCGAAAATTAGTTCCTTTGACAACAGTGGCTATCACTTTTTCATCTACAACTTTACCGAAATATGTTTTTATAAATTTATTTCGATACCAAGTAAATGCTTACATTCCACCTCTGGTGCAATGTTACAAATGTTTCAAATTCAATCATTCTGCGAAAATATGTAGAAGCGAACAAATGTGTTCATCATGTTCAGGAAATCATTTATATAAGGAATGCTTGGTAGATACCTTATTATGCATTAACTGCGGTGGGGCCCACCTTGCCATATCTCGGGATTGTCCGATTAAAAAGAATAAATTAGAAGAAAAACGCAATTCAATATTAAACCAACACAGAACATTTGCCTCTGTAGCTAAAGACGATAATAATTTCCCTATTTTAAAATCTAAGCCTGCACATAAACATGTAAATAAAATTGTAAATAACTCTGATAATGTAGTAAATGACTCTACTTTTGTAAATAAAAAAACCAATGTAGTAGTAGAAAAAAAGAATGAAATTGAACAAATTGCTAATAATGAAATAATTTTAAATGCCATAGTTAAGTCCTTAGTAGCATTAGCAAATTCATCTGGAACAGAGCCGATGACTTTAAATAAAATAAAAGATGTTTTTCTATCTAATTTACTTTAATGGATAATATTAGATCTTATAACAAAACTTACAATAAGACATATATAACAATAGCTCATTTTAATATCCAGAGTGCTAATAATAAAAAACCATTATTAATTAACTTTCTTTCTGATAATGATATAGACGTTTGCTCATTGAATGAAACATGGTTCAAAGAAGGGAGCACTTTCAGTGTTTCAGGCTATGATATTATAAAACAGAATGGTCCTAATGGTTATGGCGGGGTCGCTATTTTAATCAAGAATACTTGTAAATACAAGGTGGTTCATACTCCTTACTATGATAATCTTCAAACAGTTGCTATTATTGTTAAGACTGGTGTAGGAGATTTGTCTATACTTAGTGCATATAGTCCTCCAAGAGGTCGATTTAAATGTAGAAAATTAAAAAAGATTATTGACGATTTGGCCAAGCCTAACATTTTATTAAGTGACTTAAATGCACATCATGTTGCATTTGGTTGCTTGTCATCGAATTCGAGAGGTAATGAGGTCTATAATTTATTAGATGAGTGTGATCTTTGCATTTTAAATACAGGAGTTCCAACTACTGTGGGCACCATTCATCATAATCCATCTGCTATAGACATATCATGTGTGAGTCCTGTTCTAGCTCCTTTGTGTGACTGGAAAGTGCATGACGATCCAATGGGTAGTTATCACCTTCCAACAATTATAAATATTCAGACTTCTGTAGAAAAATATGAGATAGGTTATCCATCGGAACGCTTCATATATAGCCAGGCTGACTGGTCCAGGTATAACTCTGAAAGTGAAAAAGCATTTGATCATTTAAACTTTACAACAGCTAGCTCAATGGATTTATATAACACTTTTTGTGATATACTGAACAATATAAAACTGCAGCATATTCCGAAAATTGTGAACAAATCATCATATAAAATTAAAAAACCAGTTCCCTGGTGGGACAATGAATGTTCCATTGCTGTCAATAATAGTAAATTAGCATGGATAAACTATACATCCTATCCTACAATAGATAATTATATACAATATAAGAAGGTTGATGCGAAAAAAAAGAAATTACTTGGTGATAAAAAGAAACTTGGTTGGAGATTGTTATGTGAAGCTTTCAATAGATACACACCTGTTAGCATGATTTGGAACTACATCCGTAGATTTAAACGCGTGGCATTTAGAAAACCTCCTAAAAATGATGAATGGATTCCCTCTTTCCTTGACAAATATGCTCCTATGTCTCCACCTGAAAAAGATATTGACACAACAAGGTTAAAATACATTTTTGAATTAGCTGGAAACACTGAAAGTCGCTTTTTATCAGAGCCTTTTACATTAAGTGAATTCAATATTGCTCTTAAATCTAGAAAGGATACTACTCCTGGTCTTGATGACATATCCTATAAATTAATTCGTAACCTCCATACTAAAGCAAAACTAACATTACTTAAAATTTACAACTTGTTATGGTTATCGGAATCTGTCCCAGACTCTTGGAAAACTCAGTGTGTGATTCCAATTTTAAAGCCTGAAAAACCAAAAAATGATTGTAATTCATATAGACTAATATCTCTGTCATCCTGCTTAGGTAAGCTATTTGAATGTATGCTAAAATTTAGATTAGAGTACTATAGTGAAAAACATAGCATCTTACCTGAACAACAGTTTGGTTTCCGCAAAGGTAAATCTGCAGCAGAAAATTTCTTGTCTCTTATATCAGATATCAAAAATTCCTTTCATAGCCACACTTATACAGCCTGTAGTTTTCTTGATGTTAGTGGGGCCTTTGATAATGTTAATCCTTCTGTACTTATTCAGATCTTAAGTGATGTTGGTGTACCAGGTAAAGTCTGTAAATGGATATTCACATTTCTGTATGATAGGGTAATGTATGTTAAATATAATAATATTTTACATGGACCTAGACACGTGTATAAAGGAACAATGCAGGGTTCTACTATTTCTCCATTGTTATATAATTTATATACTTCACAAATTAATAAATATTTAACAGAATCCTCTGTTAAGTGTTTATTGTTTGCTGATGATATTGTTGTTTATAGTGTAAATAAAGACATAAATAAGGCCATAAGTAACTTGAACAAGGGTTTACATCAGGTTCATAGTTTTTACAACAGTTTAAAACTAGATATTAATGTCAGCAAAAGTGGTGCTATGTTATTTAGTAAAAAATTCATTGAACTTGATGAAATTCCTTCTATTTATTTTAATAATAACTTGTTGAACTGGTTACATGAAAAGAAATTTCTTGGTGTATGTCTAGATACTAAATTAACTTTTGAAAGTCATATTGACATCATTTTAAGGAATGCCAGCAAAGGACTAAATATTTTACGTTCTTTAGCAGGTATTCATTGGGGTTCAGATCCAAAAATTCTGGCTATGCTATATAAGAGTATTGTTAGGAGTCATTTTGATTACAGTTCTATAGCTTATATGAATGCAAATATTAGTCACCTCAGAAAATTGGACATTTTACAAAATAAAGCACTTAGAATTATCACTGGAGCCATGTGCTCAACACCAATAAATGCAATGGAGTCTGAATCAGGTATAATACCACTAAAATTCAGACGTTTACAGATTGCAGAAAATTTTTGTCTTAAATTACTGGCTACTAAAAATTTATCTGTTTTAAACAGGATTTTACCAAAGCAGGCTCTTCCAAACAACTTAACTAATAATATCATTATAAATGCTCAACAGCTTGTGTCTGGACATTTACCAGAAATCTTATGTATAACATTAAATATCAAAACTTTAACCAATAATGTATACTCTTCAAATTTATTACCACTATATACAATTGATTATAACTGTATAAATAGTGATTTTATTATTATTGATTTTGAAAAGGTTTCTGGCCAGTCTGAATTTTTAGAGTACCTACACAGTCAACCAAATATTTATAAATTGTATACAGATGGATCAAAAGTTTTGAATAGAGTTACTGCAGCATATTATGATCCACAAGTAAAAGAAACCAAATGCTTTGAATTAGACTCTAATTGTAGTATTTTTACAGCTGAATGCTATGCAATATATAAAGCATTATTGTATGTAAATTCTGTAAATAGTTCTAAAATTGTAATTGTATCAGATAGTAAAAGTGCTTTGTTAGCTTTAGAAACTAATTCCTATAGATATAATCTGAATTTTATTTTGTTTAACATTAGGCAAACTTTATTAGAGTTAAGACAAAGAGGCAAATGTATTAAATTTAAATGGGTACCTTCTCACTGTGGTATCTCTGGCAACGAAATGGTGGACAGGGCAACCCGAGGAGTTTGTGATGAAGATCACTCTGCTTTGCTTAAAGTTCCTTTTACAGACTATCATGAAAAGTTATCTAGGAACCTAAAAATATTATGGCATGAGTATTGGAAAATTATAAGCCAAGAAAAAGGCAAGTGGTACACAAAAATTCAGGAGGTCCCGCCGCTAAGACCCTGGTATCATAAAAACAAAGACGCTGATAGCAGAAATTTCATAACTACAATTAATCGATTAAGATTTGGCCACTGTAAAACTCCAGCTCATCTAGCAAGACTGAAAATTATACCTGAAGGAAAGTGTGATTGTTGTGTCAACGAGGTCGCTAACCTTGATCATATAATAATGAAGTGTCAAAAATTTAACTTTGAACGTTTGGTCTTAGTGTCAGAGTTACAAAGTGTATGCGTTAAGGAAGTGCCGAACGATTTGCAAACAATTTTATCAGAATCTTTGTATTTTAAACCTTTGTATAAATTCATTGTTAGTACTGTAGGAAAATTGTAATACAGATTTGTTTTAAATAGTTAAGTTAGGCTTTAAGGACTTGTATCCATGGCCGTTAAATAAATTGAAAAAAAAAAAAAATGTTTTTTACTTTTCATAAAGGAGATGTTCAATTTTGGGCCACCACTATGTACGATACATAGATAAACACGAAAAAATTGGAGAATGCTATAAAAATTCTAACAAATTAATTTGAAGAAGGGTACAGACGTGAAAAAAATATCATTTGAATAGTTTTTTAATAGTTACTATATTATATAGCGTTTATTTTTATTTTATAGTGTACATAGTACACACACACTCAGGCTCCATACATTTGTGGAACATCTCCTTTGTAGATAAAAAACCACAGTACCAGCCAGTATTACAACATAAAGTATTTTGCTTTTTTTATAAGCGATATAGAGTGATTTCAAAAAGTGTGGCAACTATCCGGCTTTTACCCTATCTTTTTACACAAAAAAATATTGATTAGAATTTCTTCTGAACCAACAAAGCATAGGTAAACGAAATAATATTTTGCAAACAAAACTGTCCAAAAGCAGGTCCAATATTGATATTCTGGCTATGAGCGGGCGCAGGGCCAGCGCAGCGGTGCGTTAGCATTGGGGAATGTATACAACTTAAGAGGCAGGGCTCACCAATTTGCGTACAGATCTTGATCTTACAGATCCTGGCTAGTAATCATCTACCAACTATAATTAATTAATTTGAAAATTATATTGTAAAATGAAATATTGTTAATACTTATTGAAACCATAAAAACTTTGTATCTGTGTCTTTGTGTTTGTTTTTAGAACAAATCAAATTATTATTATATTATTTCGCTTACAGTTCGTATTCTTCGTTCTGATCGCCTTCGCCATCTTAGCCATGGCCGGTGCCAGCAAACCCGAGCAGTATAAGGCGGTCGGACTATTACCACAGCTGTGGAGGGCCGTTCGCAGCCCCGGCCATCACAAGCATCATCACGGCCACGGGCACGGCGGGTACGGCCACGGATAAAGCGGCGGATACGGCGGCGGGCACTTCGGCTAAATAATTCGCGATCATCGGAATACGGATTATGGTTAAGGCAATTTGGTTGTAATAAACTTAGTGAAGCAATATTTTCGAATTTATTTTTTGTTGTTACCATTGTTATTTTTAAAAAGAAATTTTGGCTAATGGCCAATACCGATTTCCGAAATTATACTTATTTGTTTTTAACTCAATCTTTTTTTAAGACGACGACGACAGTCGCCAATGACCTTGAGGGAACAAAACGCGCACTCGTTTCACACCCGCGCGGTCCAAAATTCAGCAGTGTTTTGTACTTTCCTTATTATTATTCTATGACTAAATAAAAGCCTGACATCAAAATGTGGATAGTTAAATTGTCTTTGAAATGGCGACAATTTCATTAAAATACGCAAGGCGGTTTTGGTGCGATTGTCGTTTTTTTGTCCGTGTAAGACATAACTTTACAAATTATTTAGACTATGTTATACGAATAAAATTAAACTTTTTTGTAGATGAAATTATTAAGAAAATGGTCTAAAGTAACATATAATTTTCACAAAAAAATACGACTAGCCATTTAGACGCGATTCTCATTTTAAAATCAGCTACTCAGTCTTAAAGGTCTTTTGGAACTAAGTTCCTAATCGCGCTTTTAGCGGATGGGAAGCTAGTCGGGAAAAATTGTCCGACCGAAACCTTTGCTTAAAGGCCTACCACCGCTTTAGTGCCGTAAAAAGGTTAATTTCTAAAGCATACTCCTTAGTAACGGCTAGTTGAAAAGGCTTGAAAAAAAAAATATTATTTTGATTCATGTACTTTCATTGTGAAACATGGTTTTTTTGTGTAACTAAAAGTTTTGCTTTATAAAAATAATTAACAAAACGATGTGTTTTCGCTACTTTTGGATACTCCTCCAAAATGACTTGGATGTTTAAAAATATTTATACACAGAAAAATTGATGGCTAGAATTTCTTCATAACTGAAATAGCATATGTAAATCAAAGTCAATCAATTTGCAAACAAAACTGTCGAAAGGGAAGTGCAATATTGATATTCTTGCTCCGAGCGGACACACGGCCAGTACTGCCTTAACATTCGGTTGATAAAATGGTAATATAACTAGTGTCCTAGTGTTAACAGTCATAGCAGATAAAGCCCGCTTTACTAATTGTCACATCCGTTTTGCGATCATTTTCGTTATAGTGTAAGTTATAGGTAAGTACACCGCCGATGACTTTGGTATTTCCTTCTGATCCTTTAATATTGGTGTGAAAACTTTTGTTTCGTACGATTAGTGTTTGCACTAAACTGTTCCAATATTTGTAATTAGCAGTTGTGAGGTATGCCAACGAGAATCCGCTAATTATGACAGATAAACAATCAGACAGCACTGAATGTAGATTACTTATGTGACGTAAGTGTTAAGTCATACCGTAAGTCATACATTATGGAAGTGTCGCTAGGGAGGTGTCCAGTGGGCCCAGACGTGAGGCTCTACATAAGGGATATTCTAACAAAGAAAGCTTTGAGATAGCGATTATCAAACGTCAAAAATGAGATTGCCAACGCTATCGAAATGTCACGTGATCAATCCTTTAAATTTTATCATTTCGACTGTCGCCAACTCATGGAATACAGTTTGTCTCTAGAACATAAGGTGACATTTAAAATCAGCGATACAGATTGTCAACTAGTTGGCAATATATGAGATTGACACGCGCTATCGAAATGTCACGTGATCAATCCTTTAAATTTTATCATTTCGACTGTCGCCAACTCATGGAATACAGTTTGTCTCTAGAACATAAGGTGACATTTAAAATCAGCGATACAGATTGTCAACTAGTTGGCAATATATGAGATTGACACGCGCTATCGAAATATGACGGGGCCAGTCCCATTCATTATGACGGGGCCAGTACCATTCATTACGACGGGGCCAGTCCCATTAATTATGACGGGGCCAGTCCCATTAATTATGACGGGGCCAGTCCCATTCATTATGACGGGGCCAGTCCCATTCATTATGACGGGGCCAGTCCCATTCACTATGACGGGGCCAGTCCCATTCGTTATGACGGTGCCAGTCCCATTCATTATGACGGGGCCAGTCCCATTCATTGAGACGGGTCCAGTCCCATTCATTGAGACGGGGCCAGTCCCATTCATATTTTAACCGCTGACGGAAAAAAAGGGGTGTTATAAGTTTGACGTGTGGACCTGTGTGTTTTTGTATCGTCTGTGGCATCATAGCTCCTACACGGATGAACCGATTTTGATTTAGTGTTTGTTTGAAAGGTGACTTTATCGAGAGTGTTCTTAGCTATGTTTGAAGAAAATCAGTTCAGCCGTTCAAAAGTTATGGGCGTTTTATTGTTTGAATCGGGGTGTTTTCACAAGATATCGTGTCAAAATTACGAGTTCAATAGATTGTCGATCGAAGCGTGTCTTAGACTAGATAAATTATGTAGCATGAAATAAAAATGTGTCGGGGTTTTTACATTTTACTTGTCTTCTTGTTGCTTATGAACATCGTCACTTTGTCAAGACCGCAAAGTTTTCTGAAGTAAAAATCTTTTACCGTAGATACAATTGTTGGAACTGAAAACCGAAAAAACTTATTGGCATGCAACTGCATCTGGCTGGACTGGGAGCCGACTCCAAAATAGTTGGAAAAAGGCTAGGCGTAGGCCACATTCGCTATGTGGGTCGGGATAGTAGGGTACATACAGAGTGAGATTACACGTGGGGTTCCAAAGGGGTCGGTTTTAGACCTTCTCCTGTGGAATCTCGCATATGATGCGGTCCTGCGTGTTGACTTCCCCGTCGGCGTTAATATTCTTTGTTACGCAAACGACACTCTGGTGTTGGCCGGCGGTGACATTTGACCATGAAGCTTTCCGAGCTCGTAGTGGCAAGAGTCGTGGCGTCAATCCGCGTGCGGGGTTTGGAGATAGCGCCTCATAAAACTGAGGCGCTATGGTTCTATAAACAGTCGAGAAGCAGAGAGTCAGTGATAGTTGGAGATGCGCAAGTCCAGGTGGGTCAATATATTAAGTATCTTTACCTAACTCTGGATGGACTACTTTGCATAGACCGCTGCCCAATCTCGGGGAACCTCGGGCAGAAGTTTGCCGCCTCTACACGGGGTTCGTGCGATCGTTGGCCCTTTATGGGCACCTGTTTGGACTAAAATTAATGGCCTGCAGCGGAAAATGGCCATTTTTATCGGACGAGGTTACCGAACGGTATGCTTTAAGGTGGCAACTCTCCTGACACAGTTTTCTCCGCTGGACATTCTGGCGGACATGGACGCGCGAGGGTTTATAACCGAATTAGTGCCATCCGCCAAAATAGTGATAGCATGCCAGAAACTGCTTTAGTAAGGCTGAAGCGGCAGGATGCAGGGCCTATGTATTTTTACTCTAGAAGTTTAGATGCTTTTACGTGCACATCTTTCTACATCGTTCTTTCAACAACAATGAATCAATGGTGTAACCAAATACTTGTTATTAAATTTTATTGATGGAAAAGTGTGTCCGTGGAGTTTCTTGCACGGTCTTCTGTGTACATCAGAATCGCGGGTGTACTTTTCAGATTTGCCTAAATTTATTGCAGTTATTTGGTACCTTCTGTGTACCTTTACGCACCTCTCCTGAAAATCTGTGTACCTACACACGAACAATGATATTTTAAAAATAAATTGTAGTTCTAAAAACTAAAAAACACGCTTTAATGGTAAGGATAATGGGACAAACTGTTTAAATTATTGCATTGTCATTGGTCCTTGTTAAGTGTGCAAAGTTTCAAATCAATCCAACGTTTTGAAGTGGGTGAAAATCACGTTCAAAGATTCCGTTACATTGATACATTGTTACATTGATACATTGTTACATTGATACATTGTTACATTGATACATTGATACATAGATACATACATACCAAGCTAATAAAAGCGTGTTAATTAGGTACACCCGCCATCCTGATGTCAGAACCGCGGGTGTACTGCTAACCAGTACATATATGTAGCTAAGTGTACTGTACAAGTAAATTTGGTACCTCTTGTGTACCTGCAGTAACACGTATTTATTTAGCAAAATACTGTAAGGTTGCCGCGAAAAGTAAACAAAATGTTTTTTTTCTTTGACGTCGTTATTATTAATTTTACTTATTTACAAATAATACAACCGACTTCCAAATAAAAACACTACAAAGTGAAAAATAACTTTCACTTTATTTAAGTTTTTATTTTTCACTTTTTAGTGGTACATAATGGACAAATTCTATAGTAAGGTACCTATAATGCCTACAGTGATGCCAGACTAGATTACCCGAATAACATGTAACTTGAACATATCCAGTGGAATGAGAGTGTACCAGGGTGAACTGTATACATGTGCGTACCCGTTTAGAGCATACTGGCGTGATGGTATGTTATGAAATGGTGTACACAATAAACAGACATCCGATTGCAGCAATCCCTAGGGATTTGCCGTTCAGATTTATTGAAGAGTTCTGAGTTCTGTTGTATATTTCCGAAGTTCTTTATCAGATCTTTACCAAATTTAAATGGAACCATTTCGAAATAAACTTCTTTCGAAAAAAAACAGAATTTTGCAAATCGTTTATATAGACGGAGTTATGCCCGAACATAAACAAAAAAATATAAACATCCGAATTGAGATCCTTCTCCTTTTTGGGAAGTCGGTTAAAAATAACAATCTTCAGTATTAATAACAAGTTAAATATAAAAAAAATCTATTAGAAAAACAAACAATATTTTAGTATTAAATATTACAAGCGTCTTTATACCCAAACTACCAGGAAGCCAGAATCATGACGAAGTCTTAATATTTACGGGGCTGGAATCATTACCGGTAAAGACTAACTTAAGTACCAGGAGATTTTAATCATGAAGAAGTATTATAAAATAAACAACGTCAAAGAAAGAAAATCGTTTTTTTTATTTTTCGCAGGAACCTTACAGTATTTTGTTTAATAAATACGTGTTTCTGCAGGTACACAAGAGGTACCAAATTTACTTGTACAGTACACTTAGCTACATATACTGGTTAGTAGTACACCCGCGGTTCTGACATCAGGATGGCGGGTGTACCTAATTTTTAAAATATCATTGTTCGTGTGTAGGTACACAGATTTTCAGGAGAGGTACGTAAAGGTACACAGAAGGTACCAAATAACTGCAATAAATTTAGGCAAATCTGAAAAGTACATCCGCGATTCTGATGTACACGGTCTTCTCCATAGAGACCTACTGACGCTTGCGAATGTGCAACTAGCTTCATTTTTGTTTTGTCTGATAATTCTAAAACACCTTTAATGGTCTAGTTGAAATAAATATTATTTTATTTTATTTTGTGTGATGACACAGCTATAGCTTTCTATTGGTGATGGAATTAGATTAGTAGGTACTTCAAGATATTACCTGTTTAGTACAGGCCTTCGGATCACAAAGCCAAGAGCGACGCTGCGACTCCTGGATCCTATCAGATCCAGTGCCCACGAAACTGCGTTCCGCAGCAGTGGAAAGCTAGGAGTCTGCTCCTTATTGGGAAAATATACTGGTTCCTGTCTGACAGGTGGGCAGTGGTACAAGTACACTAATTAACACTAGTACTCACCCTGATTCCCGCGGTGAGCTCCTGGGGTCGTTCAATACCGTGCCAGATCGGGAGATTAAGGATAGGATAATATATACAACTAGCTTTTCCCGGCAAACTTCGTTTTGCCATAAAAACACCAAGATACACCTACCCTACACCTACCCTACACCTACCCTACACCTACCCTACACCTACCCTACACCTACCCTACACCTACCCTACACCTACCCTACACCTACCCTACACCTACCCTACACCTACCCTACACCTACCCTACACCTACCCTACACCTACCCTACACCTACCCTACACCTACCCTACACCTACCCTACACCTACCCTACACCTACCCTACACCTACCCTACACCTACCCTACACCTACCCTACACCTACCCTACACCTACCCTACACCTACCCTACACCTACCCTACACCTACCCTACACCTACCCTACACCTACCCTACACCTACCCTACACCTACCCTACACCTACCCTACACCTACCCTACACCTACCCTACACCTACCCTACACCTACCCTACACCTACCCTACACCTACCCTACACCTACCCTACACCTACCCTACACCTACCCTACACCTACCCTACACCTACCCTACACCTACCCTACACCTACCCTACACCTACCCTACACCTACCCTACACCTACCCTACACCTACCCTACACCTACCCTACACCTACCCTACACCTACCCTACACCTACCCTACACCTACCCTACACCTACCCTACACTTAAAAAAAAAAAAAAACAAAAAAAAAAAAAAAAAAAAAAAAACGTAAAAACCATCTTTGAACTTCAACGAACATTTAAAAAAAAGAATTGGCCGAATTGGTCCAGGCGTTGTTGAGTTATGCGCTTACCAACACATTTTGCGATTCATTTTTATATATAAGAAGAAGAAGATATACTACATTTAAGTATGGGCAAACGGCATAGATTTACCCCCGATTTTTTATTAAGAATTTGTGTTTGAGTATTTTTCAAACTTTACTTTAGGTTTAAAATCCGTCAAAATTTGGCATTAAAGTGGGATTTGACACGTTCTGAATTAAGTTCAGAATGTGTTGTGTGAAATGCCCTAAGGCCCGCTTGCACCCTGGGTCATCGCCGAGTTAGTAGCTAGCACGGGCCCATTAATAACATTGTTATTTAATCACGTGTTAGCAACTAACTCTACTACCGGGAATCCCCCTCTAGGCATAATTTTTTTAGGCATAATGTTGTTTTGCATAACGTTTTCGCATAACTTTTATCAGCATAATAATTCTGCGGCTTAATAATACTTTGACATAATGCAAATGTTAGCATAACTGACATTTGGTCTATTTTTTTTCTGCCATAATTTGGAGTTGCATAAATATTTAAGGCATAACATTTATTCATAATAATAATTTTATGAATACATATTTGGACGTCGAAAATTAAAATAAACTTTAAAATAATTAAAATAAATAAAAAAAAACTACGGGTGAAATGTAAATTTTCATAATATCGATTTGAATCGATTGAAAATTGTTTTACCTAAGCTTAAAATGTCTAATTAAATATATTTGATAAAAGGAATCAAATTAATTAGGTTAAGGTGCGGCGGGGTGGCCATTGGGCCAAAAACATGTTTGTTTTATTCCAAAGAACATTATGCGTTATGAGATTATGCATCATTATTATTATGCTATCAGTATTTATGGCAATATACATTATGGCAAAGCATTTATGCCTAATAACATTATGCGTAATGAACATTATGCTGAATTTCGTTATGCCAATGTAAATTATGGGAAAATATTTTATGCTTATCATGAGTAAACCTTCCACTACCAACTGACAAAAAATGAAAGCGACAACGACTAACAAGTTACATAATAAGGCTGCCGTGATCATTGCTGACCATAGAGCAACACGGACCACCGGCGGTATGTTGCTGACGTTTGGCTGGTAAGTTCGTGACCGCAAATTCAACTGTACTTGAGTTGCTTGTGTGTAGTTATTTCGTCAGAGTCCGTTGACATTAGAGGTTCAAAGTCAAGTTTGTTTATCTTGTTTTACCTTCAACTAATTTTCTAAACAAACAGCTTAAAGATTTATTTGAACGATGAACTTGGCAACTTACATTTTATTAACTGATATTGCTAGTTAACTTACAGAGATAGCTTCTGAAATGAAATTATTGTTACGAGTTACGAAACATTTTAACCCATGTCAAGTGATGCAATTTATGCAATGAGGGCTTCCGTTTATGTGCTCACCAGTTGGCGCCACTGGCGATTTAGGTCCTTCAGTATTTATTACGCGCTCTAAAGCAAAGTATGAATTAAAGTCATTTCTAATGCCGTAAAAGGGCGATTAAATATAAAATGAAAAAAGAACCAATTTTTTTCGAAAAAGTTGGGGATATAATTTTCCGAAACGTAAAACTATTAAAGCAGTGGTTAGTAAAACCCGTAACCCTTAATCTGCGATAATTGGAAAATATTGACAACAATATAAAAAAGCCAAAACACCTCACTCTACATCAGTGCCAAATTCAAACGCGATAGCTCTCACTGGCTTGGCTGTTGATAAAATGGTAACATAACTAGTATCCTGGTGTTAACAGTCATAGCAGATAAAGGCCGCTTGACTAATTGTCACATCCGTTTTGCGATCATTTTCGTTATAGAAACTGAGTGTAAGTTATGGGTAAGAACACTGCCGATGACTTTAGTATTTCTCTTTTGGGCAGCTCCATAATCTTTTGTTTTTTTTTGTAAAAATTGTGTGTCTCGTACGATTAGTGTTTGCACTAAACTGTTCCAATATTTGTAATTAGCAGTTGTGAGGTATGCCAACGAGAATCCGTTAATTATGACAGATAAACAATCAGACATAGCACTGAAAGTAGAATGAAGATATGCCATTATGGCATCCTACAAAGCGCCGGACTTATTCTGGATGCTATCCAAACCCTAAACAGGCTTGGGAAGCACAACAGGGTAAGACTGATGTGGGTCCCTGGGCACAAAGAAATCCATGGTAACGAAGTGGCAGATGAACTGGCAAGAGAGGGCTCAGCAAATGATTATTTGGGTCCACAACCATGTGTAGACATTTCGACGTGTCTCGTAAAAGCAACATTTAGGGAGTTTGCAGATCACAGACAATGAACTTATTTGCTGTCTAATACCGTTCTACAACTGCACTCAAAGAAATTCCTACTTAGAGCCACGTTCAAAGCCCGAGAATGCATTTGGAACATGAGCAGGGGGCAAATCCGCTACCAGCTTGGGGTCTTTACTGGGCACTTTGTAACCAACGACATGTTCATGAAGATGGGACCCGCGACACCCATGTGCAGGTTGTGTGTGGAACATACGGCACGCATGGAGCACCTTCTGTGCACATGCGATGCACTGGCTGGTAAGCGAATGAGTCTCTGTGAGTAATTAGATTAGTAGGTACTTCAAGAGATTACCTGTTTAGTACAGGCCTTCGGATCACAAAGCCAAGAGGCGAACGCCGGGGCCCATTAGCGACGCTGCGACTCCTGGATCCTATCTGATCCTGTACCCACGATACTGCAATTCGCAGCAGTGGAAAGCTAGGAGTCTGCTCCTTATTGGGGAGAGATACTGGTTCCTGTCTGAAAGGTGGGAAATGGTACAAGTGCACTAATTAACACTAGTACTCACCTTTATTAATCCCGCGGTGAGCTCCTGTGGTCGTTACATTACCGTGCCAGGTCGGAATATTAGGTATAGGATAATATACATAATAAAGGGTTTCCTGCAGATACTGGACACGCTCCCGCCAAAATTCCCTCGCTGTGCGCGAAATATACATAAAACCCAAAGCACAAAACGCCGCACAATGCAAATCGTGAATCGCGGATGCAATTCCGATGCAGCTGGGGTTGATATTACGCGTTGCACGCGTTCACACAAAATCTTTTTAGACTCATAGGTTTTTACAAGTCATCTGTCAACGTCAAAACTCAATCGAGAACTGTCAATTCAAATGACAGCGAGCTGACGTTGTGTTGCAACAAAATAACAAAAGGGAACGAAATGTTCGTTCGCAACATTATCCATTACAAACAAACATACAAATTATCTATTATTCAATCATTATAAGCTATCAATATCTATTAGTGTTCAATTAAATTAATTGGACCTCGTAATAATACGTTATCAAATAGGTACCCATTATCGAATTTTTGTAAACAAATAAGTGGTAATCTAACTCTACCTACCTATGGGCAACGTAATATTAATTTGGTAATTCAATTTTACTATTTCTAAAAACTTTACAGAGCGAGGTAAGGTAACACGCTTATTGACATTTCTGGGACAAGGTTGAAGTCAATAATAGGTTAATTACATAAATATTTTAAAAGTTTTGCTTCTTTTATTTATTTTTTTCTTTTTTGGGTCACACACAGTGGTTCTTTGGATGCGATACTTCGCGGTACATTGGGTCGTAACGAGCACACATGTGCTGTGTGGTCAGTCTTTGATAGATATTATGTCCATATACATATTTGGAGCTAGCTACAGCATACAAATGTGAGGTCTTCGTACTGAAAGAATAAGAAGACCAAATATAGTGGTTTCTTAATATTGTCAGATGGTATTTGTAGGTTCATTTTCCAATACTAGGCATTGGTCCCTCTATTAAAAAAATAACAAACGCTGTGCATTGACAAAGTGGGCGGCGGAATTTTGCTTGTGTAAGTAATAGTACCTGGACGACCGAGCTCAGCTCTGGTAAAAATAGAGAAAACGACGTTTTCTAAAAATTAAACCTAGCTGGATCGATTTATCGCCCCCGAAACCCCTTGCACACTAAACTTCACGAAAATCGTTGGAGCCGTTTCCGAGATTCAGATTATATATAAATATATACAAGAATTGCTCGTTCAAAGGTATTAAATTATATTTTTTTGTTCAGATCCTAAATCACCGTGAAAAAGCAGTTATAATTAAGAGCGAAACATAAAATAGAGACCTTTGGTTATTCAGCACAGCTGCTGCCCGCGGCTTCGCTCCCGTGTACCACCCCACAGGACCCGTTTTCGTGATTGGAAAATAGCCTATGTCACTCAGGAATAATGTAGCTTTATATTGGTGAAAGAATTTTTTAAATCGGTCCAGTAGTTTTGAGCCTATTCGGTACAAACAAACAAAAAAATCTTTCCTCTTTATAATGTTAGTATAGATATCTCTTTTATATTCTCATATTACCTACGTTTACGCAGTTGAGCAAGAGCATTATAGCACCACTCACCTGTCGAGAAACTTGAATAGAATAAAAGAAAAACAATTGTTCGCCTAAAGTTGCCAAAAAGTATCACAGACCTACACAAAATGGACCAATTCAAATTATATTTGCATGAATTCCTAGTAACAAAATGTTACTATTCAATTAATGATAATTTAAATGAAAGATGACTTATTTTATCTGAAATGGCACCACAAATATAATGTTTATTGAATTTTGAACTCAATTTAAAATTTATTCTATATAATGTTGAATGATGCGATTAGTACCTAATATATAATTTGCACGCCTCATTAGGTTATAATACAATGCACCTTTTATCATCTTTTTAACCGACTTTCGAAAAAGGAGGAGGTTCTATGTTCGACATTATGTATGTTTTTTTTTTTTTTGTGTATGTTCACCGATATCTCCGTCAATTGTGGACCGATTTTGAAAATTATTTTTTTGTTTCAGAGAGTATGTTTCGAAATTGGTCCCATTTTAATTTGGTGAAGATCTGATGAAGAATTTCGAAGATATACAACTGAACTCTTCAATAAATCTCTCGGGACTGCTGCAATCGCATGCCTGTTTATTGTTTGTACCATTTCATAACATAACATCACGCCAGTACGCTCTTAAGGGTTAAGCAGATCTCTCATTTGATCGGTTTTGTTCAAGTTTCATGATATTCGGGTAATCTATTCTGGCGTTATAGGAAACTTACTAAACAACTTGCCTATTAGGTAGGTACAACTAAAAAGTGAAAAATAATAAAACTTTTTTACAAAAAAATACTACCGACTTCCAAATTAGAAAACTGCAAAGTGAAAAATAACTTTATTTTTGGAATTCGGTGTCCATAACTCAAAAAAATGGTACCTACGAAAGACAACTTTGCAGTTTTCTTATTTGGAAGTCGGTAGTATTTTTTTGTAAAAAAGTTTTTTTTTAAATGTAATAAGCAAATAAATTATTTGATTTGATCAAATAATTATGACCTTTGGAGGATGGTACCTTACTATAGAACTTGCCCATTCATAAGGTACCACAACTAAAAAGTGAAAAATAAAAAACTTTTTTACAATAAAATACAACCGACTTATAAATTAGTGTTTTATAAAATGAGACTTAACTTCTTTTTCGGAAGTCGGTGTCAAAAAACGATGAAAAGAAAACAGGAACACCGACTGCCAGAAAAGAAGTTTTTTTTCACTTTGTAGTGTTTTTATTTGGAAGTCGGTTGTATTTTTAAGTAAAAATTTTTTTTTTCTATAGTTTACATATTATTGATTTCCTCTAGAGTTTTCCTAACAATCGAATCGATTTATTCTGAATTAATATTACACGGATTCCGTATCTTGAGTATGCCGACGAGACTGGTCAACAATAAACATTGATCATGCATTCGCATTGTTTCAAGAAACAAAAGAACGTTGGTACCAAACCAACCCGTAAGAGGCGCAGATACCCCTGAGTAGCTTGATTTTAAAATGAGAATCACGTCTAAACGGCTAGTCGTAATTTTTTGGAAAAATATATGTTAAATTAGACCATTTTCTTAATAATTTGATATAAGAAAATTTGATTCGTATTACATAGTGTAATTAATTTGTAAAGTTATGTCTAAAACGGACAAAAACACGGCAATCGAACCAAAACCGCTGGGCGTAATTTAATGAAATCAAATCTACTTTTTGATCTGAGACTTTTTGTTAAAGTCATAGAATAATAAGGAAAGTACAAAATACTACAAAATTTTGGGTCGTGCGAGTTTGAAACGAGTGTTCGTTTTGTCCCTTCAAGGTCGTTGGCGTTAGTCGTCGTCTTAAAGGGTCAGCTCACACCAAACGCGATGCTGTGCGCATTTTTTGAGATAGCGATGGAATATAGAATTCGATTATTTTATTCCGCGAGGTGTATTCGAATTCTCACTCTGCAACTTTGTCTTTAGATTAAATGTGGCACGTAGTGGCAAGATACCGCCATAAAAAGTGTCAAGCCCTTTAATACCAAAGTTTGACAGGTTTTCAGCCTAAAGCAGAGTTTGACGAATGACAAATGCTCAACGTCAAATGCTTAGTTCCGGACCGGGGGTTATTTATACCCCAGCCTTAAAACTCGTTCAGCTAGAATTTGATTCTCGTCAATAAAGAAACCAAAAATGCCGTATTTAGTTATTTTAAATTATGGACTTGATTTTTGATTAGGTACCTACCGTATGCATGGAATCGAACTACTTTTGCGTCGCGTCGCGTCGCATCGCATAGCGAGTCAGTGTCAGCTGACCCTAACCTAAATTAAGAATGACACATGCGTGTGAGTTTATCGACACATTGACACCAAACAATATAAATTACGTACTAAGATTTCATCAGGTAACTTTTAGGCCTAAGAATTCATCTTAAGTCTTTATCCACTTGTATTTGATACCTTGAAATGCAATGAAATGATTTGGTAAGTAAGAATGAATGAATGAGTTTTTTTACAAAAACAAATTATGTTACAAACCCATAAATAGGAAGGTATTAGGTATCAGGCATAAACAAATTCGTCTGCATCCCTGTTAATGGGCAAGGCGCCCTAAGGGTGGCAATGGTATTGCCACATTGAATGGCAATGCTGATTCTAAACGGCCGGTCCTTTGTTTGTTAAGTAAGTTACTTATTAAATGGAGTTGTATTAAATTTACAAGTCCGTGATAAGACCTGTCGTACTGTATGGATCAGAATGTTGGGCTGTGAAAAAGATGGATGAAAAGAGATTGCATGTAGCAGAGATGAGAATGTTGAGATGGATGTGCGGAGTGACGAGAATGGATAAAGTGAGAAATGAGTATATTAGAGGAAGTTTGAAAGTGGCGCCAGTGACAGAAAAGTTGAAAGGAAACCGTTTGTCCTGGTATGGTCATCTGATGTGGAGGGATGAAACGCATGTTACTAGAAGAGTTATGAATATAAATGTGGATGGATGGAGAGGGAGGGGACGGCCAAAGAAAAGATGGATGGACTGTGTGAGGAGAGATATGAAAGAAAAGGGAGTCAGTGATAGCGTGACGAGGGACAGGACGGTATGGAAGAAGAAAACGTGTTGCGCCGACCCCAAGTAACATGGGACAAGGGCAGGAAGATGATGATGATGACTTATTAAATGGAGAAATTTGAGGAATGATTATCTATATGACGATGGCATAATTTGTTATGAGATATTACGTCGTTATAATAATATTATAAGTGTAATAACCTGATAGATATCAATCATAATCGAGACACCTCATTTGTCACAATATCCTATCAAAGAGCCAATTTAAAGTCTATGATGATGAAACAAACATAGACACTGGCCGCAAAAGTATCTCTTCATAATATACTAGCGGATGCCTCACGGTTTCACCCGCGTAGTTCCCGTTCCCGTGGGAATACAGGGATAAAAAGTAGCCTATGTCACCCGGGGATAGTGTAGCTTCCCAACGGTGAAAGAAGTTTTGAAATCGGACCAGTAGTTTTTAAGTTTATTCGATACATACAAATCTTTCCTCTTTATAATATTAGTATAGATATAGAATATCATCAGACAATTTCACCAATGGAATTGAACGCGATCTTAGAGTGAATTCCACGAGACAAATAAAAGACAATAAAAACGCAAATAAAGTAACGTAAACCAACTAGGAAGCTGCTACCATAGACATGCTTTCGCCTAGAATTTCCATAACTCAAACTGGTCAGGCCAGTGCTGAAGGAAGCACTAAATTGCACAGTCATTCCTATCGGGAAATGTCTATGACTTACAATATCACGTAACACTGGTATACCTTTAGCTCCACTCATAAAGCTATGATCAGTTATGAATCAAGGTTTCGCATAAGAACTGGTTTTGAGAGATCCCATTTCCAGTACAGTCAATAAAACAAACAAAGACTTTGTACATTTTTATGGGTCACCTAGATACTAGTTACTGCATACTCTTGAGTCAAAGATAAATCATTTATTTCAATTATGGCATTAAGGTTACACTAGTCGATATTTCTTCCATACAAACGTAGTCTAGAGATTACTCCACTGTTTGACGATGTACGATCAAAATAAAAAATGATATCAATTTGTCTCATCATTATCTAGCCCTGTATGGAAACAAAAAAGTAAAAATGAAAAATATTTGAAAGTTATGATCGTCGAAAGTTCCATATTTCAACACTAATTTTAACGCATCTTTGGGCGGCAATAAATACCATAAGAAGAAGGAAAATTGCTAAAAGGCCTCCATACAGGGATATATTAGTACTTCAACAATGCAAATAATTTTATTTTGAAAATATACATTTAGTCATTTATTCATGATATCTAGACTACCAAAGGTCTGTTTATAAAATTTCGCGCGCTCGTTTTCGTCCTAAATCCATTTCGCTACAAACTTGCAAAAGTGCTAATTCGTACGCGAACTAGCTTCTTAGTGCTCATCACAGCATCTATCTCATTCGCACGAGTTGTCGGATGAGATAGCTGGCATTTTAACCCCGCGCACAAAATAGTTCGTGCCGTTGACTAGTGTAACCTTAAACGGCCAGCGAATATTATAGAACTCAAATTATGTTGGTTAAGGATACCCGGCAACATGCGATGATGACCGGTGGACACAGAGTGGTTTCCAAGGACTGCAAGAATTGGTCGTCGGACGCCGAGATAGCCAGTCGTCATTTAACCTGTCGCAGGTTAAATATGAATGAGGCTGGCATAGGAGCGCGAGGATTAGGAAAAAAGAAAGAGGACAAAAGATTCCGGCATATAGATGATGATGAAAAATGCCAGAAAAATGCCATAATAAGGCAGAAGGCGAGTCCCATGACTACCCTGGAACTCAAATCTCAAAAGAAAATAAAAGAAGTTGGGAAGTAAGGAGTGGGGTGGAGTTAAATAATGGTGGAAACTGGAAACCCTTAAACACTATTCGTGGATAGGTAAGTGAAGGCTCATAAACCTGTCCGTGTGTAAAATAAACATTTGTTTTTAACCAACTTCAAAAAAGGACTTAATCGTTAATATGCAAAAAAAGTAGAATGAGTTTTAAATCTCGTTTTACCTTACAAGTTAAATCTAACATGATATGTCCGCGTGTAGATTGACATTCAGATGATTTTGTATTATTTTTTTTTTGTCAAACTTAACACTATGCAGCTTGATATAAAAAACAAAACTTGTTTTTAAAGGTTACCAAAAATAGCTAACACGAGGAAATGTTGGATAGGAAAAAACCTAATTATTATGATTAGTGCTCTTGAAGTTAAAACTTATAAATAATTCACTGTTCTCAGTTATTATTTTAAAACAAAGATTAGTTCATCAAGTTATTGTTTAAATGCAGTTTTAAGGTTAATTAACACAAAGTAAGATTTTGCTCTTGCCTTGAAAAGTCACATTTCCTGTTGCATAGGAAGTAGTTGAGGCTACGCGAAGATTCCAGAGCTTATTATTTGCATTATTTTTATAATTTGATCTTATATTTGGTATCCAAGTTATAAGCAATTGCTTATAATCTATAAATTTTAGAAATGTTTAATTCTAATTAGGTAAGTCTTATTCTTCTTATTTTTATACGGCAACCAATTGTGAAGAGATTAATTACCGCTCACAATCAAGTGAGATAGTTGTCCGCGAGCCTATCTATAATTAAAAAAAAGATAGTATATTTTTTTATCATAACAGGGGCCAACATCCCATCACGCACAAGTACAAAATTGACGACACTAGAAAAACATATGTACTAAAAGTTTTAAAATCGAGGAACATGCATCCGTATCGATCGACCACAATAGTATAGGTGGTAATTACATCGTCAATATCGCACTAGTTGACAAAACTATTGGAGTAAGTAGTATTGGCTATTATTTATGTTTTTGACAAGTTACTTTCTACAGCTTGGTGCCCGCGGCCAATCCCGCAAACATGGGCGCCGGCAGGGGGCTGCATCTTCTGCACCCCATTTCGAATAAGATGGGTTTTCTTTTTAACCCCTAGATACGGAAAAAGAAGGGTGTTTTACGTTTTATATGTGTATCTGTGTGTCTATCTGTGGCACTGGCATCACAGCTCCCAAACAAACCGATTTTGATTTATATTGTTTTTGTTTGAAAAGTGACTTTGTCGAGAGCTTTGGTTCATTAAAATCGTGAGCTCGAAAATGTTTGCATGCCACCTAATTTTTTTGAATACTTCATTCAAAAAAATTAGGTCGAGTATATTTTATTGCAAGCAAAGGGGATGTTAAAAACATACAATGCAGGCTATAGATACATATTTTTTGCAGTTGGATTAGCCGATCTGTAGGCAGAGGTATAGTTCTCGCCAAACTTTTGGGTTGCCGTGAAGTTGGCTTGCCGATGCACAAGGCACGGATCGGTGCTGTTTTTGTATGAGATTAACTACTGCGCAGCCATTGCAGCCAACTTCAGGGCGGCCAAGAGGTTTGTCGAGAACTATACTTCCTATGGGTACTTCCATTACTCCGCAAACAAACTATTTTACCTCTTTTAGTATTAGTTTAGATGAACAGTCGTTAAATTATTTTTATTATATAACTAGTTGGCACTAAATAGGTTTTTATAACATATACCGCATGTTCTTGTTATAATAAAAACCTAATTTATTTTTCAATACGCCTTTTGTATTTTAGACAATTTACAGATGAGGAAAAAAAATATGTCTTATTCTTATTAATATTTTTCCAAGTTCACACGTTGTAGAAAACGTGCTATGAGTTAAGGACATGGTGATGATCTTCGGCGAAAAATAAGGTTGTAATAAGGATGTTTCCTGAGTAGACAAATGATAATTCTATTTCATCCGTCAGTGATATCTTATTGTCAAATAATATTGGACTCATATTTTTTGCTTTGTCAAATAAATAAATATTGACATTAAAGTTCAGGTGTGGGGACTTGTGACGTCACTTGTCACTATAAAATGTAGCACACCGTGACGTCACACCATTCTTGTCCGTTCTTCTCCACGTAGGTAGTTGCCGAACGGATGGTAAAATCACTTGTCAAGATCCAGTCATTGCTGATGAGCCGAGGTTCGACCCCAACTGGGGTAGCCCTCAGCGTTGTCGCTTAGGTTTAGAAATTTTGTGCCTAGCTGGAGGCTACTATAGCTTAGTCTCCACAGGGAAAGTCCGGTTAAGTAGCTACCAGTCACTTTGACCGAGCTACGAGACGCCACTTAGAAAAAAAAAGGAAAAAAAAGTCACACCATATTTCAACGCACTGTATCATCGTAGTCATTTGTTTACTTGACAAAAGAAAAATACGTATCCAATATTTTTAGGTTATCTAACTAACGGACTCAATAGATATTTTTTGCCAACGTTCCTATTGGTTGTCTGACACTTGTACCAAGGCAGAATGTAATACACGTATAACAAAAGATACAATGATCTATAACAGAGCACATAAAACGCAAACCAAACATCATCAACCCAAGATGACTTACGTGTGAAAATATTTGTGGAACTCAAGCCTCGAGGCGTATGCACAACATGTTCATATCGAGTGAACAGGACGCGTCAGTGTCAACAGTCGTTACGTCTTCATGTTAATAAAACAATCCTATGAAGTATTGAAGTGTCTTTTACAAACAATGGGTCGGTTTCAAGTTTTTAATACTATTTGATCGTTGCCACTGCGCAGGTTTTTTATTGGAGGGTGCGCTTGCAGCGGTCATAATATCTTGGACTAGGTAATGACTTCTCTTTGATAAGGCTTAAGGCCGTAACCTGACCAAAAAATCAGCATGAGATATGAGCATTCCTAATGGCCTAGCGGCACTGGTGGCGCATGAATTACGGTAGTGAATACGCCCAGATTTTAGAATAAAATCTTTATAAAATCGAATATTGGTCGTTTGAAAAAACAAAAACTTACAAAATGTTCGTTATCAAATTGTCTATCCATTAGTGTTAGTACAAAAAATAACTAATGAATACTTTACGAGGAGATGCATGATATTAATAATTATTTTAATTTTTATGGTTTTGTTGGAAGGAGATAAGTGAAACATATACCTCTTTAAAAAAAAAGTGTACTACCATTTTAGAATCAACATTATGTAGAATGTATTTTTAGTAATTGATATTTCTTTTTAAAGAAAGAGTAGATAGCACTTAAAAACTGCACAAAAACGACTAGCGCGGCGTTTTGCTCAGGGAGGGACAAAACTGTGGTACCTTTGCGACTTGGAAGTGTGCGCTTGGATTTTGTTCTAGCCACTTTGACGCCGAAAGTTTTCATTATTTCTTTCTTTTTCGTGTGAGTATGTGGACACCTCTGATGTCAGAGTTAATTAAGCCGCTTCTGGGAAATATCGAAACCAATTGGCTATTTCAGACTTACAATAACTATATAAGTCCAGGTTGCCTCACGATGTTTTCCTTCACCGTTGCCTGTGATGTCCGAGATAAACTTAGAAAGTACATATGAATTTGAAAAAGTCGCATTGGTACTTGCCCGGCTTTGAACCCACGACCTCAAACACGAGAGGCCAGGTCTTAGCCACTGGGCCACCACGACATTCATCTTTATTGAGAATTTGAGATATTTATCCGCAAAAGACTTGTATCAAATCAGTTTCTTATTCAAATAATTTTGAATACTGCTCCAAATTCTGTCAGATACTCTAACTAAACCTTTTGAATCTTACTTTACGTAATGCGTATGATTGGATGGTATTTATTTCCCAATAACGTCACAACGGCTGGACGGATCTTGAGAAAATTTAGCACAGATAAATATTACAGTTGAAATTAATAGGACTTAGGCTACATCAATTTTTTTTTATTTCCAGGCAAACGATGTCGCGGTTAACAGCTATAATAATAAAATCCTAAATCCGAGTCTGCAAAATGCAATTCATAGACGATTTGAATCACAACAATTTCTGTCAATAAGTGTCCTTTTGTGAATGAAATTCTAACGTTAAGGTTGCACTCACTAGTCGACGGCACGAACTATTTTGTGCGCGGGGATAATAGTACATTATGGTACAAGTGTGCAATGTTGGTGATTACCGCTGAGGCGCCATTGAGACCCGAGCCGTAGGTGAGGGTCTTAAGAGAGCCGAGGACGGTAATCATCAATACACACGTGTATCATACGACGTTTTTCAACACACTTGTGAAGAAAATAATACTAAAAAATCATTTTCAACAGTAAAAAAGAGATGTAAATTTTTTTTCAAAATGGCGGGGTAAATTAATCAGTTTTCCTATGCGCGCGCAATTAACAATGTCGATCGGCCATAGACTAAAACAATGAGGTTACTTTCGTTTTTTAGCTTTTCGCGGATAGCGTTTTAGCCACGTACAAAATGGGGAATTTCAAGTTTTCTTTATTGCAGAGAAACAAAAGTTATATTTAAGGGGAAATTTTATTTATTTAACACATACAAGTTGAAATTATCTAGTTGAATACGAAGTTGCATGAAATGAGCAAGCAATATGTTAGTTTCTATCATTTTGCTGAATTGTTTGACTAGAAGCTATGCCACATTTTATGTATTTAATGGATATCATGGAAATAGTAATTACTACCCATATCATGTTATGGATATAGTAAGTACTACTTCCATGACAGGAATAGAAAGAGATTAATGTCGAATGGGACACTTTTAATTGATTAACAGTGTTACATTTTATTATATTGAAAATACTGCAATTTTAACTGGATTAGAATTAATGACTTATTTTATTAATTTTCATTGGATTGATTTACGACACTTTTAAAATTAGTTTCATTTAAAAGTATTTAAAATGAAGGCAGGAAACCATTAAAAAAAACTATAACTCACTTGTGAATAATAGCAATGAAAATGTCACAGTTTGATAACAGGTATAATTATGTGCCTAATTTCGGTGAAATTAGAGCCACTTTATGAGCAAGTGTGTTGAAAAATGCATTTTATATCAACCGACAACACGTGCGGAAGAGATAGATGCTGTGATGAGCAGTAGGAAGCTAGTTCGCGTACGAATACACACTTTTGCAAATTTGTAGCGAAATGATTTAGGACGAAACCGAGCGCGCGAAATTTTATAACCAGACCTTTGGGAGTATCATGAAAAAACGACTAAACGTATTTGTTCAAAATTAAATTATTTGCATTGTTGAACTACTAATCTATCCCTGTATGGTGGCCGTTTTTCAATTTTCCTTCTTCTTATGGCATTTATTTGCGCCCAAAAATGCGTTAAAATTAGTGTGAAATATGAAACTTTCGACGCTCATTTTTCAAATATTTTCTTTTTTACTTTTTGCTTCCATCCAGGGCTAGATAATGATGAGACAAATTGATATCACTTTTTATTTTGAACGTTTATTGCCAAACAGTGGAATAATCCCCCCCCAGACTACGTTTGTATGGAAGAATTTTCGACTAGTGTAACTGATCATGTCATATATAATAAGAGCAAGTGACCAACAAGACTGCAGTCAAGTGAATCGTAAACTTGTTTTTTCTTCAAGTACTTTCTCGCAGCATTGTTTACTTTTAAGTATTATTATTCGGTATTATGCAAGTCATTGCATCACCGGTAACTGAGTGAGCGTCCGATTGAGTGAGTATAATGTGGTTTATCACCTTCCTATAACAAGGGAAGGGAACTCCGATACGCCTCGAAGTTGGTTCTCTTTTTTTTTAATTGCCTGAAGAAAATGGGGATTAAAGGTATGTTTCTGTCTGTCTGATACGTTAGTCGTAGTAGTCCAAACGAATGAACTGAATTTAGTGTTTTAGAGTTTTTTGAGGGCAATTTGCGAAATTTTATTCCTAGTTAAGTATTTTCACCGGGATTATGTTTATTCAGCTAGTACAGTAAATTTTATTTGGAAAGTCCATTAAAATCGAAAGTAAGTAAAAAAAAAAAATTGTCAGTCAAAGGTCCTAAAAATTAGTTTTTCGCTTAATTCCCATAAAGTTTTCGTATTACTGTAATTTATGCTATGATAGTAATATAAATTCATTATGATTTCATATGAATCATATATGAATCATAATCATTATATTCATTATGATTTCATATGAATCATATATGTGTATCTAATTTTAAGTGACTAACATAGTATATAAGTATTTGTACTTACTAACAACTATGGATTTTATGTCTGAGATAAATAAATAATAATAAAATATCGTCTTTGATAAAAAATATGATGATGATGATTATTTCATGGTGAATCCTAATGTATGATCGATCAATGATCATATTTAATATTTTTACTTCTTCTTCTTCTTTAAATGACAGTGTATTGTATATATTAAAAAAAAAACTAACTAACTAAGCTTCGCTAATGCTCATTGGTTTTCAAGATATAAGCGAAATGAAACTTTAAATTCAGTTTTTTTTGTACTTAATCTGTGCGTTCAGGCTAATTTAATTATGTTTATATATACAGGGTGGGCCATAAATCTTGGATCAAAAGAAAAAGAGCGATATTTGGGGCTATTTTCAGTAGGTTAAAGTTATTTATTTTTTATTTATCTCCTAATTACCCTAACTATCGCCCTGTTTTCTTTGATCCACAATTTTTTGCCCACTCTGTATATACCTCATATTTCAGTACTGTTCTTACGTATTCTAAGTACCCAAAAAAACTTTTTTGCAAAAAAATACTACCGACTTCCAAATAAAAAACTACAAAGTGTAAAATGACTTTATTTTTGGAAGTCGGTATCTTTCGTAGGTACCATTTTTTTATATAGCAAAAAAATGGTACCTACGAAAGACACCGACTTCCAAAAAAACAAAACATCTTCTTTCAAACAAAAGCCTTCCTTTTTGGTAAGTCGGTGAAAAATAGATAATATTTCTGTCAAAACATGAAAACATACCAGAAAATGACATTTTGAATATTTTAACGGATGGCTAGTCAAATTATCTTTTTGCTCAAGAGAATTTAAATATTTAAATTCTCTTGAGCAAAACCATAATTTGACTAGCCTTATTTACCATACGCTCAGATTTAGTACTTGACTTTTGGCTTATATCTCAAATACTAATGACAATTAGTGAATCTTACGTAGGACGTTTTTGTAAACAATTCAACAAGGAATAAACTTGCCCTGAGCACAAATTGCAGTAAAATCAAAACTTTACGAGAATTACCCAAAAACTGACTTTTTCAGCCCATGTTTTTTGCTCTATTGGGATTTTTATGCACTTTTCGTTCAATATTACTACTACCATAGTGAACATAATTCCGGTGAAAGTACTTTTGATTTCCTGGGTTAGTAGTAACTCGATTCAAATAGGCACAATGGCCCTTTCGATATGGGCACGCTCAGCGAAATATTTGAATAAACTTTTTTACTCTCGATATCGTTTACGCTGTTTCTGTCATTGTTGTTTTATATATTCTGTCTTTGTCGATTAAATATTTTCTATTATATTCTATACTATGTACGATGTACTTACCGAGTACGTGAGTAATAAAAATAACACCTGGGACTGCCCGACTAATAGGCAGTGGCATTTTTTTAATTACAATTTTATACGTAACGTAGATTATTATAGTTCATTATGTCCGGATAAAAATGTTCCATGATGTTATATTATCGTTCTTTTTTAACCGACTTCAAAAAAAAGAGGAGGTTGTTGGAACATTTTTATTAAATGTTTTTCTCGATTACTCAAATACGCCTGGACTAATTTGAAAAATTATTTTAAAGGGTAAACTTCCCAGGTGGTCTGCTTTTATTTATACTCGCATTAATTTTTTTTGTCTTTTTTTTACTTTTCTAACATCATTTAAGAACTACTAGCACTATTGTAAGGGTTTAGTTTTCAAAATCTGTAACCACTGTTCTTGTTCATGAAATGTAATGTTTGTATGTCGTTTTGTGGCAATTAAATATTTTTTCTTTCTTTCTTTATTTCTTTCCATGGTCATCAGGTCAGGATCTGATGATGGTGTCCAATGGAAATCGAGGGAACGCCTCAAATGTTATTGGCATACATACAGCGATTTTGGTATTTTCAGAAAAATGCAATCATTTGCACTCAGAAAGTATCATTTGGTGAAGTGGAACGGATGAAGTAGACCACAGATGGCCACTTGTACTCCTTAATGATAAGTATGTGTATATGGTACGGGTATAAGATAATTACTCGTTCCAAACAGTAGGCTACGGTTGGGGCCGAGGCAGAGTCTCTTTGAAACGCCGGTAGCCCGTACAAACATATTAAAGTTTGCACCCGTGTGCATCTCTCAGCGATTGGACATTTTTTCCTGCTCTTTGGCGGAATTCCAGAGGGTGACAGTGAGTGTATTGTCCTCTATGTAACTTGTCGTCACTGTATGTAACAGTCGCATTGTATGACTACTTTTATTACCTTGGGTAATACCTGTAAAATAAATGTAACTATGTGTAAACGAATAATGAAATAAATAAATATCTCGAAAAGGTAGTTAATCGACTATGAACTGATGAAAATGGTACCATCGAACTGGCCTGATGATGAAGCCGGAAGTTCGGCACTGGAACACCGAAATAAAACAATGTAGGTATCCTCGTCGTTTTTGTGCTTGGTTTGGCTATAAATGGTTTTCATGGTAATTTGAGGTACTTACCAGAAATAAAAAGTGAAAATTAAAAAAACCTTTTTCCAAAAACATCAAACCGGCTTCCAAAACAAAACAGTACAAAGCCAAAAATAACTTTCTTTACCGAAGTCGGTGTCGAAAAACGAAAAACAATAGGTACTAAAGACACCGACTTCTGGAAAAGGTTTTTTTTTATTTCTAGCAATATAAGTGCACGTTGATTACTTTTACCTAGGTCAGTTATCTGTGGCCAGCAATAATAGACTACGTGACTATGTAAACAGTTTTTTTTTGTTGGTCAATGTTTTAGCCGGCTCATGGACATTACTATTAGACCTGAGATGAACTTTGAAGAATGTCGGTAATTAATAAACACTGAACGGTTTAGTACCTGTTTATCAGATTACAATTTATATAATCTGTCGCCTTTTTCCCATAATTATGTGTAGCAATAAACTCTAGACGCTACCTGCTACGATTAAGTTCGGTCATACAACGCAAACCGCACGCAACTGCCGGTTATGAGTACCACAGATAATATAATACTAGCATAGTACTACGCACCTGGCAAAAAAAAAGAACTTTACTAAAAACTAGCTAAATGCACAAACCGTGCGATGACAAAAAAAATTAAGATTCTTGATAAAAAAAAACTATGGAATTTTGTTAATAAGTTTCAAGTTGCAAACTATTCCAATTTTACATCACGATGTCCACTAGAGAACAATTACGAATAATTAAATTAGAACAGCTGCTGAATTTCACTCGAAAATATAATTGAATGTCCCTGTGTTTATTATATATTATATAAATTAAATGAAAATATCATTTTTGCAATGGTAACAACCATTGCAAAAATGATATTTTCATTTAATTTATAAATTTGAAAAGTTGTGATTACAACAAAATAACAATTAATGCCCTCTCACAGAGAGGAGGCCTGTGTCCCAGCAGTGGGAACATTGATAGGCTGATGATGTGAATAATTAATGAAATGCAAAGTAAAAAGTATTTCCATAATTTATGCATTTCTGTGTTTAAATGATTTACAAAAAAAAACACTTACCGCTTCCGTTCATGGTGTTAACTTGCGTCGGCTTATCTATATGTATCACTGGTATATCCGATTTATCGATGTCGATAGGAATAACAGCTTGATCGACATCTGCGTCTATATCGATGACGTGCACGTCACTGTCTTTAGCACTCGCGTCTTGCCCCGTCGGCGCCGGCATTTCAACTAACTGCTACAAATGAGTGTTTACTACTGGCTGAATGTCTGAACCTTTGCCTCGATTGAGGCTGAATTGATTGATTGTTTTTTTTTTATTTGTGGTATATTAGTTTGAAGTTTGTTTGATTTGAATTTGGAACAGTATTTTAGCGCGGGCAATAGTGCCTTGTCAATTATTACGCCTTTAAAATTATTGGTTTTAACTTTTAGTTACGATTAGAGTTTTAGTTATGTAGTGTTAAATTAGTAATTGGTGTAAACGTCGACTTTATTGAGTCTGTTAATCTTGATACTGTGTTTATTTATGCAAATCATGGTTTTGGTAATCAGTGCTTACCTAATCTGCTCTAATCAGGGATATTATGTATACATAATTGATAAAAATTTCAGGGTTCGTGTGTTTTTTTTATCTACTACGTGTTTGATAATATACCTATTAGGTAATTTGTGAGAAGAATAGTACCTAGGACTCTAGGTAATATGAATCCTGTTAAGCATAACTTAATTTTTTACCTGACTGCAAAAAATATTAAGGTTGTTTAATGCAAATCAGTTAAATGCAGTTTTATTTTTATCTTTTTTAAATGTGGATGGATGAGCAGGTACCTAGATATCGACGTCAAGTCAGCCCAATGGAGGTTATCATTGATCCCTAACCCTAACTACAGCCAGACTTAGATCAGAATTCTTCAAGAATTGAAGCATAGTAAAGTATATTGACATTAAAAACGCAACGCCAAGAGAAATGAAAGCATGAGTTGAAATGTGTATAAATAAAATGAGTATTTTGGCTGATCCGATTGTGATAACTGATAATACTTTGGTAGGTAGTTTTGTGTCCGCCCGTGAAGGTCCCTGGTCCAAAAAATCTGTACTTCGCTACGTTTTGGTCGTTTAAATCCCGTAGAAGGTCGATCCAGTGCATGAAACAGCATCGATTTGTTAAAAAATAATAAAATCTTTTTCATAAATATTTTATAAATCGACTTTCAAAGCAAACCACAAAAAATGCAAAAATAACTCTTGTTTCGGCTGTCGGTGTTGCAAAATGCTAAAACTTATTTTTTGTTAAATTTTAAATTTCATCTTTACAAATCGATACTGGGGATCGGGATTAAAACGGTCAAAATGTAACAGTGCATTATAAAAACACTTATTTACTAATGTGGCAACCTAACCTAACCTACGCTAATAAATAATTCAGGATACTAAAAAAAACAATGTGGTACAAAAAATATTTTATATGAATGGAATTTTATTTGTATACAAGTATGAATTCGTCATTTATTCTTGAGTTTGCTATAATAAATATTTATAAGACATCCGATCTGAATCATCTGAGGGAACATGACCTACACTTTAATAACAACGTCAGTGTCGGCGATCAATAAACCGGTTGGTTCAGTTAAAACTTGAACCGATAATATTAATTAACTGTTTGGATGATATAAGAATTGAAGCATAGAACCTTCATGTTGTGATATAATGTAACACTGCTTTGAGTTCATGGCATTCTGATATTACAGACTCGCAAATTTCAACCCTCGAATTCTGAATTGAGGATTTTACTGTTTTTAGCTTGAGAACCAATCAACCTTTTGCCAAAGTTTGGGGCGATTTGCTGTTTTTAGCTTGAAAACCAATCAACCTTTTGCCAAAGTTTGGGGAGATTTGCTGTTTTTAGCTTGACAACCAATCAACCTTTTGCCAAAGTTTGGGGGGATGTGCTGTTTTTAGCTTGAAAACCAATCAACCTTTTGCCAAATTTGGGGAAATTTGCTGTTTTTAGCTTGAAAACCAATCAACCTTTTGCCAAAGTTTGGGAATATTTGCTGTTTTTAGCTTGAAAACCAATCAACCTTTTGCCAAAGTTTGGGGTGATTTGCTGTTTTTAGCTTGAAAACCAATCAACCTTTTGCAAAAGTTTGGGGAGTTTTGAGAAAGTTCAGCAGCCTAATTACGTAAGTGAATTCGGCAAGGCAAAGAAGTTGATTTATTCCCAAAAACGACTTTACGTATTGCATATTAATACAGAAAGACATTTTTGGGAAGGAATCGACTTGTTTGCTTTGTAGAATTCACTTACGCAATTAGGCTGCTGGTAAAGGCTGCGGTATTCCGCTGGATATGCTATACGATCCGCTCAGAACCAATCGGTGTGGAGACGCTTGGGGCAGGCCTGTGTCCAGCAGTGGACGTCTTTCGGCTGAAATGATGAGCGGACTTAGGTAATCCAGAAACCGGCCGGCCCTTAACTATGGTAGGTAAACATGGTAGGTATTCAAATAACTTGTCTAGAATATTCTTAGGCTGGTATGAGATTTAGATTTAGAATAAATTAATTTAAATAACATTCATGTGAAAACCTAAGTATACGGTTGGGTTCGATTTTTTTAAGAAAAGCTGTAATAATTTGTATGTCAGTACCAAAACGTCATTATGCATGGATTATCATTATACGTCCAAATGGATCCATTTACGGATTTTGAAGAAGAAACCAAAGCAGTGTATATTTTTATTCTGGTGTTGTATTGTACTATCCATTACAATATTAAAAATATCTTCAGGCTCTTCAAAGTTACTTTTTTAACAAAAGGTTCATTCGGAACGATTACGAGACACCGATTTACACGGTGCGGTGTTTCATTCAACAAGTCCAGAATATCAATATTGGAGGTAGGGGAACGCACAATCAATATTATTAAATATTTACAATATCCACCCTATTTTACCATTTTAATATTTTGTGCTTATTTTTTTCTAATTCTGTTTGTAAGTATTTCCTTCTGTGTTTAATTTTGTATGTTTTTAAGGGTTTATATTGCCTACTACATAATTTTGGAGAGGTCGATTCGCACACCAATAAATTAACTTCGTGCGAATCGCCACAGAAAAAAATATATTATTAAAAAGGTCCGATTCGCACATTACGGGCGAGTTAAATTCGTGCGAATCGTCCAATAACACGTTTTTAAATGTGTATTTTTGTATGTTTTAACTGTCCATTATGGTAATAGTTGTGTATTCCTATAATGAGCAGACATGACCCTTACTTATATTTTTTTTCTCCGAAATTGCAATGTAGGTACCAATGTTGCGCTATTGGTGTACCAAATAAATAAATTAACGATACGCGTTGGCGGCGTTGGTACAGTCATTAAAAATATCGATACAAAATATTTCGTACAAAAATTATTAGGCATGTTTATCCTTGCACAAACAATAATAATTTTAGTAAATATCACTTACTTTAGCCACTTTAGCTTACTGGACGTGTATAAAATACACTTTACGACACATTTATGAAAGTATTATGTTAATTTATTACCGTTTTACACTTAAATACTTGTTAAATTAATATTATTATTTGCGATCGACGAAGTAAACTAACCACTGTTTTAAACGTAAATATCTACTGGTTTAATAATCCTTATTAAATTAATATTATTATTTAGAAACAACGAAGGAAACCATGACTACGTTAGGTTGTCAAACTGTCGTTGGTAAACACCGGGTAAGGAGTGATTGTTTCGCACTTGTATTAAAGTGTACAATAATAATTGTATAATAGCTCATATTATTATTTACATTGCGTAGGGTTGTCACTTTCACTACAGGCCGTGCTGTCAAGCATGGCGGCTAGGCCCGGGCTGTACTATGAAGAGATCTGGGTAAATAAATAAAATTGTAGTTGTAGTCGCAAGTCGACATAGGATTTATTCCTATTATAATATTAAATCCCTATTCTAACCTAACTTTCTATTCTGATTTCGCATGACGCTTCAAAATGCGTCGGAAGTGTCTTCTGCCGGTCTGCATAATTTAATAAGGTTTATATAAAACAGCATGCGACCTTTCTGCGTTCTTCGTTAAGTAAGTGTGATGAGATATTATGTCCAGAATTGGGCAGCACAGTCTAAATGTTAGTCTGCAATGAGATGTTGACAGATCTCATTGCAGTCTAACGGAAACAAAATTATCGCAAAATTAATGTGACAAATTGTCAAGCACGCGTTATCTGCTGTGATTGGCTGTTGAAAATATATTCAACCAATCACATAATTTTGTTTCCAGAAACTCGTGGTTAGACTGTTGTGTTGATAGTCTACATATTGCTATAAAGTCCTTCCCATAGACATGGAGAATGGACCGAGCGTTCCCTATCCCGGTATACAGAGAATACGTGCAGAAAAGTGTGTCAAAGATAAACCGGTCGTGCGGTTAGTGCTCTTTTTTTAATTCTGATTGGGTCACGTCACAAGCTTGCCGGCGTTTTGCAATATCAATAATGTGAGAAACAAGGTCAGTCCATTCTCTGTCTTTGACCAAACTGATCAGGCTACCCTGCGTCAGTTTAGCCTGATCGGATGCGTGCACATACACGAAAAAGTCTCATCTGGTAAGTAACAATATGCTTCAAGTAGTTTTCGTCAGGATTACAGCAACCGCCATACACGGTACGGCAGATAAGGCGAGACAGCCGATTAAATTCTCACAGCTGTTATTATGCTTTTAAATTGCACTGAAGGACATTGTATGTTTTTAATTTTATAGTTTTTATTATCAAACTGGAGGTAATTATACTCGGCACATGTTTCATTGCCCACATCACTTAGTATGAAAAACTTATTGGTTAGAACTCATTTTCCGTCGTCCTTGAATATCAAGCAAATTGACCGCGTGGTCTGAACACCAAAAACGACTGCCTATGAAAATGCAATTTTTACAGCAGAAAGTTACTTGCGTAATAGTAAGCGTCATGGTTCGCTTTTTAGAGTTCCGTACCCAAAGGGTAAACAACGGGACCCAATTACTAAGACTCCACATCCGTCTGTTTGTCTTTCTATCCGTATGTCACCAGGCTGTATCTCATGAACCGTGATAGCTAGACAGTTGAAATTTTCACAGATGATGTATTTCTGTTGCCGCTATAACAACAAATACTATGCGATAGTGGTACGAAACCCTTCGTGCGCGAGTCCGACTCGCACTTGGCCGGTTTTTTATTAGTTTTTATTTATATTTATAGGCGTAAAGCTGTTGTACACCTTGCGTCTACACGTAAAACCTTGCTCGAAGAACATATTTAGTGTGAGTTGAAACTCTTCGAGCAATGGATGATTCGTTGTTGTGTTTGGTGGGCATCAAACGTTCATAAGCTGCGTTTCTTTTTCCACAAGCATTCTTCGTCCCGATATATATTTATAAACTATTCCACAAAATCCTGAAGAAATTACCGAAAGTCCGTCATTTTAGCTGCGCACCACACCCTCTTCACAAAAATATCAATCACGACTAACATACTCCATGTCGCGGCTACACGTACAAACATGTTTGTTTCGAACATCGAGCAAGAATTATGGTTCATTTGAGTGCAAGTACATTTGAGTGCGACCACATTTGAATCTTGTTCCAATCGATCATTTTGGTAGGCTTCGAGCATTTGTCTTGAGACTTGCATGGTACACACGTTCGTATTTGCTCGAGATCGAGCAAGTTTATCGAGCATGTACGTTCGTGTGTACCCACCATTAAACGTTACTTGCAATCCGTCTATTTCGCTCAGCTGCTCATGGCATAATGGTTCACACTAAATTATTATACATATATATCGTGTATAACACACTAACATATATATATATATATATTAACCTGTATATTTAACACCGTAAAAACTGATTCACATGCGTACACTTTCAACGTAAGGTTAAGGGCCTACATACGCTTTAGTGCCATAAAACGGCAACTTTCTAAAGCATACTCCTTAGTAACGGCTAGGTTAAAAGGTTTGAAAAAAAAAAAATATTACTGATTCATGTACATAATTTTGAACACAAGGTTTTTACGTGTAACTAATAGTTTTGCTTTAAAAAAATAAGTAACAACACGATAATTTTCGCAACTTTTGGAAACTCCTCCAAAACGACTTGGATGTTTAAAAATATTTTTACACAGAAAAATTGATGGCTGGTATTTCTTCATAACTAACATAGCATATGTAAATCAAATAATATTTTGCAAACAAAACTGTTCAAAAGGAGGTTCAATTTTGATATTTTGGCATCGAGCGGGCGCACGGCCAGTACTGCGTTAGCATTGGGGTGTATATATCGCCTTAAGTTGAAAACCAGCGTCAGGCAACTCCCAGTTGTCTGGCATTTTGCTGAACTAGACCTTTTTGGCGCAGCCGCGGGGCACACTATGTATGTAATTGTTTTAAAATTAAGTTCCCTGTTATTTGTACCTACATTATGTGTATCTGTGTGTGCCAAATAAACTAGTTTTCTTTCTTTTCTTTTACTTATAGAATAAGAAAAATAATTTTAGATCGACGACTATAAAATAAAATAGTCTCATAAAAACTTATACGGGGCAATTAATTTTGCTCGTTGGCAATTAAAAAATGGTCAGTATACTCGAACTGATTTATGCAAATGCATTGAATTGAGCGATTTTTGTGAATGTCATGGTCTCAAAACATAGTTCACAGGTTATTAAGCTTTTGTTTTTATTAGAATCAGAGTTATGTAACACTGAATGGAATGCAATAAAATCTTAGATCATCTATTTGTATTTCCGGATGGGTTAAACCGAGGTGTACCTATGAACAGTACTACAACGGTTGCATGGGTAACCGAACCCGAAATTATTTCAAATGGGTTTAAAATATTTTAGAACGATTTTGTTTAGGACTGCATTCTTATCATGGCCACAGATAATATATTATTAGCATATAGATGCCTCATCCCATACAAAGAAACTGTGCCGACGTAAGTAGCGTTTTTCATCTGAATATAACTTTTTTTTTTGTAAATCGAACGCGTTCGGTTTCGTTCCACGGCGATAGATAGATCACCATCTAAATCCGTGGAACGGAACCGAACGCGATCGATGTCCAAAAAATAATGAGTATAATCAGTACAGTATGTCGGCACGGTTTCTTCGTATGGGATGAGACACCACTGTCATGGCCTTGTGCGGTAGAGTTTTTCCGAATAAATTTTACAAGTTGGTACGTTTAATTTAGTAGTATAGCTGAACCTTCATTTAGGAGGTTATGTTTATGCACCTTGTAATAGAAAATCAACTGGGCTGGGTGAGCCTGGTTTTTTTAACCCATCAAATCCGGAATACTACAGAGGAATTCTACCTAGATGGAAAATGCAATAATACTTTTCCCAATTTAACTCAAAAAAATATAAATGCTTATTAAGACAATACACTGACCGTATACTTAGCGTTGATATAATTATTGTTAGACATTTCAGCCAGTAGTAACACAAATACACAACACAAAACACTTTAAAAAAAAAAACTAATTCACGAAAAAATGCACGTGCTTTTTCTTCCTTAGTCAAAATTATACTGTACAAAAAAAAATCTAACAAGTGCCTATTTTGAAAGTATAATATTATGATAATTTGACATTTTATTCGTTAGAAAATCTTGAATGATTTGTGAGAGTTATATGTTATAATAAAAATGTCATTGACAAGTACTGTCGGGTATAGTAATAAGTGGCGTCAAGACGACTTCTTCTTCTTCCGTACTTTTTCAATTTTGATTTTGTATCCGAATAGCCCAACTGTTTGTTAGCTCCTTCTGTCGTTCCTAATTATTTAAAAAAAAATGCTGTTTGTTGGTAAGCGATGCCACTTGAGAACGGCTGTCACCGAAAAGTGTTAGTCTTGGTGCGATGGTGCGAGTACTTAGTTCTTAGATCTTAAAATTGAAAGTGCTTTCATCTGCTATGGTATTTTGGTAGTATCCGAACGAAAATTTCTGGAATAAAACAGGTTATGGCCGCAGTTTTCAAAGTGGCCGAACTGGCCGAGAGGTTAGTTTTCACTTCCAAGTTGCTACCTACAGATCCCGTCACGTAACAAGAACGCTGGCCTTCAAGGCCTTGCGCACTGAGCGATTTATCGATCAAATTGGTGGTATGAAGGGTTTGGTTCGTCAATTGACCCATGCTTCCCGCGCTGAGATCACGCTTCGTTCGCTCGCAAAATACAGTCGCACACACAATAATCTTTGCACACTATGGTTTTAAAAATAAAGGAAATAAAAATGATTTATAGTATTTATTGTATTATGAAGAAAGAAGCTGAAAAGGAGCACTTGATAATTTATAATGATTAGATCGAAATAAAAAATAATGCTCATGTAAACATTACCTACTTTTAATTCCATCGACTTCCAAAGTACCTACTAAGTTGCTAGTAAAGTTCCTACTATCATTCTACAATAAAGCAATTACTTTCATATTATTAAACAATAGCCTTAAATATATAAACTTTAGAACGCGACTGTACCCGTGCGCAGACACTTCCTCTTCAATTTCGCTTAATATTCTTTTTACCTGACCGGATCTATACCTATGTTTTTACTATGTCCAAAATGGCGATGGACCGACCAGATTAAGCCTGCAGTGGGTGGCCCATTGCATGAGTGCACACGAATAACAGCCGATAGAGAGGGATGGCGTCGCATCGTTAAGCAAATTATGGCAACCCGAAGTCCAACTGCAACATGATGACCACGACCGCTCTGCCAACAGTGTACCGACGAAGAAGAAAATGTTCAAAATAGATGGGGTTTATTAATATTGTTAATTGCATAATTTTTTTTTTCAACGGATTTAAAAAATTAATGTGAATTTGAAATTTTAAATAAATATTCAGAATTTTTGGATGTTTTTCTCAAACTATGTAAGTTTCGGTTTTACCCGAACCTAGAAGAGCGGCCGAATATACTAATCATATATTTTTGTATGAATTTGGGCAAAACAATGTCTGTCAAATCAGCAGTTATTTATAAAAAAGTAATAAACGTAAAGTCCACTAATTTTCAGACAACCCTGGGTAATGCAGCCATATCCTAGAACACTAAACAGCGGATAATCACAGCAGATAATTGTATAAGGAACGAGGAAGTCCACGTTACGCCGCGTTACCGGTAACGTGTTACGTTGCGTTCCGTAACGGAGAGTTATTCTGCTCTGATTAATATTACTTACTAGATATCGGTTACGCAGGGGGTTTAATTACGTACCTGGAAAATAATAGTAATAATTATAATAATAACCACGAGCCTCGACCAGCCCCTTAGGAGGCTGTCGTTAGGCGGCTGGCTTGATTCAGAAAGCAGTACTACTGGACACAGCTCGTATTGTTCGGAGGTTCCTCTCTCTGGAGCCCTGGCCATCGGTAGCTTAGACCCTGTTCCCGATACCGGTGGGCCTCTATTTTTTATATTTTTAAATGTTTTATTTTTAAATATTAGGACTAAACTATAACTACTATAACTAACTATTCAAACTATTATGCCAAAAACCTCCACAACCGCGACATATGCAATCTTAGGGAATATTTTCTACACATCGGGTATGCATCGAGATGTAGTAGCAGTGAACAAGGGACTCACCCCGCTCTCCTTGGCGAATGAGAACTGGGGCAAGCCTGTAGTCCTTGACACTAACGACCGCAGGGAGGTATGGCAGAGTATGGACCTATACGGACGCTTTTTCCAGACCCTACATGGGTCCGATGTAGATCAGTCAGCGTCCGTAGCCTGGCTGCGTTTCGGTGATCTCTTTGGGGAAACCGAAGGTTTTGTCTGTGCAATTTTGGACGAAGTTATCATGACGAATAACTAACGGAGATTTATTGTGAAGGATGGCACGGTTGACATCTGCCGGGCATGTCACCGGCCGGGTAAATCAATCCGCCACATTATCTCTGGTTGTTTTCAATACTCAATACATTCGGCTAGCTAACGAAGAGTACTTGCATAGGCACAACCTTGTATATAGGCAGGATACATACATCGTAGTCTTTTGACTTACTACTGGCCACCATACTACAGCATCGCCGTGGAGCAGCATGGGTAGACCACGTAGAGCAAGGTCATCATTGACCGACGAACACTCTTTAAATATCTCTACTGAATCGATGAACGCTTCTACGTCTTCGGGGTCTCGGCTCTGACCATCGAAGCGTGAGGTACACTTAGACATGTTGCCAGACTTACTTGATAACAACGACGGTGTCGGTGAGGATGGTGCGATCGCAGCGCCGGAGCCTGCGAGGGGTGCTGATGGCCCACCTCCTGCATACGATGCCATGAGGGATTCGACAAGCTGCCGATTCCCTTCCGCCTGAGTCTTCGCGAAGGCGGTAAGAAATAGAGTCAACTGATTCCCAGACATGAGTACTGGCGCAGGTCTCGCGGCTTCATCTTCCGGGCTGGATTGAGCGTCACTCACGTTAGCGTCCGTAGCCGTACGTGTTTTGCGTGGCGGCATCTTCTATATTAAATAAATAAATATTCACCGTATTCTTCAATATGTAGGTGCAAAGCAAGATTTCGAACACAGGTATTGCACGAGCAGTCGGGCACAAACCGGTTTAGATTCGGGGCCCCACGTTGGGCGCCACTTATAACGTTCATTGTTCGGGTTCGTTATTTATTACGAAAACACACTGCACCTTTCATATTTACGTTTATTAGGTAAAACACAAATGGTAGGCACATACAAAACAACTAGGTATTACTTAGTCTTAAACGCTACGGTCGCGCACTCGCTCCTATATCGCTCATAACTGGAATATAGGTGATGGCACCTGTGCTGTAGTAACATGCGTTTCATCCCTCCTCATCAGATGACCATACCAGGACAAACGGTTTCCTTTCAACTTTTCTTTCACTGGCGCCACTTACAAACTGCCTCTAATATATTCCTTTCTCACTGTATCCATTCTCGTCACTCCGCACATCTAAACATTCTCATCTCTGCTGCATGCAATCTCATTCACAGCCCAACATTCAGATCCATACAGTACGACATGTCTACTCACGGACTAGATTTAGCCCTAACTTGAGGGGCATCCGTGGGTCGCAAGTGTTTCCAGTGACCTGTCGACATTTCATCCATCCTGACTGAGTTGATCCGGTGCGTTACGTCTCGGTTTACTTCGCCATCCCCTTGGACAAGCGTCCCTAAGTACGTAAAGTCGGAGCAGACCGCCAAAATCGCAGAACAGGTTGAGCAGAACTAAAACGGAATTATTTTGGTTCTGCTCAATTTTATGCCAACACTCTCAACCACACCTTCAATTTGCTCTGCCACTCTCGGCAACCAGCATAATGTCACCGACAAAGAGCACATACCAGGGTGCCTCTTCCTGAATGTCTGACGCCAGGGCGTCCATTATCATAAGGAAGAGGTAAGAGCTGAGAGCAGATCCAATATCTAAAGTTAATTAGAAAAGCAAGTATATTGTTATTAGTAATTAAAAGAGAAGGAACTGTGGACACAAACTACATTACAGAATACGTTGCCGCAGTGGTTGAGCGATCGACTGCTGCACTGCGTGTCGCGGGTTGGATTCCCGCACGGCACAAGTATTTCTAGGGCCTACAGATAGTTGCTCCGGTCTGGTTGTTTGTGTAATGTGATTTTATATGCTTTAAATCTACCCACGATCATCTGCCTAGCCTTTTTCCCAACTATATTGGGGTCGGCTTCCAGTCTTACCGGATTCAGCTAAGTACCAGTGTTTTACATGGAGCGACTGCCTATATGACCTCCACAACCCAGTAACTGGGTAACACGGTACCCCTTGGCAAGACTGGTGTCAGATCTCAAGCTTCTGACTACGTGTAACGACTGTCAAAGATCTTCAAATGACAGCCGGGACCAACGGCTTAACGTGCTTTCCGAGGCACGGAGGAAACTCGGTATGTTGATATGGTCACCCATCCACTGACCGACCTCGTCAAGCGTTGCTTAACCTTGATGATCGACCCGTGCGGCCGTTATTATTTAGCCACGATACAGGAGAGTATTCCTATTGTGGGGCAACGTTTAAAAATAAAATAACATTCTCCGATTGAGGAGAATTATATTATAAACATGTACTCATACTCATCGCTACCCATCGAATCGAACAACTCGTAAAATCTGACAGAATTTCAAATTCGTAAACCAGCCTTGTGGAAGATTCGAATACATCATAATATTAAACGATCTATTATGTGTGAATAAAACGTTACGTGCGCCTGCGCAAGTTCATAAGGGTCAGCGACGGTGCACACTCTTTTCAAGATAGCTATACAATACATAACTTTATTTGCAACATGATAAGGTACACATTTCGATGATAGAATTCGAATAAATTCAAATTTCAAAATTCCACGGGATGCATTCCAGTTATCTCACTGAAATGTGTATCTTTTTGTGTAGTAAATAAAGTTCCATATTGCATCTTATATTGCTATCTTAAAAAGTGCGCGCAGTGTTATGTTCCAGTGTGAATTTGACCTTAGGTCAGTAGGCACAGTCAGCCTCATCGCGTGAAGAAAACTGCAAGAGTTTTATTATTAGAATAAATTATTACTTACACTTGTCTGTTTGTCACTGTTGAATGAATAATTATTTTGTCAAGTCATGTTTTTTTTCGAATTGGCTGTTTAAATGTATTGCCCAACGGGTGTCCCTCTATCTGGCATAATGTTCTATAAACGAATATTTTTAAGGCATAAAAATTATTTAATATAATTATTGTTCGTCCGAATTTTTATATGCCCGAATTTACAATGGCATACTTTTAAGATGGCAGAATTTTATTTGGCATAAACTTTGGCAACTTCGATTAGTGTATTATTGATAGAAGTTTGGCAAAGTTTAAAATCCGCATAATTTCATGTTTAGCATAACGTTTATTTCGAGCGACGATTATGTGGTACAATTTTAGTTGGCATACTATGAAGATAGCAGAATTTGATTTGGAATAATATTATTAGGCATATTGCCATTTCTATAAAATAGCATTTTTAACATTAAATTAAAATTAAAACATTGTCTTAAAAAGTCAATATGTTGTGCTACAAGAGTTAGTGACAGAAACGAATCGCTACAAAACCAACAAGAGGTGGAGGGGCGAGGCGGCCCACGAGTTGAGGAGCAGGTGTTTTAACGCTCGCCGCCGCGGCTACACCTCCAATTTGCTCTGGACCTCTAGGCCTCTCTCGGCAACCAGTACAATGTCACCGGTAAACAGCATACACCAGGGTATCTCTTCTTGTATGTCCGACGTCAGAGCGTCCATTATCCATTATCCATTATACAAGGAACGCTCATGCCGCAAGGTCAAGTGATCTTGGAGGTCATGATACCTTGGCGTTCAAGGTCATGATACCTTGGTGGTCAAGGTCAAGTGACCTTGGAGGACATAGTAAAGTGACCTTGGAAGTGTCTGGAATTCCAGTGCCCTGACACTGGAATTCGATCACATGGAAACAAAAAGTAAAAAGAAACATATATTTGAAAGTTCTGTTATTAATACCAGGCCCCTCAGAAAGTATTGCGAAAAAAAGTTTTTATATGTGGGAGACTGGCCAGTTATAATGTTTTTCGAAAATATGATTATTTATAAGTAAAAATAAGTAAGTTCCAATTTCAAAATTTCCCTCCACATTTTTTGCGAGTTAATTCAAAGTATTGTGTCTCACTGAAATATGGATCTGCGCCGGGAACATTTTAGAGCTATGATTTTATACGATTTCAAGTGTCGCCTGAAACCGGATGAATCGTACGATAGACTTCAAATGGCATTCATGGATGAAGGCCCTTCCAAGGCAACCGTGTATCGTTGGTATAACGAATTCAAGCGCGGTCGACCAACTTTGGGGGATGACGAAAGAAGCGGTCGCCCTTTGACGGCTGTTACCGAAGAAAACGTGCTAGCAGTGAAAAATTTAATCCAAGACAATAGGCGAATTACATATCAGGAGATTCAACACATATTGAAGATTGGATCGGGAAGCGTTCACGAGATTCTACACAGCCATCTTCGCGTGAGGAGGATAGTATCACGCTGGGTGCCGCACAACCTCACCGATGCTCAGAAGCAGGCCCGGGTGGAATGGTGCCGTGATATGCTTAACAAATTTGAAGCAGGCTCGTCTCGGCGTGTTTACGACATCGTTACAGGTGATGAGTCCTGGATTTATCAATACGACCTAGAAACCAAGCGCCAGTCGACTGTTTGGGTGTTTCAAAATGAGCCAACGCCTACCAAAGTGAAGCGATCTAGAAGCGGGGGTAAGATTTTGATCGCTAGCTTTTTTAATTTGACTGGCCACTTGGTATCAATTCCCTTACGGGATCAAAGAAGCATTAATGCCGAATGGTATACTACCAAATGTTTGCCAGAAGTTTTCTCTGTTATAAGCAACAAGCGACCAAACACAGGGCTCCGCGGGCTACTGCTCCACCACGACAATGCACCTGCGCACACCGCACTCAAAACGAGGGACTTCCTGGACAGCACGCCAGTCAAACTCCTGGGTCACCCTCCTTACAGCCCTGATCTAGCACCGTGTGACTTCTTTTTATTCCCAAAAATAAAAAATCAGCTCAAAGGGATACAATTTTCGTCGCCGGAAGATGCGCTGGCTGCGTTCGAGCAGGCTGTAAACGAGGTGTCTGCGGCGGACTGGAAAAAGTGTTTTGAAAACTGGTTTAGGCGCATGAATCTTTGTATAGAGGCTGGTGGAAAGTACTTTGAAAAGATTTAATAAAAATATATGTACGTATAGAACAATTTTTTTTAGTTTCGCAAAACTTTCTGAGTGTCCCACGTATGTATTTCTATGGATTTTATTCAACCTTCTACTTAGGTAGACATTAAACTTATTTTTGGATATTAAGGTTACACTAGTCAAAAATTCTTCCATACAAACGTAGTTTGGGGATTATTCCACTGTTTGACGATGTACGTTCAAAATAAAATGTGATATCAATTTGTCTCATCATTATCTAGGCCTGTATGGAAGCAAAAAAGTAAAAATAGAAAATATTTGAAAGTTATAAGCGTCGAAAGTTCCACATTTCGACACTAATTTTAACGCATTTTTGGGCGCAAATAAATACCATAAGAAGACGGAAAATTGCAAAACGGCCTCCATACAGGCATAGATTAGTAGTTCAACCATGCAAATAACTTTATTTTGAACATATAAATTTAGTAGTTTTTTCATGATATCTAGACAGCCAAAGGTCTGTTTATAAAATTTCGCGCGCCCGATTTCGTCCTAAATCATTATCCATTTCGCTACAAATTTGCAAAAGTGTGTATTCGTACGCGAATTAGCTTCCTATTGCTCATCAAAGCATCTATATCTTCCACACGTGTTGCCGGTTGATATAAAATGCATTTTAACCCCGCGCACAAAATAGTTCGTGCCGTTGACTAGTGTACCCTTAAGTAAACATTAGTTATTTGTGCAACAAGAGAGCAAAGTTGGTTTTTGCTGCGAGTGTTGATTTTGAATCCCGAGCAAGCGAAGCAATTTATAATTGAACCACGAGCGTAGCGAGTGATTATAGGTTAGAATCCTAAGCGCAGCGAGGGATTCAAAGACACGAGATGCAAATAACTTTGGTCTAGTGTAACACATACAACTTTTCACCTCAGCAGCGAGAACATGTTACCTATAGTTAAAATGTGTACGTCATCTTTTGTCTTTATTGTGGCTTTCAACATTGAGTAAATACTCCACATTATACACAAGATAATTATATGGAGTACGATAACAGTACAGTCTCCGAAAAATTGTTTGTACCCTTTTTAAGCCTCCATTGCTTAAAAATATCATAAGCTTTTAGATATTTTTCGCGACTTTTCAGGAAGAAAACTTAATTCTGCATTTTTTACATACTGCTTCAATTCTTCCGGTGTTAAATAGCAAACTTCATCACTGGATTCACTCATATTTATTTATTATTTTTTATTAATACCCAACGTGTTTCGAACTTTGTAGCTAGCGTAACAGAAGAAGAAAACAATAAAAAGTTAAACCCCGCTATTATTTAAAGATGCGTTCGGAAATTGCACCCCGCAGGTGCAATTTCCGAACTATTACTAAATTATTCTGTCACAATAAAGATGGTTATAACTTTAAATAATTATTTAGATACATGATAAACTTCGTAATTTTTCTTCAACATCTCTTTATTTGATAATAAAAAAGAAAACGATTATTAAGAAAAATTATATTTACACGCTTAACAGATGATTTCAAATTTTACAGTTATGATGTGTATCCGAACGTTTTATTGTTGGTTTATTTTTTGGGCGTATATGTTTTTGAATCTGTAATCCAGAAGCAGAATTAGATCATAGCAATTTCGGTTCCCGGCAACATGCTGTTTTTTAGGGATCCGTACCCAAAGGGTAAAAACGGGACCCTATTACTAAGACTCCGCGATCCATCTGTCTGTCTGTCCGTCTGTCACCAGGCTGTATCTCATGAACCGTGATAGCTAGACAGTTGAAATTTTCACAGATAATGTATTTCTGTTGCCCCTATAACAACAAATGCTAAAAACAGAATAAAATTAATATTTAAGTTGGGCTCCCATACAACAAACGTGATTCTTTTGCCGTTTTTTTGCGATAAAGGTACGGAACCCTTCGTGCGCGATTCCGACTCGCACTTGGCCGGTTTTTTCGTATCGAAGTGAAAGTGACAGAAAAAAGTGAAGTTCAGATCTTTCGAGTGTTGTGAAGTCATTTAAAAAAAAATTACTTTGTCTCACGCTCGCAGCAAAATCGAATTTTGCTTACTGTCTTTAAACAGCAAAACCTGCTTGTTTGAGGTGCTGAGGTGAAAAAAAGGTGCATCATTTATTGGGTCGATGTCCGTGAAATAAGTTGAATGACACCATTATTGCTAAGGTTTAAGTAAGTTTTAAAGTAAGTACTTAGGTAGAGGTACTGTTAAAGGATTGGAATAAGTAATCTAGGCTTCGCACTTTAGGTACATAGAATTTATTCAAAATAATGCGCTAGAGGCCACCAGAAGGAGTTTCTGCCAACCTACATGCTGAAAGATTCGATACAGAATTGATTTAGAATTGTGGTTACTATTCAAATGCTGTCCGCGTAAGGGGGGTGACCATAAGCTCTTAGAGTAAGGTTATTTTGAGATCGCGTAAGTGACAGATGTATACAAGTCATATACATCTGTCCCTTACACACACTAAAATAACCCTACTCTGAGAGCTTATGGTAACCCCCCTGATAATGACATAAATATGTATGGGAGCCTGGGGAGATTTGATCCTTCGGAAGTCTTTGTTCATAAAAATAATAAAGCTACTTAGCATCTCGAATTGTTTTAAAATGGTAATTCCAAGTCTACTAAAATAATAGTTTTTTTTTTTTGCGAAAATCCTTTCTTTGATTGATATTTTAGATATAAGTATAATAACCTGAAGTTTGAAAAAAAAATTGATGGCGATAGAAATCAACCTTTACAATGCATGTCCTCGAAAAGATTCTTTTCAATGCAGTTGTTAAACATGGCGTACTTTCAGAGACTATAATTATGATTCGAAAGTTAAATCTTACGCATAGGCATCTTTCTGTTACGCGGTCGTGACTTTTGTTTACGAGCTCGATCATTATGTTTGCAGTTTAGTTTTAAATTTATAAGTCAATTTAAAAAAGTTTAGTAGCAAGGAGTTTTCAAACATAGAATAAAATAGGATAGATTTTCTACGAGGAAAAATTAATGATTTCGTACGTTTTAGCATTGAATTCTCAAAAGTCTTATAAATGGTTGTTTAATATATTTAATTACCAGTTTTAATTTAATTATTTTCACATCAACATTTGTCAAAAATCGAATAGGCTGTATAGATAGGCTATTTCGTTGAAAAAAAATATGTACAGTTGCAAAAACGCGCCATAAGTAAATTTAAAAAAGTTTAGTAGCAAGGAGTTTTCAAACATAGAATAAAATGGGATACGATTTTATACGAGGAAAAATTAGTGATTACGTACGTTTTGACGTACGTAAATTAATGATTACGCATTGAATTCTCATTTTTTTTTAAATTGTTGTTTAATATGTTTAATTACCAGTTTTAAGTTAATTATTTTCACATAAACGTTTGTCAAAAATCGAATAGGCTGTATAGGCTGTTTTCTTTGTAAAAAAATATGTCCAGTTGCAAAGACGCGCCATATTGAAAATTTTATTTTTTGTGAATAAACAAATCTAATTCTTTGATTTGTTTTTACTGTTTCTCATAACTGTATTGAAAAACGTCGTGTGATACACGGGTGTGTAGGTAATTGCAAACTCGTGTCATTAAAAACCCTCGCCTTCGGCTCGGGCTTGTTAATGACAGCTCGTTTGCAATAACCTACTTTCCACCCTTGTATCACAATGTACTATTTCAATACAGTTGTTAAACATGGCGTACTTTCAGAGGCTGCAATTATGATTCGAAAGTTAAATCTTACGCATAGGCATCTTTCTGTTACGCGGTCGTGACTTTTGTTTACGAGCTCGATCATTATGTTTGCAGTTTAGTTTTAAATTTATAAGTCAATTTAAAAAAGTTTAGTAGCAAGGAGTTTTCAAACATAGAATAAAATGGGGTGGATTTTCTACGAGGAAAAATGATGATTCCGTACGTTTTAGCATTGAATTCTCAAAAGTCTTTTAAATGGTTGTTTAATATATTTAATTACCTACCAGTTTTAATTTAATTATTTTCACATCAACATTTGTCAAAAATCGAATAGGTTGTATAGGCTGTTTTCATTGAAAAAAAAAATTTCCAGTTGCAAAAACGCGCCATAAGTCAATTTAAAAAGTTTAGTAGCAAGGAGTTTTCATACATAGAATAAAATGGGATACGATTGTATACGAGGAAATATTAATGATTCCGTACGTTTTAGCATTAAATCCCCTTTTTTTTAAATAGTTGTTTAATATATTTAATTACTAGTTTTAAGGTAATTATTTTCACATCAACGTTTGTCAAAAATCGAATAGGCTGTATAGGCTGTTTTCATTGAAAAAAAAAAATGTCCAGTTGCAAAAACGCGCCATAAGTCAATTTAAAAAGTTTAGTAGCAAGGAGTTTTCATACATAGAATAAAATGGGATACGATTGTATACGAGGAAATATTAATGATTCCGTACGTTTTAGCAGTGAATCCCCTTTTTTTTAAATAGTTGTTTAATATATTTAATTACTAGTTTTAAGGTAATTATTTTCACACCAACGTTTGTCAAAAATCGAATAGGCTGTATAGGCTGTTTTCTTTGTAAAAAAATATGTCCAGTTGCAAAAACGCGCCATATTGAAAAAATTTTTTTTTTGAATAAACATGTCTAATTCTTTGATTTGTTTTTACTGTTTCTCACAACTGTATTGAAAAACGTCGTGTGATACAAGGGTGTGTAGGTTATTGCAAACTCGTGTCATTAAAAACCCTCGCCCAATAACCTACTTTCCACCCTTGTATCACAATGTACTATTGCCAAGCAGCCAAACTGTGCGGAAAGTGTCACTTTTTTTTTACTAGTGCTTTTTACTTTCCTGTACTTTTTTAATTTTTAACTCCAACGTCAGCCCGCCGCAAAGAGTTTTTAGTATTTGAGAAAAGTTTTAAAAATTAGTTAAGTACAGATTATCATCCATATAAAAGGTAAAACAAAACTAATACTTCATTTAAGGCGTTTTTAAGTACTCTATTACGCCTTTTCTAAATAAGGGTAATTTGATGAGAATGTCAGATCGTAGAAAGCTACATTTGGCTACCCTGCTCTTTGGCATAATTCTCACAAAAAAGCCAGACTATCTATTTAGTAAACTTACCTGGTCCCGAGATGTAAACAAGGTCAGAACGGGAGCTTCTGCCTACCTTTTGTTGACGTCTCACAAAACTGCTGCATTCCGAGGCAGTTTTAAATTCGCTGCCTCTCGTATCTGGAACGATCTTCCTCCGCCGTTTCGTGCTATGAAGACCATTGGAACATTTAGTACTAATTTCAAGCAGTACTTATTACTCAAGCAAAAAGAAGCCAGCGTATAAACTTAATTACTGTCATGTTCCTTGCTCTTAGTTTATGTTTTCTGGCGAACACTACACTGGAGACTTTACTACACTCAGTAATATTCACACCACTCTGTTTTATTTAATATTTTCACTTTGTTTATTTACAGAAATTTCTTACTTAATTCACCAATTATTTATCTTTTTTTTTTCTTCTCATTTTGACAGCCGACGTCAACCACGGATTGGCGCGCTCTCTCGTTTGTCTACGGTTTCGACAAATGACTATTGAGCCGTCGGGTTTTTGGTCGTATATTTATTGTGTTTTATTTACTTATTTGTTTTATAAATTATACACAAACATACTGTAACTCACCTTCTGTGTTTGCACTATTTTGTTATTTGTTTTATTCTATTTTATTCCTAATATATATATTGTATGTTTCGTTCCGTGAGTGTGTCCGTGGCATCAACAGTGGGCCTTATCAGAATATCAGCGCAGTGATATTTTCTTTTTAATATCGTTGCACATGCTGAGATAGGAGCCTTTTTGGTCTCGCACGGGGTTTTTTATATTTTATTGTTGTTTGTGTTTTGCTTATCTCGTGTCTCCTGTGCGGGTCACAAATAAATATATTTTCTTTCTTTCTTTCTTTCTATTAGATTTTGATCAATAAATTAATTTTAAATATTCATTGGATATGTTTGGCAGAATGAATATTTTGGTCGTGCCTTTTTGCGTTACGACGTGACAGCTATTTGCACATGCGCAGTAGATATGCCCGAGGAACTATGAACTATTAATTAATCTGTGGATATGCTGAGCGCCCTTGAATAAGCGCCATTTTGTTAATTTCTTGCTTGGTTCAGATATATTTTTTTATTTCCTCGCACAATGCATAGTAAAATGTTGTATGATACACGTGCGTAAGATGATTTCCGACTCGTGTCGATTTATCCACTCATCGGAAATCACCTACTTTCCGCACTTGTAGCATAAATAACTATTTCATGATTGAAAGAACCTTATGAAACTAAGTGACTACTGAAATAATATAGTTATTTCTAATAATACCCTCGTGAAGGCTTCATGCATTCATAATTAGAAACAAAACGTTCGTAAAACGTTCGTAGAAGAACCGCCTACTTTAATGGCTGTATTGTTCGTAGGTAGGGTTCACAGAGCAACAATCCGTTTCGATGGCCATTTATTTTGTTAATTGATTAAAAATACTTTCACGTCGATCTTTTTAGGGTTCCGTACCTAAAGGGTAAAAACGGGACCCTATTACTAAGACTCCGCGGTCCGTCTGTCTATCTGTCTGTCTGTCTGTCACCAGGCTGTATGTATATCATGAACTGTGATAGCTAGACAGTTGAAATTTTCACAGATGATGTATTTCTGTTGCCGCTATAACAACAAATACTAAAAACAGAATATAATAAATATTTAAGTGGGGCTCCCATACCACAAACGTGACTTTTTTGCCGTTTTTCGCGATAATTGTAAGGAACCCATCGTGCGCAAGTCCGATTCGCACTTGGCCGGTTTTTGTCAATGTAAACTAGATGAGGTCGGCCTTTTCTAGCTGTAATACAAAAACAAAGTCAGAGTAGACATGGCACTGTCAAACCTATCCAAATAAAGCAAGCGTGTCTGCTTATCGAAATTGGCGACCCGTGACAATTTTGACAAAGGTTTTTTTTTTTTTACAGCGGAAATTTGTGCTCAGCGCACAATGCGCGGGCACGAATATTATTTCTTCTTCTGTTATCGTCCGAGTAAGCATCGGATAATCCCAAGGGGATACACACACTCTTGGGATAAAAAGAATCCTATCCATTCAGGCCAGAAGTAGTATATTCGTGTGCCAAGTTTGAATCAAATTCTTTCAACGGCTTAGTCGAGACTAAGCCGTTGAAACTTGCCGTTGACTTTCTCGAAAGGTAACAAAAATACAGACATACACACCCTCGCAATAATATTAGTAACAATATGTAGTATATTTTATAGCTGTGTTGTATATATATATTTTTTTTTTTATAGATAGGCTCGCGCTTGACCTCTATCTCACCTGATGGTAAGCGATAATGTGGTCGACGGTGTAACACGCTTGCCTAGAAGTAACCTATTCACTCTTGACTTAAAGACCCCAAGGTTGTAGCTATCTGGAAACACAGACTCCGGCAGGGAATTCCACTACTTAGCTGTACGTATAATGAAAGTATTTTCAAAACGTTTAGTGCTTATGGGTGGGATGTCCACCATGTACCGATGGCGCATCGCCGTACGTCTTGTAGTCCGATGATGAACCGGGCTAGGCGGAATTGTCATGCAATTCCATCGCACTCTCCCCGAAATGCAACCGGTAAAAAACCGACAAGCTGACAACACGACGACGATGTTCAAGGCTTTGGAGCTTTGACTCGATATTCGTGTAGTTATTAGTATAGATGCAGCAATACCGTGCTCTGTGGTTCATATCGATGTGTATAATCGACTTTTAATTGATGAACCACTTTTTCAAATGGTTCAAACGCCACAAATCGTTTCGATAAACAAATGTCATGTCATAAGTTATTAATCATGTTTGCTTTGCTATTTTTAGTTTAAATCGTTCAGTCTATTGTTTTTAATCCGTAGGGAAATTTAATCTATTAATTTTAGGTATCGCTTTTCACAGATACTCTAGGTAGGTACAGTACACAGCACGTCAGTGGTAACAAAACAAGTATATGTTGGCCTTTTATTCTATTGAAACTTTGTTGGTACTATGCTAGAGCAGTTCAAGGTCAAAGAGTTACTAACGATGTTCAGTTGACTGTACCCACAGACTACCTAATCCGTCAAAAGTGTGTTATAGTGGCGATTTGATAAGAAAATTGTTGTTGTTCTTGCTATGAAAAGAAACAACGAATTCCTAGATGTTCTGAAATCGATAATATCTGTGGCCACTTTATTTCATAAGATTTTTTCATCATCATCATCAGCTTTATAATGTTCCCACTGCTGGGACACAGGCATCCTCTCTGCGAGGGGGCCTCGCGGGCCCAGTGCGGGTTGGTGGATGGAACACGTCTTCGAATTTACACAAAGTAAAGCGCCTGCCTCGGTTTGAAATCACGACCTACGACACGTAAGTCGGGGCCATAGAAATACAAAATACAGGTCGGGGCTGTTACTACTGGGCCACCACTGCTCTTTTCTTGTGAAGATTTAGGTGGTTACAAAAGTAGTTTCTTTCGCATTTTAAAAAAAAATTGACATTGCTTTGTTTTTACTAGATACTGTATTACTCGTATAAAAAAAAAACCGACGAAGTGAGAGTCGGACTGGCGCACGAAGGGTTCCGTACCATTATCGCTAAAAACGGTAAACATATAACGTTTGTTGTATGGGAGCCCCACATAAATATTTATTTATTTGTTGTTGTAGCGGCAATAGAAATACGTCACCTGTGAAAATTTCAACTGTCTGGCTATCACGGAGCCCTAATTATGATTATGTTTAATTTTTTAGTTCCTGTTTATGTAAAAAACAAACAAAAATAACTGTTCAAGGTTACATTCAAAGCTTAATGTTTTCTAGTTATATTAGCCTTACTTAATAATAATTATAATCTCATGCGAACTTTAAAACTAAAATCTAAGCTTCAGAAAAAACATTAATGTTATTTTTACAAAAACGTGAAGCAAGTGTTACGTACAAACTGGGTGTTACGTACTTTGCGTCACGCAGTCGGGTAAAAAAGACGTGGGTACAGTACACTAACGTTATAAAGTGGTTAGATTTGATTATTTGTAAGTTTGTAATGGATAAACTCAAAAACTACTGAACCGATTTAAAAAATTCTTTCACCTATGGAAAGCTTAATTATTCCTGAGTAGGCTACTTTTATCCCGAAAAAATCAACAAGTTCTGTGGGGTGTGCCCCGGGTGCGAAGCCGCGTTTATCGTGCTAGTCTTAAGGTTACACTAGTCGAAAATTCTTCCATACAAACGTAGTCTAGGGATTATTCCACTGTTTGACGATGTACGTTCAAAATAAAAATCACTATCAATTTGTCTCATCATTATCTATGGAAGCAAAAAAGTAAAAAAGAAAATATTTGAAAGTTATGAGCGTCGAAAGTTCCACATTTCGACACTAATTTTAACGCATTTTTGGGCGCGAATAAATACCATAAGAAGACGGAAAATTGCAAAACGGTTTCCATACAGGGATAGATTAGTAGTTCAAAAATGCAAATAATTTTATTTTGAACAGATAGATTTAGTCGTTTTTTCATGATATCTAGACTGCCAAAGGTCTGTTTATAAAATTTCGCGCGGTTGGTTTCGTCCTAAATCATTATCCATTTCGCTACAAATTTGCAAAAGTGTGTATTCGTACGCGAACTAGCTTCCTACTGCTCATCACAGCATCTATCTCTTCCGCACGTGTTGTCGGTTGATATAAAATGCATTTTAACCCCGCGCACAAAATAGTTCGTGCCGTCGACTAGTGTACCCTTAAGGCCGTATACTGACCAAAAAATCTTGAGCATTCCTATTGGCCTAGCGGCACTGGTGGCACATGAATTACGGTAGTGAATACGCCCAGATTTTGGAATAAAATCTTTATAAAATCGAACATTGGTATTTCGAAAAAAAAAAAACAAAATGTTCGTTATCAAATTGTCAATCCATTAGTGTTAGTACAAAAAATAATTAATGAACACTTTATGAGGAGATGCATGCTATCAATAATTATTTCACATTTTTATGGTTTTGTTGGAAGGAGATTAGTGAAAAATATACCTCTTAAAAAAAAGTATACTACCATTATAGAATCAATATTATGTAGAAATTTCATCTATTTTTTAACCGACTTTCGAAAAAGGAGGATGTTCTATGTTCGACTTCTTGTATGTTTTTTTCTGTATGTTTACCGATATCTCCGTCAATTGTGGACCGATTTTGAAAATTCTTTTTTTGTTTGAAAGAGTATATTCCGAAATTGGTCCCATTTTAATTTGGTGAAGATCTGATGAAGAACTTCGAAGATATACAACAGAACTCTTCAATAAATAACGGAAAATCTCTCGGGACTGCTGCAGTCGCATGTCTGTTTATTGTTTATACCATTTCATAACATAACATCACGCCAGTACGCTCTTCTCTATTATTCGGGTAATCTATTCTGGCGTTATAGGAAACTTACTAAACAACTTGCCTATTAGGTAGGTACAACTAAAAAGTGAAAAATAAAAACTTTTTTACAAAAAAATACTACCGACTTCCAAATAAGAAAACTACAAAGTGAAAAATAACTTTATTTTTGGAAGTCGGTGTCAGTAACGCAAAAAAATGGTACCTAAGAAAGACACCGACTTCCAAAAATAAAGTTATTTTTCACTTTGTAGTTTTCTTATTTGGAAGTCGGTAGTATTTTTTTGTAATTTTTTTCTTTTATTAATTGATATTTCTTTTTAAATAAAGAGTAGATAGCTCTTAAAAACTGCACAAAAACGACTAGCGCGGCGTTTTGCTCGGGGAGGCGCCTCAATTAATTTTATAATAATTATTATAATAAGCAACTGTCTTCTTTTATATTTTTAAGATATTTTTATTGTAAAATGTGCCTTATGTTATAAATAAATAAATAAACGATAAACGATTATAATTAAAAGGTAAAAAGACTAGACTGCCTGGTTGGTCTAGTGGCCGTAAATGCTGCTGCTGAGCTTGAGGTCTTGGGTTCTATTCCCGCGTTGGGTAAAGTGTATTGTGTTTTCAACCCCCGACAGAAAAAGAGAGATGTTATACGTTTGACGTGTGTACCTGTGTGTTTGTGTATTTGTGTGTTTGTGTATTTGTCTCTGGCATCATAGCTCCTAAACGGATGAACTGATTTTGATTTCGTTTTTTTTGTTTGTTAGGTGACTTCATCGAGAGTTTTCTTAGCTACGTTCGATGAAAATCGGTTCAACCGTCAGCCAAAAGTTATGGACGTTTTACTGTTTGAATCGGGGTGTTTTCGCAAGATATCGTGTCATAATTACGTTTTCAATAGATTGTCGATCGAAGCGTGTCTACTACTGGATAAATTATGTAGCATGTAATGAAAATTAGTTAGTGGCTTTTGAAATTTTTAAGTTTAACTTGTCTCATTTGTAGCACGGAGTTGGGTTTGTTCCTGGGCTTGTTGTTTCCTGGTTGATGGCAATAGGCTCGTCCTCTTTTATAAGGCATGTAAATATAACTTGCAATATGTGGGTGTATTATAGTGCATGTCTGCCTGTAATACGTGATATTATGTTGTTTATTTAAGCTGGACTCGTATATTATATTCTTTTGTCCGTACCGTACCTCCGTCACGGTAATGACATCTATACAGTGTTGTGACTCGGCCCTGTCCTTGAAATATTTACCTACATCTGCGCGGTACGTTAACACGCGATAGGGCTGCCCGTCTTAAATATTTTAATTCAATTTACCTACTTGAGTTTCTTTCTAGTTTTAATACATACCTGTAAAAAAAGAAAAACAATTACGTAGTAGTAGGTATATAAAAATATTTTATACTCTTGCCTTTCGGCGTTTCCAGCAGCCTAATTGCGTAAGTGAATTCTCCAAAGCAAACGAGTCGATTCCTTCAAAGAATCAGAATCATTTCTTTCAACTTTTTCGGTATTGCGAAACTAATTTGGAAAGAGTACAGACATCCTCCTTTGAGTAAGTTCATCTACTGCGTTATGTTTCATCAAACTCGAACATTACACAATACCAATAGTGAAGTTTTATCTCGATTCTTCCGTTTTCGTTCATTCTTTACAATCAATTCTACGTCAAAATATTGTTAATGGAAAGGAGCATAACCTTTCCGTTTCAGAGTGTCATATGCAATACGTAAAGTCGTTTTTGGGAAAGAATCGACTTGTTTGCTTTGGAGAATTCACTTACGCAATTAGGCTGCAGGTAATTTCAAATGTTATCTCTAGGCGCGTTATTGAATAATTTAAGCAACCAAAACAGCACAAGTTAGTTGATAATTTATTTTTGCCCTGTTAAGTAAGTACTTTATTTATTTGGGTAAAACAAACTGTGATACTTTACATCTTACAACTTAGGTAGGTACTATTACAAAAACGCCCAAATCTGCAACCAACTACATTTCCCACGGAATGAAAATACATTTAAAAAAATTGCATGCGATTTAAATACAAAAAAAAAAAAAAAATATTATTATCAAAATAATATTAAAAAAACATCCATTATCAAAATGAAAAATATTAAAAATCAAATTAAAAAAAAACAGTACCTACTTATTTTAATCAAATATTAGCAAATGCTTACAAAACCTTCGTTCGTCACTGCGGCGCGTTCGCGTTTCGCGAATGTTTGTGTGACGTGACGAGTGTTGGCTGAACTCGAGGCGCGTAGGTATGTTTGTATCAAGATAGAATACTTCCATCGCGAGTCGGTTTTTTCACCCCGTTCATAGGCAAGGCGATACGATAGGACGACATCACACAGAAATGAACACGCGATGATCGCAGCGTCGTAACGGAGATACGGGGCTATTCTTCTTTGCGTCCAGAGTTCTTGGATCGCGATGCTGAAACAAAACGGAGGTACGGTACAGACAAAATAACATATCTGGACCCAGTTTTACACGTGCGAGAACACATCGCAATCATAGTGATCATTCACCATAAAAGTTGTTAAACGTATAACTATCTACCTACCTTTTTTTTTTTTTTTTTTAAAACGTTGCCCCGCACTAGGAATTTCTTCCTGTATCGTGGGTGCGTTTACAAACATATTTGTACTATTGAGCACGATCTTTTTTGTATCAAAACTTTTTTAAGAACAAAGCAACTCAACCAATAAAATTAAAAAAAAAAAACTCTATAACTCACTTGTGAATAGTAGCAATGAAAAAGTCACTGTTTGATTATAGGTGTCATTGCGTGCCTAATTGCGGTGAAATTAGAGCCACTTTATGAGCAAGTGTGTTGCAAAATATTTTATTTATGGCAGATGTGACATGAAATAAAGGACCACGAATAAGTATTAAAACTTAATTATAAAAAAATTAAAAAACTTTTTTACAAAACAAATACAACCGACTTCCAAATAAAAACACTACAAAGTGAAAAATAACGTCAATTTTAGAAGTCGGTGCCAAAAAACGAAGAAACGAAAACAGGAACACAATATGGCTACCGAATTTTTTTTTTTCTTTTTCCAATTTTAATGTAGCCAGTGACACTCGCAAGGTCAAGACGTATCGATTGACGTAAGAATCATCAAAATCAGCCAACGTGTTTGGTCTCTAGAACGCCACATAGGAACATACATACATATATACATACATAGACTGATAAACACATAACCCTCGGCAATCGGGTAAAAAGTAAACACTACGTTTAAATCCTGTTATATTGGATAGGTGTGCAAGATAAAAAAAGTGTAAATTAATAAATCCATCTAAAACCAGATGTTGTTTATAATTCCGTCATAAGTTTTTGTGATATTTTATAATGCTTAATTTATTATCTTGGCCCGACATTTGTAATATAAACAAGCTCTCAAGGCAAACACGTTACGAACCAGTTTCAGTAGTTTTCCGGAACAATTTACCGAAAATAGTTATTTGGGTTGCCTGCACCCATTGACATATATATCTGCATCCTGATTGCGTAATACACTAAATCAAAACTTCCATTACAAGCGAAAGAAGTTCCTAATCTATATTTATGTTTAAAATCGTTATATAGTCCTCGCCAAACTTCTTGGCCGCCCTGAAGTTGGCTACAATGGCTGCGTAATAATAAACCTCATAAAAAAAAAGCCGACTGCTTAAGAAGTGTATTAATAATAACACGTAAATAGGAAGAAAATCATGCTGTGCAGTCGGAGGATACATATTCGCGAGCAAGCTGACCAAAACCAGATCTAACCTCCAACTGCACAGAATGAATTTTTACTTAAAAAAAAATCTTTAAAAAAAAATGGGTCCCCATATTATGGCGACCAAAATCCGCCATAGTGCCCTCGATATTTTTTGGCAAATCCACCACACTATTACCAACCACTGCATCTCCTGAGAGCTAGAATTATCAGTGGGGCAACCAGAAAAACGAATCGAAATCGACGATTCCTGATGAAGTTTACCTACTTGTATCTTGGATCTTGCAACGAAAACCTAGTCTGTTAAATGATCAGATTGCGTGAGTTTAATCTACGGAGGCTGAAAGAAAGGAGGAAAATCGATGCACTAGAGATGATGTGCTGGATACGTTTGCTGCGGATTCCGTGGACTGCTTACCGCACCAATGTCTCGATCCTAAAAGAACTTCACATCAAAGAGAGATTATCGTCGACTGTTCAATTACGAATACTAAAGTTCTTTGGGCATATAACTCGCAATGAAGACTCAATGTCGCGTCTTGTAATCCAAGGCAGAATGGAGGGCAAGAGATCCCGGGTTCGCTCCCTGACCAGATGGGCAGATCTTATTAAAAACATCACCAAAGCTACGATGATCGACTGTTACTAAACTACCCACAATGCGTCCAATAGAACCGACTGGAGACGCATGGCAAGAGCCATCATGTATCAGGACCCACCCATGACCACCACCACTCTGCCAAGAGTGCCCGACTAGGAAGAAGATTTGGTAAATAATCTTAGATTAACAACCGTTGTACATTCTAAAGTTGGGTTTAGTCCAAAATAACTTTAAAGCTTGTAAATATATTTTTGACATACATAATCTCCACATTTTTTTGTTTGCGTTACTTTTGTCTAGACTAACATTGATTAAAAAAACAAATAAATCATTATAAAAACCAGTTTACCTTTAAGATATGCGATGAACCAGACTAAAGACCGTAATTATCATAATAATTTATTGATCACATTAACATTACACTTTATTATTAGGTATTCTACTGACGTCATCCGTTTCTCTTTTTGGGACAATCCCACCGCACTATTCCCAAACGAACGTAACTCCTGAAAGGCAGAATCAACAGTCAGAACATTGCGGTGGTCGCCACCAGAAAAGCAATGAATTTCGAAATGAAGCTAGACGAAGTCCCGGAGAATGAATTTAACTGTCTTGGATCCCGCAACGAAATTAATCAGGAAAGAATAACGGAGAAATAGGAAAAAAAACAAATTTCCACTTCCCTCCATACCAAGCAGGAGACAGAACAAACAAGGCCAATAGGCATAAAGGTTCGTTTAGAACTGGAATAAGGTCCGTTTACTAAATGAGGAATCTTTTTAATAATTACTTATGAAGAGTAAGCGACTTTCCTGAAGGCTAGACGCGATTTGATTTATTATCACAACTATGGGCGATTTAAATTGATCACAATTCGATCGATTTGCACTGTGTGTTGTTCGTATTTTTTTAAAGCAAATGTATTAGTTATACGAAAAAACATTATTTCACAAATAATGTACATGAATCAGAAAAAGGGAGCAGTGGTGGCCCAGTGGTATCGGCCGCGACTTACAAGTTGTAGGTCGTGGGTTCGAGCCCAGGCAGGCACTTAACTTTGTGAAAATTATTTCATCACCACTGCTCTCAAAACGTTGAAGGAAAACATCGTGAGGAAACCGTGTCCTAGAACCAAAAAATCGAAGACATGTGACATCCGCCAACCCGCACTGGGCCCGCGTGGTGGATTACGGCCCATTCTTTCTCACAGAGAGGAGACCTGTGTCCCAGCAGTGGGAACATTAATAGGCTGATGATGTGATGTGATGATGTACATGAATCAATAATAAAAAAAATTCAACCCTTTTAACCTAGCTGTTACTAAAGAGTATGCTTTAGAAAGTATACTTTTTACGGCACTAGATCAGAGTAAGGGCTTTAATTCTTGTAGATTCCTACTCACGCTACGCAGAAAAAATATACCGGTGATAAAATGTTAACCAAAGAGGTAACATGTTATTTTACGAGTATCGTGGTTACCAAAGGCAGTGGTAACCAAGATCAATAATGGAAGATAATATGAAAGTAACCAAAATATGTCCAAACCTTTAGGTATCGTAATTTAAAGTGATTTTCGATTCGATCTCTGCTCTAGGGTAAATTACATTGATAGCTAGCTAGCGTGCTGGTTCAGGCGCTTTTATTTCGTGTTTCAGACGAGTAAGGTCGCTTGAGGTCACGGCCAGGACGAAGGTTGACCAATTTTCCTACTTAGGATCGCGTGTGAACAATGTTTCATCTGATTTCTGACGACTATTCGATCACATCGTCGATCGTACACCAAGTAACCTACTTATCTTGTTTTTCGTGTCGCTGGTATGCCAGTAACTTATATATTATTCGTCCAAAACTTTGTAAGTACCACGGCATCGTCGGTGTCAGAGCATAGAATAGTTTGGTTGTGATTCAATTATAGATTTTGAGTTAGTTTTACTTCTTCAAAAACAAGTATTAGGATGGTAGGTACGATTTAATAAATTAATTATAAAAATAATGAATAACGCTTGTTTTGAGGATCGCTGGACCGATAAGTTTACAATTTTTTTTGGGAACGGGAAGGTAACGATTGTTTTGAATTTTCACACGATTGAACAATCACTGTTTTAATATTATGACTGAACACAAAGTAATTAATGTAAAGTTAATTACTGTGTTTATTTTTGATATACAACAACCAAGATCCAAAACTCTTACACACGAAAACTCAACCTGTTGCGACCTCGGAGCACTAAGACAGATATAGAAATACTAGAAATTGGACCTAACAAAGCGTTTAACTTTGTAACTGCTCTTTTTGCGTTGGTGATTAAGGCTACTTTTAAGGGGACTAATAAGGGGAAATACATTATGGACTTCTTGACAATAGCGTAATAATACTGAGAGAATGTCACATTGTTAGTCATGGACCAAGTGATTTTTCAGTGCACTATGTATTATGATACTGAATACTGATTTAAACTTCTATATTTATGACATTGTCTGATTATTATTCCCTCTCACAGAGAGGAGGCCTGTGTCCCAGCAGTGGGAACATTAATAGGCTGATGATGTGTGATGTGTGTGTCTGGTTATTATGAATATCGTTACGTAATGGTTGAGCAATTGCGCTTATTTCCATGCATTTTGTTTGAAATTTGAATGGAGTAGGAAGCCGCCCATGACATGTCCGCGCCCGACGCCATTTCTATGTGGCCTGCGCCTAAATCGCTTATGTAATTATTTTTTCAACACACTTGCTCATAAAGTGGCTCTAATTTCACCGCAATTAGGCACATAATGATCACCTGTTATCAAACTGTGACTTTTTCACAAGTACGAGTACAAGTGAGTTGTAGAGTTTTTTTTTATTTTATTGTTTGAGTTGCTTTGTTCTTAAAAAAGTTTCGATACAAAAAAGATCGTGTTCAATAGTACAAATAAATTAATGAACCTATTGCTTGCTCATTTCATGCAACTTCGTATTTAAATAGATATTTTTAAACTTGTACCTACGTGTTTAATAAATAAAACTTTCACTCAAATAATTCTAAAGTTTTACAGAAAACTTGAAATTCCCCATTTTGTACGTGGCTAAAACGCTATCCACGAAAAGCAAAAAAAAAGTATCCTCATTCTTTTTGTCTATATAAAATTTCATTGCGAAAAATTTTTCACAACTTGTTCTTACTGTTGATATGACAGTTATTTATTAATAACAATGTCTACAAGTACTAATAATGGTGGTGCAAATCAGGTGACACCAACTGGTGGTAGGCTTCGGCTGAGGGTTTGCGACCACCCACCGGGCAAAGACGTACCGCCAAGCGGCTTAGCCGTGTTCCGGTACGATGCTCGGTGTAGCCACTAGAGGACTTGGGTCGAGATAGCTGTTCCACATCAGGCTGACCAGCCTGAAGTGGAATCCGCGAAAGCGGGATCCGAGGCACGGTGCGCCGCTGGCCGACCGCAGGTAGTTGGAGGCCCAAGTAGCCATACAAGAAAGGCTGGCCCGCCAACTGTTAAAAAATCCCGGAATGCGCCATCGTACTAGTTGGCGACCAGATGGGGAGGGCCCGATGGACATTCCGGGGAGGGGGGCTCGGGCGTCCCCGCAGTTTCCGGACTAGTGCACCAATGATGTTGTCCTATCAGTGCGTGGCTGAAGGTTAGCAGCGTGGAACCTCGTCTCAATTCCAACTCCTCTCCTCCATTCACTCTTATAAAATATGAATGCCAAGGAAACGGAAAACTAGATTTATACAGCGGCTGCACCCCGTTCCCCACAAAGTGCACCTCACCAACATTCGAGGTCTGCACTCAAATCTCTCTGCAGTCCACTACTACCTGGAGACTGAGAAACCAGCGCTGTTTTTCGTTACGGAGACGCAGATAGCGAGTCCGTCAGACGTATCGTACATATCTTACCCAGGGTTTACCCTGGAGCACAATTTTAAACCGCGCGCGGGTGTGTGTATGTACGCCCGTGATGACACTTGCTATCGGCGTCTTTGTAACCTTGAGGACTCCAAATTCACAACGCTGTGGGCTCTGGTGGACACAAGTCTAGATAAAATTATCTACGCCTGTGTCTACCGTTCGCACAGCGGAGATCAGGAGACATCCAGGCTCACAGAGTACCTCAGTAAGGCGGCTGATGCGGCACAGCAGCGGTACCCTTCCACCCAAAAAGTGTTACTGGGTGACTTAATGCACACCATCAGGAGTGAATCTTCCCATACCAGTGCACTGACCATGTTGGACAGGAGATGCGTAAGCTTTCACTTGCGCTAAACCTTACCCAGCTGGTTCAGGGGACAACGAGGGTGCTGATTCTCGATGTTGATTCTCACACGGCCAATTATTTGAACCTTCTGCTGCAACAGATCCAGACCGATACTCTGTGTCGATAACTTCACCTTTGGGTAGTTCTGACCATTGTCTGGAGAAGACTGTGGCCGTCTACTCCCGGCCCGATCCCAGCCCAAGAGGCACCCGGCGGGTATGGCGGTACAGGTCAGTAGATTGGGATGGCGCTCTTTCTTCGCATGCTATCCTGGTAGCCTACTTGCTTTTCTTCGGCTGATCCTTCGTCGTGCACGGACGCCGTGACGGATGTGCCGCGTCAGGGAATGGAGTACTACATTCCGTTCTCTGTAGTAGCAATATCCAGCGTTGACCGGCCATGGTTTGGCGCCGAATGTTATCTTAGGCTTGGGTCGACGCTCGATCGCGCAAATCGAATGACGTGGGTCAGAAGAAGAAGGCCTTCAACAGGGCTGCCAAGTCCTGCAAGATGGTGTTGAGAGGTGTTCGGTTCGACCACACAGGCCGAATATGGACCAAACTAGCTTCTTACCCAGCAGGAAAGCGTTTTGGTCCCTGGCTAAGTCGGTCGAGTCGAACTTCTGCCGTCCCTCACTACCACCACTGCTGAAACCCGACGGGCCCACTCCACTTTTTCGGCATCTTCACGTGACGCGCGGCCCCCTCCTTTTCCTAATGGATGCGAGACGAGTATGTCGGACATTCGCATCCATCAAAAGGACGTCCGTAGGGTGCTGCGGAACATCAACGTGAACAAGGCTAGCGGCCCTGATGGAATACCTGTGAGTCTGAACTGTCTCCGATCATGACACACCTATTCTGCCTTTCGTATAAGACTGGAAAAGTGCCGAATGAATGAAAGCAAGCTAACGTACAGCCCGTGCCCAAGAAGGTCAGTTGAGCTGACCCGGCCAACTACAGACCCATCTCTGTAACGTCCATACTATGAAAGAGTATGGAGCGTGTACTTAACACGAAGCTCCTGGCATACCTAGAAACTAACGAGATCCTTAGTGACCGCCAATACGGTTTCCGCCGAAATCAGTTTATAACGATTAGTGTATATGTGTTTGAATCTGTAATCCAGAAGCAGAATTAGATCGTAGCAATTTTGGTTCCCGGCAACATGCTGTTTTTTTCAATAATATTACTTAAACCAACTGTTTCATAGATATGAATATGCGATCAAAGATTTAGGTATTAATGACTTCATCATTGTAATTAATTTGTTAATCGATTATACCTACCTTCGTCAATTAAAAAAGAGTTATTCTAGTGATCCTAATTGATTTCCTAATGAAACAAATTCTTAATGCTCTTGACACGATTATATTAGGTTAGGACCTACATATGAAATTGGCGTTTTGTAAGGGAGGAACATAAAGTCGTTTTTTTAATATAATACATTTATTTTCCTGTCTTCGGTCCACAGCACTGAAACGTTGACGACTAAAATTTTATCCCTGTTAGTGGTTAACAGTGAAGTGCCGTGTTCGACCGACGCGGTGTGCGCCTGGAAAGTGGCTTGCCCGAATACGGCGTTGCCCGAAAACCCATCTTCCCAAGGACAGTGGGATGAGCCGCTCTGCAGATTGGAACGGAATAAACTCATAAATACGTCCACCAATACTGCTGAGCGTGCTCGCCTACTGGCTGTGGGTGAGTGGGAGTCGGGCCTCTGGCTACAGGCATTACCGTCACCCAACATAGGTACAATGTTGAGTGACATGGATCGCTACATGTCTGCGCCTTGGTACTGCCAGCGGCGCTCCACATCGTTGTCAATGTGGTGAAGCAGTCGACCGCCTCGGACACCATAGCCTATCCTGCAGTAGGAGCGCTGGTCGGATAGCACGGCACGCCAGCATTAATGACTGAGAAAACTTCAAACGGCGCAAATATAACAACCTTATTGGCAGTTATATGTTTGAGCCGTTTGGGGTTGAGACATTAGGTCCATGGGGTCCGAGTGCTCATCGAGTGTTTCGAGACATTAGTAAACGGTTAGTCGACTGTTCGCGTGACCAGAGGGCTGGCCTTTTCTTCAGCCAGAGAATCAGCATTGCCATTCAACGTGGCAATGCTGCCAGCGTTCTGGGCACGTTTCCCATTGACATCGATGTGGATGAATTTTTTGATGCGCAATGAGCCCCTTTTCCTCTCCCCTTTGTATATAAGTTTGTTTTGTTATTAGGCATAAGATTAGAAATATTCAATTGTATATATTGTTTAATTTATAAATAAAAATAAATTAATTTATTTAATGAAAGTATGTACCATTGATATCTATGCACTTTTGCCATCTCATAGGTAGTTCATTGATCCCTTTACTAAAAAAAAACATTCGGACGGGAATCAATAAAATCTTTGAAAGCGCTTTGGACTGCCCCATCAGAGTGGAATTTTTCCCCTTGCAAGAAGTAATCGAAATTTCGAAAAAAAAAATGGTAATCTGTTGGAGCAAGGTCCGGGAAGTACGGTGGATGTCTTAGACATTCCAATTGAAGCTCCTCTAATTTGGTAGCCGTCTGTTGCGATTGAACAGCCTCGGCTAGCTTTTCCATCATGGTTTGCAGTTGCTGACAATAGACATCCGCCGTAATCGTCTGGCCAGATTTAAGAAAGCTGTAGTGAACGACACCGGCACTAGTCCACCAAACGCTCACAAGTAATTTTTTTTGAGTCAATTTTCACTTGGGGCAGGATTTGGCTGGTTCGCCAGCCATTGCGATGAGCGTTTCCGATTATTGTACAGGATCCACTTTTCAACACAGGTAATGATTTGATATAAAACCCCTTCATTATTGAGCCGGTTGAGTAATGTAACGCAGCAGTCGACGCGCGTTTGTCGGTTTGCTGCACTCAATTCATGAGGTGTTATATGTGGAACCTCTCCAGTTATCTATGATTATGGTAGCTCTCTAGTAGAAGAGCGACTCGAGGTTAATCTGTGGGTCTTGACTATAATCTGTAATGGCTGAAGCCTAATTAATATGTTGAATGAAAAATCAAGTGAATCTTTTATTATTAAAAGCCAACCTTGAACCATGGTGTCAGGTTAAAAATATAACACAATTGAAATAAGGGAAGAAGAAAAAATAGTTGTGAAAACAGGAAGAGAAAGAAGTAGTACAAAAAAACGACATCGAAAATGGCGGAAAAGCATTTTAATTATAATGCATCTAATCGAATGCAAGAATGGAAGGAGTGGTACCAGCAATTTTCATATTTCATGATTGCATCAAAGAAAAATAAAGAGGATGATGCAGCAAAAATTGCCGTCCTGTTGAATCAACTAGGCTCCCACGGAATTGAAATATATAATACTTTTGAGGTTAAAGAAAGTACCACCTACGAAGAAATCATAAAATTATTTGAAGATCATTTCTTACCAAAGAAAAATGTTTTACATGAAAGATACAAATTCCCTGGTCATCATTATTTGAATATATAACATACTTACCTGGAAAAGAGATGCTTATTGCTGATGCCTTGTCTCGTGCACATTTAAAAGTTAAACCCAAAAATGATGTGGAACTAGAATGTACAGTACATACTGTAGTAAAAAGTGTAATGAATAAGAGACGTCAGCAACAATTCATCTCTGAAACTGCTAAAGACCCTGTCATGAAGGAAGTGTCCAACTTTTTGAATACTTATAAGTGGCCAAATCAATTACATGGTGAAATAAAAGCTTTCTATCAAATAAGACAACACTTATATATGCATGATGGGATATTATTCTTTGATGACAGAGTTGTTGTTCCCCAAACTATGCGAAAATATGTATTGGAAATACTTCACACCGGTCATCTTGGTATAGACAAAACTGTAGCGAAAGCTAAAACTAACTTGTACTGGCCTGGCATGTCTAGGGACAGTAGGGACATAGTAAATTACATTAACAAATGTGAAACCTGCCTTGAGCTCCGGCCAAAAAATAGCACACAACCAATGTTGTTAACACTTGTACCTGAAAGGCCTTGGTCCAGACTTTCCATGGGCATTATGGAGTATAAAGGGAAGCATTACTTAATCATCATGGATTTCTATACCAAATGGATAGAAATGCATGAGATTAAAACCAAATCCATCCAAGACAATTAATACATACATTGAATTGAATTTTCCATTTTTGGGTACCCAGATTCAATTGTTTCTGATAATTCCCCATTTAACAGTAAAAATCTTATTGAATATTTATCTGACAGAAACTCTAAACTAATAACGAGTAGTCCTCACTACCCAAAGGGGCATGGATTAGCAGAAGCTGGTGTGAAAATATCGAAAACATCTTAAAGAAAAATGAAAAGGCACTGATGTCAATGAATTACTGTTTGAATATAGAAATAGTGAAATACCCAGCTTGGGCTATTCCCCCAGTCAATTAATGTTTAATAGACTTCTAAAAGATAAGCTAACTTTTTCACCCAAAATATTAAAGCCTAGCACTCCTAATTCCATAGAAAATATGATAAAGATAAAAAAATCGCAAAATAACAGAAAATTATACTATGATAAAAGTTCTAGAAATCTGCCCCAAATTCAATCACATGACCCCATACTATTCCGATATAAAAATTCATGGAAAGAAGGAAAGGTATTTAAACATGCTGATACGCCCAAGTCATGGTGGATAGAATGTAATGAGAATAATAAAACAAACAGGCGAAACAGACAGGATACAATATTTAAAAGGTATTATAAAAACTATGATGATCAAGTTTTTTTTTTATTTTTTTATTTGTAATGGGTTTGCTCTTGACTCTAGTCTAGGTCATAGGTGACAGAGACAGAGTCTACGATGGAGTGAGCTTACCCAGAAGAAGCCTGTTCACTGTAACTTTGAAGAGATTCGGGTTGAATGCGTTCGGAAACACAGACGCAGGTAGTGAGTTCCATTCATTCGCTGTGCGCATTATAAAGGATGTTTGGAAGCGCTTGGTTCGAATTGGTGGAATGGCAACAAGGTAAGGATGATAACTTGCAGTGCGTCTAGATGTCCGATGGTAGAAGGGGGCTGGTGGGATGAGGTCGTGGAGTTCTTGAGCACACTCACCGAAGTACAGTCTGTAGAAGACCGACAAGCAGGCAACTTTGCGGCGATGAGCCAAGCTGTGAAGCTTGGCGTCCACCAGTTCAACGTCGCCAATGAGCCTCTTGGCTCTGCGTTCCACTGAGTCAAGCGCGGCAAGCTGATACTTAGCTGAACCATCCCAAAGGTGGCTGCAATACTCCATGCAGGATCGGACTTGTGCTTTGTATAGGGTTAAAAGCTGTCCAGGCGTAAAGTATCGCTTCACTTTATTTAGGATGCCCAGTTTTTTGGCCGCGATTTGGGCTTTGTTCACAATGGAGGAGCCGAAGTTGAGGCTGGATGTAAACTTCATGCCTAGGAGCTCGAGCCGATCAGTCACAGGAACAGACGTACCCCGAAAAGTAGGAGTTTGAACGAAAATACTCCTTTTTGCGGTAAAAAGACACGCCTGTGTTTTGGTGGCGTTAAAGGAGACCAGATTGTCATCACCCCACTGGGAGACAAGGCTTAAGGTTAAATCTGTCCGCTCCACCATAGCCTCTCTCAAGGAAAGAACTTCATCCACGCTGGTTTTTGCGCTGGACAAGTATCTCTCTGAAACAGTACTGTCATCTGCGTACCCAACAATACCAGGCTGAAGTAAGTCATTGATGTGCAGCAGGAAAAGAGTTGCAGAGAGAACAGACCCCTGAGGAACTCCGGCATCAATAGCCATAAGGTCTGAGGAGCAGCCGTCAATGACTACTCGGATCGACCGTTCGCTAAGGAAGTCTGATATCCAGCTACAAAAACCAGCGGGGATGCCATAAGCAGGAAGCTTACTGAGCAGACTCGCGTGCCAGACCCTGTCGAAGGTCTTCGAGATATCAAGCGATACAGCAAGTGCTTCGCCGTGTCTCTCGATGGCTTCGCCCCAGCAGTGCGTGACATACACAAGAAGATCGCCAGTTGACCGTCCCCGGCGAAAGCCATATTGACGGTCACTGAGGAGATTGTTGTCTTCAAGGTAGGCCAGCAACTTTCTGTTCAGTACCCTTTCCATAACTTTGGACAAAATGGAGGTAATGGCGATTGGACGGTAATTGGCAGGGTCTGCACGATTGCCTTTTTTGGGCACTGGTTGCACATTTGCAAACTTCCAGGATTTCGGCACCGTCCCTTTTACAAGAGAGAGGCGGTACAAGCGAGTCAACACAGGAGACAGTTCTGGCGCACACTGCCTCAGCACTCTCGCTGGAATGCCGTCAGGTCCGCTGGCCTTGTTCACGTCTAGACTGCACAATACTCTCCGGACCTCTTTAGCGTGCACAGCGATCTCGGGCATCGAAGAGTCACAATGAGGTACAGTAGGTGGTTGCTTGGAGCCAGCGTCCAGACGTGAATTGCTAGCAAAAAGAGATGCAAATAAATTTGCTTTGTCACTCGCAGAGTAAGCCAGCGACCCATCAGGTTTCAGCATCGGAGGTAAGAAATGGGCTGACAGAAATTCGTTTCAACCGCTTTAGACAGGGACCAAAACTGTTTACTACCCGGAGGGTGCGATGCCAATTTGGCCCCAATACGTCCAATATGGTCAAAACGTGCCCGACGCAGAACCCGCTTGCAGAACTTGGCGGCAGAATTAAAGGCTCTTTTCCTCGCGCGAACCCTACGCGCTCTAACTTTGCGGTCGCGGGCCCCGACCCAGGCTTGGTAGGCAGACTCTTTTCGAGCCTCAGCGTGGGCGCATTCTGCATTATAACAAGGGTCGGTCTGCATTATACCAATTATATAAATATTGAGAAAGATTCTGTACACAATACTGAAGAATTAAGCAATGATAATTCTGTAAACCATGGTGATGAACCAAGCAATAATGACAATCATAATTTAAGAAACAGAGATATGATTAAAAAACCTAGTAGTCGCTTCAGGGAATAATTAAACAATACTTTTACTGTATTTCCAAATAATAATTTTATTGATTGATCCTAAATAAAACACTATATGAAAGAAAAGGTTAATTTCTAATTTTAATGAAACATACTACTTAAAAATGTTTTAGTTGTATTAGGTTTTGTGTTTTTAATGTTTAAGAGAAATGTTTTAGTTGTATTGAGTTTGTTTTAATTTTGAAAAGGAATGATGTTATATGTGGAACCTCTCTAGTTATCTATGTTTATGGTAGCTCTCTAGTAGAAGAGCGACTCGAGGTTAATCTGTGGGACTTGACTATAATCTGTAATGGCTGAAGCCTAATAAATATGTTGAATGAATATTAAAGTGAATCTTTTATTATTAAAAGCCAACCTTGAACCATGAGGTACCCACTGCAGGTTTGCGATGGATCTGCTTCCACAATAGCCTTTAATTCTTCATTATCAACTTTGGTCTCCGGCCGTCCACGGGGCTTGTTCTGCAGGTTAAAATTTCCAGAACGAAAACGTTGGAACCAAAAACGCACTGTATTGACTTCTGTGGCGACGGTGTCGCAAATACCGTCGCCATACACATACGATATTTCAAGTTTGCCATTTTGTAAACTGACTGGCGCAAAGAAAAAACCAAAAGAGGCAAAAACAAATGAATTACGGTTTTCCAAACACAAAAGCATGAGTAAATAGCTGTATAAATTTAAAATTGGAATTCCAAACCAAAGAGGAAATATTTGAGATCAAAGTGGCCAGTACGACAAAACGCCAATTTCATAGGTAAGGACCTAATATATTTTGAGAAGCTGGTTGCTGTCAAAATTATCTATTGCTCGCAGAATAGTATGATGTATGTATAAGTATAACGATGACAGGGGTGAGAGCTGTGCTGGATACGAGAAGCACAGGATCGGGCGACGACATAGGCCTCCCAAGAAGTCCTCACTTGCTCCCCAAGTGACTTAAAAGTTTTATAAAATCCATAGTAAATTTGAATCATTTATGTTGTTATGGCAAATGACGAAGTAGTCAAGCCGATTACATAGGCAAACCTGGTTTACCTTGAAGATTCTAGGTTTACATAAAGTACACTAGAGATATATTTATCAATGCCTATTTATGAAGGTATGGCTATAGAGGTGCATCTTACTGTCAGTATCGTATGTAATATTTGAATTTCATTTAAATAAATTACCTACATCGACGATCAATTATTTTAACGACTACAAAACGGATTTCTTGCAATTGTATTTCTATTTCTGCAACAATTTCGTTTATGATGACTCAAAGTCTTGGCTGGTGACCTATGTAGCTATTTCTAAAATGAAACAAAAATTGTCAAGCAGAATGATCTCAACTCCCAACAGGATGATCTAACCCGACAATCTACAGTTAAACTTATGGTCTGTTGAAGCCATCAGCGGGCCGACAGATTATTTTATTTCGTGATGTTAGAGGCTTTGATCTCTACAAAGCGATTTATAAGGTGTTCTAAGATGGAACAAGTGAGCACAAAAGAGGTATGTCATAGCCTGTTCACTTTTTTTTTAAAGACACGGAACACAGCCGCTGATAGATAGATCCACACGATGAGAATGCCTAAAAAAAGTCAGTACCTATCCCAGATCGCCGGTTTTCATCTGATGTCTGTTCTTCTGAAGAATTTGGGACGCGCCGTTGGACCAAAATCTCTTCCAACGCCTTTCCGAGTACACTACCCTGACAGGTAGTGTAACTCCAGTGCAGCCTGTGCCTCAATATTAAATCTTTCCACTGGGCTTGTGCTGCCTCCGCCTGCTCTGCCGTACCGATACGTATTATCTCTTCCTTCACAGCCGTTGAAGTTTTCACTCGTATCTCTAGTTAGTTTTCATAACAACTTGGCTCAGGAAAGTGAGGAGACCCTAACCCTAATAATGAGACAAGGGAAGGAAGAAGAATACTTATTACCCGATTATGGCGAAGCAAAAGGGTGGTTATGTTTTTAACTGGTATGTGGGTGTATGTATGTTCATCTATGGAGGAAGGCGATGTCGACTGTGACACAGTTTATGCTAGTACAGTCGTCACCGTAATCTCTTAAGCATGTTCATGATTAGATACTCACTTTTTTGTCAGTCGTCAACTTAGATTAAGAGAAAATAGTTAATTTGACTGTTACAAATAATTTATTTTTTTATTATTATTTATTATCTATTCCCTCATAACTTCTAAACTACTTATTATAATTTGACAAATGAGGTGTTGTTGGAAGCGTCTTGTTTGTCCGCTGGTTATAGGCTATAATGTCACAATTAAAACATAACAAAATTCAATTGCATAAAATCAAATTCCTGACCCTACTTCGTCAGCACCCTAATCTGATGCTTGAGAATAGGGCATTCAAACTTATCGGCAATAACCGCCAGAATGCCATTGCCGCTAGCACGCACTCTGCGCAAAAAGGAGGCAACATTTTCCCGCAGAATGGCAGCAAACCCATCTGTACGAGCCTCAAAGAACATACCAGATGCGCTGCAGAAATGTGGAAGGCGCAATAGCATCCTAAACGCGTTGTTGTATTGGACGCGCAAGGCGGCGAGGGTTTTTTGCGAATGGGTTTTGTGGCTATGCGAAGCCACATTAAATTGAATATGGCGTCCTCTAGGGGGCCCGAAGTAAAATATGCCCCACCCCATCATGTCTGGTATCATTGAACAGGTATTTTAAAGTGAAGATGGGGTTTGTACATCATATTTTTGTCAAGCGTACCGTTTTTAGAGCGTTATTTTTCAGTAGTCGGGCTTTAGTTTTTAACCGACTTACCAAAAAGGAGGAGGTTCTATGTTCGACATTATGTATTTTTTTTTGTGTTTGTTCACCGATATCTCCGTCAATTTTATTGTGGACCGAATTTGAAAATTCTTTTTTTGTTTGAAAGAAGATGTTTCGAAATTGGTCCCATTTTAATTTGGTGAAGATCTGGTGAAGAACTTCGGAGATATACAACAGAACTCTTCAATAAACGTCGGCAAGTCTTTCGGGATTGCTGCAATCGCATGTCTGTTCATTGTTTACACAATTTCATTACATAACATCACGCCAGTACGCTCCGCAGATCTCTCATTTCACCGGTTATGTTCAAGTTTCATGGTATTTGGGTAATTTATTCTGGCGTTATAGGTTACTAAACAACTTGGCTATTAGGTAAGTACAACTAAAAAGTGAAAAATAAAGAAACTTTTTTGCAAAAAAATACTACCGACTTCCAAATAAAAAACTACAAAGTGAAAAATAACTATTTTTGGAAGTCGGTGTCTATATAGCAAAAAAATTGGTACCTACGAAAGACTCCGACTTCCAAAAATAGTTATTTTTCACTTTGTAGTTTTTTTGTTGAACTTCAAACCAACATGTGTGGTTATTAAGGCCGTACCCTGACCAAAAAATCCGCATGAGATATGAGCATTCCTATTGGCCTAGCGGCACTGGTGGCGCATGAATTACGGTAGTGAATACGCCCAGATTTTAGAATAAAATCGAATATTGGGTTTTTGAAATAAATAAAACTTACAAAATGTTCGTTATCAAATTGTCTATCCAGTAGTGTTAGTATAAAAAATAATTAATGAACACTTTACGAGGAGATGCATGCTATCAATAATTATTTCACATTTTTATGGTTTTGTTGGAAGGAGATTAGTGACACATATAAAGCTTTTAAAAAAAAGTTTGTACCATTTTAGTATCAACATTATGTAGAAATTTAATGTATTTTTATTAATTGATATTCTTTTTTAAATAAAGAGTAGATAGCTCTTAAAAACTGCACAAAATTCGACTAGCGCGGCGTTTTGCTCGGGGAGGCGCCTTAAGAGGAAGAATACATTCAAGACATGTTCGCACGTACATATTACCTACATAGGTGTATATCCTGGTCAACAGAAATGAAATAGGACCAGATGCCTTCGCTCAATATTATTGTTCGTGTCTAACAGATAGACGCACAGTAGTGTCTAACAAGTTGAGCACATTCCATTTCAATAATATGGTATCTAGGGTTAGGTAGGCAGATACAATGTAATCAATCATAAATCAATAATAATGTCGTTTAGATGGCCCATCGGCAGGTCATTTAAACGACATTATATAAAATTTTTTTTAACTGATAATAGCTTTTTTAATGTATGTTTTGCACTCTGAATTAAAACAAGTATAAGATTTCAAACAACAAAAAGTACAATGTACTTAACTAGCAAACTTCGTCATTATTTTTCTTTCTTTCTTTTTTTTTTGGTCTAATACCATCTTCGCATTATTGCCTTTCACAGCAGTTGGATGTTTCAAAGTCTATAACGGACATAGGTAGGTAGAAACACTTTTTCTGTTTTATATTCGAGAAGATTTATGGCAGAAGAAATTTTTTTATGACTAAATAACCCCATGGATTCTTCACAAAAATTAGTTTACATCTTTATATTTATTGAAGGACATGTATATTCCAAGTGATTTGATCTCTGTTGGTGGGTGAGCCCAGGCTTCATACATTTTTGCTCCACAGAGAAGAAAAGAAAGAAAGAAAAATATTTATTTGTAACCCGCACAGGAGACACGAGAAACAAGCAAAAACAAAAATTACTTTTTTAGGGTTCCGTACCCAAGGGTAAAAACGGGACCCTATTACTAAGACTTCACGATCCGTCTGTCTGTCTGTCTGTCTGTCCGTCTGTCACCAGGCTGTATCTCATGAACCGTGATAGCTAGACAGTTGAAATTTTCACAGATGATGTATTTCTATTGCCGTTATAACAACACAACAGAATAAAATTAATATTTAAGGGGGGCTCCCATACAACAAACGTGATTTTTTTGCCGTTTTTTGCTCGATATTAATAACGGCAACAGGTAGACGCTTGAAATATTCACGGAATATTTAGTTGTATATTCACTTCATGCGACTGAAGCATGATAATAAAACTAATAACTAAAAAAATAAGTTCAACAAAAAAACTACAAAGTGAAAAATAACTATTTTTGGAAGTCGGAGTCTTTCGTAGGTACCAATTTTTTTGCTATATAGACACCGACTTCCAAAAATAGTTATTTTTCACTTTGTAGTTTTTTTGTTGAACTTATTTTTTTAGTTATTAGTTTTATTATCATGCTTCAGTCGCATTTACAAGTAAAACGATGTATTGTCTTGAAACAAACGGTTATATAAGAGGAAAATGTGGTCATATACTGGGTATATACGTACCTAGCTATGTTTTTCTTTACTTACATAGCTCTTAGTCATGCAGTTTATGAAGTAATACACAAACAAGTTTCCGTAAATGTAGGTACGTGGGTTTACCTTGATCTCATGTAGTGGGTCCGTAGTTAAATACGTTTAGGTATCTACCTATCTTGGTTTCAGGTCAGTGAAGGGCAAGAACATCGCCGAGGCTAGCTCTGTGATGTGTGACATACTTTCTACTAGTTTCTGCGAGCGGCATCACCCGCGTTAAAATTGTTTTTTAGGGTTCGGGACCCGAACGAAGGGTCCAAACGGAACCCTATTGCTGTCACTCACGTGTCCGTCTCCGTCGTCTGTCACACAGGTTTTACGGCCAAACAATAGTAGCGACAAATCTTCACAGTATAAGCATCTTGTTGACCCAAAGCCATGCAAATTGTCAAAAAATATTTTATTTTTATTTTTTGTCCCATACAGCAGTAAAGGGGTGCCTGAAAACAAATATTTGACCTACCCCATCGAGTGGGGTATCGTTGTTTAGAGCTCGTTGAGTAGATAAATAATGATTTTTGTTAAAAAAAATATTGGAAAACAAGAACGTGGAATGAGAAGCCACCAAAGTCTGCTTTTTTAACCATTGTACTGAAAAAAAATTATACTTCCCACACTGAAATTTGGTGATAATTTTTATTATTACGTATATTTTACTAACAAAACATAGAGAAATAAGATTTTTCTTTGAAATGCCCTATTTTAATGACCGATTTTTCTTATTACAACGAGAGGGTAAGTCCGATACGCACTTGCCCGTTATTTTTTCCTAATTATTAATCACTAGCGGATGCCTCGCGGTTTCACCCGCGTAGTTCCCGTTCCCGTAGGAATACAGGGATAAAACGTATATAGCCTATCTCACATGGGGATAGTGTACCTTCCCAACGGTGAAAGAATTTTTGAAATCGGTCCAGTAGTTTTTAAGTTTATTCGTTACATACAAAAATATAAAAATACAAATCTTTCCTCTTTATAATATGAGTAAGTATAAATATAGATATAATATTATACCGGGATAAAAAAGTAGCCTATGTACTATTCCAAACTATAATCAAAAAACTGGACAAGTACGAGTCGGTCTCGCGCACGAAGGGTTCCGTACCATTATCGCAAAAAACGGCAAAAAAACACGTTTGTTGTTGGTATGGGTAATAAAATAAATTAAAGGGGGCTCCCCCTTAAATTTATTTTATTTTAATTTAATTTTTTTTTTGAAGTGAATATACAACTAAATATTCCGTGAATATTTCAAGCGTCTACCTGTTGCCGTTATTAATATCGAGCAAAAAACGGCAAAAAAATCACGTTTGTTGTATGGGAGCCCCCCTTAAATATTAATTTTATTCTGTTGTGTTGTTATAACGGCAATAGAAATACATCATCTGTGAAAATTTCAACTGTCTAGCTATCACGGTTCATGAGATACAGCCTGGTGACAGACGGACAGACAGACAGACAGACAGACGGATCGTGAAGTCTTAGTAATAGGGTCCCGTTTTTACCCTTGGGTACGGAACCCTCAAAAAGTAATTTTTGTTTTTGCTTGTTTCTCGTGTCTCCTGTGCGGGTTACAAATAAATATTTTTCTTTCTTTCTTTTCATCTCTGTGGAGCAAAAATGTATGAAGCCTGGGCTCACCCACCAACAGAGATCAAATCACTTGGAATATACATGTCCTTCAATAAATATAAAGATGTAAACTAATTTTTGTGAAGAATCCATGGGGTTATTTAGTCATAAAAAAATTTCTTCTGCCATAAATCTTCTCGAATATAAAACAGAAAAAGTGTTTCTACCTACCTATGTCCGTTATAGACTTTGAAACATCCAACTGCTGTGAAAGGCAATAATGCGAAGATGGTATTAGACCAAAAAAAAAAAGAAAGAAAGAAAAATAATGACGAAGTTTGCTAGTTAAGTACATTGTACTTTTTGTTGTTTGAAATCTTATACTTGTTTTAATTCAGAGTGCAAAACATACATTAAAAAAGCTATTATCAGTTAAAAAAATTTTTATATAATGTCGTTTAAATGACCTGCCGATGGGCCATCTAAACGACATTATTATTGATTTATGATTGATTACATTGTATCTGCCTACCTAACCCTAGATACCATATTATTGAAATGGAATGTGCTCAACTTGTTAGACACTACTGTGCGTCTATCTGTTAGACACGAACAATAATATTGAGCGAAGGCATCTGGTCCTATTTCATTTCTGTTGACCAGGATATACACCTATGTAGGTAATATGTACGTGCGAACATGTCTTGAATGTATTCTTCCTCTTAAGGCGCCTCCCCGAGCAAAACGCCGCGCTAGTCGAATTTTGTGCAGTTTTTAAGAGCTATCTACTCTTTATTTAAAAAAGAATATCAATTAATAAAAATACATTAAATTTCTACATAATGTTGATACTAAAATGGTACAAACTTTTTTTTAAAAGAGTTATATGTGTCACTAATCTCCTTCCAACAAAACCATAAAAATGTGAAATAATTATTGATAGCATGCATCTCCTCGTAAAGTGTTCATTAATTATTTTTTATACTAACACTACTGGATAGACAATTTGATAACGAACATTTTGTAAGTTTTATTTATTTTAAAAACCCAATATTCGATTTTATTCTAAAATCTGGGCGTATTCACTACCGTAATTCATGCGCCACCAGTGCCGCTAGGCCAATAGGAATGCTCATATCTCATGCGGATTTTTTGGTCAGGGTACGGCCTTAATAACCACACATGTTGGTTTTGGATATTGCATGCTGCTAAATCATGTAATTCATTTTCACGATATATTTATATCGTATATAAACCATTGCGTTAATGTTCGCTGCAAGAATGTTTACTTTTTAAAGCATTATATTATTTTATTTTAATTATTGTGAATGTGAAGACTATGTGGAATTGTGGACCATTCTTTTTTTTTTTGTTTTTTTTTTTTTTTAATTTATCTCAGTTTTTTAATCGTGGTCTGGCAGTTTGAGTAGTTTATGCGGCGTACCCGAATGTCCTTTCTTTGGTATTTTTCGTCGAATCGTTGAGCTCCTTAAATTCTGAGTTGAGCTGCTCGGTTATTGACAAATGCGCGCACTGACTGGACAGGTCCACTCAATCTGGCTGGTTCTTTCCTCAAAAGACCATTTCAGACATTAATCTGCATCATCTGCATGGTCTTTACATGATCTAACCAAGATTTTTGTCTGGACTTTAAAAGAGACTGTGACCTCTGAGTTTGTTTCGGCCTTTCTTCTCAGAGTAGTCAGATAGGAAACGCCGACCTCATCAAGTTTTAAAAACTATGATCGACATGTAAAAGTGTTTGTACAAACCAACTTACGGCACTAAAATCATTTATCATTTATCATATGACTTAGCAAGTTCGATTTGATATGACCCAAGGGATATAAAAAAATCGAATTTATTGTTAGCCGAAGAAAGTCTTCCTATTGATCTGCTTCCATTGCAAGAAATGCGGCTAAACAACAAGCTAGGGTCGGTAAATCACAGAACAAGAGAGGATACACGAAAAGGAACAGTTAACAACGTGTGCGCTCGAGTCGACTGTCTGAGAAAGCGGGCGGGCGCCCTGCCGGGCGAGCACGGCCTGTTGTGACAGACTGAGTCACACATTTTTATCACAGTTTGGAAGCAAAAACCGTGATAAAATGCGTGACTCAAGCCAGTCACAATAGGCCGTGCTGACTGCAATCAGACAGAGGCCGTGCTCGCCCGGCTGGTATGCATTCGAGAGGTGTGAGAGGGATGTAGAGTGTCGTAAAACACGTGCGCAGGCGCATCTATTGATAACCATTATTTTAAAGGTATGAATTTATTGTAACAATAACAGTTTTATGACTACCAATTGTCTTTTTCTACAAAACCTATTTAGGTGCATATCTTTTTTCTGCAATGGAATTGAAGGTGGTGCCCATTGTAACAATTTAAGTACCAACAAAATCCTTTACAATGACATATGCCATAACTCTGTTGGACACTGAGCCCCATTTGTCGCATGGTCCCATCCAGATTCGTTCAGCCGTTCCGACGTGATTGCATCCATACAAACTTTCGCATTTATATGATGTGATGTGTTTTGTATGATGTGATTATACATACATGCGTACCAACTCAGTGTAGTTTTGTATGATGTGATTATACCTACATGCGTACCAACTCAGTGTAGTTTTGTATGATGTGATTATACCTACATGCGTACCAACTCAGTGTAGTTTTGTATGATGTGATTATACCTACATGCGTACCAACTCAGTGCAGTTTTGTATGATGTGATTATACCTACATGCGTACCAACTCAGTGTAGTTTTGTATGATGTGATTATACCTACATGCGTACCAACTCAGTGTAGTTTTGTATGATGTGATTATACCTACATGCGTGCCAACTCAGTGTAGTTTTGTATGATGTGATTATACCTACTTGCGTACCAACTCAGTGTAGTTTTGTATGATGTGATTATACCTACATGCGTACCAACTCAGTGTAGTTTTGTATGATGTGATTATACATACATGCGTACTAATTCAGTGTTTTTTTGTATGATGTGATTATACCTACATGCGTACCAACTCAGTGTAGTTTTTAACCCCCGACGGAAAAGAGGGGTGTTATAAGGTTGACGTGTGTGTTTGTGTATCTGTCTGTGGCATCATAGCTCCTAAACGGATGACCGATTTTGATTTCGTTTATTTTTTGTATGAAAGGTGTCTTTATCGAGAATGTTCTTAGCTATGTTTGTTGAAAATCGGTTTAGCCGTTCTATAGTTATGGGTGTTTTAATTTTTGAATCGGGGCGTTTTCGCAAGATATCGTGTCATAATTACGTGTTCAATAGATTGTCGATAGAAGTGTGTCTACTACAGACTAGATAAATTATGTAGCATGAAATAAAAATGTATACGGGGTTTTAAATTTTACTTGTTTAGTTTATGTCTATATTTTCTCCAAAATGATGCGTTATGTTTCAAAAAATTACCCAATGTTTTCACTTTACTTTTTTGTTGTGTTTATTGTACTAACAAATTACTGGATAAATGTTTTATAAATAGTCAAACAATTCAGCCTTCGGTCTTGTGTAAACGCATCATTATCACTACATAATATAAAGTCACCCGCCGCGTCTGTACGCGATAAACTCAAAAACTACTGAACGGATTTACATGCGGTTTTCACCAATAGAAAGAGTGAGAAATGAGGAAGGTTTATGTGTATGACTTGTCACGGGCGAAGCCGGGGCGGGTCGCTAGTTAGGTATATGCCAAAGGTAAAGGTTTAAATGTAAGAATTTATTAAATACCTTTATAAAAATAAGCTATACTTGGCCGCGTTTATAATCCTTGTTTTACGGTCAAACAATCACTTGGCCTTTGTTATTTTTAACAAAAAATGGTTATTTTAAGTAAAATACACAATACTCCATTTGAAATAACATTATAAATTTTTACAACCCCTTAATACAGTCCGTTCAACCGATTTTGAATTATATCCCGTAAGTATAAGGATTGCATAAAAAGCATAAATATGTTACCACAAGTAACTGTTTAATACTGCTGCCATTTGTCATATCACCAACGCGGTCAGAAAAAAAGTCAAAATCGGTTAAACGGGCTGTAAAATTGGCTTATTTAAATGTCTAATGTTATCTCAAATGGATTATAGTTCCATACAAGCAAACTTTGAATGTACCTACTGAATAATTGTGTAACATACATGTACCAAAATAACTGAGGTGTCACACAGTACACACTCACATTTCATCGGGATAGAATAAGATTTTTAAAAAAACTATTAAGTCCGTCAGTTATTATCAGAAAATATTGGAGACATATTTTTTGTTTAACAAATCAATAAAAAATTAAAAGGATAAAGCGCATCAAAGTTCAGGCGTGGGGCTTGTGACGTTACTTGTGAGTACTAAGTTTAATAAAACGTGACCTCACGCGAAATTTCAACGCTCTGTATCGTCGTTATTGTTTTACGACGTTTTTCTTAAAGTCCCTTACGAGCACAAAACTCTTTTGCCACTAACTTGTCTATTATCTAAAACATCGCCTAAGAAATTCGTTTCGAAATGTGAACATTTAGACACAAGATTATAAAATAAAAATAAAAAAAAAACAAAATTACATCAGTTACGAAATGACTTTTGTATGGAGTTTTGATATCAGTAAGTAACTGGCAGACAGAATGATACTGAAACTGTTACCTCACGAAAAAGCGCGCATTGATTGTGAAAAAGAAAACGTTCTCATGACTAAAAACCACAGACTACTATATAGTCTGTGGTTTTTAGTCTGAACGTTTATAATAAATTGTTGTTGGAACTTATTTGAATTTATTTAAGTAAGCTCATCAGATAGTGGAAAAAGAATCGTTCGTGTCTAGCATAAAAAAGGCTTTATTTTAACACTCGCATGTAGCTTTCGAAATTGGCTAAATCGCTCGTGTTAAAATCTCGACTTTTTATGCTCGACACGAAATGTACTATTTACTCATCATCCCCGTTGTGAGGAAACCCACATATCCTGGAACCAAAAACACGAAGACTTGTGACATGAATATTACCTGTATGACTTGACCTGACCTTAGATTAATTAGATTGCAAATCTGTATTATATAGGAAAAAAATACCTTACCTACTTATGTGTTAATTGTGTGGTCAAAATAGTTATTTATTACTTTAATACCTCCTTCTACTAATCGTTACTGTAAATACTTGCCACTAGTGTTCATTATAAATGATTGGCAAATATAAATAAGTACACTTCAAGGATTATGAGTTTCTTGTTGCTTGAATAGTTTTTATGGTTCCGTACCCGAAGAGACCAAACGGAGCCTTATTGCTGTCACTAACGCGTCCGTCTGTCCGTCGGCAAATTATCCTAACAAATATAATGAACGTTCGAAAATTTGTTGGGTTATTGATAATTATGTTTTAATATAAAATCATATTACTAATAAAGGTACGAAAATGCACGGAGATATTTTTCACGTCACGTAATTAAACAAAAATCAAAAAAAAATGTTTTAAAAAGGAAAATCTTTTGGATAACTAAACAAAGCTATCTATTTAAAGATATAAAAACATATTTAGAAATAACAATTAGCAGATAAATTTTTCAGTAGAAGTTATGGTGCAAAATGTTAAAAGTTGAATTTGGGGTGTATCCAAAATCGAAAAAATATTGGATACCTTTACATACTTATTCTAACTAGTACATACATACGTATAAAGAAAGTATTTCAGTCTGAGGAAATATTCACAGAGCCTTATAAGCGATTATCATGTTTAGGTAAAAATACCTAACTTCTCGTAACAAAATTTGTTGGATTATTCTACATCTGTAATCTGTATTACCTCATTTCATCACATGCCAAATTTCAGAGGCGGGAGAATTTTTCGGATGTCTCCATACAACAAATATCCTCGTTGACTGGACTATACGGCCTTAATAACCACACGTGTTGGTTTTGGATATTGCATGCTGCTAAATCATGTAATTCATTTTCACGATATATTTATATCGTATATAAACCATAGCGTTAATGTTCGCTGCAAGAATATTTACTTTTTAAAGCATTATATTATTTTATTTTAATTATTGTGAATGTGAAGACTATGTGGAATTGTGGACCATTCTTTACTTTTTTTTGTTTTTATTTTTAATTTATCTTAGTTTTTAATCGTGGTCTGGCAGTTTGAGTTGTTTATGCGGCGTACCCGAATGTCCTTTCTTTGGTATTTTTCGTCGAATCGTTGAGCTCCTTAAATTCTGTGTTGAGCTGCTCGGTTATTGACAAATGCGTGCACTGACTGGACAGGTCCACTCAATCTGGCTGGTTCTTTCCTCAAAAGACCATTTCAGACATTAATCTGCATCATCTGCAAAATCTGCATGGTCTTTACATGATCTAACCAAGATTTTTGTCTGGACTTTAAAAGAGACTGTGACCTCTGAGTTTGTTTCGGCCTTTCTTCAAAGAGTAGTCAGATAGGAAACGCCGACCTCATCTAGTTTTAAAAATATGATCGACATATAAAAGTGTTTGTACAAACCAACTTACAGAAATAAAATCTTTTATCATATGACTTAGCAAGTTCGATTTGATATGACCCAAGGGATAAACAAATCGAATTAATTGTTAGCCGAAGAAAGTCTTCCAATTGATTTGCTTCCATTGCAAGAAATGCGGCTAAACAACAAGCTAGGGTCGGTAAATCACAGAACAAGAGAGGATACACGAAAAGGAACAGCTAACAACGTGTGCGCTCGAGTCGACTGACTGAGAAAGCGGGCGGGCGCCCTGCCGGGCGAGCACGGCCTATTGTGACAGACTGAGTCACACATTTTTATCACAGTTTGGAAGCAAAAACCGTGATAAAATGCGTGACTCAAGCCAGTCACAATAGGCCGTGCTGACTGCAATCAGACAGAGGCCGTGCTCGCCCGGCTGGTATGCATTCGAGAGGTGTGAGAGGGATGTAGAGTGTCGTAAAACACGTGCGCAGGCGCATCTATTGATAACCATTATTTTAAAGGTATGAATTTATTGTAACAATAACAGTTTTATGACTACCAATTGTCTTTTTCTACAAAACCTATTTAGGTGCATATCTTTTTTCTGCAATGGAATTGAAGGTGGTGCCCATTGTAACAATTTAAGTACCAACAAAATCCTTTACAATGACTTATGCCATAACTCTGTTGGACACAGAGCCCCATTTGTCGCATGGTCCCATCCAGATTCGTTCAGCCGTTCCGGTGTGATTGCATCCATACAAAGTTTCGCATTTATATGATGTACCAACTCAGTGTAGTTTTGTATGATGTGATTATACCTACATGCGTACCAACTCAGTGTAATTTTGTATGTTGTGATTATACCTACATGCGTACCAACTCAGTGTAGTTTTGTATGATGTGATTATACCTACATGCGTACCAACTCAGTGTAGTTTTGTATGTTGTGATTATACCTACATGCGTACCAACTCAGTGTAGTTTTGTATGTTGTGATTATACCTACATGCGTACCAACTCAGTGTAGTTTTGTATGATGTGATTATACCTACATGCGTACCAACTCAGTGTAGTTTTGTATGTTGTGATTATACCTACATGCGTACCAACTCAGTGTAGTTTTGTATGATGTGATTATACCTACAACCGTACCAACTCAGTGTAGTTTTGTATGATGTGATTATACCTACATGCGTACCAACTCAGTGTAGTTTTGTATGATGTGATTATACCTACATGCGTACCAACTCAGTGTAGTTTTTAACCCCCGACTGAAGAGAGGGGTGTTATAAGTTTGACGTGTGTGTGTTTGTGTATCTGTCTGTGGCATCATAGCTCCTAAAGGATTACCGATTTTGATTTCGTTTATTTTTTGTATGAAAGGTGTCTTTATCGAGAATGTTCTTAGCTATGTTTGTTGAAAATCGGTTAGCCGTTCTATAGTTATGGGCGTTTTAATTTTTGAATCGGGGTGTTGTCGCAAGATATCGTGTCATAATTACGTGTTCAATAGATTGTCGATCGAAGTGTGTCTACTACAGACTAGATAAATTATGTAGCATGAAATAAAAATGTATACGGGGTTTTAAATTTTACTTGTTTAGTTTATGTCTATATTTTCTCCAAAATGATGCGTTATGTTTCAAAAAATTACCCAATGTTTTCACTTTACTTTTTTGTTGTGTTTTTTGTACTAACAAATTACTGGATAAATGTTTTATAAATAGTCAAGCAATTCAGCCTTCGGTCTTGTGGTTTGTTTCACTACATAATATAAAATCACCCGCCGCGTCTGTACGCGATAAACTCAAAAACTACTGAACGGATTTGCTTGCGGTTTTCACCAATAGAAAGAGTAAGAAATGAGGAAGGTTTATGTGTATGACTTGTCACGGGCGAAGCCGGGGCGGGTCGCTAGTTAGGTATATGCCAAAGGTAAAGGTTTAAATGTAAGAATTTATTAAATACCTTTATAAAAATAAGCTGTACTTGGCCGCGTTTATAATCCTTGTTTTTCGGTCAAACAATCACCTGGCCTTTGTTATTTTTAACTAAAATTGGTTATTTTAAGTAAAAAACACTATACTCCATTTGAAATAACATTATAAATTTTACAAACCCTTAATACAGTCCGTTCAACCGATTTCGAATTCTATCCCGTAAGTATAAGGATTGCATAAAAAGCATAAATATGTTACCACAAGTAACTGTTTAATACTGCTGCCATTTGTCATATCACCAACGCGGTCAGAAAAAAAGTCAAAATCGGTTGAACGGGCTGTAAAATTGGCTTATTTAAATGTTATCTCAAATGGAGTATAGTTCCATACAAGCAAACTTTGAATGTACCTACTGAATAATTGTGTAACATACATGTACCAAAATAACTGAGGTGTCACACAGTACACACTCACATTTCATCGGGATAGAATAAGATTAAAAAAAAAACTATTTAGTCCGTCAGTTATTATCAGAAAATATTGGATATGTATTTTTTGTTTAGCAAATCAATAAAAAATTAAAAGAATAAAGCGCATCAAAGTTCAGGCGTGGGGCTTGTGACGTTACTTGTGAGTAAAAAGTTTAATAAAACGTGACCTCACGCGAAATTTCAACGCTCTGTATCGTGTATTGTTTTACGATGTTTTTTTTTTTAATTTCCCTTACGAGTACAAAACTCTTTTGCCACTAACTTGTCTATTATCTAACACATCGCCTAAGAAATTCGTTTCGAAATGTGAACATTTAGACACAAGATTATAAAATAAAAATTAAAAAAAAACAAAATTACATCAGTTACGAAATGACTTTTGTATGGAGTTTTGATATCAGTAAGTAACTGGCAGACAGAATGATACTGAAACTGTTACCTCACGAAAAAGCGCGCGTTGAAAAAGAAAACGTTCTCATGACTAAAAACCACAGACTACTATATAGTCTGTGGTTTTTAGTCTGAACGTTTATAATAAATTGTTGTTGGAACTTATTTGAATTTATTTAAGTAAGCTCATCAGATAGTGGAAAAAGAATCGTTCGTGTCTAGCATAAAAAGGCTTTATTTTAACACTCGCATGTAGCTTTCGAAATTGGCTAAATCGCTCGTGTTAAAATCTCGACTTATTATGCTCGACACGAAATGTACTATTTACTCATCATCCCCGTTGTGAGACCCACATATCCTGGAACCAAAAACACGAAGACTTGTGACATGAATATTACCTGTATGACTTGACCTGACCTTAGATTAATTAGATTGCAAATCTGTATTAAATAGGAAAAAAATACCTTACCTACTTATGTGTTAATTGTGTGGTCAAAATAGTTATTTATTACTTTAATACAGGAGGTATTAAAGTAATAAATAACTATTTATAATTATCTACTAATCGTTACTGTAAATACTTGCCACTAGTGTTCATTATAAATGATTGGCAAATATAAATAAGTACACTTCAAGGATTATGAGTTTCTTGTTGCTTGAATAGTTTTTATGGTTCCGTACCCGAAGAGACCAAACGGAGCCCTATTGCTGTCACTAACGCGTCCGTCTGTCCGTCGTCTGTCACAAATTTTTGTGCAGAAGAATTTTTAACTTCCCATTGACCTAAGAATTTGAAATTTAGTGATAATGTTTATTATTACGTATATTTTAGTAACAAATACCAATATATTCTAAATTTGGTTCGGAACCCTAAATGTGCGAAGTCCACAAGCACTTGGCCGGTTTTTAGGGTTCCGTAGTCAACAAGGAACCCATAAAATTTCGCCATGTCCGTCTGTCCGTACGCAGCTTAGCTCAAAGACTCTTAGTATTAGAAAGCTATAATTTGGCATAAATATACATATTAATAATTCCGACAAAGTGGTAAAATAATATCACGAAAAAAACACGTTTTTTATGGTACCTCCTGTAAACGCAAAGTGTAAATAGTCTTTTTTTCTCGTCTGTCCCATGGTGTGGGGTACCGTTGGATAGGCCATTCAAAAATAAAACGGGTCTATAAATACCATTTTTCGAAACAGGGATCCGTTTGGGTAAAATTAAGCTTTAAATTGCAAATTTTTGTTAGAGTCAAGTGTTCAGGGGGAGGGGGGACACTGCCAGCTAAATGGTTGCTTTTGGATATGTGAAAAAAATCACAGCAGTAGTATGTATAACGAAATTAAAAGGAAAACTATCATCACAGCTAAGCAGGCTTAACAAGTTTAACGAGTAATAGTCGACCAACTTATAAAATGTACTTGGAAATCTGTCTGAGGCTATCGTAACAATAAATGGTGATCTGGCCCGCATATGCGACTGGAGCAAAAGGTATGGACTAATGGTAAACCCCACAAAAACGCAGGTTATAGTGGTGGGCAGTTCTAGGATGGTTTCAAGAATCGACTGAACGACTCTTCCCCAGGTTTGTTTCGATAACTCATTGATTCCGTTTTGTGAGAAAGTTAAAAACTTGGGGATATTCATTGATGGGAACTTCTCTTGGACTGCCCAACAGCAGGAGGTTAGCCGCAAGCTATTTGCATCTGTTGCATCTTTGAGAAGACTGAGTAATTTTCTTCCGATTGCCACCAGTATTGCGCTTGCACAATCTATTCTTCTACCCATCCTTGATTATGCTGATGCCAGCTATTTTTTTTTTTTTCCTTGGTGGAAAATCCTCATAGGATGTCATCCGCCTTGGGTAGGGCGGAGGGGTCTGTCAGACTCCTACTGACTAAAAACACCCCGGTGTTCCATCTTACACCTACGCTGGGGGTCGCGGGAAAAACGATACTGCCGCAACCCCCGGCTAGTGCCGACCCGCCTCTGCGGGCCTCGACTTCGGGTTGGGGGGGAGAGAGGTGTTAGACTCCCCCCCGCGACGTCTAAGAGGGCCGCCACCTCGGGTCCTGATGTGTAGGGGGCGACGGACGTCCCCGAGTCCGTCGCCCCTGGACCCATTTAGGGGGGCTGGAAGAGGGCATTGTCCGCCCTCCGCCGACGCCCGGCGCGTCTGCTGCGGATCGGGTGAGCGGGTGAAATCTCCCTCTCCCTCTCCGCAGCCTCTCTCTGCGAGACGACCGCTTCGCAGAAGGATACCACCGCGTCCCAGGACTCCTCGCTGCCGACCATAGACTCGACTACGGCCGGCATCGACAGGTCACTGCCTACTTCAGAGATGAGGGCACGGCGTGGCTCCTCCCAAGCGGCACACTCTGCCAGCGTATGCCACGCCGTGTCCTCCCGGCAGTCGACGCAGTGGTGACACCGGGCGTCCGGCTCCCTGTTTATGCGACACAGGTACTTCCCGAAGCAACCATGCCCCGAGAGCACCTGCGTCACCCGAAACGACAGGGAGCCGTGCCTCCTCCCGAGCCAGCGCTCGAGCACTGGCCGGACGGCCTCGATGGTAATGAGGCCGGCGGTAGGGCGTGAAAGCCTGTCCCGCCATTCCGCCAGGGAACAGGCTACTCGTCTATGGAATGCATTGCCAGATCCAATCAAACGTGCTCAATCATTGCCTGTGTTCAAAAGACTTGTAAAGGAACATTATCTGTCGCTGTCTTCCTCTTAGCTTGTCAATTTCAAATAGATACTGTGATTATCAATAGATTGTCGGCATTTTTTGTATTTCTTTTTGTTTGCCTATATATTAAGTGGGTATGTATGTATTCATGTATCTATTATATAGCTTATGTATTTATCTGTGTATCTATTGTAGTATATCATTTAAGCAATGTTATTGTTACACCAATGACCGCCCCAATTAATGTCCAAGCAATTACTGTCCATACCAGGTTGCCTGGAAGAGATCGCGGCAAGCGATAAGGCCGCCCATTGTATGTGTTTTAGATTTAAGTTTCTTTTTATTAATGTATTTTATGGTGTACAATAAAGCATATAATAAATAAATAAATATATAATAAATAAAAGTAAAAATTTGTACAAATGACATTGAAAAATTTCTTTTATAACGTTGTTAGTATGGTGAAACAGATAGTAAATAAAGTTTATGAACCATGTAAAAATATACAAAAATAAAATCATAACATCATTAATACTCGTAATAACGAGTTCTAAAGTAATAATGTTTACGCTCGAAATGTTCATGAAACATTAAAAAGCCCTCTTTTCAGTCCGCATTATTGTGCAACTACGGAACCCTATTACTGCGTGTGGCCCGACACGCACTTGGCCGGTTTTTTATCAATGTAGGAAGCACCTAACTTCTTGTCGTTTTTTTTCAACAATAATGGAACTGGTTCGCTTCAAGAAAAAAATTACAAAAAAAAATCTATCCTACCACTAAGTTTTTGCAACTATTTAAATTGCGTTGTTAGGCGATATCGCGCAAGTATTTTCTAAGAAAAATGTAAGTGCGTATCGGTCGTTTAGCATCGCGTTGCGTCCATGTGAGCATACTTGCAATTTCGCTTAGCAAAAATCTCTTATCAGTGTGATATAAATCGTATTGCTTCGTGCTACCAGCCGGGCGAGCACGGCCTACTGTAACAGGATTGAGTCACACATTTGTATCACAGTTTGGGAGCAAAAACTGTGATAAAATGCGTGATTCATGCCTATCACAGAGGCCGTGCTCGCCCGGCAGGAAAGGAATCTAAGCCAGATTGGTGAGCATTATTTTGGCACTATTCATGCCATGTCAAGGTTAAGCAACGCTTGCCAAGATACATGGATGGGTGATGGGATCTTAACATACCAGGATTCCTCGGAAAGCATTTTAAGCCGTTGGTCTCGGCTGACATTCGTAGATCTTTGAAAAACGTAATTAGCGGGTAGTCAGACGCCAGAAAATATAACACCAGTCTTGCCAAGGGGTATCGACCTCCAAACCGGCTCGGGTCGGACTAGAAGCCGACCACAATATTGTTGAAAAAAGCCAAGGCACATTGATTGATTCAGACCAAGATTTGGAGAAGATCCTGCTCCTTGCGTCGTTTCCTCAATGCTGAAGGTGTGACCGGATCATGGTTTGATAAATACTCCTTAATTATGTTTCTCCACTTGCTCCTATTTTCAGAACATGCACGGCTTCCGATACGCAAATATTCAACGAGGTTCGAATTATTTCAGACTTTTTTTTTTTACTTATTTTACTAAATACTTAATTTAAATACCACAGCAAACCTTCAGAGTTGTTATAAGAAACCATTTAAAATCTACCTAATTAAGAATCATGCGTTTTTGGGTGTTTTGAACTTTTGTAAAAAAAAATCCTCAAACGCTAAGACATCTTCAATGCCGTTAACGAATGTAGCCATATAACCATTGGTATTTCTATAATATCACAGATAATTCAAGGTCCAAGGTCGTTGGCTGTCCATTTGCATAATTGTGCAGTTAGTGCCAAATTAGATAATCAATCATTGGTTCATTGACATTTGCAGAACCTTGTTCAATTCTGCATGGATTTGTGTTCCGTCAGACTGTGAAAAAATACTCACGTTTAGAAAACAATTGGGTTTACATGCGTAAATTTTGAATCTACGTAGGTGCCTACTAAATGTGAATGGACGGCTTTCCTCTATACTAAGTAGATACTTGAACAATTATTTTCAGAGAGTCCTTTTTAAAAGGGTTGGCACGATGGCATTTCTGTTACCTGTTGCAGATGTCTGCATGTGTCTGCTGGCGGCGGTGACCATTAGCCACCAGAGACTCTAGACAAGTGTCATTCGACGTCAGAGATGGTGACGGTCGAAATGTAAGGGATTGATCACGTGACATAGCGCTAGACAATCCCATGGAGAAAGTTTTTTTTGGACCCGAAAATAAAATATATTATCCAATTACAGTTCGTGTACTAATAAACATACTTTTCTTTACAGGCATTACGGCCTGGAAACTACGCCTTAGACAAAATCGATCATCTCTTTTTTCCAATCGCTATACACTTTCGTTGGTAGAATTTCACTTGTCTAACTGTGAGGCCCAGCCTTAGGTGGGCAGGCTGCTTGTTTGCCACTCTATAGCATAAAAGGGTATAAATAGCACGATTGTTTGAAATGAGACTCGATCTAAGAAAATAATTTCATCATCCATAGTCCGTCTTCAACCACCGCTAGGCATAGTCCACTTATTGCTTGTGCCAATCCCCAAGCTCCAGGACCCATCACATCCAGGTTCTACCCAAGAAAAAGTAATCATTCCCCATTTAACTACTATGACCGTGACCGGAGACCTCGTATCAGCAACCGAGGGTCGCCCCCGGCTAGGTGAACCGAAAACCTTAACAAACGACTTGCAAAAACAAAACACAAGATTAAAAAATCTAAAAAAAGCTTTTCTTTCGGTGGTCGGTATAAAAACGAAAAAACCAGAACACATCGAACATGGAATCTCCTACTTTTGAAAGTCGGATAAAAATAAAATAAATGGATGTGATGATGCCATCTAGCTTGTTTCGGCCACAGCACATGAGTAGATAAACGGAAGCCACAGTGACCGCATTAATTGGCTACTCAATGTGTTTGAGAGCTCAGATTTGCTGCTCTGTTGGAAGGTGGACGACAATGTTTCAGCTTGGGAGAGCCTTTCGACTGCGAAAGACTAAGTTGGTTGAAAATAGGTTACAAATTTACGATGAATTAACACATCAAACAAAAAATCTAAAATTATTTTCTACAGACAGTATGTAATATAAATGTATATATGAGCGCCATCTATGTTTAAAATATGTAAACACTATGTGTATGTAGTTCTTTAATTTATAAGAGATGGCGCTAGTTGTTAGATTAAAACCGTAGTTTTCATTTGAGAAAATGTTTTAATGTTCATTTATGTACCGAATGATAGATTAGAAAAAAAAAAAACAGATGGAGATAAAGCTGGATCACATAGAACTTGACCACACGGTTGAGAGGTCGGCTGCTGCGCTGCGTGTCGCGGGTACGATTTACGCACGGAACAAATGTAAGGCCTACAAAAATTTTTGTTCTAGATTTGGATGTATTGTGAGTTTAGATGTTTGTAAACGCACCCACGATACAGGAAGAAATTCCTAGTGGACGCAACATTTTTTTTATAAATAAGAAACTAACCTGAATCCGCGTTGGTATCGTGGTCGCAAACGCTGCTGCTGAGCATGATGTGTTCGATTCCAGGATCGGCCAAAGTGTTATTGGGTTTTTATGTCTGATAGTTCTCAGGCATAGTCTGGCTTTGTGCCCGGTTGATGGCATATATGCTCGCACTCTATTTACATGGGATTTATACATGGAAAAATTTGAGTGTACTCCGTTAAATTTCGGTCGTTTAAATCCCGTGGAGGGTCGATCCGGTACGTAAAACAGTATCGATTTGTAAAGATAAAATATAAAAATAAAATAAAAAAGTCACAAAAAATTTAACCGACGTACCAAAACACTAAAAAGTGCAAAAATAATTTTCGTTTCGGCAGTCCTTCGGAGAATTGATGTATTATATATGGTAAATCAAAATGTTTGAGGAATAAAAGTTGGTTCAAATATAGCTAAATAATAAGTATCTACATACCTAAAGAATTAAAGGAGACTCGTTAAAAGTGATCAAAAAAAAAAAACCGGCCAAGTGCGATTCGGACTCGCGCACGAAGGGTTCCGTACCATTATCGCAAAACGGCAAAACGATCACTTTTGTTGTATGGGAGCCCCCACTTAAATATTTATTTTATTTTGTTTTTAATAACTAAGCGGCAACAGAAAAACAATCATCTGTAAATATATTACATACATCGGTTCATGAGATACAGCCTGGTGACAGACAGACAGACGGACAGTGGAGTAATAGGATCCCGCTAGTAATAGGGAACGCTAAAAACGACAAGCAACTGCGCAAAAAAAAAATTACACGTTTTTCATTATGTGTAATGTGTAAAATATATGTTAGTATTTGTTTTTAATTTCAATGGCTATCATAGAAACACAGAAACAAAAAACATGCGAAAAATCACCGAAACGCGTTTGCTTATAAAATACCTGCATATATATAGAAGGTACTGTTAATTGCCTAATATAATATATTACTAGAAAAACACTCGCCTCTAAAATTGCAATTTTCAAGATACCATAATTATTGAAGCAAAGAGGCGTTACTATCTTTTGCGCCGGGGCTGGGTAAATTTTGTATGGGTCGTGACGAGTCTTCTTTCGTTAGGATAATTATAATTATTGAAGTTTCATAAGATATATATATACCGCTAAAACTTTGGTTAATTAAAACTTTCGTCATGTATATGTTACTTATTTAATATAATATTTTCCCTTACAACATAATTATAATTATCCGTTAATAAGTATTATTGAAGATTGTTCAGGTAGAGTTGGAGTCGTTTGTTGTTGTTCAAGAGTGTTCTAAACATGTTCAAGTTTAGACAATGTATGGAAGCTGTTGCTATAGGTATTCATTACGATAAAGTTTGGAGGTATGTGAAGCAGGTATTTTATAGAATCCGACGTATTGATGTTAATTTTCGTGTACCTAATGTTTTTTAGTTACATACTTGCACCCTCGAGTAATTTTATTGAAAGACTAAAACACGCGCACTCATTTTGACAATTCAAAAATATTTATTGGTTTATAGTCATAGGGTGCTGGACAGCGCAATGATTCATAGTTAGATAATGAATTCAGAGTAATAAGTCAGTTGGTTAATTTGCTGGATGAACAAGTCTTAAAGATGTGATTAAGGATCAACAGGATTAATTCATACTTAATCCTGTTGATCCTTAATCAAATTTCGTATTAATATCTCACAATTTTAAGAAATCGCGACTGTACTGTAACTGTTAATGATATTGTTAAATAAATAATCGTTTAAAAAACAATACATTTTTATAAATATGGTCATCATAGTTCATCCCTTGTTTCATTAACAACTACAACATCAGAAACCCAATCTGCTTCACTTGCGTCAACATTGACAACACCGCCTTCTTCATTTGCTTCATCTTCAATTACACCATCATCTTCCATAGCTTCATCTTCATCGAAATTATCTACTACACTCCCTTCATCACCAACGACACCATTAATTGCCATCTGGGAATACTTCTCAAGGAACTCATCCCAAAACTTCTTCCTCTCTCCAAGAGGGTTGGCCTTCATTCGAAGCTGCTTCGTGATGTGGAGGTAGTCGGTGTCAGGGCCTTTAGACATCGGCTTCCACATGAAGCCTTTCAGGACTTGGTCATCTTTCGATGGAGTGGGGTTTCTGAAATTAGAGGTCCGCTATTAAATATGGCTCTGCTATCTTTTGCTGATTAGTTGGTAGACGTAAGTCGTTTTACTTATGGATTTAATTAGATGTTGCGGCTTTTACCGGGTAAACGTAAAAAAAATATTCCAAGAGAGCGAATCTACCATCAGGATAAAAAGCATCCTGCGTATATCCTAATCCAAACCACGGTGTACTCCCCAATCATCTGATCATACACATATTCAGGCTTTCAAATTTGTAACATTGGTAGGTTATTGAAATTACCATTTTCGTGGTTTAATAAAAAGTGCAAATTGAACAAGGCTGTGTGTTTCGATCAAAGTTTTCTACCAGTTTTTTGTTTTGTTTTATTATCGTGTAAAAAATCGTAAAACGAATGTTATTTAGTTTTAACCTTTTTTTGGTTTTTGAAAAGGTTATTTTGTAAAACTACGTTTGAAGTACGGCTTACCTACTTTCAATTTAACACAGTCAATAAACTTAATAAAAATATACTTAGCAAACCAATTCTTTTTTATGTCTGTGCCTATAGTCTAAGATCTACGCACATATATATTACACATAAGTACCTTGTTTTAGCAAAATTGCTCCACATGCGAACCATCTTCTTCATCACTTTAACTTCATTTTGCTCACTAGGCAGGTTCAGCATCTGATCGTAATTCTTCTTGATACGAGAGCATAATTGAAGGTAACACAACTCATCACCGATGGTGGCTCCATGGTGCTGCATGCTTGACCTTGCCCTGGTCATCATTAACTGGCTGTTCTCATTCCACTGTCCTCTAAAGTCAAAGACATAGTAAAAAACATCAGATGACAGTTCTCCCACTAACTTACGAGCATTTAAATCCAGAGCATAGTTCTGTAAGACATCCCCCATATACACGGCATACTCCAGAATATTCCCATAATGAAGCGATTTATCCTCCATATAAAAGTTAACTATATCCTTCCCAGCTTCCTTGTATTCAGAACTTCCACGTACGAATCTAAAGTTGGCCCTGATAGGAAGCTTCACTATGTTCTTTTCTATCTTATCAGTGACGAGTTTTGGTTCAAATATTAACTGTGCAACTGCGTCTAGACCCTCTCGAGAATTGAGACCAATTATGACAGGAACGTCGTTGGCAACTTTTCTGTTTTCTGGTAAGGTTGTAAGAACTGCATCATCGATGTCATCTTCTATGGTCGGTGCGAAAGGAAACGAGCCTATCTGATATTTGTCCATCCATTCCGTATCTATAGTATCAATTTCAGCGAAAAGAATTTTTTCAGCATCCAATTTCTGCAGCTCTTCTAACAGTTGGGTGCTATCGGAAGCCGTAATATTCAAAACTCCACCGAGTTGGAATGCTGTCTTCTTAAGATTTTTTGAGAAATACATGGCTTCCAAAGTCGTTCCACTTTGAAGGATTGCACCGGAGAATAGACCCTTGGCTTTCTTTGAATAAAGCAGTATATCCGCCAGTGCAGCTCCACCACGACTTCCCATTAGCGTTACTTTACTGGGATCGCCACCGAACTGTTTTATGTTATCCTTAATCCATTCCAGTCCTAAAATGAAGTCTCTCAAGCCATTATTGCCTTTAATAACACCATCTTCGGTGGTCAAATATCCAAGAATGGCAAGTCGATGGCTGATGGTGACGACAATGACACCTTCTTCGACTAAAAAGTCCGGAGAATAAGTTTCGGTGCCATTGAACCAGGTTCTGAATTGATCGTTGAAGTCAAAGACAATGACAGGGGCGTTGCCTATGATGTCAGGTGAAAAAACGCTGATGTAGAGGCAGTCTTCGGAGCCAGATATACCGAAAGGCTCTTTGTTTCGCATACTGGAGCTGAACTGCATGCATGTGGGTTTGTTCTCAAAGGCTTCCAGGTTGCCATTCCAACCATTGTGTGCTTTTGGGGGCTGAAATTAAAATACAGAATTTTCATATAAGATATATCGAGATTAAGGTATTTCTAGCTTCCACGCTATGTTATTTTTAATAAAATCTTTCATTAATTAAAACCAACTCACAAAATATTTTCTAACCACCGAAAACAATTAAATTCGTTTCCCTTGTACTAATCCCAAAGCTTTTCCTTTTTATACGAATGCAAGGAAAGGGTTACGTTTTTTACTTTCTATTTTAACTATAAATCTTAGGGAGTCGTTCAAATATTTAAGTGTTTTCACAGGATCGGTTACCCTTACGGGCTCGTGGTCTTACCTGAAATCTTAATTCTCCAGTGGGGGCTTCCGCAAATGGTATTCCTTTAAATGTATAAAAATCTTGCTTGTTAAGAATAGTTTTTTCTACTTTACCTACAACAACACCTTGATTTAAACTAACTTCAACAGTTTCATCACACAAACACTGTTTTGTTATAAAAATTGTTACCAACAATGTTAACGTTTTCATTTTTATTGATTGAATACAATTATTATATCGATTATATTGTTGTGAGTTTTAAATTAACACATTGTGTTTGATACTGACTAGCGTACTAAGACTACAGATAACAAAATGAGTACGTGTTCTTTCTATTATCTTTTGTAGATAATTAATTATCCAAAACCCATTTATCTTGTTTTTCCTTATATTTGGTTTAACCGATTATTCGGCATCTACTTTAAAATAAAGTCGCTTACGTTCTAAGCCCGCCACAATGTTAACAAATCGTTATGTACACGGCAGGCCATTACGGCTCCTATATATATTATATTATATTATTCCAGGCTCATATTATTATGATGATGATGTTACCACATAGCTTTATGTAAATTAAAAACCGGCCAAGTGCGAGTCGGACTCGCTCTCGAAGGGTTCCGTACCATTATCGCAAAAAACGGAAAAAAAAACACGTCTGTTGTATGGGAGAGTATGATTTTATTCTGTTTTTAGTATTTGTTGTTATAGCAGCAACAGAAATACATCATCTGTGAAAATTTCAACTGCCTAGCTATCACGGTTCATGAGATACAGCCTGGTGACAGACGGACAGACGGACAGACAGACAGACAGACGGATCGCGGAGCCTTAGTAATAGGGTCCTGTTTTTACCCTTTGGGTACGGAACCCTAAAAATTATGCTATTTTTAAGTAATATTGCATATTATTGCTTGTAATCTTTATACACTAGAATTAAAGTTGTTATTCCGTCTACAGAAATCCAGGTTAATCCATCGGTTTATGCAAAAATCAACTCCCAAAACAAGTCAGTACAATTTGCCGAGTTAATGCGGGCAAAAATGAACATAACGGATAATATTTGTTTCTTTTTTTCAAAAATTTGGCTGGTCATTAAAAATTAACCTGGTATAAGTGGCGTCGTTGTTCATACACTAAATAATCGTGTTGGAGTTGAGATGCGTGTGGCGTTTTGAAACGAGAGAGAGATAAAGAAAAGAAGCATTGTCATGCATTGCATGCTTTCTCTCTCGAACCGGATTCTTTGGCTTTGGTGTGTGAGCGATGGACCAGAGCTGGTCATTGTACATAAATACATTTCATTCTAGTTGTTGCGGGAAAATTCATAGAAGGATTAATAATATGAAAGTGCTCTTTTAGTTAATGTACCTTTATTTTTCTTTAATGGATTAAGCAGTGCCTTGTCACACATAATCAAACTCACAGAAACATAAATTGATGTTCTTTAATGATTATTGGATATAAAGGCGAGGAGCAAGGACTTTTTCTAGCTGTTTTGTGACTATATTTTATCAGAATATTACTAACTATATTGATTATTCAAATATGGATGCCGATATAAACATTCCTGTCTACCTTTTTCTGTTTTATAAATAAAAACCCGAAAACTACACTTAAAAATAATTTATTTTCAACATAATTTATACAAACATAAAAACAATTTCTCAATTTTTTTATAGTTCATCTTTCACATCCTTGACAATCCCATTGACTGCCATAGCCTTGTACTTTGTGAGGAAGTCATCCCAGAACTTGATCCTGTCTTCGTGAAGGTTCTTCTTCATTTGTAGCTCATCGCTGATGACCAGGCAGTCTTTGTTCTCCTTGGTAGCTGGTGTCCAGGTGAAGTCACTACCTTCAGGTGTAGGATTGCTGAGAACAATAGAAAAAGAATAAATTGTAGTTCTAAAAACTAAAAAACACGCTTTAATGGTAAATTGAACTAAAAAGGCGCTAATCCTGAAGATCTTGGTAAGGCTAATGGGACAAAAAATTTAAACGCGTACGGTAGAATCAACTTTTATTACTTGTAAATATTAATTTTTGTTTGACTTTCAAAAGTGCCGCTTATTAGCCTAGTTGAATAAATATATTTGACCTTGACTAAATTATTGCATTGTCATCGGTCCTTGATAGGTGTGCAAAGTTTCAAATTAATCCGACGTTTTCAATGGGGTGAAAATCGCGTTCAAAGATTCCGTTACATTGATACATAGATACATAGTTACATAGATACATACCTGTAGTAGGCGTTTTTTTGTTCTGTGATACATACCAAGCTAATAAAAGTGTGTTAAAATGAGACGATTTTATTTCAACGGAGGTTGATTTAGAACCTACTTTTAGAATGAGGATTAAAAAAAAAACTAAGACTCAGTAATAACAAGCGGTTTTGTGACTTAAATGTCACTCACGCAGAATAAACAATATTTATATAACGTTTTAGCATTTGCTACTGTTGGTGATAGATTTAATGATATGTACTTAAGGGCCTTATAGATTAACTTAAACAATATCCTGTTTTTTAAACTTACCCAGACTTGGCAAAGTTGGTCCATAACTTAACCATGTTTCTAATAACTTTCAGTTCTTCCGAATCTTCATCTTCCAAAACTTTTTTATAAAGCTTGCTAATTGGTTTGCAAACGAACAGATAGCAAAGTTCATCTCCTGATGCGGCACCCCATGTACCCTCCATCGTCAATGCTTTGTTGATAATATGATTCTTTCTCATATTAAGTTCTCCACTATAGTCAAATGTATAATAATACACAGGCGAACTAGACTCGTTAACATACTTCCTCACTGCATAATCAATAGGATAAAAAACTAACACGTCAGCAGAATAAGTCAGGTATTCTCCAGGTTTACTGATCTTCACATAACCTTCATCGAAATAAAACTCTTTTATTTCGTCGACAGCACGATTGTAAATATTAGAGTTCAATTCGAAATGGAAACCTGCTCTAACAGGAATTACCATGAGGAAATCTCTATCAGCGAATGTAAGATATTGAGGCTTTCGAAGAAAACGTTCATTGATTTCGATGCCTTCTCTAGAATTGTAACCGATCATGACTGGTATATCGATGTCAATTGGGCCTTCTTCGGGTAGACTAGTGATGATTGCATCAGGGTGATCTGGCTCAACCACAGGACCAAAGGGTACAGTCGCCATCTGTGTTCTTCTACCTTCATCAGCGTCCACCGAGACTGAATCTTTTGAAACGATGTCTATTGAAGAGAAAGGTGATAACTCAGCAAGTAAATTGGAGCTAGTAACCGCTGTCCTTTCGAGTACTTTGGCAAATGCTGTCGCCTTTTCCTTTGGGGTTAATGGCATGTAAACTGGATTCCATGCAGTTCCACTCTGCATTATTGCTTTACTGAACAGTCCTTTAGCTTTGCGTGAATTAAGCAACAGGTCTACAAGGGCTGCTCCTGCATCGACTCCCATTAGTGTGATTCTATAAGGATCTCCACCAAACTTATCCACGTTTTGTTTTAACCAGTTTAGAGCCAATATTACATCCCTGATTCCGTTATTTCCTGGTAGCTTTTCATCGTCGAATGCTAAAAAGCCTATTGAGCCGATTCTGTGACTGATTGAGACTAGAATTACATCTTCTTTTACGATGAAGTCTGGACCAAAGTCTTTGGATGCATTGTGTGTTATCTTAAAATGTTCATTGTTAAGGTATACTATAACTGGCATGCCCAATTTTTCACTGCTTGGTAGTTTTGGAGTGTATATGCTTAGGGTAAGGCAATCATCTTGGCCGCTGAAGCCATATTTTTTTACGGGCCTTATAGGGAGATTCATTTGGGAGCATGGCTTTCTTTCTTTCTTGGCTTCTAAGATATCGGTCCATCCTTCGTGTGGTTGTGGAGCCTGAAATATAGAAGCAGCATGGATTAGTTTTCTTTGTCAAACAATTAGTAGCTCTTTCTCAGTTACATATGTTGGGTCGGTTTTCATTCTAAATGGATCTGACCTTTTCAACTCCTGGAGTCATTAAAAATAAAAGTCCTGGTATGGTCATGTGATGAAGAGGGATGAAACGCATGTTTCTTAAAGAGTTATGAATATAAAAGTGGATGGATTGAGAGGGAGGGGACGGCCAAAGAAAAGATGGCTGGATTGTGTGAGGAGTGATATGAAATAAAAGGGAGTCAGTGATGGCGTGACGGGGGACAGGACGGTATGGAAGAAGAAAACGTGCTGCGCTGACCCCAAGTACTCGTAACATGGGACAAGAGCAGGAAGATGATGGAGCCATTAAAATAAGAAAGCATTCTGAAATTTTGATTGATTTCTATTGGTAGGAATGTGTATTCTATGGTAGAAACTATGAGAATGAGCTAAGTTTTGATGTCAATATCGGAAAATTAAATAGTGTGAGACTATCCGACGGGACGAAGTCAGTGAATACTATTATAACTTCGCAGATATGGCCCCAACTTTTAACGAGCATAGTCGGATAGATGCAGACACTGGGTTGTTAATATTTTACTTTGTTTCATTCTAATATTACAACTTCTTTCGTGATGCAAGTAGGATTTGTTACTGCTGGTGTTATTTGCATGTATTAAAACTATAACTCATTTTAAGTGTATGTTGTAGAATCTGGCTACGTGGTTAAATGAGGTTGTACTACACCTCTGGGTCTGCGGGGCTCACAGGCGTTATGTTACGTTGTAATTAAATCTTGATTATAACACTGGCACAGTTTATTATATCAAAACAAGCAAAATAGCGTGTACAGATGACGAAAAATTAAGGGACACACGTGTGTCCAGTCTCTCTTGTCGAGTTGGTGAATAACCCAAAAAAAACTTACCAAAAACCTTAGATCACCAACCGGTGGTTTCGCATAAGGAATGCCCATAAAAGAGTAATACATCTCATCTTTCAATATAGATTTAACTTCAACACCGGCCACTTTACCTAAACTAGTATCTACTATGACGTCAGCATTTATTATTTCTATTAAAAACAGTCCAAATATAACTAGACACGGTTTTATTCCTTCCATGTTGGTTGTTTTAGTAATAAGTTGTTTGTTTAAATACACAATCACACATGTCGGTAGACCTGACGTGTCCTAAAGATAAATTATTACTAATCTCGAGTTTAACACTAAGCATTTATTATCTGGTGTACGATAAATAATAATTGTGGTGACTTAAGTACTTTGGCTGTTATCATATTTTTGTTGCTACTGGTAAATTTTTCGTGACAATGATAGCAATGGATTTTATTAATGAAATGACGAAAAGTGTCGTTCAGAGTCGCTCCGCAAAAAGATCTCACAAAGAGAAAATTCCATGAAAAGTCTGAAGATATTATTCAGGGTGTATCGGAAAGGTGTAAACATATATCGAAATTTGCAACAGTTTTGATTTTGATTGAATTATGATTTTTGTTTGATTATGGCCAATTTTCAAAAATTTGGTATGGAATACCCATTTTTTTTTTTGGAAATTTTCTTTGGCTTCCTTGGAGAAAGTTGTTCATTTACGTGGACAGAAGCAGTTTTTAAAATAAAGGTCTCACCTTTCCGTTGCTCCCTGTTTAACACGTTTAAACGCCATGTAGGGCACCGGTGACCACACTCTGCCTTAATCTAGGCGCCGCGTTGGCCACCGGTGACCTCGGAGCATATTTTCAAAGAGATTTTGGCGCCGTGGGTCGCGTTTGCTATTGCGTAACGGGGTGGCTGGTATGGCACTGTATAACATTTCGTCTAAGTGGTTCTCGCCTATATAAAGAAACAGAGATCAAGTTATAAAATGTAGCAGGCGCTGCTGCTGCGGCTGCTGAGGGACTCATTCAGGGTACATTCTGTAACCTTATTGGTTCTGATGACACGGTTGGCGCAGTGGTTGAGCGACCGGCTGCGTGTCGCGGGTTCGAATCTCGTACGGAACAAATATTTGTATGGCCTACAGGTAGTCGTTCCGGTCTAGTTGTTTGTGTGTTTATATTAGGTGAATATTCCTAGTGTGGGGTAATCATCATCAGCCTTATAATGTTCTCACTGCTGGGACACAGGCATTCTCTGTGTGGGGTAATTTTTGTACAAAAAAAAAACAAATTTCAGTTCTGAGCCGTTTGCAACGTGGCAAAGCTTCTGGGCACATTTTCGGATGACGATGGCGATGGTTCGACGCCTAAGTGTCTTTGTTTTAGTCATATCATAAGCGTCATCAAAGCAGCCCACCTAAATTAAATGAAATTCCGTTCGCTGAAAAACTGAAGACGGCCAATTTTATGAAAATTATTTTCTAATATCGTTATATTTTTTCAAAACCAAAGTATTAGTAGGTATTATATTTCTGAGATGATCTTCGTTCCCTTAATTTCCGCTCCAATAAGTCTTTGGATAAACTCAAAGGGATTGGAATCACTATGATGTAAGGTTGGCAGCCAAGGAAATATTTATGAATAATATTAATTTTTGTGGTGAATATTTCAAAAAATACGAAAACGTTTCTGGCGTGGCAACATTGGTTGTTAGATTGTCTTTTTATTTCTTCTTCCTAGCTATTTCCTACTTTAGCTGGGGTCGGCTCTCGAGTGACAGACGTTTTGTCGAGGGTTGTCGGCACAGGTAATTCCTCCTTCTTAAGAAGCTTCGTCTTATTGGTCCACCATGTTAAAGGAAGTCGTCCCCAACAATACAAAATGTGTGCTACTGTAAATGTCTTGAATATTGGTGAAATTCAATTTAAAAAAATGACATTACAACCATTGAAAAACCTCTGCCTACAGTCATCATCTTCCTGCCCGTGTCCCATGTTACTTGGGGTCGGTGCAACACGTTTTCTTCTTCCATACTTTCCTGTCCCCCGTCACGCTATCACTGACTCCCTTTTCTTTCATATCTCTCCTCACACAGTCCATCCAACTTTTCTTTGGCCGTCCCCTCCCTTTCCATCCATCCACATTTATATTCATAACTCTTTTAGTAACTTGCGTTTCATCCCTCCTCATCAGATGACCATACCAGGACAAACGGTTTCCTTTCAACTTTTCTATCACTGGCGCCACTTTCAAACTTCCTCTAATATACTCATTTCTCACTTTATCCATTCTCGTCACTCCGCACATCCATTTAAACATTCTCATCTCTGCTACATGCAATCTCATTTCATCCATCTTTTTCACAGCCCAACATTCTGATCCATACAGTACGACAGGTCTAATCACGGACTTGTATTTTTTTTTTTTTTTTTTTTTTTTTTTCTGCGGGGCGTCTCGTAGTTCGGTCAAAGTGACTGACAACTACTTAACCGGACTTTCCCTGTGGAGACTAAGCTATATAGCCTTCAGCTGGGCACAAAGTTCTAAAACTAAGTGACAACGCTGAGGGTTACCCCAGTTGGGGTCGAACCTCGGCTCAGGGCGTCGCTGGGGGGGCAGGCAATGCTGGATCTGACAAGTGATTTTACCATCCGTTCGGAAACTACCTACGTGGAGAAGAACGGACAAGAAACTCCTTTTGAGATCTAAAAATTTAACTAGTGCTCAGCTTCGCGGGCTGGCGGGCTTTAATTGAAAGAGTACGCGACGGGCCTCGGCGGCGAGGACTGAACGAATCGGTCTGTATGCTACATTGTTCCTACTCTCTAGGCTTTTATGGAGCAGAGTGGAGATCATGGGGGTCGGGGATGAGCCTCAGTTGGCGAAATCCTAACGGAAATGGTAAACGAATGCGACTTATATGCGCACCCATTGACCGTTTCTGAAGACAAGGCTATCAAGTACCTCGGTAATGTTGGGGTACCTTTTAAACAAGTCTTTGGACTCGGGTGCGGGCATATCACCGGCTGCTTCGATCCATCTGATCTCAGCAGCCAACGATCTGGCCTCATCCGTCATCCAGACGGCATAAGCGCTGATGATAACATCAGCGACGCAGCGTCTGTCAGCGGGGTTTTGGTGGGGCAGGCTCTCAGCGGCGACAGTGGTGGGAGCCACTTGCCGGTTTTGAGCGGGCTTGGGGACGGCAGGAGCCTGAGGGGGGGCCGGAGTGGGTTGTTCCAGCAAGCCTGCGGTTGGCTGTTGGACGGTCTGGGGAGCCACCTGTTGGTGGTTTAGTTTGCCCCATGGCGAAGTCCTCTGAGGGGCTAGCCGGGCGGAGGGTAGTCCGGAGGGAGCTGTGTGAGCTTGGCGCTCAGCGTGGCGCTTGGCCATTTTGGGCGCCAGCTTGGGGGCTTTCGGGCAACCCTTGAAGTTGGCCGTGTGACCGACCTGGTCACATAGCACGCAGCTGGGAGGCTCCGTGCAATCGGCCGGGTTTTTGGGGCGGGGGCATTCTCTAGTGCTATGGTCGCCTCGGCACTTAACGCACCTGGGGACGCCAAAGCAGTTCTTTTGGCTGTGGCCGTATTGTTGGCAGTTGTGACACTGACCAACAACAGTGGGACGGTAGGGTTTCTCAATGGAGATCCCTGACAGAGAGCACAACGATTTGATTTTAAAAATCGGGTTGTAGGACTCGGTTGGGTCGCATTCGACCGAAACCATATCATACTCTTGTCCACCTCTAGCTTTACGCATGCGGTGGACAGCAGTTACTGGGACCTTCTGAGCGACGAGATCCTCGAAGATGTCCTCAGCGGAGATCTCCTTCGGGATGCGTCTGATCACTACACGGACGGGAGCCTCCGAGGGGAGAGTGTATGTGTGAAAAGGGATCCTCTGGGTTTTCAGGAGCCTGGTCAGATTCCTGAAATCAGTAGGAGTCTGGAGAGAGATTTTAATGCCCGCCTGACAGGAGGTGGCACTAAGAAAATTGATTTTGCGGTCAACGCAAATTTTTGATAAGTCGGTCCACTTTGATTTTTCGTGGACGAAGATGGGTGGGACTTTCTGCTTCTTAGTAGGAGCAGGACTGGGGGCGCGGCTCGACTTTGGGGAAGTGTCGGCCAAAGTCAGAGGGCTACGGGAGCGGCTCCTGGGGATGGGGGAGCGAGCCGGACGCCTGGACCGCTGGGAAGCGGTGGCGGGGGTGGGTTGCACGTCGGCGGAGGTGGACGGCCAAGCTGGGGAAGCGGACGGTGCTACCTTTTTGGCCTTAGAGACCTTGGGGTGCGTCTTGATTTTCCTCCTCTTTCTGACACCCTCAGAGGGAGCTTTACAGCTTTCTGGGGCGGAGGAGGCATCGGTGTAGTAGTTTTCCGAGTTGTCATCATCTGACATGGGAGCGTCGATTGGAACGTCGACTTGAGGGGAGGCGGGATTTGAAAACACGGTTTTCGACCGGACATTTTCCACTATTGGGAATTTGATTTTGTTGCCGTCGGCAACAAAAGGTGTTTGACTTACGTCGTCAGAATCGGGGGCCGGGGTGCCTAAGGCAGAACAGGTGGCAAGTGATTGCCGGATGGTGGCGTACCTTTCTTGGTTTACGCTGCGCGGACTGGGGTCATCCGACAGCATATCCTCGATGAGGAACATCAGCAACTCTACAGGATGCATAGTTGCTAATGTAACTAATCAAGGAGAAAAATAAGAACTATCAAGATAAGATAAGGTATTGCAAACAATACCCTATCCTACCTATCTAGGGGATAGAGAGAGAGTCCCCGGGTAGGTGGGCCCGGGGTGTGTGGTCCTACCCTCCCAGCCGGGTTAGACTGGGAGGTGTGTGCCTGGTGAGCCCTAAGCTAGTAAACCCTGCACCAATCTTATTGTGTGACAGGGGCCCTGAGGTACCGGTAAACCCACCGAAGGTGGGCCACCCACCACTGTGTACCGAAAGTCTGGCACGTCGGGGTAGAAACACCGACCGTGCCAGGTGATTGCTGTGGAACGAAGACAGGGGTTGACTAGGCTATCTACCAAGGCCAACGATCCTGCTCCCGAATCCAATGACTGCCGTGCCCTGAAGGGGCTTGGCGGGTGCTTGGGTCGACACCCCCTTGGGTTTGTTAACCGTTAGGTATCCGCCAAGGACCACAAGATGTGGATTTGAAAACGCGTCGGCCGCGGCGACGACCCGCGGGGGTGCAGCGGGGCGAGGGCGGGGCGCGGGGCGCGCGGCGGTGAGGCGGCGAGCGGGGGGCGCGTCGGCCGCAGTGACGTCACGCAGGAGCGAGACGAGGCGGAGAGTGGGGGGCTCGCAGCGGCGAGCGGGACGGCAGCGGGCAGCGAGACGACCTCTCCGGGCGGCGGCTGGCGGTGAATGACGGACTTGTAAATTTTACCCTTTAACTTGAGGGGCATCCGTGGGTCGCAAGTTGTGCCAGTGACCTGTCGCCATTTCATTCATCCCGAGTTGATCCGGTGCGTTACGTCTCGGTCTACCTCGCCATCCCCTTGGACAAGCGACCCTAGGTACCGGAAGTTGGAGCAGATTGGTATAGGCGTTCCAGCGAGAGCTATGGGCACGGAACTAAAGAGACCGCCGAAGTCACAAAACAAGTCTGACTGAAAAATAGCAGATTTAGACCTACGTTCAAATAATAAATCTATCACGATAACGAATTATATTCAAATAAATTTCTCAAAAGAGATGTTTTAGTTTTTTTTAATACACTTACAACGCATTAATTAAGCTTGCGGTAAAAAAAAACATGAGACAACCCATTAAACATTTAGATCCAGTTTCTGAATTGAGTCAGTTGTTGATATTTGAACGCTTCACAACAAAACATAGATAATCTACGTAGGTATTACAACTTACACACCATGTACCACCTATGTTTACAAATAAAAGTTCACGTACACTTTCCTACGTGTTAATCCTTGCTTAAATGCCAAAGATTGACAGGCTAAAGTTGAGTTAGTACTAAACTTCATATCTGAATTAAGAATACTCAATTCAAAAACCGGCCCATTCGGTAATCGGGGTTTTGAAATCAGTAGAATTCATAGGCACTGTTATAAGTAAGGACAGAAGCGCTGCGGATAATAATATAATTAAGTTTTTATAACTATCGATGACACGGTTGGCGCAGCAGCTGACGGATTGGCTGGTGCGCTGCGCGTTGCGGGTTCGATTGCTGCACGAAACAAATATATGTATTGCCTACAGATAGGTGCCTCTGGTGGATCTGGGTGTTTGTATATTATGTAAGAGTAAAAAAAAATGCATCTACTTATGTAAATTACATTGTTAACTTTGAAGTCACCTTTTAAGCAAATATTTATTTGGTGGCTTCGCTCCTCCAGTTTACATTAACTATACATATGTGAGAGAAAAATAATAAAAAACAGCAGATAATTTTGGAAAAATGCCAGAAGACTAACAATACAAAAATCATCATCATCTGCCTAGCCTTTTCCCAACTATATTGGGGTCGGCTTCCAGTCTTACCGGATTCAGCTAAGTACCAGTGTTTTACATGGAGCGACTGCCTACCTGACCTCCACAACCCAGTAACTGGGTAAACACGGTACCCCTTGGCAAGACTGGTGTCAGATCTCAAGCTTCTGACTACCCGTAACGACTGTCAAAGATCTTCAAATAACAGCCGGGACCAACGGCTTAACGTGCTTTCCGAGGCACAGGAGGAAACTCGGTATGTTGAAATGGTCACCCATCCACGGACCGACCTCGTCAAACATACAAAAATACTAAAACTATTTATGTAAGTAAGGAATAAGAAGTGCGCGCGGTGTTATGTGTGTGTGAGATACACCGCCACCTCACACATACTGCCCGTATATGTGAGGTGGCGGTGTGTGTGATGTAGGGGTGTGAATGTTGGTGTGGAAGATGTGATTTGTGTTAGAGTTTGAGTATAATCTCACACTCTTACTCATACAAACACCCAGATGTTTGTAAACGCACCCACGATACTGGAGTAAGGCCTAGCAACTGCCCGTTAATAAAAAACAGAAATAGAACAGAACAGACTTATCTCTTTCTCCTATACATCTCAATACAAAATGCAAAAAAGAACCTTAAGTAATTGATTCGCCCTAGTTTCCTGCAGGTGATAAAAAACAAAGTACTTTGCTTCTACCGCTCTTATTTAAAGCAAGTGCTTCCTGCCAGGTACGGTATTGAGTCACGTTCAGCAGTATCCAGTTAAGGCATCGTAAAACAACATAAGTAGAAGTACTGACTGCACTGAAATAAATGATTAGAACTTTTTTATAGCAACGAAATAGAGTTTTGCTATTTGCCGACTTGTTTTGTATTATTTTTATTAAAGTTTATTTTCTAATAACTAAAGTTACTAAACTTGTTCGGTTTTTACTAAAAACGTTGTAAAAAATTAAGCAAACGTTAGTTATTAGAAAAAAAACTTAAATACAATTTTGGAGGGTGTAAAGTCCCACAAACCTCCATAGAAAAGGGAGGATCCTCCGAGCAGACGGGTGTTGTATCTGGTCCGGTCAACAGCGCGACGGTTTTGTCAGACTGTTGTATGTGTTCAAATCTCGTCGAAAACTTTGCTTTCGCGATGCAGGATTTGTGTGACGTCATGTCATTAGTTCGTAAGTGGCGGCGTTGGTGCCGCTACAGAATAATACAAAACAACGAATTTTGTTGCTAGTAAGAAAAAACTGGCCAAGTGCGAGTCGGACTCGTTCTCAATTATCGCAAAAAACGGCAAAAAAATCACGTTTGTGGCAAAAAAATCCCACTTAAATATTTATTTTATTCTGCTTTTGTTGTTATAGCGGCAACAGAAATACATCATCTGTAAAAATTTCAACTGTCTAGCTATCACGGTTCATGAGATACAGCTTGGTGACAGACAGACAGACGGACCGCGAAGTCTTAGTAATAGGGTCCCGTTTTTACACTTTGGGTACGGAACCCTAAAAAGTTCGCAAGGCCCATTTTTTTTTCCTGTTTGGTTGAAATGCTTTTCTACGTAAATATGTAGTGCGTAGGTTAAAATAGGAGTGTGTTTTGGAATAACTATAAAGCAGACTAGTTACGCTTAGCGAAAAGTAAAGAAATGAGTTAAAGTATACACACAAGTTATTTGACGTAATCGAACTGTAGACCAGCACAGGTTACCTACCTGCACCATTGCATGCGAATTAGATACTCAAAAATATAACATGCAGCTGCATTTTCAATTCTTGGTAAAAAAATTAACTGTAAAATATTATCCACTCTAAAACATTGCGTTAATTTCTTCACCGCGTCGTTGTAGGGACCGTTATGTTCCTTGTAGTAATGATGACTGCTTTTGAACACTTTTTATTGTAAGACGGGAGGTCCAAAAGTTTTTTGTATGTTTTCCTTAAAAGTCAAAGATAATATTCAGATGTATTTTAAGTAAAATATGCAAATAACATGCAAACTATGAATTTTCCCTATGTATATTATGAACTAATTGATCTTAAGTATAAATTAAATTCGGTAGGTCTGGTAAGCCAATGGTAGCATTACTATCTTAGAACTAGATAGTAATGTTATTGAATGCACTGGGATCGAATCCAGGACCTGAATCGTTTCCAGCTTAGCGAGCTTTCTATTAAGACCAATGAAGCAGAAACGAATCAATTCCGAGAGTGCAATATCGAGTTATTAAAAAGTAAACAGTATAAAGACTTCTACATAGATCATTTCAACCTCAAAAGGACTTGTTAAGCATCATCATCATCATATCAGCTGACAGACGTCCACTGCTGGACATAGGCCTCCTCCAAGCGTCACCACATTGACCAGTCCTGTGCGTCTCACATCCAACGGATATCCGCAACCTTCAAGGCGAGGCCGAGGCCTTCCAACGCGACGCCGAGGCCTTCCAACGTGACGTCTTCCGGTTCGCGGTCGCCACTCCAGATTTTTTCTACCCCCACATGGCAATGGGCTATGCTCGGTGTTGCCTTGCGTGATCGATTCAGAAATGTAGAGATTCGCAAGAGAACCTGGGCTACAGCTTAAAGAATTGCCAAACGTGTCAGTGGGCAGGACACACTGCTCGCAGAACGGATGACCGATGGGGCAGAAAAGTTCTTGTTAAGCATAAGCGTATTAATGACCAGCCATATGCCTTCTCTCTGTTTATCTGTTCAATCTCAGGAGGGAGCCGTCAGCTTCTCATTATACGCATTGGTGTATGTCACATGTCTTTGAATCGGTTCTAAGACCGGTTTCCTTCACCGTTTTGAGAGGGAGATAAATAATATACATTTATTTAAAAAAAAATCTTGTATACAACACCTTGTCATCATAATTCATCCTTTTTATTTTCAGATTTAGTGACAACGCCGTCGACGGCCAAACGTTCCCATTTCTCTATAAATTGGTCCCAGAAATTGAACCGGTGTTTGTATAGATCTTTCTTTATTTTCATGTGTTGGTCGATGTGCAGGTATTCCTTGTTTTCGATGGTGTACGGGGGCCATTGCAGGTTTTCAAGATCTTCATCGTGGTCTGGTGTTGGATTTCTGAAATGGAATGAATTTGCGTCTTTACTAAATTATCTTCTCTACTCAATACTGTTTATAGTAGAAACAGTTTTGTTAAAAAAGACTAGCATTGCGTTCATACATGAGTTTGGTTAAAGGTGAAAATCATATCGTTAGATTTCGAGAGGTTGAGTTTAAAATATGTAATAAAAATGAGTAAACTTACCTATATTTTGCAAAATTCGTCCACATTTTGATCATTTTCTTCTGGACTATTTTCTCCTCTGGTATATTCTGTTCTAACTTCAGATACTCTTTTACTAAAGCAGGACATTTGAATAGATAACACATTTCATCGCCAGTAACAGCTCCCCATGTCCCATCCTCTATTGTTGAATGTTTCATCAAATTCTTTTTATTTTCATTCAATTCGCTGACATAATCGAAATGGTAGTAATAAACCGGTTTCAATGATCTTTCAGAATATACTCTTGCAGTATAATCTACTACATAACCCGTTAATGCATCTCCCATATACGTCACTAGATCTGGTACGGTCTTTACATTAATTGCGCCATTTTTGAAATAGAAATCTGTGATTTCTTTAGCAGCTTCATCATAAACATCTTTGATAGGAGCAAATCGGAATTTCAAACGTCTAGGCAATAATAAAGGGAAGTCTTTTCTTAGAAAACTTATATATCTCGGTTCTATAAGATACTGCATCATACCTTCCATGCCTTCTCTAGAATTGGAACCCATCATGATTGGAATGTCAATATTCTCTGTGAAATCCTCTGTGTATTCAGTAATCAGACCATCTGGTTGTTTTTCAACAATTGGACCGAACGCAATCACGCTCTTCTGTGTATCTTTGAAGTAATCGTTAGGGCTTGCATGCAGATCTCTAGATAGCAATTTGTCCGCAGAGAGTCCTTGCAAGTCCTTCAAAAGTTTAACGTTGCTTCTTGAAGCTACATCCATAATGTCTCCAAGTCTAAATGCTCTCTCTCTGACATCTTCTTGTAAATATGCTGAAGACCAAGATGTGCCACTGTGTAATATAGCTGCACTGAAAAGATCTTTAGCTTTAGAGTGCATAAGTAGATCAATAGCAGCTGCACCTCCTTGTAGTCCCATTAAAGTCACTCTATTCGAATCGCCACCAAACTGTTCTATATTATCTCTGACCCACTCTAAGCCTTCAACTATGTCTTTTAAGCCAGAGTTTCCTGGTAAGAGTTCATCTTCTAATGATAAAAATCCCATCGATGCCAATCTGTGGCTTATAGTTACTACTACAACGTCTTCTTCTATGAAGAAATCTGGAACATAATCCTTTGATTTGTTATATGAATTCTGGAAATGATCGTTGACTATAAAAACGATAACTGCTCGTTCTTTATCATCAATACCAGGTGTGAATATATCCAGGTATAAGCAGTCTTCCACTCCGTATATACCGTGTGGCTGACCCATCTTCACATTGTTGTTGTATTGAATGCAAGCGGGTTTTTCTTTTGTTGTTGTCAGCCTTTCGTCCCAAGGGTCGACGGGTTGTGGTGGCTGAAAAATATATGATACGGTATTATAATATTTCTTCGGTCGCATTAAATCATTTCAATATAACTTATGTGAATGATTTTTGGGCAAGTATTCGTTTGGGGTATTATTGAAACACAGTGTCTGACTTTGTGGTGTTTGTATAAAATATTTCTGTGCTTTGTTTCTTTAAGTAATTAAAAGGCAAATACTAAGTTACATTTTAAAAATATCTGGTGAATAATAATTATGGTCAGTCAGTAAAAGTTATAAACGCGTAACTTCTTCCGGACTACTGCTCGTGATTCTAAATCATAAACTAAAATTCTATTCATTTCACTTACCATAAACCTTAGATCGCCGACAGGTGGTGCAGCATAAGGTATTCCCATAAACCCGAAATATTCCTCATTCTTTATAAGAGTCTTCAAAACTTTCCCAACAATGGGACCGTATGTTGTTTCTACTACAGGACTTTCTTTACACACAATAAAATTAACACAGATTATAAGGGAAATAAAAATATGAATTATATGAAAATTCATTTTGTCTAGATTGTCATGACAACCTATACCTACTATTGAAATGATCGATTGTAACTAAACCAGGTGAATGATATCATATTATCAGAACACGTATTTATCTTTATTATGTCTTAAAAATGCCGGTAATTTACAATACCAAGTAACTGGGGAAAACAGATAATTTTTGTTAGTGATTTAGAAATGATAAAGAAATTGAAGTGGTATTCGGGTTACCCCGTAACTGAAAAAACGGCCAAGTGCGAGTCGGACTCGCGCACGAAGGGTACATAAGGGTACCATTATTGCAAAAAACAACAATAATAACACGTTTGTTGTATGGGAGCCCACTTAAATATTTATTTTATTCTATTTTTAACCGACTTCCCAAAAAAGAGGAGGTTTCTTAATTCGAGCGTATATATGTATATTTTTTTATGTGTGGTCGCGGATAACTTCATCGTTTTTGAACTGATTTTGATGTTTATTTTTTTGTTGGAAAGGAGATATCCCGAGGGTGGTACCATGAAAGGAAACCAGGATCTGATGATGGGATCCTAGAGAAATCGAGGGAACTCCTGAAATATTCATATAATAATCATATAATATTTATATATCATCGCTTACCATCAGGTGAGATAGTGGTCAAGCGCAAGCTAGATGCAAATAAAAAAAATATTATAGGCATACATATATCGATTTTTATATTTTCATCAATAATGCAATCGAAGTGGGACTGATGAAGAAGACCACAATGGCTACTGGGACAACGAAATAAAACAATGTATCCTAGTCGTGTTTGTTCATATTGGAATCGTCATGTGATGTACTATGACTATAAATGATTTTCATGTTAATTGGAGGTACCTACCAAAACCAGAAAGAGAATAAAAAACTTTTTAAGAAAAAATCAACTTCCAAAACAAAACACTTCAAAGCGAAAAATAAGTTTCTTTTCCGAAGTCGGTGTCGAATAATGGAAAACAATGGGTATAAAAGACACCGACTTCGGAGAAGAAAGTTATTTTTCGCTTTTGACAATTCAAAAGTGCCTGTAACTGGCCTACTTGAAATAAAGTACTTTGACTTTGAAGAGTTTTGTTTTGGATGTTGATTTGATTTTTTGTTTGTTGGTGTTATAGTGGCAACAGAAATACATCATCTGTAAATATTTCAACTGTCTAGCTATCACGGTTCATGAGATATAGGCTGGTGACAGACGGACAGACAGACTGACAGACAGACGGACCGCGGAGTCTTAGTAATTGGGTCCCGTTTTTACCCTTTGGGTACGGAACCCTAAAAATATGACAAATTGTAATTTGACTTACTAGGTTTTACAGGCATTTTGGTTCAAAAATATATTTTTTATCACACCTATTCGAAAAACGACAATTGTCTATAGAGGATAGCGGGAGCCAAATCCAAATGCGCCCGTAGGAGTTTGAGCTTTCTCTCTTCTGATTGGTCCGTAGTTGGGTTGGAGGCGCTCGCGTGAAGGTTTAATGTAAAAAAAAATATCACTAACTAACATTCAATTCTCTATTGTGATAAACTCATTTTTGTGATTGGTTAGTAAAGAGTTAGATTATACTTACTCTTTGTTGATAAGTATGTGAAGTTAACGAGAAAAATAAAAAGCTACGAGTACCTACCTATTAGTACCTAGTACTCGTAGCTTTTTATTTTTCTCTTAGGTAGTGATGAAAAATAGTGTGTATCACTCGGGAACAAAATATTTTGTTCTCGGGCAGCGTATATTGAATTCCTCGCTAAGCTCAGGATTCAAAATAACGCCTTGGAAGAACAAAATATTACTTTGTCCCCTTGTAACACAAATAACTATTTTAGCTCTGGATGAAAGAAATAAAATAAATTTATGTTGCACAAACTAGTGGCACGTAAAAACAAATTAAATAAAACAAAAACAAACAACAACTATTGAAATGATCGATTGTAACTAAACCAGGTGAATGATATCATATTATCAGAACACGTATTTATCTTTATTATGTCTTAAAAATGCCGGTAATTTACAATACCAAGTAACTGGGGAAAACAGATAATTTTTGTTAGTGATTTAGAAATGATAAAGAAATTGAAGTGGTATTCGGGTTACCCCGTAACTGAAAAAACGGCCAAGTGCGAGTCGGACTCGCGCACGAAGGGTACATAAGGGTACCATTATTGCAAAAAACAACAATAATAACACGTTTGTTGTATGGGAGCCCACTTAAATATTTATTTTATTCTATTTTTAACCGACTTCCCAAAAAAGAGGAGGTTTCTTAATTCGAGCGTATATATGTATATTTTTTTATGTGTGGTCGCGGATAACTTCATCGTTTTTGAACTGATTTTGATGTTTATTTTTTTGTTGGAAAGGAGATATCCCGAGGGTGGTACCATGAAAGGAAACCAGGATCTGATGATGGGATCCTAGAGAAATCGAGGGAACTCCTGAAATATTCATATAATAATCATATAATATTTATATATCATCGCTTACCATCAGGTGAGATAGTGGTCAAGCGCAAGCTAGATGCAAATAAAAAAAATATTATAGGCATACATATATCGATTTTTATATTTTCATCAATAATGCAATCGAAGTGGGACTGATGAAGAAGACCACAATGGCTACTGGGACAACGAAATAAAACAATGTATCCTAGTCGTGTTTGTTCATATTGGAATCGTCATGTGATGTACTATGACTATAAATGATTTTCATGTTAATTGGAGGTACCTACCAAAACCAGAAAGAGAATAAAAAACTTTTTAAGAAAAAATCAACTTCCAAAACAAAACACTTCAAAGCGAAAAATAAGTTTCTTTTCCGAAGTCGGTGTCGAATAATGGAAAACAATGGGTATAAAAGACACCGACTTCGGAGAAGAAAGTTATTTTTCGCTTTTGACAATTCAAAAGTGCCTGTAACTGGCCTACTTGAAATAAAGTACTTTGACTTTGAAGAGTTTTGTTTTGGATGTTGATTTGATTTTTTGTTTGTTGGTGTTATAGTGGCAACAGAAATACATCATCTGTAAATATTTCAACTGTCTAGCTATCACGGTTCATGAGATATAGGCTGGTGACAGACGGACAGACAGACTGACAGACAGACGGACCGCGGAGTCTTAGTAATTGGGTCCCGTTTTTACCCTTTGGGTACGGAACCCTAAAAATATGACAAATTGTAATTTGACTTACTAGGTTTTACAGGCATTTTGGTTCAAAAATATATTTTTTATCACACCTATTCGAAAAACGACAATTGTCTATAGAGGATAGCGGGAGCCAAATCCAAATGCGCCCGTAGGAGTTTGAGCTTTCTCTCTTCTGATTGGTCCGTAGTTGGGTTGGAGGCGCTCGCGTGAAGGTTTAATGTAAAAAAAAATATCACTAACTAACATTCAATTCTCTATTGTGATAAACTCATTTTTGTGATTGGTTAGTAAAGAGTTAGATTATACTTACTCTTTGTTGATAAGTATGTGAAGTTAACGAGAAAAATAAAAAGCTACGAGTACCTACCTATTAGTACCTAGTACTCGTAGCTTTTTATTTTTCTCTTAGGTAGTGATGAAAAATAGTGTGTATCACTCGGGAACAAAATATTTTGTTCTCGGGCAGCGTATATTGAATTCCTCGCTAAGCTCAGGATTCAAAATAACGCCTTGGAAGAACAAAATATTACTTTGTCCCCTTGTAACACAAATAACTATTTTAGCTCTGGATGAAAGAAATAAAATAAATTTATGTTGCACAAACTAGTGGCACGTAAAAACAAATTAAATAAAACAAAAACATGAGAGAAAGTGTGCCTCACAATTTGTCTAAATAAGTACGTCCAGTTCAGCAAAATGCCAGACCACTAGCACATAGTAGACGGTTGATGCCATGAAAATACCAAATATATTATGTAGTTTTTCTCAAACGATAAGCTGTCTCTGCTTGTGATAAGAAGCATTTTTTTAAGTAAGACGCTCGGCGAACAGGAACATACCTACCCTGAAAATTAGAAATAGAAATCTATCGGTAGATGTATGTTAACCTTCAGATAACCCATAAAGTGCACTGAACGAAGACCTTGGCATCATGTGAGTATATAACATTTTCATGTATTATGAAAACATCTTCACGGATTTTATTACTGTTTTTAATGACGTGTCCTATAAACTCTTGCACATTTTGTTCAGTGAAACTATTTAGTATTAAAAAGAAATTCAAACCGAATTTGATATGATTTTTGCAGCTAAAATTAATTGTTATATAGGTTTGTTGTCTGTTTGTTGTGTTATAAATACTTGTAGTTCTAACAGTGATGATGTGTATGTTATTAAAACAAATGGCACTAAGATTATTGGAAGAAAGTTGTTTACAATTTTTGGAGACAAACCTTACGCTGCGTTTTGGAAGATTCCATACGCAGCTCCTCCGATTGGAAAGTTAAGGTTCAAGGTATATTACATTTCTTTTTTTAAGATATAATCATGTTTTAACGTATGTAAATTAGTGTGACGTACATAAAATAAATTTGAATCATTCCCTATTTGCAGTTTATTGTAGAAAATTTAATAAGATAACTACATAGTATATATTATTTCATATTGTCTGTACTGATAGATCTATCTCTTGTCTTTCAGTGCATTTAAAAGTTGTGTGAAAGAAATCGTCCTGTGCGATAAAACCTCCCATTGCAAACTTGTCTCGAATTAAGTGGTTTGCAATTAAGTTTTTTATTTTTATTAATGTACTGTTTTCAGCCACCTTCTCCACTTCGTTGGTTCAATAAACCAGTCTACAACTACAGCATACCATACAATGAGAGTTGTGCATCTGGATTATCTGAAGACTGTTTGTATCTTTCCATTTATACACCAATCATCAAGCACATATCCTACTGCCCCGTTATTGTCTGGGTCCACGATAAAGCCCACATGCTTGGCCCTGATTTTCTTATAGATGAAAATATTGTTGTAGTTACTTTCTCCTTTAGAACTTCAATTTTGGGCTTCCTCAATACTGGAGACAATTTTGCTGAAGGCAATATGGGAGCTAAGGATATTGTCACCGCTCTGAGATGGATAAGAGATAACATTAGCTACTTCAATGGTGATATGAATAGAGTGACAGTTTTTGGTTCTGGATCAACTGCTCCTATAGTCGCATCATTGTTGTTGTCTGCCGCTTCTGATGATTTGTTCAATAGAGTGATAATACAAGATGGAAGTGCATTGTCACCTGCTGATTACAGAAATTACAATTTCGAGATAGCGAACAAATTATACTGGAATCTGAATGGACCATTTGAAAAGTTTAATCGAACGAAATTGTATGAATTACTTTCTATAAGCACCGTAAAGAAGTTATTAGTGGCCAGTCATGATATATATGATAGCACCGAAGTCAGGGATAACCAGAGGCTCATCAATTCATTTTCCCCAACTGTCGAAGTATCAGGAAAAGGCGCTTTCATGAACAAATTCCCCTTCGAAGTGTACAAGCGAAAGATTACAAATAATGCCGTGGAAGTTATGATCGGCTACACAAACTTAGATTCCCTCCACAAACTGGACGGTTTCGTAAGAAACAGGAAACTTCTAAAGTATTTAAATTATAACTTTCAGTATTTATTGCCGTTTGAAGGGCGGAGAGACGAATACGGATCGAAACTGTACAGGAAGATAAGGAAGAAAATAATGGATTTCTATTTCGTTAATGGGACGGTCGGGGTGCGTAGTCTGCGGAGGTACGCCAAGTATGTGTCGGACCAAGTGATTTATCCGATACTCCGTCAGGCGAGCCTGCACTCACAAGTGTCGTGTAATAACGTTTACTTGTACCGTTTCACCTTCCGAGGGTCCTTCAACATCATGTGGAACACGTTCCTCCGCAATCTCAAGCTGAGTGGAGCTACATCGGGCGATGAAATCTGTTACCAATTTAAATGTAAATCTTTGAGTACAAGCTATAACACTGCCGCGACTTCAGATGAAAGGCTCTTCATTAAGAAGATTGCGAGGTTATTGGCGAATTTCGCTAAATACGGGTAAGGTTAATGCAGATTAAATATTTGCTCTTTCCTCTTGTTAATGAATTTTAATTTAAGTGGTTGAGGTTTAAATCCTTAATGCGGAGTTATTTTCTAATTGTTTTGTCAGTTTACGGTAAGCTTGCTTTGATGGTATTAAAAGATTGTGAAGTTAAACGTTACTTGCGTGTTGAGGTACCTTGTGCGGTATTTCCATTTGGTATTTTGAAATTAAATTTTGCTTGAACAACTCCACAAAGGAGCTTTCATATTTGTTTTCATCTCGTTTCCGAGCAGTATTTTGATCAATTAAATTGTTATCTTTTTGATGTTGATAGTAGTTCATCAATGTTATTAATAGGAGAAATTAAACCAATTTGAGAAAGAGGACGCTTATGTTGGGCAGTAGGAACGTTATACAGTTATTATGTTTATCGTTTATCCAATTTCTTGATATAACTGCAAATACTTGTCAATTTATTAAATCAGTTTTTGATACACTGTTTTGTTCACGACTTAAGGCATAAATCTTACTATAGACAGACCATTTTACATTGAGATTGATTGAAGTACCTACAAAAATGGTCGACGCATCGGTGTTGTATGTATGTTGGTGCCTATATAAAGTATTATATTTCAACAAAAACACAAACTTAAAATTAAATTATTCGACTGATCCAGTATTTTTTCCTTCTTATTTCCAGGAACCCAACTCCACATTCATCAGACGACGTCCTCGAAGGACTGCAATGGCTACCTCTGACTCCCAACAGGAATATGAGAGGCCTCAACATGGGCCATCAGATGAAGATGATGAGACTTCCAGAAGAGAAGAGGATGGAATTCTGGGACCAGCTGAGGCATGAGTTTTTCCCTGATAGAGAAATAAATGATGAACTGTAGTGGAATTTGGAGTTTTCTTATTTTTTTGGTGCTAATATAATTGTGATACATTCTAAGTACTTTTTATGAAAAGATCCGTCCACAAAGAGTTTTTAAATTATATCTCCAAATTGATTTGGTTCCTTGTTTATATTAGCATTCTAGCTAAAATTGCGAGGAATACCCTCGTATAACAGGCAATGTGGCTCCCAAATGGTCAAACACCTCCTTCCACCCCCGGAGGTCGACATGTCGGCCACGGGGTTGCGGAAGGGTCGTACGTTCCCGCGACCTTCGGCGTAGGTGTGGATGAGCGAGGTAGGTGGAGATGGAACGCCGGGGTGGTTTTTAGTCAGTAAGAATCTGACAGACCCCGTCCGACCCCTCCGGGGTGGAGGACATCCAGTGAGCTTTTTAATTATTAGACTTCTTGCATAAAGGTACGAAGACGGGCTTAGGCATTCTCTACCAGTCAATCAGTTATTGTCAATTTCTTTTTTTTTTATCAATCACTATGAGGCGAAGAAATCTGTATATCTGTACATATGCCTACCTGAAGTCAGACGTGTGTCAGTTTAACGTGAACTTCGGAATTTATGTGCTAACTATAACCAAGACAGTAAAAAGCTCATGAAATCGTCAGCTTAATTAACTAGCTGGCTTGTAATCGGCTAATGTGCTATTTTACAAGCTAACAACATAGCTTCAACAATTTTATGAACACTACTGCTTAACAGTCAGAATGTAATTAAATAAGAGTGCTCCCAAATGATTTTGTACGAGTACTGTTAAGTGGAGAGGTGTTAATAATTTTGTATGTGGTTAGTTTTTACAAGGGTTTATAACCGACAAAGAAAGAATGAAATGATTATTTATTTTTACCCGACTGCAAAGAAAAGTGCTACGTATTTCACGCGTATCTTGTATGTATATAATATTCTTTATTACCTCATATCTTCCAAACCGCTGCCGCGCTGGACGGATTTATAATGATTATTTGGGCACCAAACTGTAGCGTTACGTACGTTGCGTAAACGTATGCTACGTTAATTAAATTAAGATAAAATCACATCATCAGCCTATTAATGTTCCCACTGCTGGGACACAGGCCTCCTCTCTGTGAGTGGGAATGGGCCGTAATCATCCACGCGGGCCCAGTGCGGGTTGGTGGATGTCACAAGTCTTCGAATGTTTGGTTCTAGGACATGCCAGTTTCCTCACGATGTTTTCCTTCACCGTTTTGAGAGCAGTGGTGATAAAATAATTTACACAAAGTAAAGCGCCTGCCTGGGCTCGAACCCACGATCTACAACTTGTAAGTCGCGGCCGATACCACTGGGCCACCACTGCTCTTCTTAAGATAAAATAAGGATTATTAAAATTAAAGCTATGAAAATAAAAAGGATATAGGGTATAGAAACTATGGTTAGGCAGCAGGATGGGCAGGAAGACGTGGAAACATCGTTAGATACGTCTTGACCACCCAAGTGTTCTTAGATAGATATCGTTATAAAAAGCAAACATTGCGGATTTTGGGCGCCATGTTGTGCATATCCTAATTTTTTTCTTCCAAACCCTTCGAGTGGGCTATCTAAATAATGGGTTTAAAGTGGTGGTTACATCAATATATACCACTAATGTTTAAAAGTAATTCGAAAAAGAATGGAAAGTTGAAAATAGTGGTCAAGCGCGACCCTATAGAGAATAACAAAAAAAATCCATTCTCTTTCACACATTTAGATAGCATTGACTTTCAACGCTAACACATGCACCTCTCTGCCAACCCTTTGAGAAATACAGGTGAGATGACTTAAACCTTATTTGAAAGCTGCAACATGCTTGAACACATCATCATGTTTGAACAGGTTGATACGTGTACGCATATCTGATAACAATCGGTACACTTTACATGATATTTTTACCAAACACGTTGTACTTTACCATAACACGAAATCGCATGACGGCGTGACGTCTCAAGCTTTGGTCTCCACACACCGCAGCGTTGTGCGTTCTGATAAAGAGATCAAAGCTTTTTTTATATTTTCTATTTTATAGGCTCGCGCTTGACCATTATATCACCTGTTGGTAAGCGATGGTCGACGGTGAAACACGCTTGCCTAGACATAACCTATTCACTCTGGACTTAGACTCCTAGACACGTCGCCGCGTCGCGATGTTGTCGTATATTTGTTTGTTGGCCCTTACTGTTGGTCACCAACACTCAAAAGGTGACGACCAGTTCAACAATAACACCCTAGGATATAGGTAGACGCTTCGTGGAAAATACACTGATATTCCACTGCTGCTGGTTAGAATTAATCGATCCGAAGCTTGTCTCGAAAATAATTAGCGGCGGTAATAATTTTCTTCATTTTAGGTATTATTTTGAATATTGAATGTGCTATGTTAAAATAAATGACAAAAAAAAAACAGATTTGCCGATATAAGCGAAGAAAAATAACTTATCACGCTGATCCAAAAAGCCCAGATAAAAACCTCAGCCCCGATTTTTGAATTGAGAATTTGAAGTTGAGTATTGGACAAACTGTAATTTAATAAAACCCGAAAACTGTAATTCAGACACGTTCTTATACATCAAATTCTCAATTCAGAGACCGACCATATGTATTTGCTGCACTTGTGAAAATAAACAGTGAAAGTATAGAAGACTAGATTCTGCCAGCGGCTTCGTCCGCGTGAATGTCGAAAATGATCCCAAGGGGACATATTCCTGGGAAAAAAAAGTATCCTATATATGCTATTCAAGACTATAATCTATCTCTGTGCCTTTCATCAGTAACAAACATACAAATACACTCACAAACTTTCAAAATTATAATACTAGTGTATTAAAATAGTATCAAAATATTACTAAAAGTCGGTTCAAATAGCGCAGAAAAAGCTCGGCATTCTATTTAAATGTAGAGAGATGAAGGGATAATATACGTTAAGGTAGGCTATTCAGTTTGCTATATAAGGCATGAAGGGGTCTTGGTCACTACGCTGAAATTTATCACTGATCTACTAGCAGTGATTCTGAACCTTTTTTGCAAGCAAACGTTCATAACAGTACCTCTGTTCTGGTTATACCTTTGCAGCTATTTGCAGTGATTTGGAGATATATGATGATATTAAAGGAGAAATGTTCTAGGAATATTACCATAAAAAAACTTTTTTACAAAAAAATACTACCGACTTCCAGAAAACTACAAAGTGAAAAATAACTTTATTTTTGGAAGTCGGTGTCTTTCGTAGGTACCATTTTTTTGCGTTATGGACACCGACTTCCAAAAATAAAGTTATTTTTCACTTTGTAGTTTTCTGGAAGTCGGTAGTGTTTTTTTGTAGAAAAGTATTTTTATTTTTCACTTTTTAGTTGTACCTACCTAATAGGCAAGTTGTTTAGTAAGTTTCCTATAACGCCAGAATAGATTACCCGAATATCTGAAATATGAACAAAACCGATGAAATGAGAGATCTGCTTACCCCTTAAGAGCGTACTGGCGTGATGTTATGTTATGAAATGGTATAAACAATAAACAGACATGAATTACGTAGGCTACTGCCGGAGGACTCAAAAAAAACCGAATTTATTTAAACTAATTTATTTTAATAAAGAAAATTACAATTATTGGCAAATCAAGTTGACCCGATCGATGGTAGATACAAAGTGCGCGGCCTCGGTCACGTAGACGGTGTCTTCGGGCCTCGTGTTCTGTGTCAGCAGTTTCCGCTCGTAGCAACTGGGTCGATGATGCGCGTGCGTTGTGTGCCTCGTGCCCTTGTGTCAGCGCTTTACTTAGTAGTGATGCGCGTAACACCTCCCCCCTCAGATCGACGACTATTTCAGATTTTGAGATGAAATATCGTCGAGAGTTTAGATTGATCTGGAGGTCCAGGCTGGTTCCGGCGGGTTTCAGATGTTTCAGGCTCGGCGTACATGGCTTCATCTGGGGTTGTCATCTGCTTCTTCCGGCGGATGTGGACTCGGTATGATAGTATTGCTCCCAAGACAAGTAAGGCCAGTAGTGTACCATAAAATGGGATTGTCGTATGGTAAATGGTCGAGGTTGGTTCAATGTGGATTGGCTTCTGTGAGTCTATTCTATCTTGAATATCGTGCAGCTTCTTCAAGTTAATAGCACTGATTTGAAGGGGTGGCATAGTTGATCCTTCGATGTCATCTGGCACGCTGCTTATCTTCATAGGTTGTCCACTAACGTGGTCGTTGATGTTGACGATAGTGAACTCGTCTGTTCGTAGCTTGCAGGTATGTGGAATAGTGGCTAGGAAGCTTCCGGTTAGGGTTATGGATTCTTCCTGTTCGCAGATTAACTGGACTTGTGTTGGTTTCGGGAGTACGAGAGCGTAGCGGCGGTCATCTAACTTTTCCATTGCGGGCTTCGTCAGGCTGACAGTAATCGTGTTGCATGATTTGTGTGGTGTTTGACTCCCAATGATATCGCAGATGCAGTCTGGATGGGTTCTCATTTGGTGGTTAAGTTTTTCTTCGCAGAGATACTCTGAAGCTACCTTCGGGCATTCTGCCTCTATGTACGCATGAATATTCCCAGTGATTGCTATGAATGGATAGGACGGGATGATGGCTTGCTTAAATCTATTTGGTACAATGACTAACTTATACAAGAGGAATTTTAGTGGAGACGTTATGGGGAATTTGAATGCAAAAACTATTTGACTTCCACGATAATAAGCCAGTGGTTTAATGATGTCATAATATTCTCTAATTTCTAATTCTAGTAGTTGGTCTTTATTATAAAGCGCGCTTAGTTTGCGTATCATATTGCTTAGTACTTCTGTACCTAACATGGAATGATGAGTATGCGTTTGACCGGAAAGTGCTATCGCGTTCTCTAACCTACTCAATTCGCTTAATAGACTATCTACGTTATTGCTAATTATTTGTAGTATTTGCGAAAACTTTGCAAATTTTATGAGGTTGTGTTGTTTATACTTATCGGCATCAAGTAAAATATGCAGACTCTCATTTAATTGTACTTGGTTTTCTACTAGTTTTGTAATGATTTTTGTATGCTCGTTCATCAAACCTTTGCTAAGGCTTATATGATGATTCTGTTCAATAGCTATCTGTTGCTGATTATCATTGAGGGCCTTAAGGGCGTTATCGTACTTGATGGCATCTGTGTGGTCCAGGTTTCCCGTAATGCTCTTTATAACGGATCCAAGTCCATCTATTAAACTTCTCTTGAATCGATTGGGCTTTAGGCTTTGTAGATGAGATGAGGCTCTATTTAATTTCGCGTACAAGCTATCCGTTTGGAGCTCGTATAAAGTGCGAGTGTAATTGTCTAGTCTGTCTGTGGCTTTAATAAGTTGGTTTCGTATTTCGTTAATATTGTTATCTATGTCTGTTAGTTCAATGTTCTGCAGGAATGTATGATAATGAGTAATGAGTTTCATGGGCCCTAGTTTGAAGAGCAGGAGTCCAGGTCCGTTCTCAAGTCGTTCTAGATTGATCTCTTGCGCCCATGTTAGGCTAAGTGACAGCATCAGGGGTATCCTGCAACAATTTCGCTGTTTTAGGGACGCGCTTTAGTCTAGATTTAGCTATAGGTCCCTTTTTCTTAGAAGTATAAATGTGGATAGGTAAATTAGCTAGGACGGTATCTTGGCTGTATCTGGGTGCGAGTTTGGATCTATTAGCGGAGGGATTACTGATGAATATTTGTTGGTCTGGTTCATAGTCGACCTCATCCTCACGGGTTTTATTACGACTCTCTATAAGCGCTGTTCGATTAGTGAGAGACGTCTCATTGATTAATTCGTATACTTTTTGCATACGTTCTCTATGTGTTTCTACATATTGTTGCAACAGGTGTCCGGTCAGGTCTATGTCAGTCGGGTCTCGTGGGTCAGTGTGTCCTAATATGAGGTCATATGGTTTGCATCGTGTGAAAGAATGGATCGAACTGTTGTATGCTATGATAGCATATGGCATCAGATGTACAACTGGCTCATCTTTGTGTTTTAGTTTCAAAATACGAAGATGCTCCAGTATAGTGGAATGAAAGCGTTCTATGTTACCATTAGCATTAGGTGAGTATGCGAGTGTCTGGTGATGGATTATTTTGTGAACCTTGCAGAACTCGGAGAACATCTGGTTGATGAATTCAGTTCCTTGATCTGTAATAATGGTTAGTGGTAGGCCATGGTGCGTGCTGAAAGTTAGTAAGGCTTGTATGATACTAACTGCAGTCCCATCTCGAAGGAGGTATGCTTGACCATACTTTGAAAAGGCGTCTATGAATGTTACGTATTTTTCATTCTGTGCTGAAAAGCTATCCATATGTATTATTTCGAAAGGCCTGGTGGCCGGGGGCACTATATTGAACTTCTGCTTTATGGGGCTTCTATCGTACTTTGCTTGCCCACATATTGTACAGTCGTTTATGAATTTGGTTATGTGCTCTCGCATCTTAGGCCAATAGTACTTAACAGATAAAGCTAGAAAGCACTCGTTGATACCACGGTGGTTTGTTTTACCCTCGTGGTAGTGACGAATAATTTCCTGCTGCCTTAGGTATTCCTTTACGTTTTCAAGTTCCTTTTTTGCTAATACCAATTTCATGGAAGAACTTTTGAAATATTTTTGTAACAGAGGGATTATGTTGTACATTGCAAGGGGTGGATTAATTAACAGGGCAGTTTTGATCTTAGGATTGACATACTCCTTAATGGCGTTAATTAGATCCTCTTCGAGGTTGGATTCGGATAGCTGGACGGAGGTTCGAGTGTGGGTGTCAAACGTCTTGGTTGCCATGGTTCGTTTTTTAAAGTCACCTACAACGGTTAAGCATAATTGTCGGTGAAATTTGTTAAGTGGTTCGTCGGTGATGGGTATTTCAAGTATGGGATTTTCCTCAGAGGTATGTGCTGTCAGGGTATTGGAGTTATCTAAGGATGGCGGTCTATCAGTCGCGTTTGCAATCATCGAACTAACTTCCTCATTATATATCTCTACGCGAGAAAGAGCGTCGGCATTGGTGTTGTGTTTTCCCTTTTTATATATGACGGTGAAATCGTATTCGCTTAGCTTTAACCGCCACCTGGTTAATCGTGAATTCGGCTCCTTGAGGCTCATGACCCACTGTAATGGTTTGTGGTCCGTTACTATTTTGAACTTGCGTCCGAAGAGGTAAGGCCGAAAGTATTTTGTGGCCCATACGATAGCTAGTAATTCCTTTTCTATCGTACTGTAATTTACCTCACTTTCATTAAGTGTCCGCGATGCATATGCTACGGGTTTATCCGAGCCAATAGAACCTTGTGAGAGTATCGCGCCGATTGCAAAATTGGAGGCGTCTGTGGTTAATATGAATTCTTTGTCAAAGTCTGGGTACTTAAGGATAGGGTCGTTGGTCAGTAGAGTCTTACATTTCTCGAAGCAGTTAATATAGTCTGCGTCTAAGGTTACCCTTTTTCCTTTCTTTAGACATTGGGTCAGAGGTTTGGTAATACGAGAGAAGTCCGGAATGAATTTTCGGTAATAACCGAGGAGTCCGAGGAATTGTTTAATTTCTTTAGGTGTTTTAGGAATTGGGTAATTTTGAATGGCTGTGATCTTGTCTGGGTTAGGCTTTATCCCTTCTGTACTGATGACATGCCCTAGGTATGCGGTTTCGAGTTTTAAGAACTCTGATTTATCTAGCTGGATTTTAAAGTTAGATTCTCTTAACCTCTGGAATACTTTCTCTAGGTTGTTCATGTGTTCCTGGAGAGAAGTACTGAACACGATTATATCGTCGAGATAGACAAGACATATAACATTTTGGAGTCCCTTGAGTACGTTATCCATCACTCTTTGGAACGTGGAAGGGGAATTTTTAAGTCCCATGGGCATTCTCAAGAATTCGAAATGCCCATGTTCAACAGTAAAAGCGGTCTTGGGAATGTCACTGGGGTTCAATTCCACTTGGTGGAAACCTGATGCTAGGTCAAGAGTAGTGAAATATTGGCACTTGCCTAGTTTGTCCAGGACGTCTGTAATATTCGGGATGGGGTATTTGTCATCGATCGTTTTTTCGTTTAGTTTCCGAAAGTCAATAACTATACGCCATTTCTGTTTTCCAGAGGCGTCATTTTTCTTTGGGACGACCCAAATTGATGAGCTCCATGCGGATTCAGACGGCCTAATGATTCCTTGATCTAACATTTTCGCTATTTGGTCACTAACTTCTTGACGGTGTATAAACGGATATCTGTAACTTTTGGTATAAATTGGAACTTCATCCGTGGTCTTAATACTGTGCTTTACTTTGTTGGTGAACGTTAAGGCCTCGCCCTCAATGTAAAAGACGTCGGCGTACTTTGAACACAGTGCTAATAAGTTTGCCTTTTCCTCCTTGTTTAAGTGATCGGTGCGTAACCGAGACGTGACATCTTTAGCGCGAGGTGATAATTGCTCGGTGCATTCAACATTGAGTACAGTTGCCTGAGTGGCATGGTCCAACGAAAATATTATATCATTGTGGGTTGGGTTGGTCACTTCGATTATACCGCGGTTATTAAAAACGGTGGTCAGGCATTCAGATATAATACAGTTGCAAATTATCTGATCTTCTACAAGAACCTCACCATCCGGTGCATTAATAGGTAACCGTATTAATTTAGAACTTCCTGCTGGTATGATTTCCTCATAGAGATTTAAGTTTCGAGAATTATAAATTTGTATGGGATTAATTGCGAATTTAGTTATAAATGTAAGGTCTTTCAAGTCTAGTTTAGCCTCCCATTTGGTGAGCAGATCCATTCCTATCAAACCATCGAAACGATCGTGGAATCTGTATACAAATAGTTTAATTGATTCCGTATCACCGAATTCGGGAAAGCAGGGTAAATTAATAGAGTAGTCACTCCTGCTTGTGGCATGAACGTTAGTGACCTCGAATGGGTCATAGTTAAGAGGTATTTGCGGGAAGTAAGTCTGGACTGCTTCTGGGCTGATGAATGATTGGTTAGCACCAGTATCTATCAGAAAGTTAAGTGGAGGGTTATGAATACGAACAAACGGTAGTTGCCTTTGGGTTTGCAAATTCAGTTCTATCCTAAGCTGTTTGACTTCGGCACTTTCTGAAAATCCTGACAGGTTGAGGGATGCTGTTGGTCAGCAGTACTTGGCTTGTCCTTGTCGTTAGTTCCGTCGGTCTGTTCTGGTATGTACTGGTCATATGTACAGTCGTCGAAATGCAGGTAGTCCTGGTTGTAGTGGTCAATGTAAAGGTAGTCGGATGGATCGGGGTAATAATAGACTTCCCCATAATTCGAACATTCGTTCACATTAACATCGCGGGTTTTAAGATAGTTGGAAGGTGGTGGATTGCCCTGTAGTGCCCAATTCCAGCTGTTGGTAGCAGGCAGGGGCCTGGGCATAAAGTGGCTCACGCCGCTCATCGGCTTGGGACCGTTATTCGACGGGTACTGGTTTCTTGGGGGCATTCTAAATCCAGGACCACCTTGATTATTATTAGGCGGTGGTGTGCTGAATATCTGTTGTGTGCGAGTCGGGCCGCGTTGTGGCATGTTATTTGGATTAAAAGGCATGCCAGATTGGTGCTGAGATGGCCAAGGCCTAGGCATAAATTGCGGTCCCTGCGGTCTAAACGAACTCAGCATGTTAAAATGGTTAGGCCTAATCGGAACAAGCATATTGGTACTTGGATAGGCTGGAATTTTATGATTAATTTCGTTCTGTTGATTAAGTGGCATTCGCGTTGAAGATTTTTTATCCGACAAGTTATCATTTCTACTCTGCAAATACATAGTGTTAGTCTCCTCATGCACGAACTCTAGAGCCTTCTCAATGGTTTCTGGTCTCATACATCTTATACGCGACCCTATGGGATCTTTCAAACCACGGAGGTAGGCCTGCAATGTTAGTTTGCGATATAAATCACGTTTTGCTGCAATAGTTGAATCTAGGGTATCATGCAATGAAACATATGTCATGACGGTGCTGAAAAGTCTCTGGCAACGCTCATAGAATTCCTGTGGTGTGCCGGAACCCTGTGTAAGTAAAGCCAAATCGTTGTAGAGAGCGGTCTCGTCCCGCTGGTCAGCAAAATTATTTACAAGAGCACTACGTATGCCTGCCCAATCATTTGGTATACCGTTGGCGTTAATCAGACGGGCGGCGGGCCCCGTAACTTTGTTCAATATGCCGTTCAGGAGCGCTAAATTATTTAAAGGTTGCCCCTCTCGGACGAATTCAACTACTAACTGGTCACACAATTTGATGAACCTGGTAAGTACGTTCGGATTCCCATCAAAATCGGGAACCAAGCGGAGGGCTTTAAATATATTATCTAAATCGGCCATCTCGGGTTCAATTTCAGGATTAAAATTACGTCTAGAATCTACACTTCTATTCCTACTGTTAGCTAACCTACGTGTACTATATCTACGTGGACAAAAAATGTTGGACAAGGTATATGGAACCTACACACAAAAGGAAGCAAGCAACCACTAAGAAAATTCAGCGGACTTACATGTACATTCTGGTCTTCGTTGAGCGGTATCGATGTCTGGAACTCCAGCGTAGTCTCGTTGTTCAGGATGTCCCGGTGCGACGTTGAAAGTCTATCGTAGCGAGCACGGTGCGATATACCGGTAATCGCAGGTACGACCCGGGAATCCTACCGACTGCGCCAATTACGTAGGCTACTGCCGGAGGACTCAAAAAAAACCGAATTTATTTAAACTAATTTATTTTAATAAAGAAAATTACAATTATTGGCAAATCAAGTTGACCCGATCGATGGTAGATACAAAGTGCGCGGCCTCGGTCACGTAGACGGTGTCTTCGGGCCTCGTGTTCTGTGTCAGCAGTTTCCGCTCGTAGCAACTGGGTCGATGATGCGCGTGCGTTGTGTGCCTCGTGCCCTTGTGTCAGCGCTTTACTTAGTAGTGATGCGCGTAACACATGCGATTGCAGCAGTCCCGAGAGATTTGCCGTTATTTATTGAAGAGTTCTGTTGTATATCTTCGAAGATCTTCATCAGATCTTCACCAAATTAAAATGGGACCAATTTCGAAACATACTCTTATAGAAAAAAAGAATTTTTTAAATCGGTCCACAATTGACGGAGATATCGGTGAACATACATAAAAAAACATACAAGAAGTCGAACATATAACCACCTCCTTTTTTGAAAGTCGGTTAAAAAAGATTTCACCGTATGACCATTTCACCGTATGATATCACCGTATGGTGAAAACTTTGCGGTGCGGCGCCGCAACGCACCGTGTGCTCCTGGCCTTAGGAATCTTTATTTTCGGCAATAATCAAAAACAAGCTATCAAGTATAAGACTTGTTTTGCACTTATCTTTTGCATTTATCTTTAAAAAAAATGTTGCCCCGCACTTGGAATTTCGCCTGTATCGTGCGATTCATTCGTGCGTAGAGCACATTCCTATTTCATGAGCAAATAGAATTTCATACACAAAAAGCCCGTAACAACTATCTGTATGCCATACCTCCAAATATTTGTTCCGTGCGGGAATCGTACCGGCGACACAGCACAGCAGCCAGCCAATTGGTCAACCTCTGCGCCATGCTCGTCACCTTGTCATTGCCTCCATTGCTATTGTGCTCTTCTATATTTTTACGTTTTAATTGTTTTATATGTACACCAATCAATAAATTAACAAAATATGGATGTAAGTAAGGCGTTTTATCCACTTACGTTTCCTCAGAAAAAAATTGAATATAGCCATTCAATTACGTCAGTTTTAAAAAGCAATATAAAATTATATTGGCTGTAAATATCGGGCCGTAAAAGAAAACTCAACAGGACATAATAGGCCCGCGGCGTTCAGTTTGAGCATAGCTGCCCAAGATCAAAGATTCGCTACCACAAATAATAAAATAACGGGCACAGGGAAAAATATCGAGTCATCGCATCGAATAAATCATATTATCATTATACTGAGGTTACAAAGAGGAATAGGGGTGGCATGGAGAGGTCAAAACTTGTTTATTTTGTTGTGTAACAAATACAACAAGTTTGGGATTGTGTGTCTCGATTATATATACTTGGAAGTTTGTTTGCTTGCGTTTGGATTTGAGGAGAAGAAATTTAATTTGTAATTTTGTTATTAGGAAATTCAATGCATTACTATTGCCACCTTTTAAAAAAAAACGATGTGTAGGTACTATAGTAGATGTTGTAGTAGTAGTGTAGTCTATTTATGTTCTAAGCCATAAATACTGCCTGTAGCTCTTTTAAACCCTGGTCAATGTGAAAAGCCTCCGTGTAAAGTAAAACGAAGTCAATAAGCCGAAGAACATGTTTATTGCGAGGTGATAACTGCAAGAAATGTTGTGCACGTCCGCCCGTTTGGTTTGAAATCAGTACTTTTATTATTTTCTCTCTTTTTCTGCTTCAAGGAGTTTTGAAATATTTTCTTGGAATTGAAGGAAAACCACAGAATGTAAAGGGAATTGTAAAATCCTTCGAGCTATTTATACATTCTGAAACTCAAACAATTTTGTATGTGTTTGAATGATTTTTGCAGAATCCAGTAAGTAAGCCCCTGGCCAAGTATGAGTTAACCGGACCGAACCGCAGGTGAGGTCCGGTTATATACGAGGCCAGGATGGCTTTCTTACTGGTTGAGGCTTGTATAATGCTTTTCTCAAAAATGAAAGAAAGTTTTACAACACATTCGTTTAATTAATATTGAAGGTTACATTCATATTAGGGCAATTACTGATAGATATTGTGATCGATTTACCGGGGGCATTTATATTTGTTTATTGTACGTCTTGATTAACGGACTCAAAAATATATCTATCTCATAAAATGACATACCAAAAAGAGAGAAAGATATATATTTGGAGCCTCCCTCCTATAACCATGTTATAATGGCTAAACTCTAATCTGTGTCTGGCTGGCTGGTACTCGTACTATGTTTTTTTTTAAAGCAGATCTGAAGAGGATTACCTACTGTCTAGAGATGTTTTTCGGATTTTTTCACAAACGGTTATTTAACCGATATACATATAGATATCGATATGATATGATATCTAACACATATCCGATATAAGTTACGTTTTGATACATCGGACCAATCCCTACTACTGTCCAGTAAGTAAATTACATACTTACTTACTGGACAGTAGGAGATTCCAAATTTAAAATCTCGCTTTTTACTGGACAGTTGTGAATAAATCTCCGGTAGAGTTCACTTTCTGGATACTTGTTAGATATGTTATGACAACATTACATACAATTTTTGAGAAAAATAAATTTATTCATGAAATAAGGACTAGATACATTGCACGGTTAAGTAAGATATGCATTAATAGTACATTACTGCAGAATCCAGTAAGTAAGCCTTCCTGGTCAAGTATGAGTTAACCGGACCGAACCGCAGGTGAGGTCCGGTTATATACGAGGCCAGGATGGCTTTCTTGCTGGTTGAGGCTTGTATAATGCTTTTCTCAAAAATGAAAGAAAGTTTAACAACAAATTCGTTTAATTAATATTGAAGGTTACATTCATATTAGGGCAATTACTGATATATATTGTGATCGATTTACCGGGGGCATTTATATTTGTTTGTTGTACATCTTGATTATCGGACTCAAAAATCAAAATCAAATATTTTTATTTTACATAGGCTTACATGGGCACTTATAAAACGTCAACAAAAGGTGCACGGTTCGGGTTAAAAATATGTCTATCTCATAAAATGTCATACCAAAAAGAGTGATAGATATTTATTTGAAGCCTCCCTCCTATAACCATGTTTTAGGATGCTAAACTCTAATCTGTGTCTGGCTGGTACTATGTTTTTTTTTCTAAGCAGATCTAAAGAGGATGTCGTACTGTCTAGAGATGGGCGTTATCGGTTTTTTGCACAAACGGTTATGTAACCGATATACAGTTTTCACATCGATATCGAAAACGGTTTTCAGATATCGATATCATTTAGTACAGTTTGCAAAAGTTAAAATGTTATTTAGATGAGCAAACTAACAACGAACGCGAAATAATACTTAGAAAGAGAGTTAGCGCATATGGTTCCTATCGTTTGTGAAGTTTGCGTTTTGTTCATAGTTCGTACGTTTTCGCATCGTTACGGTTTTTAGTTTTGACTAATTCCTTCTCGCACGCTAGTGAGGGTTTTATTGGATACAGTTTTTGAAATATCGGTTATTTTGATATAGGTACCGATATGATATGATATCTAACACATATCCGATATAAGTTACGTTTTGATATATCGGACCAATCCCTACTACTGTCCAGTAAGTAAATTACATACTTACTTACTGGACAGTAGGAGATTCCAAATTTAAAATCTCGCTTCTTACTGGACAGGTGTGAATAAGTCTCCGGTAGTGTTCACTTTTTGGATAATTTTTAGAGATGTTATGACAACATTACATACCATTTTTGAGAAAAATAAATTTATTCATGAAATAAGGACTAGATACATTGCACGGTTAAGTGAGAAATGCATTAAAGGTCTTAATCTAGTTAGAGGGTGCAATACTGTTGTTCTAGATATGTGACGAAGTCACCTGTGTTTAAAAGAATCAGTTGCAATCCCCTGACTTAGAAAATACGGCATTGGGTGATGTATTTATTTGATAACTTGTAGTCCGAACGCTTAACTGAGACTATTCTGAAGTAGCTGCGCGGTACGAGAGGGGCTGTATTTATTTATTTATGAATACTGCATCCTACATAAAAGTACAAAATAAACACTTTTTCATTCTTTCTTACATAGGATGACTGAGTGTCGATCGATTTATTGCCCCCGAAACCCCTGCATACAAAATTTCATGAAAATCGTTGGAGCCGTTTCCGAGATTCAGATTATATATTGTTCGTTTAATTAATTATGAACACATTTTAAATTTACATTTTTAAATATTTCTTTATAAAAACAAATCATAAAAAAATACATTTAAAAATATAAAAAATAATGGTTGTCCGCCGGTATCGGGAACAAGGTCCAAGCTACCGGTGGTTAGGGCTCCAGAGACAGGAACCTCCTCACAATGCGAGCCGTATCGAGCAGTACTGCCTTCTGTATCAGACCCTTGATCCAACCGCCCAATGACAGCCTCGACAGATGGTCGTCGAGGCTCTTGGCCATCAGGCCGTTGGCCGTAACGACAATCGGCACAATGATCGCCGAGGCCACATTCCACATGTCGACAACCTCGTGTGCTAAGTCAAGATACTTGATTTGTTTCTCTTTCTCAGCTTTCACGAGGTTCTCGTCATGCGGGATGGTGACATCGATTATCATTGTGCGGCGCGCTAATCGGTCTATCACCTCTATATCTGGCTTATTGGCAACAATAGTCCTATCAGTGATGATAGACCGATCCCAGTACAACGTGACATGGTCATTTTCGAGAACTGGGTCGGACACATACTTGTAATACGGTACCTCCGATTCCACTAGATTGTACTTCAAAGCAAGTTGCTGGTGAACAATCCTGGCCACTTGGTTATGCCTGTGTAAGTACTCGCCGTTAGCCAGACGAGAACAACCAGAGATAATATGTCTGATGGATTAACCCGGACGGTGGCATGCTCGACATGTGTCAACCGTCCCGTCCTTCATTATATGTCTCCGGTAGTTATTCGTCAGGATAACTTCGTCCATAATTGCACAGACAAAACCTTCAGTTTCCCCGAAAAGGTCGCCAAAACGTAGCCAGGATACAGACGCTGGGAAATCTACATCGGGCCCATGGAGAGCCCGATAGAAGCGCCCGTGTAGCTCCTTGCCTTGCCATACCTCTTTGCGTTCATCAGTCGATTGTATTACAGGCTTGCGCCAGTTCTCTTTAGCCATGGACAACGGGGTGAGTCCCTTGTCCACTGCGACCACATCCCGGTGCATACCCACTTCAGCTTTTAAAAGTATTCTCTGAGGCTGCACACCTCGCGGTTGTGAAGAGTCTTGGCGTTTAAAAAGCCTCGACCCCCACACATCCGCGGGATGTACAGTCTCATCACCGATGATCGTGGGTGATGCATCCGGTTTGCAGTCAGCAGTGTCCGGACCCTCCTATCGAGGGCGTCGAGCTCGGTCTGAGTCCATTTGAGTATGCCGAAAGAGTACATCAAAACCAGCATGACCCAACTGTTAAAGGCGCGCACCTTATTGCCGCCCGACAAAAGGCTATTTAATACCTTTTTCAGGCGGCCCAAGAAACGCTCCTTCAGCAGTTGCTTCATGTCAGTACTGTTGATGCCCAACGCTTCCGACATCTTCCGACGGTGTCTAAGGTGTATGGAATCAGAGAGTTGAATTTCCTCGGATTCCATAATCTCCCCTTGCTTTACATGCATGACTGCACATTTTTCCACACCAAATTCCATCCTGATGGAGTTACTAAAGGTTTCAGTTACCTTCAGTAGCTCCGTCAGTTGGAATTTATTGGGGGTAAAGAGTTTAAGATCATACATGTAAAGGAGGTGAGATATGACCTGACCACCTCTTCTCAATCGATAGCCCAGTCCTGAATCCTCCAGCAGTGTACTTAGAGGATTCAGGGCTAAGCAGAACCAAAGTGGGCTCAAACTGTCGCCCTAAAATATCCCCCGCTTAATCCATACAGGCTCATCATCCCTCTGAATCGGACGACATCTTGATATCGAAGGACTGTCTTCCATTGCCCCATACATGACTCAAGGAAGGTGCATAGAGTTGAATCTATTTTGTACAACTCCAGCACCCTCATGAGCCATGTATGTGGTACAGAGTCGTAGGCCTTCTTGTAATCTATCCAGCATGTGGACAGATCCTTGCGGGATCGATGAACCTGCTGGCTTATGGCCATGTCAATGAGGAGTAGCTCCTTAGTGCCGCGAGACCCATTCCTACATCCATTCTGAGAGGTAGACATTATTGAGTTATCTTCAATGTGTTTATAAATTTTTGCTCTCAGGATTGATGTAAGAAGTTTATAAACCGTTGATAAGCATGTAATTGGTCTAAAGATTATATATTATTATTATAGACACAAAATCGGTGAGGGAAGAAAATGTTCCAGACAGCTTTCTTTTCCCCAGCATAAGTAATATTATTTATGATCTATTGAACACTGACAGCCCTAAATTCTTCTCCTATCGTTCAGTCCATCCAAAGGTTGTCTGTAAGAGATTGCCCTGTGCGATAAGACTGCCCATTGTACACTTTGTTTTTTAAAAAGTTTGTCCTGTGTGTTTTTTATTTTGTGGTGTACAATAAAGTTTATAATAAATAATAATAATAAATAAGTCGGCGGCTTTTAGAAGCAGTTTTCGGTACGCAGCTACCAAATGCTGGAACAATAACCCGCCTCCAATAAAGTATAGTAAAAGTTGTTCTACATTAAAATTAAAATTAAAGTCGTTCTTATTAAATAATCAAAATGAATTTAAAGATGTTCGTGCTGACACGTCAGCAATTTAAAGCACAATAAATTTTTGTTGTAATTATTATTATTATTTTTAATTATTTTTTATCAACTAGGTATATTCAGTATACCACTGTACCCTATGCATTTCTCAATGTTGTAATTGTATCAATTAACTTTATACATTTTTAGATTTTATACGTCTTTAAATTTTTACCAATGTTATTATTTTTATATTTTTTTATATTATTCTTACTATTTGTATTGTTTGTATTCTAATTAATCAATTTTAATTATTTAAATTTAAATAATTGTAATAATTTTTTAATTTTTAGTTTTCATAAATTTTATACATGGATCGATTTTATCATTTTTGCTTTTATTATCGTCTTTTAATTTATTTAAGTCCAACGACCTGCCCCCGTTTTAACGATGTAATACAATTCTTATATTAATTTGTTCTCTTTTGTCAATGGGCACAAACAACTTTTATTTTTGTTATGTTATATTTAAGAGTCGCAAAAATTGTATCTTTACTTTAAATTCAGTATGTTATAAACATGTGTTGGTGTTTTCGAGCGTATGGCACTCGTGGGCTGCAGCTGAAAATCAGTGTCAGGTGGTATACTCTGTATTACCATTTGACATTATGCTGAGCTGAGGCCCTTTTGGCGTTAATAGTTTTATTTATTTATTTTGTTTAATTTTAAGGTGTTTTTGTTTTGAATGCCAATAAACACAATTTTCTATCTTTCTTTCTTCTTTATATATATATCGCAAATAAGAGGGCTATCTTGGATAAACCCTCGGTCTTGTGAGCTTTCGTGGGTAAAATGCATGCGCAAAGCAGGTAACTTATGCCGTTTTAGAGATAGTCCTTGGTTCATTAGCAAAGCAGCGGATTCGGCCACCAATCGTTTCGCTTTCTCTCTACAAAAACACACTTTTACATGTTTTTTTTATTTTTTTATTTGTTATAGGCTCGCGTTTGACCACTATCTCGCCTGATGTTAAGTGATGATGTGGTCGAAGGTGAAGCACGCTTGCCTAGAAGCAACCTATTCACTCTTGACTTGAAGACCCCTAGGTTGTAGCTATCAGGAAACAAAGACGCCGGTAGGGAATTCCACTCCTTAGCTGTACGCACAATGAAAGTATTTTCAAAACGCTTTGTGCGTATGGGTGGGATATCCACCATGTACTGATGGTGCATTGCCGTACGTCTTGTAGTCCGATGATGGAAAGGGCTAGACGGAATCAAATTGTGCAGTTCCATCGCACACTCTCCGAAATGTAACCGATAGAAAACCGACAGGCTGGCAACCCGTCGTCGGTGTTCAAGGCTCTGGAGCTTTGAGTTAACCAGCGCATCGTTGCCAATAAGTCTCTTGGCCCGTCTGTCAATGGACTCAAGTGCATCTAGTTGGTACCTAGCAGATCCGTCCCAGAGGTGCGAGCAGTACTCCATGCATGACCGAACTTGCGCTATAAACAAGTTGAGCAGCTGTTCAGACGTGAAGTACCGTCTCACCTTCGCAAGGATCCCCAACTTTTGGCTACTTCTCAACTCTTTTCCTCACAACTCTTTTTCAACTCCGAAAACGCGCGGCCGCGCGTTCCTTTCCAAGCGATCAACCTCTGGCGGGAGACCACCAGAGGTTGATCGCTTGTGCACAATGGCTACCGCCGCTCCGCTCAGGTAGCCATTGTTATTAGCTACCCCACTTTCATTAGACCCTGAACACATCCGGCAAAGTACCGATTATCACATCCAATCAAAATCGAGTATTTTGACATAAGAAAAATAAAGTGTTGTCAATCGAATAAAATCGAACTGAGATTGAATCGTAGGCTAAATGTTGCCAATTAAACAAAACTGAATTAATAAGTTTACAAGCGATATTTCTTTGTTCCTGATTATTAATCATATACCTTTCTCCGATATATATATACATACATATATACAAGAATTGCTCGTTTAAAGGTATTAGATTAGATAGATTACGATTATGACGACTTAAACGCAACTATTATAGCTTTGAGAGAAGAGAAGCAATATTAAACCCTAATTTCTGAATATCTAATATTTGAAGTTGAGTATTTGTTACAATCTATTTTAGCCTAAAAACCTGTCGTAATTTGGTAATAAAGTATGACACTTTCTTAACACCAATTCTGTATGTAAAATAGGGTTCAGGTTACAGGTATTTAAAAAAAATAATTATACTTTTAGTTATTTTAAGCAATTAATTTCAATAGTTAGTTTTTCTAAGCTATTGTTATTATTTTTATATTTTTTTAAAGTTTATCGTGCTGACGTCATAAAGTAGACCGAACGGCATAGGACTTGACGTTGACATTGACGCTTGACTCGTACAAAAAACAACGGCCCACTTGAACGAAAGACTTAACTCGGAGTTAGTTGCTAGCGCGAGGTTAAATTGACAATATAGTATGACGAACTGTCAATTTACCCGCTCTGGGTATGGGCCTTAATTATTTAATTACAAGACGCACTGAAAGTTTCCTTTATAGGATACTTTATGACGTCATGTAGAGGTCAAGTAAAAGTCAAATGATTTTAAGTATTTCTGTGAAAGTAAATACGATTTTAAAATTTTAAGACCGTTTTTTTTTGAATGGAGAAATGCTCATGCATACTGCACTACCACGGGGAGATAGTGCAGTTAAAAACTCCACGGTGTCCTCCAGTGCCGCTTATGGCGGGAACACCGGCACGCGTTAGCTCTCACCGCGAACCCGCCGCGGCTGTCCGTCACCGGACCCTCCTCGGGGGAATACCCCCCATCACCGGCGCACCAGGACACACTGTACGCCGTGACCACCCCAGGGACCAATTCAGCACATGGGTGTCAGACGACCCCGTGTATGGCACCCTTGGTCCCACTGTGACGGGTCGAGGTCAATGGCCCCGCCACCTACCATTTTGCGGCCGCAGGGGATAGGGAGAGCGGCTAACGCTATACCGACACTCCTCTCCCGCCGCGGCCTCCAACCCTCAGCCACGATATCGTATGGGACCTGGGAATCTCCATAAGACATCGCGGCCCGCCTCAGTTGCGATGTCGCCTGTTACCAAGCGGCACCGCAACCTACTAGTTGGCCGCTACGTCGTCGGCTTAATCGGCAAAAGCCCTGACGAGCGGCCCCTCCTCGGGTTCCTCTTCGCTTCACCGTGGGTGACCAAGCCACGGTTACTGAGCCCCCCCGCCTCGACAAAGCGGGAACCCACCGGGGGGGAAAATTTTAAGACTTAAAAATAGAAAAAATAGAAGAAAAATAAGAATCGGCAAGGGTTAATTTGTACTTTACATATCGAATTATATATAGTTCACCTTATATTTGCGCGCGAAGCTATGTGTGGGTAAGCATGTGTGGGTGGTTGTTTGTTCGGACGACCACTGCCGCGTCACTTCAACATTGTAACATATGTATAATTACAAGCGCACGCACACATGGTGCCGCGCGCATATTTGAGTTAAACTATCTATACTCAATTCAGACCCACCCTAAGAAGAAAATTTTGATATACTTAGTGATATTTAGACAAGACGTACGGCGATGCGCCATCGGTACATGGTGGAAATCCCACCCTACGCACTAAGCGTTTTGTGAGTACTTTCAATGTGCGTACAGCTAAGGAGTGCCTTTCCCTGCCGGTCTGTGTTTTCTGATAGCTACAACCGAGGTATTTAGGTCAAGAGTGAATAGGTTACTTCTAGGCAAGCGTGCTTCACCGTCGAACACCAAAAAAAAAACTTTTGGTTTCATAAAGGTGATAATGGCTTTTCAGTGGCGGTAAACAACATAAATCATCTCACAACAATGGAAGGATTGAAGATGATATCTCAGGGCCAGAAGATATTGATGAATTAAAAGGCGCAGAGAGCTCAATGCTTAATTGTCTTGAGTGGGAGTGTTTTCATTTACAGTTGACTGATGCTGTCGACGGATTTTTGGGAAAATTCGGTTTTAAGGCTTTTGTAGAAAAGCCTCGCAAAGAGTACAATCAAATATTTGTATTGTGATGGTTTTATAGTGTTAATTTTATCAAACACAGAATTTATAGCAAAAACTGGCCAAGTGCGAGTCGGACTCGCGCACTAAGGGTACCGTACTATTCTTGCAAAAAACGGCATAAAAATCCTTTTTGTTGTATAATTTTCACAGATGATGTATTTCTGTTGCCGCTATAACAACAAATACTAAAAACAGAATAAAATTAATATTTAAGTGGGGCTCCCATACAACGAACGTGTTTTTTTGCCGTTTGTTGCGATAATGGTACGGAACCCTACGTGCGCGAGTTCGACTCGCACTTGGCCGGTTTTTTAACGGTTGTTAACGATAAATATTGTTACATCGACTGATTCAGAGGCAGCATGTGCTTGTAAAGCATGGTTGAGCATTACGCCAAGCTGTTAAAATAATTCAATTTAATATTCTGTGAAGTACACACTGGTGACTCAACCTGCAGCATCTCACTGATGTACAAAGGTCTCTTTCCCCACGACTTCCAGTGATTTCAGTTCAGGGCTTAGTAACGATCATTGTTGCTAGCTAGTTTTATCATGCTTATCCGGCCATCTTCTAAATTAAGTGAGAGTGAAACAATCAAAACAATGTGTCAGTGAAAGTAAAATGCCGCCATGTCTGTTAATGATACCAAGTATTTTGTATGATCTGCAGTGAGTCTGGATGAAGAACTATTCAATTCTACAGATACTTTTGATTTGGACTTGAACGATTCAGAGACTCTGGATTGGATATTGTCACATATTCTAGTAGTAGAGACTATGATGTTCGTTATTATTGTGGTGTCACTAGCAACGATGATATACGGCATGACATCATGGCGTATCATGAAAAAAAAAACAAAGTTACAGAAATGTTATTGTTACAGTGATATAGTTTCATAACGGAATATTGTCCAACTTTATACTCTGTTCAATGAATTTAATTTATTACTGCAACAAAGATGATTGTTGTGAAAATATTTTGGTAACTATTATCATATACTTAGAAACAGCAAAGAACCACTGGCTAGTAGTTATCAGTCACACACGGTTTCACGTGGACATGGCATAAGTTTTTTACAGATACACACACACACACAAAATACACATCACATAAATATTTGAAAATCTGTGTTTTTTAGCTGGTTTGTGCCTTTAATAGTGTACGCTATATTTCTGTTTAGATATTTGAATTGAATGTAACGAAGCTATCCCCGAAGATAAGGGAATTCATCCAGAAGTAAGCACAATTTTTTTCGCTAATAGTCAACTGTTTATTTTACGTAATAATAGTGTTTTATCTTTGTCGTAGTTTCATATTACGAGAACATACTCTTTCTAGCGTCTGGCGTCGCTTTTATATAGTCTCTTTGATATTTATACTGAGTGATGTCTTATTGGTGTGTGATTATATCATAGGTCTATAGTTCTTGTTTAATCGATATGGAACATTTATAGTAACATTATTATCTTATTTGAATCCATTAGTATTAGTAGATCGTTATTAGCAAGAAATGGAGAGCTTGACATCATCATGCAAGAAAGAATCATCTGTATAGCTCATGATTGACATCCAGCGGTTCTGTGTATTTAAAATGTTAGATATAGGCACAAAATTAATTGATATAATAATAAACAATTTTATTTTCATATTATTCTTTCACTGATTTGTCTTGTGCTTTTGCATCCGCCGGAGTCCCACGGCCTTGACAAGGTCGTCACTCCACCTAGAGCGAGGCCTTCCAATGCAGCGTCTTCCGGTACGCGGTCGCCACTCCAGAACTTTTCGGCCCTGACAGCCATTCGTTCCGCGAGCAATGTGCCTTGTCCTCCCCCACTTGGGGGAGGCCTATGTCCAGTAGTGGACGTCTATCAGCTAAAATGATGATGATCTGTCTGTCTGCCTGTCTGTCTGTTTAGATATTATTATTGTTTGCGTTTTACATCTAGAACTGGTCCTCAGACTTTCTGAGATCAATAAATAACAGTACTTACCACTTGTCAAGTCCAAAAAGGAGACCAAAATATCTCGCTAACAACTCCGCTTGGTTAGCCTACGTTCAGCGTATACTGTTATTATATATGTTATGGACCAAGTGTTTAATACGGCATTATTCATAATGCCGGAGCAATTTGAAAAATGCTCAATATGAGTGGGCAATAAGATAAAAAATGCCCATCAATTAAATAATAATATGTGTTTGTTTAAATTATTTTAATTTTGACATTGGTTTTAATATAGTCTTAGTAAGTACGATTACCATTTATACATAGTGCCCTGATTAATCACTTGGTACATTTTCAACTGCAACGGCCACCACCATATACTTGCCGTCACCGAACATTGATAACAAACTGAACAAGTCGGTCTACTGTGTACTTACTATGACACTTCGCTTGTTCGAACTCATAACATCACGACTGTATTACCTGAACGAGTAGGCAGAGGCATAAAGTACATTTACATTTCAACAGTCATATTTAAGTTGTTATGTATATTTCATCACGTCGCAGGTTAGCAATCCATTTTTCAAGCACTTCCTTTCATCCGATTAAGCTAAACCTTGGCGTACCTATGTAGGTAATTTTGTAGACAATGTATTCATGTGAAGCTGGTTTAATGATGTAGCTGGTACTTGGCCATAGGCACTACTAATCCGAACAAGTATTGCGAATGATATAAGACAGTGTTTTCCCGATCAATCGGCCTAGCATTTTCCCTACTAAGTATATTGGGGTCAGCTTCCAAACGGATGCAGCTGGGTACCAGTATTATACGGGAAAGAACAACCCAGTAACAGAGTAACACGATATCCCTTAAGGACTTGTCCCCATTACCACGACACGTCGTTGTCAACGTGAAACGGAGCGATATCGCGGCGCGTTGCATCGACGTGACGTGCTAATGCACGGTACGGCACGACGCGTCGTACGTCGTCGGAAGTGGTACGTGGCGATGCGCTCGCTCAGTTGATGTTTAAATGTCTTAGCGATTAGTTGCGCAAAAATGATGTCAGAAATGCTTCCCTACTTTCAGAAACTACTAGAGACGAAACTAAGCGTTGTTTCGTTCTGTCAGAAATGCTGAAAATTTTACCGGAATATTTTCAAGGCACCACAACGTGTTGAGTTGCGGCATCGTGACGTGTATTTTTAAGACACGGTAACTTAAATTAGCACGGTACGCCAACGTGCCGCGCCGCGGTACGGCTCTACTAAGCGGTGTCGATGTCGTGACGTGGTGAGGGGATCAACCCCGTAGCAAGACTGGAGTCGATTCGGACTTCTGACCATCCGTAATGACTGTCAAAGATTTACAAGTGACAGCCGGACCTACAACTTCATGTGCTTACCGAGGCACGGAGGTATCTCGCTATGTAAAGATCCCATCCATGGAACGACCTTGGAAAGCGTTGCTTAACCTTGAAGATCGACTCGTGTGGCTGTTATGATTTAACCTCGATTTCATTGAAATTGTTTTAAATAAACTAAAAATTTGTTTACTATCGCCATTTCCTTTTGTATTTGAGTGAGTTGCCGACACTTAATGACGTGCAGTATGTATAGACACACGGGCTAGTGTCAGGACACACTAGTGGATACCGTGGACACAGATAACATACTGGACGTACTACGAGCGGTTAGCTGTCGCGCCGTCGGAACGCCTTCCGTGTGTTGATCAAAGCATAGTTGAATGCTGGCTAGGGATGTCCGTAGTATCAGTAGTTTAGTTTCGACGGGCTGTTTCCGCAACGCCACGACTAAGTGCGAATTACGGGTGGGATTCGATTTCTTCATTCGATCCACCCCAGCTCCTCGAGGAAAGCCAGCAGCACCCTGGTGCTGCCGACTGTCTTCTGCAGGTTACCTGGGTCACCGAAGTATTTGGCTCTGTAACTAGTGATAACAGGGCAGCTTAGGAGCAGATGTGCTGCTGTCTCATCTTCCAACATGCATGCTCTGCAGAGTGGGCTGTCCGTGATTCCTATGACAAAAAGGCGCTTGTTAAAGGTCCCGTGTCCAGTCGTTACGGATGTGACTGCACGCAACTGTGGCTTAGATAGTCGTAGGGCCTTTTTCGTGCAACTGCCGTCGATGGAGGGCTGTGCCTCCTTGGCCTGCCTACATTATTACAGTAGTATCAGTAGTAGGGCGTATATATTCCCCAAATGTTAACGCAGTACTGGCCTTACGACTGCTTGGAGCTAGAATATCCATATTGAACCTCCTTTTGGACAGTTTTGTTTGAATAATATTCTTTGGTTTTTATATGCTGTTTCAGTTATGAAGAAATTCTAGCCTAAAATTTTTCTGTGTAAAAATATTTTTAAACATCCAAGTCGTTTTGGAAGATTACCTAAAAGTAGCGAAAAAATATCGTATTGATAATTATTTTTTTAAAGCAAAACTATTAGTTACATGAAAAAAACCATATTTCACAAATGATGTACGTGTCTCACATTATTTATTTTCAAACTTTTTAACCTAGCCGTTACTAAGGAGTATGCTTTAGAAAGTAACCGTTTTACGGCACTAAAGCGGTGGAAGGCCCTTAACTGATAATTGTGAAATAGTTTTGAAGTCTTTTTAAATATGTATGTGTGTGGATTGGTTTTTAAAATGGCTATCTCTGCCCAAACATTACTTGTTGTTGCAACAATGACAGTGTTGGCCAATATATCCTCTAATGATGTTGATTGTAAATTCCTTATTTGACCTTTCCTTTTATCGGTCATTGGGAATTAATATAGATGAAGATTAAAAGCCAATTTGCTGTGCATTAGTGTTATAAACGTACTCTCATTATTACGTTATATTTCGACAACGACTTAAAACATATAATAACTCTTAATGTAACTATAAATAAACGTAGTAAAATTGGGCAGAGAAACTAAGAATGATAAACACAATGATTGCAATAACAATGAGAGCAATAAAGAATGAGTAATGTTATGTGGCAACCCTCACGCCAGCATCAAACACAGCAGGATAGTGGAGGCGTGTGGCGCCTGTTGGCAATATATTGTATGTGTATCGAAGAGTTGAGCTCTAACAACAGCGGGTTGTTGAGCTTAAGCGATAGTAGCGTGTGGTGCCTGTTGGCAATATATTGTATGTGTATCGAAGAGTTGAGCTCTAACAACAGCGGGTTGTTGAGCTTAAGCGATAGTAGCTGGTTGAAGTGGCACACTTCGGCAATAACTGTATGTGTATCGAAAAGTTTAGCTCTAACAACAGCGGGTTATTGAGCTTAAGTGATAGTAGCGTGAGGCGCCTGTTGGCAATATATTGTATGTGTATCGAAGAGTTGAGCTCTAACAACAGCGGGTTGTTGAGCTTAAGCGATAGTAGCGTGTGGTGCCTGTTGGCAATATATTGTGTGTGTATCGAAGAGTTAAGCTCTAACAACAGCGGGTTGTTGAGCTTAAGCGATAGTAGCGGGACAGTGGAGGCGTGTGGCGCTTGTTGGCAATATATTGTATGTGTATCGAAGAGTTGAGCTCTAACAACAGCGGGTTGTTGAGCTTAAGCGATAGTAGCGTGTGGTGCCTGTTGGCAATATATTGTATGTGTATCGAAGAGTTGAGCTCTAACAACAGCGGGTTGTTGAGCTTAAGTGATAATAGCTGGTTGAAGTGGCACACTTCGGCAATAACTGTATGTGTATCGAAAAGTTTAGCTCTAACAACAGCGGGTTATTGAGCTTAAGTGATAGTAGCGTGTGGTGCCTGTTGGCAATATATTGTATGTGTATCGAAGAGTTGAGCTCTAACAACAGCAGGTTGTTGAGCTTAAGCGATAGTAGCGTGTTATCTCACCCGCTGGCTTTGTAGCCCTTCTCGAAACGTTAGAGTAATATATAAATAATGTTCTGTACTGTGTTTAGTGCGAGGGCGCTGGTCGGGGCATGAACACGGCTATAAATCCCGCTGGCCAGCCCCCAACGTCTCATTGGCCTAGTAACAGTAACAGAGTGCTAGACTAACCATGTTCGAAGGAGGTCTTGAGATATTTTGTCTTATGGTTCTGTAATTTATGACCGTTATATACAGGGTATCTTTTCATTTATTGGTATATTTTAGGGGTGAAAGTACTCATGAATATGTATATTTTTCACTGTACGATCAATTTTGAAAAAAATAAATAAATGATTTTTTCATTTTTATAACTATAATAATAATAACAAGCGATAAAACTTTTCCTAAACTCCAGACATTTTTTTCATACTTTGTAAACTACATAATTTAGCTAGTAGTAAACACGCTTCGATCAACAATCTATTGAACACGTAATTATGACACGATATCTTGCGAAAATAACCCGATTCAAACAGCACGCGACTTTTCATCAATCATAGGTAATAACACTCCCGATAATATCACCTTTAAAACAAAAAACAAACTAAAACAAAATCGGTTCATCCGTTCAGGAGCAAAGATGATGCCACAGACAGATACACAAATACATAAATACACATATACTTACACAAACACACAGGTACCCTCTTTGTCCGCTGGGGTTTATAAAGAGAAAAGTCGCATTATCCGACTTGGTGTCAGGTCTAAACATCTTTCTGATATTAGTTGTTCTTATCCGACTTAGTGTCAGATCTAAACATCTTTCTGATAAACTAATATCAGAAAGATGTTTAGATCTGACACTGTTCTTTTCCCTTGATAATTTCAAAAGCATCTCAAAATTCTCGATTAATTTGCAAATGAAGGGACAGTAACTACCAAGGACAGTTTTACACGCCTTTTGGACAAAAAATACATTAATTAAAAGGGATATCTGAAAGATAAATTGCCTGTAGATAAAACCGACATCAAAATTTAAGTAAAAAAAGATGAATCTTCATCGTAAATGACACGGAGTGGTTAGCAAATGGAGTTCTCATACGCATTTTTGTAGAAAACGCTACTTTCTGAATTGATTGCGTTTAAGAAATGAAAAAAATAACCGGCCAAGTGAGTGTCGGTTTTCGCACATTAAGGGTTCCGTACCAAACCGCAAAATTAAGTTGGTTGAAAAATGAGGGCATTTCAAAGAAAAATCAGATTTATCAAAATGTTGGTATTTGTTAGTACAATATACGTAATAATAAACATTATCACCGTACTTGGCTTTGATTTTCAATTTGTGACATTAGATCCGAAAAGACTCCTTGATCAATAGATCAAGGAGTCTTTTCGGATCTAATGAAATATAGTAAACCACTTTTTAAATCCGGGAACAGTAAATACACAAATAATTATAGACCAGTATCCGTGTTGCCGGTTTTCAGCAAGGTATTTGAGAGGATAATGCTAAATCAAATGCTCATTCATTTTAATACGAATAACATCTTGCATGATAGACAGTATGGTTTCACCAGAGGACGTTGTACAACTGACGCTGGTGTCACTCTATTAAAACACATCTTTGATGCCTGGGAAAAGTCGCAGGATGCCATAGGTATCTTCTGCGACCTGTCGAAGGCGTTAGATTGCGTTAATCATGAAACATTACTTCTGAAACTGGAGCATTACGGGCTAGGTCAATCAGCGTTAAGTTTGGTTAAATCTTATTTGAATGAAAGACAGCAATTAGTTCAAATAAACGGTGTGAATTCGTCCGGGTTAAACGTTAAAATGGGGATACCCCAGGGCTCAATTTTAGGTCCTTTCTTATTTTTTGTATACATAAACGATTTACCCCGTTTATTGGAAAACAAACTAAACATGGTGTTATTTGCTGATGGTGTCATCAGCAAATAACACCATGTTTAGTTTGTTTTCCTTGAATCTTTAATTTTTAAAATAAATAGACGTACTTGTCAGGTTGACGACGTGAATAACGCGCTACGGCAGGTTCAGGATTGGTTCACTGCCATTAATTTAGTTTTAAATGGTAAAAAACCAAGTGCGTAAAATTTTCTTTGCCGAATGTCAAAAGTACTAAGACAAAGACAAAGATATTTTATTTCAAGTAGGCCACCAAGCGGCACTTTTGAACGTTAGGTACATTAAATTTTACAAGTTATAAAAGTTGATTCTACCGTGCATTCGGAAAGTAGCTTGTTATGGAGAAGAATGCACAAGAAACTCCATAACCCATAATCCGTACTGATTGTGACATTATATTAAATAAGGAGAAGCTAGAATTCGTCGATAAAACGGTTTTCCTGGGGATCACGCTAGACTCAAGGTTGCAATGGGGTCCTCATTTGGTATCCCTTGCGGGGCGGCTGAGTTTGGCGGCTTATGCTGTTGGAAAGATTCGTCGGTGAACGGATGTGGATACCGCCAGACTGGTCTATTTTTAGTTATTTTCATAGTATAATGTCTTACGGTATCTTACTAAGGGGAAGGGCTGCAGACATTGAGTCAATTTTTATTCTGCAAAAACGAGCCATCAGAGCGATATACAATCTTCGCCGGCGCGATTCTCTAAGGGAACTGTTTAAGGACATTAACATCATGACGGTTCCTTGTCAAATGCTTGTCAATATATTTATGAAAACATCATGTACGTGAGAAAGAATTTACATATTTTTAGTAAAAACAGCGACAGACATAATTACGTTACTAGAAATAGGTGCCAATTAGTTTAACCAGGTTTCAGACTGGCTAAAGTAGCTTCATCTTTTATGGGGTACTGTACACAATGTTACAATAAAATTCCTCCCCATATTCTTGAACTGAATGAGTTGAAATTTATAAGCTGGCATATTATAAGTTAGGGGATTACATCACTGATAAAAATGCTTGGCTAAATGCTAGTCCTGCTCCACATCCACTAGGGCGCAAAAACAAGTGATATTCAGAATATTATTGTTTTGAAGTATTGTTGGACCTTCTGAAGACTATGAATGCATAGGTATGTACTTATTATGTACCTTAATATTGTAAAAAATATATTTCTTTTTAAAACAGTAAGTATGGAGTTTCTTGTGCATTCTTCTCCATTACAAGCTGCCGAATGCACGGTAGAATCAACTATTATTACTTGTAAATTTTAATGTAACGTTCAAAAGTGCCGCTTGGTGGCCTACTTGAAATAAAATATCTTTGTCTTTGTCTCCAAACTTAGGTCATAAATCAATGGGAAGTTAAAAAATTCTCGGAACGAAATTTTGTAAAAAATACGGACTTTGGTGGCTTCTCATTTCTTTGTATTTCCAGTATTTTTTTAAACAAAAAATAATAGTATTTATTTATTCAAGGAGTTCTAAACATCGCTACCCCATTCGATGGGATAGGTCAAAAATGTTTTTTTACGCCCACCTTCAGCTGTACGGGAGCCTCTCTTAAAAATATAAAAAAATACTTTTGGCAATTTGCATGGCTTTGGGTCAACAAGATGCTTAAGAGGAAACAGAGAGCGCCGACTGAATTTCCTTAGTAAAAAGTCATAATTCGAGGTTTGGCTCTCGTCTCTTTCCTCCTCCAATATTGGACCAATTTAAAAGATATTCTCGCACTTGACCACTATCTCACCTGATGGTAAGCAATGGTGTGGTCGACGGTGATGCACGCTTGCCTAAAACTAACCTATTCACTCTTGACTTAAAACTCTCTTTCAAATTTATCCATGACCAAGACATGCATCGGCGCTAGTGGGCCCAGTCACATTTGCTGACATCTCTTTGAGCTGCGCGTGGAACACTACTACACGTCGTAAACTCGGGCCTGGTCTTTACCGGACGGCGAGCTACCCATTACTTGCCACCCGCAAGCCCGCGCCTACGGTGGCCGGGAATCGGCTTGCGACTCCCGACGCCTGGGGCGTCTTCTGCGGTAGCTAGGGGCGTGAGGGCGTCTCTTTTGCGTCTCCCTCATACGTTACACCTCCTGCTTTGCGAGCATTACTGCTTCACAGAAAGCGGAGACAGCTTCCCATGCCCTCTCGCTCCGTACCATGGTCTGGACCAGGGCCGGACGTGAGAGGTCGCCAACGCCGATCGGCTCCACGAGGAAACGGCGGTGCTCCGCCCAAGCGAGGCAGACCTCCACCGTATGCTCCACCGTTTCCTCCGGGCGGACTACACAATGGTGACACCCGGGCGTTTCCTCCCGCCTTATCCTGAAAAGGAGCCTCCCGAAAACAGCCGTTTCCGGTGAGGACCTGCGTCAGGTGGAAGGTGAGGACGCCGCGACGCCTCTCAAGCCACTGGACCCCTAGATTGTAGCTATCATGCGACACAGACTCTGGCAGGGCATTACACTCCTAATCTGTACACATAATAAAAGTATTCACATAACGTTTAGTGCGTATGGGTGGGACTGCGTGCATTAGCCATCGGTCCACCATGTACCTAATGTCATTTCTAATTCCGTAATCATGCTATTTGCATGTTGTTTTACCTCTCGTATTAAGATCTAATAGCCTTTAGTATTATGTCGTCAACATTTCCCACTTGCTTTCCTTGAACACTAGGTATATTAATCACCGGTTTTTGGATTGACAAAGCACTAGTGCTTAGCACTCCATTTATTATCTACGCTTCGGTACACATAAATTACAGGAGGGGTGATTAGGCCGGGGGCAGACGGCACATTTGAGCCGTCTAGATAAAGCACTGCCATAATTATCTGCGGTGGGAACCGGCATTAAATAACACACACAGCTGACATGAAACATTACGTGAAGGTTTGATAAATAGTGATGAGCAGATTAAGGTTGTGAAATTGCTAGAACACCGGGGGTTTAGACAAGATGGAATTCTATCAGCGATCACGAAAATCAAAACCTGAGAGGGGTTCCTGTTCAAACTAATAAATCTAATTTAAGAATGACTAACAAATTGTCATACTGGCAATCAAAGGCTTTTTACAACAAACTAAATAAACTTTTAAATATTTTCTCCATGACTTATCGAGATTGTAAAAAATCTCTGACAGATTGGCTAAAAATCAAAAACTATGACGACATTGAAACTCTTTTACAAACTACCGTGTGTTGATCTGATGATAAGTGACGCATAAACAAACATACCTCCGAATACTTTGACACAACTCTTTACATACATACACACTTACACAACACACACCCATTCACACCCATACACGTACATGTTTTAAGTTAATGTAAAAGTCCATGTAAGCACACCCCTACATTCTTTTGTACTAGTTTAAGAAGAGCGGTTCCTCCTAGCACAGGTATTTCTTATACTCAAAAGGAGACTCCTATGTAAGATATTTTGTAGTAGTTGTAAAGTTACTGAAATAAAATTTATTTATTATTTATAGCTAGAACAGAGGTATATAGGTTTAGACAAGGTGAAATTCTATCACATCATCAGCCTATTAATGTGCCCACTACTGGGACACAGGCCTCCTCTCTGTGAGAGGGAATGGGCCGTAATCCACCACGCGGGCCCAGTGCGGGTTGGTGGATGTCACATGTCTTCGAATGTTTGGTTCTAGGACATGCCGGTTTCCTCACGATGTTTTCCTTCACCGTTTTGAGAGCAGTGGTGATGAAATAATTTACACAAAGTAAAGCGCCTGCCTAGGCTCGAACCCACGTCCTACAACTTGTAAGTTATCACTGGGCCACCACTGCAATTCTATCAGCGATCACGATTATCAAACAGTCCAAAGTGTGTAAAAGGATCAAGAAACATTACAATTTGTTAATTTTATTAAATATACATACATTTTGAACATACGACGATATTTTGTGGCTGAAAGAATGTCACTTTGTAGGCCCTCAGAAATAGGCTCCAATGTAATTTTGTCCCAATATAATATATAAGGTCCCAATATAATTTTCACAATATAATATGGTCCCAATATAATATATAAGAAGGTCCCAATATAATATGGTCCCAATATAATATATAAGGTCCCAATATAATTTCGTCGCAATGTAATATGGTCCCACAAGTTCTCAATATAATTTTGCTGTTGCATCGTTGTTCTAGTGGTTGTAGTATACATTGTTGCTGAGCATGAAATTCCTTGGATCAATTAAATTCTGTTTGCAATTTTCCAGTAGCAAATCGCAATCGGAATTTGTGCCCAATTGAAGGAAATAGATTCGGTCTATTAAATGGGACGTGTATAATCCCAATGTTAGCGCAGTACTGGCCGTGCGCCCGCTAGGAGCCAGGATATCAATATTGAACAGTTTTGTTTGCAAAATGTTCTTTGATTTACATATGATATTTCAGTTATGAAGAAATTCTAGCCATATTTTTTCTGTGTAAAATTATATTAAAACATCCAAGTCTTTTGGACGGGTATCCAAAAGTAGCGACAAAACTTCGTGCTGTAGTTACTTTTATAAAGCAAAGCTATTAGTTTTACGAAAAAACAAGGAAAATAATCTTTTTTTTTTCAAAACTTTTAACCTAGCCGTTACTAGGAGTATGCTTTAGAAAGTAATCGTTTTATGGCACTAAAGCGGTGGAAGGCCCGTAAGTATACTCACGATATCTGGGTGTACCATAGCCACACCTCGTTATAATAAAACACATTGAGTATCACAGGAATCTGTGTTAAGTTACCATTTTTTAGGGTTCCGTACCCAAAGGGTAAAAACGGAACCCTATTACTAAGACTCCTCGATCCGTCTGTCTGTCTGTCCGTCTGTCACCAGGCTGTATCTTATGTGCCGTGATAGCTAGATAGTAGAAATTTTCACAGATGATGTTACCATATTTCTGTTGCCGTTATAACAACAAATACTAAAAACAGTACGGTACGGAAGCCTTCGTGTGCGCGTCCGACTCGCACTTAGCCAGTTTATTTGTACTATAAAGGTTATTTTGTGCCTTAGCTGTAGGAAAATCACAAGCCAGTATTTACGATGATTGCGACTATTTCACTGAGCTCGTAAGCATTTATGTCTCGTTAAGCCAAAGTCTAGATTAATTTGTTGGTATATAGTCAGCTTCAGAAGCATAAAACTGGTTACTGTAAGCTCCTACCATTCGACAGCTGGGCAAAGAATGATTGAAAAATGAATTTCAACTGTTTCGGTCCAGGGCTACTGTGACCTATTGGTTGTCTTGCTTGTCCCGCCATCGTCTTCATAGCCTCCCGCAGTGCCTTCTGTTTTTATCGACTTCAAAAAAAGGAGGTAATCAATATGATACGTACGTATGTAATATTGTTGAAATTACCCAATATTCACATATGTTACTCTGGGCTTCGAAACATGTGTGCTATATTTCATAAGTGTATGTGTGTATGTATGTTTGTCCACGCATTTCTCCGAAACTTCTTATCGGATCGTGACCATTATTTTTTTGTTGGATCTCTCAACTTAGGGAATAGTGCAAGTTTCATCCAAATCGGTTCAGCAGTTTTCAAGATATGAACATACAACCGAACTCCATAGCGGCATACAGCACGAATGTGTAAATTGAGTTATTATGGGTATTTTGTCAATCTTATTAGGTACCTTACTATAGAACTTACTCAATTTTCAACCGACTTACAAAAAAGGAGGAGGTTTTATGCTTGACTTTGTTTTTTGTTTTTTTTTGTGTATGTTCACCGATACCTCCGTCAATTGTGGACCGATTTTAAAATTATTTTTTGTTTATACTCTTTATATGCCGAAATTGGTCCCATTTTAATTTGGTGAAGATCTGATGAAGAACTTCGAAGATATACAACATAACTCTGCACTAAATAACAACAAATCTCTCGGGAATGCTGCAACCGCATGTCTGTTTATTGTTTAAACCATTTCATAACATACCATCACGGCAGTACGCTCTAAATAGACCAGGGTCGATAATTTTTGAAAAAAAAAATATATATTAGGATGTAACCCATTGTAAAAGGAAGAGATTACAACAAAAATTAAAGGAAAAATAATTTACGGGCGATCTAAGGTCGGGAAGGGGAAGGGGGTGAGTTTTTAAGGGTGAAAACGGTTTATCTCGATTGCCGGCAAAACTACAAGTGCTATGGAAAAAAGTTGAATAGCAAACTTGTAGATAATAAAAAGATCTACAACTTTTGTATTTACACTTTTTTTCACATAACATCAAAATGTATGTGAAAAATTCAAATAACCAAGTTTTTGATTTTTTATTTTTATCTTTTACATTCTTTTTTTTTCGCGTAGTTTGGTAAAAACTTACCTTTTCATGTTTCAAATACATACTTATTTTTTTATTTAAAATATTTATTTTTTCACCTTATTTTTACTTAATATCGAAAAATCTACCCCAATTTTCAATCGAAAATTCTCGTGTCATAATATCTGCTTTTAAAAAAAAGTCGGTGAGCTTTTTGTTCGTTGAAAACTCTACTTTCTGATAATGTATGTAAAAAAATATACATTGCTATGGTAAATGTTCTCAGAAAATGATCTTTCATATTGGCAAATCTCCCACCCACAGAAGGTGCAGCAGAACAACATTGTTACAGGGCATATTCATCATCATCATCATCATATCAGCCGAAAGACGTCCACTGCTGGACATAGGCCTCCCCCAAGCGTCGCCACATTGACCGGTCCCGTGCGTCCCGCAACCAGCGGATTCCTGCAACCTTCACCAGGTCATCGGTCCACCTGGTGGAAGGCCTTCCAACGCAACGTCTTCCGGTTCGTGGTCGCCACTCCAGAACCTTTCTGCCCCATCGGCCATCCGTTCTGCGAGCAATGTGCCCTGCCCACTGCCACTTAAGTTTGGCAATTCTTCGGGCTATGTCGGTAACGCTGGTTCTCTTACGGATCTCAACATTTCTGATTCGATCACGCAAGGAAACGCCGAGCATAGCCGTCTCCATTGCCCTTTGAGTGACTGTAAGCTTTCTGATAAGGCCCATTGTTAGCGACCACGTCTCAGAGCCATATGTCATCACTGGCAACACACACTGGTCATAGACTTTTGTCTTGAGACACTGTGGTAAGTTGGACGAGAAGACACCGCGCAACCAACTTCCCGAACGCTGCCCAGCCGAGTCGGATTCGACGGTTGACCTCTTTCTCGAAATTGGCCCTACCCAACTGGATCGTTTGTCCCAGGTAGACATAGTTGTCCACAACTTCGAGTGTAGAGTCTCCAACCTTGATAGGAATGTCTTGAGACACTGTGGTAAGTCGGACGAGAAGACACCGCGCAACTTCCCGAACGCTGCCCAGCCGAGTCGGATTCGACGGTTGACCTCTTTCTCGAAATTGGCCCTACCCAACTGGATCGTTTGTCCCAGGTAGACATAGTTGTCCACAACTTCGAGTGTAGAGTCTCCAACCTTGATAGGAATGGGTGTAACATGGGCATTCAACATCACCTTGGTTTTGTCCATGTTCATTTTCAGACCCACTCTTTCGGAAGCTCTACTGAGGTCATCGAGCATTGTACTGAGGCTCTCTATGGCCAAGCCATGACCACTATGTCGTCGGAAAACCGAAGGTGAGTGATGTACTCGCCATTAACGTTGATGCCTAGGCCGCTCTAGTCCAGAACCTTGAATACATCCTCCAGCGCAGCAGTGAACAGTTTCGGAGAAATGACGTCTCCCTGTCTCACGCCACGCTGGAGAAGGACTGGTTCCGAGGTCTGATCCTGAAGACGGACTGACATGGTGGCGTTTCTATACAGACACTTCAACACCTCAATGTACCGGTAGTCGATCTGGCACCGTTGGAGAGACTGCAGTACAGCCCAAGTCTCGATCGAATCAAAGGCTTTCTCATAGTCCACAAACACTAAACAGAGAGGCAGGTTGTACTCTTCGGTCTTCTGTATAACCTGCCGCAGCGTATGTATGTGATCTACGGTGCTAAAGACTTTTCGGAATCCGGCTTGTTCGGGAGGCTGGAAGTCGTCAAACCTGCGCGTGAGACGATTCGTGATGACTCTTGAAAATAACTTGTAGACATGGCTAATAAGTGAGATAGGCCTATAGTTAATCAGCCGGGCATTGTCGTTCGCCCTTCTTGAAGAAGAGTACCACCACACCCCTGCACCATGCCTGTGGCGTTTTGCCCTCGAGGGCATATTATCAACTTCAAACTTGGCTAGGTAACAAACTGATAGCAACAGATTGAGGCTGGAAGCAACATCAACGTAGGATTATGCCTAAATTTACAGAAAAGGAGTTGATTCCGGCAATATTGCTCAAAACTATTTGCTGCAGTTGTGAAACTGAATGTAACAGTTTCAAATGTGGCTGCCGAAAACATGGCTTAAAATGCACAAATTTATGCTCAAATTGTCATGGTTCTGAAAAATGCACCAATGTGGAAGAAAAAACCTACGAGGAAGTTAGTGATTCAGATGAAATTGTGGACGAAGGACCAATTCAGACTAAAAATAATATTGGATACGAAGACGGTGATAGTCTTGAAGATTTCGAAGATCTACTAGAATCGGGCAGGTTTGTCGAATCTAACGATGAAGAAATGCCACCGAAGAGACAAAAATTAATGGATAAGTGATTAGGGTTCAAGATAAGATTTATAAGAAGATTAATGCATTTAAAATATTATTATGAATAATAATAATCAGTATAAAGTATCTAAATTCAATAGTACGATTTACATTTCTATTCATATATTATGAGATTTTTTATGACATAAATGCAATTAGAATTTAATAAATCAACATCTTGACAAAAAAAAATTGCAGCAATCACATTTTTTTATTGAAATTCCCCCTTTAAATCCTATCTTTAATATTTATAACAACTATTTTCGCATGTTTCTTGCAATCTTTATGATTTATGGATGTGTAATTTTTTTGTTTATCAATGTAACATGGAATCTTACGTTTTTCAAGTAATTAAAGTGTAAATTTTACTAAACAGATCAAAATTGTACATAGTGATTTAAAAATATTTCGGATTCGAGTTTTTTTCTTTTCTTTCTTCTTTCAAAATCTAAATCTAGAGTTATTAAAAATGCCTTAAATGAAGTATTAGTTTTGTTTTACCTTTTATATGAATGATAGTCTTACTTAACTAATTTATAAAACTTTTCTCAAATAATAAAACTCTATGCGGCGGGCTGCCGTTGGAGTACAAAATTAAAAAGTACTGCAAAGTAAAAAGCACTAGTAAATAAGTGACACTTTTCGCACAGTTTGGCTGCTTGGAAAACGCTCTTTTCGAGGACATGCATTGTAAATTAAATTTATTGCATGCATATTGTACAGTACCTGGGCGACCGAGCTCTGCTCCGGTGAAAATAGAGAAAACGACGTTTTCTAATTTGAAACCTAGCTAGATCGATTTATCGCCCCTGAAAGGCCCTGCATACTAAATTTCATGAAAATCGTTGGTCCCGTTTCCGAGATTCAGATTATATAATAATATACAAGAATTGCTCGTTTAAAGGTATTAGATTAGATACAGGTAGTACATAAAGGATGGCCCAACCATAACGCACGATGTTAATTGTGAATAAAAAAAGTTTTCAGAGAATTATCTTTTTTTTTATTATGATAGAAGGATTTATGAAAAATAAGTATGAAACAAAATATCGGCCAAATGCTCGCCAGGGTTTCGGTGGCATGGACACGCCACAATTGTGGCGATAAGGCCCCTCTTTGGGACACTATTACTCAAAGAGGGGCCTTATCGTCACAATTACACACTTATCGGCCAAATGCTCGCCACAAAACCCTGGCGAGCATTTGGCCGATATTTTGTTTCACACTTAATTTTCATAGATCCTTCTATCATAAACGCCTCTCAAGCCACTGCTTGAGAGGCGTCATGGCGTCCTCAACTTCCACCTGACGCAGGTCCTTACCGGACACGGCTGTTTCGGGCGGTTCCTGTTTAGGATAAGGCGCGAGGAAACGCCCGGGTGTCACCATTGTGAGGATCGCCCGGAGGACACGGTAGAACATACGGTGGAGGTCTGTCCCGCTTGGGCGGAGCAACGCCGTGTCCTCGTGGAGGCGATCGGCGGTGGCAACCTCCCGCGTCCGGCCCTGGTTTAGGCCATGGTACGGAGCGAAAGGGTATGGGAAGCTGTCACCTCCTTCTGCGAAGCAGTAGTGCTAGCGAAGGAGGAGGCAGAACGCGTGAGGGAGACGCAACGGAGACGCCCTCACGCCCCAAGCCACCGCAGCAGACGCCCTGGGCGTCGGGAGTCACAAGCCGATTCCCGACCATCGTAGGCGTGGGCTTGCGGACGGCGAGTAATGGGTAGATCGCCGTCCGATAATGACCAGGCCCGAGCCGACAGCGCGTAATGTTCCACGCGCGCCTCAAAGAGATGTCAGCAAACTGACGGGGTCCGTTAGGGCCCATGCCTGTCTGGGTCGTGGATAAATTTGAAAAAGAGTTACCGCGGCCCTGGCTCAAGCAACTGAAGGAACATGGGTAGGTTTTAGTCAGTAAAAGTCTGACACGCCCCCCCGCTTCACCCAGAGCGGGAGAAGTCATTGGATGACTTCCCAAACAAAAAAAAACAGGGTTTCGGTGGCATACCTCTATCCGATGATCCATATTTTCAATGACGCTGAGGCATAATTGAGGTTCAGTGTCGATTATATGCCGAATTATCTCATCCTTTAGCTCTTGAATTGTTCTTAGCATATTGACTTACACTTTTTCTTTAAAATATCCCCAAAATAGAAGTCCAACGGTGTCAAATCACATGATCGTGGCGGCCAATTAACATCGCCACGATGTGAGATAACACGGCCATTGAATTTCTCGCGCAAAAGAGACATTGTTTCGTTGGCTGTGTGGCAAGTGGCACCGTCCTGTTGGAACTAAATATCGTCCAGCTCCATATCCTCAATTTCTGGCAACAAAAAGTCCGTTAGCATCACACAATAGCGAACACCATTCACGGTAACTGCTTGGCTTCAACAATCTTAACGCGCTGCTCAATTGTATATCTCTCCATGGTTGAACGGTGAAGGAAAACATCGTGAGGAAACCAGCATGTCCTAGAACCAAAAATTCGAAGACATGTGACATCCACCAACCCGCACTGGGCCTGCGTGATGGATAACGGCCCGTTCCCTCTCACAGAACGGAGGCCTGTGTCCCAGCAGTGGGAACATTAATAGGCTGATGATGGTGGCTGGTGGTTGAATTTGTTAGACTGAAACAAAGAAATGTCAAATAAAATTGGGAAAAAACTTGACTATGGTTGGACCACCTTTTCTAAGATACTGAAACAATAGGGAAGATGGCAAAAACATCATATTTAGTCACATATATTGGACAAGTATTTTTTCTTATGTCATGTAAACAAAAAATTACGACGATAGGCGTTGAAATATCGTTTGACGTCACAACGTGCTACACTTTTACTGCCAATATGACGTCACATGCCCCCACTCCTAAACTTTGATGCGTTATATCTTTGTATTTTTTTATTGATTTGATAAAGCAAAATATACGTGTCCAAGTGTCGGGCACAGCAATGTTCTAGATACAGTCTAGGAGAGAGGAATAGCTTATTCCACTCACATTAACAAGGCTTTACAGCTAAACCAGGAAAATCCCGACCTAGCAACGCGAGTTCATAATAAATAATAATGGATGGCTCTGCGTACCATAAAATCTGATATGGCCCACAGTACAAGGTTATCGGCTGTCACTCTGTAGTACAACAAACTGTAATGGCTATGCTATTCTATAGTTCACGTCGGAACCGCACTCAGATCAAAAGCAAACACATTTATTTAGAAGTGAAGAAACATATTGATACAGAAAAGAGAAAAGTCGCATTACAGCCAACTTGGTGACAGGTCTAAACACTTTTTTAACACGCTTTTATTAGCTTGGTATGTATCTAAGTAACTATGTATCTATGTATCAATAGAACGGAATCTTTGAACGTGATTTTCACCCCCTTGTAAACGTCGGATTTGATTTGAAACTTTGCACACCTATCAAGGACCGATGACAATGCAATAATTTAGTCAAAGTCAAATATATTTATTCAACTAGGCAAATAAGCGGCACTTTTGAAAGTCAAACAAAAATTAAAATTTACAAGTAATAAAAGTTGATTCTACCGTGCGCGTTTAAATTATTTGTCCCATTAGCCTTACCAAGATCTTCAGGATTAGCGACTTTTTAGTTCAATTTACCATTAAACCGTGTTTTTTAGTGTTTAGAACTACAATTTATTTAAATAGGTATTATGTATTATTTCCATCATCAAACAAGTCTTTTATTTAGGCATTCATTTAAAAACTGTAACCTGTTCTTCTTCTTTTCGTGTGAGGTGTGGCCACCTCTGGTGTCAGAGTTAATTAAGCCGCCTCTGTAACCTGTTGTTAAGGGTACACTAGTCGACGGTACGAACTATTTTGTGCGCGGGGTTAAAATGCATTTTATATCAACCGACAACACGTGCGGAAGAACTAGAGTCTGTGATGAGCAGTAGGAAGCTAGTTCGCGTACGAATACACACTTTTGCAAATTTGTAGCGAAATGGATAATGATTTAGGACGAAATTTTATAAACAGACCTTTGGCAGTCTAGATTTCATGAAAAAACGACTAAATCTATCTGTTCAAAATAAAATTATTTGCATAGTTGAACTACTAATCTATCCATGTATGGAGGCCATTTTGCAAGTTTCCGTCTTCTTATGTTATTTATTTGCGCCCAAAAATGCGTTATATTAGTGTCGAAATGTGGCACTTTCGACGCTCATAACTTTCAAATATTTTCTTTTTTTACTTTTTTGCTTCCATACAAGGCTAGATAATGCTGAGACAAATTGATATCACTTTTTATTTTGAACGTAAATCGTCAAACAGTGGAATAATCCCTAGACTACGTTTGTATGGAAGAATTTTCGACTAGTGTAACCTTAATGAAAAAAAAAGAGCATCACTTATTAGCAAAGCTTTATCCCATAACCAGGAAAAATCCCACCTAACAACGCGAGTTCATAATAGACAATAATAGATGGCTCTGTGTAACATAACACATAATATGGCCCACAGTACAAGGTTATCGGGCGGCAATAAATCGTTGGGCAAGCCTACTCAGTGCTCACGGTCAGCCGCGGCAGTTTCGTTGTTATACTTGTATTTGTATGTTGTTTTGTTCACTAAAAGTGAATGTTTTTTTAGGGTTCCGTACCCAAAGGGTGAAAACGGGACCCCATTACTTAGACTCCGCGATCCGTCTGTCTGTCTGTCTGTCTGTCCATCTGTCACCAGGCTGTATCTCATGAAACGTGATAGCTAGACGGCTGAAATTTTCATAGATGATGTATTTCTGTTGCCGCTATAACAACATATACTAAAAACTGCATAAAATAAATATTTAAGTGGGGCTCCCATACAACAAACGTGTTTATTTTTTGCCGTTTTTTGCGATAATGGTACGGAACCCTTCGTGCGCGAGTCCGACACGCACTTGGCCGGTTTTTTAATAGATTTTACTAGAATTGGAACGGAAGTAAGGGGTTGAGAAATGTGAAAGGATGCCTTTGTTCAGAAGTGGCTCAGAACAGACTTGCAATAAAAAAAGGCACGTTTGCCAAAGACAGGTCATATCTGAATTTTGCTGATGCAAGTTTGCATATTAAATTAAACTTGCATTAGCATTAGCATTATGGTTGCAAAGGACTTTTATTTATAACTGCTGATTTTTCCTACCATACAGAATTTTCCGGGATGTAAAGAAGTACTTAGCGACAGTGTAGCTCTATCAGTGAAAGATGTTTCCTGAGGACCTGTTCCAGAGATTACCTTCAACAAACAAAAATGAATACCTCTATACATAAGACTTTGGTTTCGATACAAATCTTAAGAGGAAATAATGCGGTCGCAGACATCCGACTAAAATTTCCTGTAAAAAGTCATAATTGGAGGTTTGGCTCTCGCCTATTTCCTCCTCCAATATTAGACCAATTTAAAAGATATTCCATAAACTGAAAACGAAAGATATATACTGTGCCCCTATGTTTTTTTTTTCATTTATTGTTGTCAAATTTGTACACTAGGCGTCTGTTGACAGCCCAATTTTGAACATATTTTGAGGGTTCTAGTGCTATTAAAGATAATGTATCATCAAAAAAAAAAAAAGGGGTAAAGTATATATCTTGAATTATTTACTTTGCGCTTAGCCCGGCAGTAGCCGTCGCCGTCATAGGTTCTGAAAAACTCATCGTGAATGAGCTCCTGGCGTTCATGCAAAATCGTGGACGTCTTGGACGGAGTAAGGCTCATGCAGATCTGCACCACAAGCTACACCGAAGACGAGATTCGCAGTGCAAACACGACACTACACGTCACCCGACATGGCCGATCGAAATCCACCCTGCAGGAAGGACGAAAAGGGAGAGAGGAGTCTTCAGGACATGTTACGGGTGTTCAAGGAGACCGACCTTGACGACGTGCTATCTTTTGTGGCGAAGGAGCTGCAGAAACTGCCCCTCGTCACCTTTGACCACGTCGACGTCACCAGGTTGCTGAAGGGTATAGTTACTCTGAAGGTAAGCCTGACCGAGATGAAGTTCAAGCTGGATGCGTCTCAAACAACCATCAGTGAGTTACGTGCCGATGTAGTTGATTTACGCAATACTGTAGCAGTTGGTAGTTCATGAGTTCACGTCTAAGGTGAATACACGTCGTAGTGCAAATAACGTATCGCAGTACAATTGCGAGTCAGCGAAATTGGATTTGTCACCGGCCGCCGTCGCAGCAAGCGGCGCACAACCGCGCACCGCAAGTCACATCACGAGTGAGCATGTCAACACCTCACCGTGCTTACTCAGCAGCCGCTGCACAAGCTCCCATCCGAAAAGAGCAGTATAAGCCCCCAGCCACTAAAAAAAGGCAGGCAGACAAGGAGGGCTTCGTGACGGTGGAGTTGAAGCAAAGGAAGCCCACTTGCCGAAATCGATGTACTGCTCTGGCATGATCAAATATGCTGCAACGTTCTGCAACACCGACGACGCAGCTGTATGTTTCGCGTCTTCATCACTCTACAAAGATCTATGACGTCATAAAGTACATCTGCATCTAGATCTATTCGACCCTGAGGGTGGAATAGTTGGAGTCGTGACATAACGTTTACTGCAAGTCATTTGTGATGTGGGTTCCAAGTCAGATGAAATTAAGACGGTTTGGAAAATTATACTTCCCTCTCACAGAGATGAGGCCTGTGTCCCAGCAGTGGGAACATTAACAGGCTGATGATGTGATGATGTGTGGAAAATTATAAAAAATGAAACGAACAGGAAGAAAGAAAATAATACTGCTAATATTCACGCTTGAAACTACACATAGACTAATAAGAGATAACAAAAACGTTGCTCAAGAATTTGTAATTTTCTGTACCAGCATGCCAATTAAAACTACTGAAAACATTGTACCTCAATGACTGAAAACTCAAACTCGTCGCCATCGCTTGCTTCTGGTTTATTAAACGCTGACTTTTCAGCCTGCCCGACTGAATTTAACTTTTCCAATATATAAACCCAATAACAGTATGAAAGCTTTTAAGCAAATCAAGATCAAACTGGCAGTATTAATCACGACGAGCCAGCCACCTTATATTGTCTACAATTAGAACAAACTATGGTCAAAATAACTTTTTTTTCAGCCTGCCCGACTGAATTTAACTTTTCCAATATATAAACCCAATAACAGTATGAAAGCTTTTAAGCAAATCAAGATCAAACTGGCAGTATTAATCACGACGAGCCAGCCACCTTATATTGTCTACAATTAGAACAAACTATGGTCAAAATAACTTTTTTTTCAGCCTGCCCGACTGAATTTAACTTTTCCAATATATAAACCCAATAACAGTATGAAAGCTTTTAAGCAAATCAAGATCAAACTGGAAATATTAATCACGACGAGCCAGCCACCTTATGTTGTCTACAATTAGAACAAACTATGGTCAAAATAACTTTTCCTATGGGGGAGCCCAGATATATATTCAACTTTCAAAAATTGTAAAGGAAGCGACTTTATTTAGCATTTTCAAAAACAAATTGTTAACTCATATTCTACTCAAAACAAAATTAGAGCCACACGTTATTTTCACATTTCAATGTAATTTAATGAAGATTAACTAATGATTAAGTACCAAATATTGATGTTACACAGTGTTTGATATTTAACCTCTTTGATTTTGTTCTTGATATCAAAATGCTGGCCAACTTTATTTTCTTGTTATTTTGTTTCGATTTTTCATTAAGTTTCGTTTCGATTATCTTCATGGTAATCTGAAATAATCGCAAAGTTGTTTTCTTAATTTGTTTAAATAACATTTTAAATTAAATATGCCACAAATACGAAGACTTATGGATGCAATTACTGCAACCAGAGCCGTTACAATGATCCAAGAAGGAAATTCGCCGAGGTTTGAGGCTTTGCACCTGGTTTTTTCTCGAAAAACTATAATGCTTGGAATTGCTTCCAAGAGACTGGCAGTGTTGCAAGAAGACCTGGTTTGGGTAGAGTTCGCATTAAAACTGTTCAAGAGGATCGGTACATCCGGTTAAGTGCCCGCCGAGAACGCACAGTAAGTTACAGAATCGCCTACGGTTGACAACGGGTACTCGTGTCAGAGACCAAACGATCCGTAACAGATTGCACGAAGACCAGCAAACTTTAAACCGTCGAGTTGTTCGAATTCTTTTGTCCAAGGCTCAACGTGCAAATCGTTTAAGTATCGCCCTTCAATATTTGGACTGGAGCATAAACCAGTGGGGCACGGTGCTTTTCACCGATAAGTGCAAAGTAAAATTTTCTTATGACGATCGGCGCATCAGGGCATGGAGGCGACGTGGCAAGCGATTTTCGGCAGCCTACATTCACGAGGGAGATAAGTTTGCAACGTCAAATCTGAACTCGCTATTTTAAATGAGGGTCCCGTAACTATTCAGCGTTACATTGAGGAAGTCATCAGGCCTCATGTGATCCCATTTGCACAGCAACGGGTCCTGGATACTTCCTGATGCAAGACAATGCCCGTGCACATACAGTCCAAGCGACCCAGTCTGTACTGCATGGCACTCACATTCAAGTGTTGCCGTCACCAGCTAATAGTCCGGACTTAAATCCGATCGAGCACATGTGGGACCAATTAAAACGAAGGGTTAGAGAGAGTGCGCAAGAGGTCTACAACCAGCGGAAACTTATTGACGCTTTGAAAAATGCCTGGGAAGAGATCCCAGCTGAAAACGTGAGACATTTGATCGAAAGCATGCATGCCAGGCAATAGGAGTGCATAGCCAAAAGAGGAGGACACTAGCCGTTATTAATTTTAGTTTTTAGCGCCTTTTTGTCAGTTGTGTTTTTTATCCTAAATTGTATTTTTAACGAAAAGTCAATAATAGTAGTTTATGATACTGTTGCATAATGAGGGGTATTAAAACATGAGTTTTCACACGAATGTTTTAATACCTAGTTATGTGCAGTTTCATACACTACTTTATCTACACTCATACATTTTGGGATTGAACCTACTTAATACCTTTTTTTCATAAATGCATCATATAATAATCTCGACTTTGCTGGTAAGAGATTATGAGTAATTTCCTTCGCCGCATATAAAATATTTGGCGGGGTCAAATTTTCTTCACATTCACTAATATCAGACATTTTAAGCAAGAATTTAAAAAAAACTCATGAAATTCAGTACAGCGAAACCTGCAAAACAAAACATATGAATGGCGCCAAAACCCAGCACATCACCGCATTATCCGCGCATGCCCTAAGGCGTAGCACACGCATTGCGATATTTATTCGCGAGAATTTTTTCCGCCCATTCTGCGACCTATGGAATTGTATGAAGCTGCTCGCATTGCGGTAAAGAAATCGTGCGCGAATAATACCGCATGAAAGCCGTGTTTTGCAACAGAATCCACCGCACCGCGCCGCAAATTTAATTCGCGCGAATATTTTGAGCTCTATGAACAGGTAGAAAGAGACAAAATTCGCGCGAATAAAAATCGCAGTGCGTACTAAGCCTAAAGCGGGCATTGTCACAGACAATTTAAAATTGGAATCAAATCTTTTTATAATAGGTACTAAAATGGCATTACAAAAAAAAAATTGATGGAAACTCCTTAATGATTAATTTCTTGGATTTGTCCTGTATCGTAATAGAAAAATAGTACATTATGGTACAAATCATCAATACACACGTGTATCGTACGACGTTTTTCAACACACTTGTGAAGAAAATAATACAAAAAAATAATTTCAACAGTAAAAACGAGTTGTGAAAATTTTTCACAATGGCGGGCAAAATTAATCAGTTTTCCTATGCGCGCGCATCTAACAATAGCGTTCGGCCATATACTAAAACGATGAGGTTTCTTTTTTTTTGGCTTTTCGTGGATAGTGTTTTAGCTACGTACAAAATAGGGAATTTCAATTTTTCTTAACTACAGAGCAAATAAAATTTATATTTGAGTGAAAGTTTTATTTATTAAGCACGTAAAAGTTGAAATTAATACGAAGTTGCATGAAATGAGCAAGCAATTGGTACATTAATTTATTTGTACTATTGAGCACGATCTTTTTTGTATCAAAACTTTTTTAAGAACAAGAGTTGCTCTCAACCAATAAATAAAAAAAAACTTTATAACTCACTTGTGAATAATAGCAATGAAAAAGTCACAGTTTGATAACAGGTATCATTATGTGCCTAATTGCGGTGAAATTAGAGCCACTTTATGAGCAAGTGTGGATAAAAAAAAATAGAAAAATTCAACAGTTACTAACCTAACCGGTAAACAATAACTTTGTTTTATGTTAACTTTGTTTACGTTAATCAAACAATGAGATAATCTTATAATTTACATGGTATAACTTAAATACGTAGTGGCTCTTATTTTGTTTTGAGTAGTATATATACAATGACGAGACACTGCATTGAATATATTTGTTAAATTTTATCGTAGTTGCAAAAATTTGTGTTTAAAACTTTTTACTTGGGCTACTGCCTTGGGGTTATTCCCAGTTGTCGCCACTGGTGACGCCACCACTGGCGACAAATGGGAATATTTTTCAAAAAAAATCCCAGTTGTCACCAGTGGTGGCGCCACCAGTGGCGACAACTGGGAATGGCCATTCTTCTAGTTCCCAGTTGTCACCAGTGGCGACAGATGGGAAATATAAAGTGATACGCCTCCGGTGGGGGCGATGCTAGAGCTGAATTATAGTGATGGGGTTTCATTATTGTATCACTAACGAAGTTTTAAATAGGTATATTTTATATTTTCTTAAATAAAACTTTTACACGTTACTTGGGAAGATATATATTTTTATAAATCACAATATTTGTATTCATTGAGATTAAAACTGCACAAGTACAGTTTCCAGTACTACAACTATTACAGATCATATAATTATTTTACTTAAAACTATATTATTAGGTTCTTATCACAGATTAATCAACGTATGGCATTATGTAGTTCTTAGGTTATTTTTATAAAACAGACTTGTATATATTAACCACAATAATTGACGTTTATAATTTTCTAAATCTACAGGTATATTATTATTACTCATTAATTTACTGCGATGTCTATCACAGATTAATCAATGCATTATTTACAATAATTGACTTTACTCTTTCGATTTAGCTAGATGTATTTAAATAGGAATATAATATAATTATGTTAATATACGGGTAGGTAGTCGTTTTCTTAAAAACTACTCGGATTTTATTTATCAAAAAATACTGTTTACCACAGTAATATATTTGTATAAGAGTATACTATTAAGTAATTCCTATTTAAATACATCTAGCTAAATCGAAAGAGTAAAGTCAATTATTGTAAATAATGCATTGATTAATCTGTGATAGACATCGCAGTAAATTAATGAGTAATAATAATATACCTGTAGATTTAGAAAATTATAAACGTCAATTATTGTGGTTAATATATACAAGTCTGTTTTATAAAAATAACCTAAGAACTACATAATGCCATACGTTGATTAATCTGTGATAAGAACCTAATAATATAGTTTTAAGTAAAATAATTATATGATCTGTAATAGTTGTAGTACTGGAAACTGTACTTGTGCAGTTTTAATCTCAATGAATACAAATATTGTGATTTATAAAAATATATATCTTCCCAAGTAACGTGTAAAAGTTTTATTTAAGAAAATATAAAATATACCTATTTAAATTTCGTTAGTGATACAATAATGAAACCCCATCACTATAATTCAGCTCTAGCATCGCCCCCACCGGAGGCGTATCACTTTATATTTCCCATCTGTCGCCACTGGTGACAACTGGGAACTAGAAGAATGGCCATTCCCAGTTGTCGCCACTGGTGGCGCCACCACTGGTGACAACTGGGATTTTTTTTGAAAAATATTCCCATTTGTCGCCAGTGGTGGCGTCACCAGTGGCGACAACTGGGAATAACCCCTGCCTTGGAATGTGGTGAATTCGCTTCCTTTACTAGTCGACAACTATTATTTTGTTTTTCTTTTACTCTCACTGGGATAATATTTCTAATTATTTTTTTATTGTTCTCATATAAGTGACAATTGTTTTAATGAGAATAAAGATATTTAAACCGAAACTGACCGAAGATCTATGGGGCATGTCCATCAAAGTTTGTACCTCCATGATTCAGACTATAGCGCCGTACTTGGCTTTAATTTTTAATTTATGTAGATGGAGGAGTCTTTCCGGACCTAATGAAACATACTAAGATTCTATCACTTTTTAAATCCAGGGACAGTAAAGACAAATAATTATAGACCAGTATTGTTGCTGCCGTTTTTCAGCAAGGTATTTGAAAAGATAATGCTAAATCAAATGTTCATTCATTTTAACACGAATAACATCCTACACGATAAACAGTATGGTTTGACCAAAGGACGTAGCACAACCGACGCTGGTGTCATCTCATTAAAACACATCTTTGATGCGTGGGAAGAGGCACAGCATGCCATAGGTGTCTTCTGTGACCTGTCGAAAGCGTTTGATTGCGATAATAATGAAACATTACTTTTGAATATTCATCATTACGGGCTAGGCTAATCGGCGTTAAGCTTAGTAAAATATTTTTCTCAAACATGCTTGGAAATTTGAGCATTATTTTGATAACCTTCTTCGAGATGAATCAAAATTGCTGTACTGGCCATATACATGCGAGCAGCGGCCGGCAAAAGTTGTATGAAAATCCATATCTGTCGTGTTTATCGACCAAATAAATTACATAGAAAACTCATATCTGTCGTGTAATTTAAAAATGGAACGATCTTTTACTCCGATACATGGCAACCAAGGAGGTAACGTATCAAAGGTTTTATTTAAATTTCGAACTGGCTTGCAAATATAAAGCTGTTTATTGAAAAAAAAAAACAATGAACACTAACACGGGGGAAAAATATTGTTGTTCGTCATTGATTTTGAAAAGTAATTGTGTTTGACAAAATGAGTTCTAGGTGCTACTTTATTTTAATTTCCGCGCATTATTTGAGAAAAGTACTATACAAGCCTTGGCCACAGCTAGGCATTGATGGACTTACGTATGTGTGCCTTGGCTTGGCCTCGGCCCACATTTACACGTTCGTCCATCAATTCAAATTCAAAATTCAAAAGTCATTTATTCAAACTAGGCTGAGAATCAGCACTTTCCGAACGTCAAAATTACATAAGACAGTCCCCCAAAAACGCCCGCCCTTCACCACTTCCTAGTGCTTTTGCTGGGAAGAAGAAGTGGCGCAACAAACTCCCCAGCAGCACAGCTGTCTGTTCAGTTAGAAAAAAAAAAAAAACTTGATTCTATACACTAGTATGCAAATAATTTACATTACTCAACTCAAAAAATTAAAATAAAATATATTTGCCATAATGACAGCTAGCACACGCCAATATACCAACAAAAACATCGAAATCTAAACTCAAGCGAAAATAAAAACTAAAAATAAAAACGTAAACGGAACTTAGTACCCGAATTATAAAGACTCCAGGCATAAAGGGCGTGCCCGCCTACATATAGCTAATACAGCTGTAACTCGAAGTCACATAATTATGATAAACTAGGACCATCGAAGTAAAAAAATAATAAAAAAATATAAATCAACAGTTAGGCAAGAATAATATATGATCCACTATCGAGGTCGCAATGCCTCTTTTGCTGGCCGCTGCAGTAATGTACTAATTTGTATGATAGGCAGTTGTCCTGTTTTTAATTAATTATTGTATGTTAAGGTTGTTTATTTTTCTGTAGACACTTTTACGTGTGTAATACGTCTTTTTACATCGTTCTCACATATGTGTAATTTTCCAACAACAATGATGTAACAAAATACTAGTAATTGAAACTTATTGATGGAAAAGAGTGTCTGTGAAGTATCTTACATATTGTTCTCCATAGAGACCTACTGACGCTTGCGAATGTTGTTGCACAGATTATCCTTTTTTTATGTTTGACAATTCGAAAGTACATATTAAAGTTTATTTGATATAAACTACTTGATATAGATTTTCATGCAAGAAAACTTCATGGAGGAAGAAAGATTTCTGGACGAAAGATATGGCGTATCAAAATTTTCGGGGGGGAGGTTACGCGATGCAACGTACTGTGCTGTGCAACTGACGCCGACACAGTCATCAATTCGTGTGCACTAGATGATAGTGATTGTAATTGTTTTGATATAAAATATGTAAATTTAGGTCATGTTGCCTGAAATAAATGATTTATTATATATCATATTATTGTTATAATAATACGTATTTTGCGTAGTGTTGAGGCTCACTCGCCCCAATCAGCAGTGTAGGGATTAATTTGATGGTAATACTGGAATTATTATCCCAGTGTTGTGAATAATTAATGGTTTGGTTGGTTTGTTGATATGCGTAAAATACGTTTTTAAATTTCATTAATTGTTAGTCACTTGCACGTCATAAAACGACAAGACTTGAAACTGTCATAAAGAATAGATCATCCACGAAGCTTCAATTTACTGAAAATTGTTGTCAAACAGTTAAGGAAAAAAAAATCCTAACTGAATTTGAAAAAAGAATCGAATAAAAAGGTTCTGCCCTGGTTCTACCTTATTTTAAGAATGCTTTATAATTCGTTGAACTTTTATTTATGAAGGCTCAATGTCCATAGTGCGTTTTTCGTAGGCTCTCTCGTAGCAGCATTCGAAGAGCTACGAGTGTCTACGAACTTTGTAGCAACACAACATGATTTCACCGTAGCACTTTAAGGTTATACTAGTCGAAAATTCTTCCATACAAACGTAGTCTAGGGGTTATTCCACTGTTTGACGATGTACGATCAAAATAAAAAGAGATATAAATTTTTCTCATCATTATCTAGCCCTGTATGGAAGCAAAAAAGTAAAAAAAGAAAACATTTGAAAGTTATGAGCGTCGAAAGATCCACATTTCGACACTAATTTTAACGCATTTTTTGGCGCAAATAAATACCATAAGAAGACGGAAAATTTCAAAACGGCCTCCATACAGGGATAGGGTATTTTTTAGATTTATTTGGGTATGTGCTTTATGGCTCGTGACTTGGTATTAACAGCCGCAGGGGTCAATCTTCGAGGTTAAACAACGCTTGCCAAGGTCGGTCCGTAGATGGCTCCAACATATCCAGACTCATCCGTACCTCGGAAAGCACGTAGTAACATTTCGCGGCTGTCATTTGTAGATTCATTGATAGTCGTAACAGGTAGTCAAAAGCCAAAAAAATTACACCAGTCTTGCCAAGATATGTCGTGTTATCCAATAAATGAGTTTTGAGTTTCAGATAGGCAGTCATCATCATCAACATCATAATTTCAGCCAAAAGACGTCCACTGCTGGACATAGGCCTCACCCAAGCATCGCCACACTGGTAGTCCTGTGCGTTTCGCATACACCGGACGCCCGCAGCCTTGACCAGGTCGTCGCTCCGCCTAGAGTGCCTAGGCAGTCACTTCTTGTAAAATACTGGAACTCGGCTATATCCAGTTAGACTGGAAGCTGACCCAGACTTAGTTAAAAAAGTATAAGCAGATTGATTGACCAGAAGTTATTACTTATTATATTATAGGGTAAACCACCGTATCGCTGGCACCCCTCCTATTATTGGCACTTCGGAGTTTATAGGCTAAAAATAGGAAAACCATTGGTTACGCAATGTTGGCATTTCCAATAGGATTTTAGAAAGCTTTTTTTTAAATAATTTAGTGAAAATATAATGTATAAATATATTTCACTGGATGAAACAACTCTTAAAATCAAGATTAGAATATTTCCTTCGATGACATTATAATTTTTGTATGCTAGTGCTTTTCAATATTATTTCCTGGGCATTTGATTACGGAGCTAGGGAAGGCACTCTTTTAAAGTGCCAATAAATGGTTATCTTCTCCTATTATATTATACTAGTTTCTGCCCGCGGCTTTGCCCGCGTTCAAAGTTCAAAAAAAATGCTCCGATCACCACCAAACTTTACAGGATTATCCGCTGGGAAAATCTAAAGATTCTATGAAAATTTAATGAAAATCAGTCAGCCGTTTCGGAGTCTATAAGGAACAAACATAAATACATACTTTCTTTTTTATATATAGATAGATATTGGAAAATCAGCATCATACTATCCTGATCAAATTTTCACAATATTTTGCTAATACATAATAAATACGCCTAAGTGTACCTCTCAGCTGCTTCAATACGGAGGCACTCTCGTGTACCAACGAACCGGTGACGTCATACACTTAGGTTAAGGTTACTTTAAAAGGAATCCTTCGTTTAACACGATTGGTATTGTGTTACCTGTTATGTTTGAGCTTTTATTTTCGATGCCACTACTGGCTGCTTCAGTATGGTAGTCGGCTTGCATCTAGGGTCGGCTCTCAGTTCTTACCTCTTCCTGATGATAATGGACGCTCTGACGTCGGACATACAGGAAGAGGCACCCTGGTGTATGCTGTTTGCCGATGACATTGTGCTGGTTGCCGAGAGTGGCCTAGAGGTCCACAGCAGATTGGAGACGTGTGGTGGCACAGACTGGTGAGTGTTGGCTTGAAAATGAGCAGAACTAACACAGAATACTCGTTCTGCGATTTTGGCGGTCTCTCCAGTCTCCGGTATCGGTGTTCCAGCAGATCGGTGTCGTTGGAACACCGATACCGATATGCTCCGACTTCCGGTACCTAGGGTCGCTTGTCCAAGGGGATAGTTAGACGTAACGCACCGGATCAACTCGGGGTAGATGAAATGGCGACAGATCACTGGAACAACTTGCCACCCACGGAAATCCCTCAAGTTAGGGCAAAATCTACAAGTCCGTGATTAGACTTGTCGTACTGTATGGATCAGAATGTTGGGCTGTGAAAAAGATGCATGAAAAGAGATTGCATGTAGCAGAGATGAGAATGTTGAGATGAATGAGCGGAGTGACGAGGATGGATAAAGTGAGAAATGAGTTTAATAGAGGAAGTTTGAAAGTCGCGCCAATGACAGTTAAGTTGAACGGAAACTGTTTGTCTTGGTATAGTCATGTGAAGAGGAGGAATGAAACACATGTTACTAAAAGAGTTATGAATATAAATTTGGATGGATAGGGAGGGATAGGGGACAGCCAAAGAAAAGATGGATGGACTGTGTAAGGAGTGATATGAAAGAAAAGGGAGTCGGCGATGGCGTTCCCGTCTCGCCATCGCCGACAGGACGGTATGGAAGAAGAAAACGACGACCCCAAGTAACGTGGGACAAGGGCAGGAAGATGATTATGAGAGTGAAGGTGGTTTTTTGTGTCAAAGTTTGCCATAAACTTTAATTAAAAGTAATAAATTTTGGCCCAAATTCACTCATAAATTACTTAAATTTTTCTTTACAATGTTTTTGTTTGCTCCGATGCCAAGTATTTTACATGGAGCGACAGCCTATCTGATCTCTAGGATACGGTTACTGGATAATACCATACCTTCCTAAGGCAAGTTCTCAGACTTTTGGGCTTCAACTGCAGTAACGACTGATAGGATAGAATAGATATTTATTTATTTATTTAATACTTCATGCACAAAAACGTACAGAGGCGGACTTAATGCCATAGGCATCTTCTACCAGTCAACCTTTGGGTGATGCAGAGACAAATAGTGGTAGGTGCAATATTGAAGATAAATCACGACAAGATAGGTTTATTCAAATACAAATATATACATAAATACTATAAAATGCAAAGAATACATATTAAAACAAATAAACTAAATACAAAAATATACTTAAACAGTTAGTAGTAGCAGATATTTGGAGAACCCCCCCCTTTTTCCGCACTTAGACTCCCATTTTGTCCGTTGTGCTTGCAGGCCTCCACGAGAGACAATGGACGCGGACTTTTTAACGCGGAGTGACCGTGACAAAATCTCTATATTATTTAAACCACATATTAAAGTCTGCGAGGAACTTTTGTCAATGTAGAAACCGAATGGCAATGTAGGTGGTATAATTCCGTCAAGGGCCGACACTTCCACCAATTTTTTCCATCCATTCGCGTACGGCTGGCCAGGACGTGGCTGGAAGTAGATAACTGTGTTGCCCAATTTCTCACAGGGCATGGTGACTTTAAAAATAATTATTTTTCTTCAAGCTTGTTGCCTCGCCTTTATGTCATTGTTCTACATTTGACTGCGAATATGTACAATCTGCACATTATATCTTATGAGAGTGAATTATTTGGCAGAATGAACGCAATACTAAGTTGAATCAGTGTTGAATAATGTACAGGCTGCATCGAGAGTAGTTTACCATACGGACCTTGTGGAAACTAGAACAAATTTCCGTGCGTTCAAGCGTTTTTGCCATACCTATTATTGGAATCAAATATAACAGCTCACAATGTTAGTTAGGACCCATTAATGTTAATGCTATTTTTTTATCCGTGGTGCTAGACAACTGGGCTTATCCCAGTTGTAAACGACCCTTTGTGCCTATTGGCCTTGTTTGTTCTGTCTCCTGCTTGGTATGGAGGGAAGTGGAAATTTTTATTTTTTCCTACTCCTCCATTTTTCTTTTCTGATTAATTTCGTTGCGGGATCCAAGACAGTTAAGTTCATTCTCCGGGACTTCGTCGAACTTCATAGCCTCGGCGCTTTTCTGGTGGTCGCCACTGTTGATTCTGGACTTCAGGTTTGACAGTGGTTTGGGAATAGTGCGGTGGGTTTGACCCCAAAAAAAGGCCTCCACTCTGTGCGAGGGAATGGGCCGTAATCCACCACGCGGGCCCAGTGCGGGTTGGTGCATGTCACATGTCTTCGAATTTTTGGTTCTTAGACATTCCGGTTTTCTGATGATGTTTTCCTTCACCGTTTTGAGAGCAGTGGAGACGAAATAATTTACACAAGGTAATGCGCCTGCCTGGTTTCGAACCCACAACCTCGCGGCTTTTACCACTGGGCCACCACTGCTCTGTCAGTGTCAGTAACGACCGTCAAAGAATCTGAAATCGCCCGACCCCGGGAATTCAACACATCACATCACATCATCAGCCTATTAATGTTCCCACTGCTGGGACACAGGCCTCCTCTCTGTGAGACAACATATACAGTCATACAATTGTATCGTGTATGTTTTTGTATTTAAAACACATTCATTCGTGTTGTTATTGTTTTACTATTAGCAAGGGAGGACATTTGACTGACTACTGGATTAACTATTTTCTGCACGGACAAACACTAGGCAAACACAATATATATTAATAACATATGCTAATCAGTCTGTCTGTCTGTAAACACAATAAACTGCAGTGTGCACTGGCGTACGGTGAAGTGTTTATGTGGTGAGGGTGGGGGTAACATTTCATTGCTGCAGTTACTTACATACTAAAGCAGTCGAAAATTTTCACATGTCCACCTCTTATCTATGAGAGGGAGTAAATACCTACGCGGGACTAGTGTATTTGCTTTCTGATAAGGAACTTTTATCACATTATGTTCCTTCTGTTTCTAGAGCAACGCTGATAAACATATTCACAAAGTTAATACTGGTGTAGGTAGTAGCTGCCAAGTATGTCCACAATGCGTCCAATAGAGTCGAATGGAGACGCATAGCAAGAGCCATCATGCACCTAGACCCACAGATGACACTCTGCGAAGAGTGCCCGACTAAGAAGAAGTAAGTAGCTACACTAAAGCATGAGGTTTCAATCCAGGCAAAGTGTTTTTGCGTTTCCTGGATTTTCTGAATAGCAGCCCGAATTCTGGATTTGTGCTCACACACATCATCGGCCTTATAAAGTTCCCACTGCTGGGACACAGGCATACTCTCTGTGAGAGAGGTTGCTTGGTGATTGATTTGATTGAAGGTTGATTTGTGCTCGGTTAGTGACAATAGATACAATCTCTATTATATGCAATTTTATATATTTACATATCACTGCATATCACTTCGCATAACACTGGCATGATATTATATTGTAGAAAGAAAAGCTTAGCATTATACATGGCACTAGCTGACCCCCGCGGCTTCGCTCCCATCAACTGGCTGGCTACCTACCTACCACCTACCTACCTACCCTATCCTACATATCCTACCATACCTACCCACCCACCTAACCTATCTACCCACCCACGTAACTTATCTACCCACCTACCCACCTACCCTACCCTTAGGGTAGGTTCTACCAATTTGTTAAACTATTTATTTGAATAAATACGAATGTAACCAACTTTTGTGTCTACCAGCAATCTAATTAAATTTTAGAACACAAAAGCTGCTATTGTCACTTAACAATGATAGTGAGATATATTCTTGCGCAGACTGTTTTGTAGCTAATAATAAGTACTTTAATCATGTAGTACATAAATTTTATGTACCATCAATAGTTTTCTCAGCGCACGCCAAATTATGAATTTTATAAGCAATATTTTGCTACTTTGGCTTACGTTATTGCAATATTTTGCTACTTTGGCTTACGTTATTGCAATAATTTGCTACTTTGGCTTACGTTATTGCAATATTTTGCTACTTTGGCTTACGTAATTGCAATTTTCATAAGGATCTGTAACTTTTTTGAAAATAATTTATAGCCTATGTTACTCGGGAATAATGTAACTTTCCATAGGTGAAAGAATTTTTTAAATCGGTCCAGTAGTTTCGGTCTATTCGGTACAAACAAACAAACAAAAAAATCTTTCCTCTTCATATTATTGGTATAGATATACCTATCAGATTCACCGAAAAGAATCATTATATGACCGTTTCAATAATCCTCCGAAATGCGAAGGCATATCCTTTACAACAAGCTCCGCAATATATCGCAATCCTTTAATTGGCATTTACCATTAACCAGTCCATCGGCCAGTGTAACCGAGGCTATGTCTCATTAGTGTGATCAGTCATTTGCGCGGACGTGGCTCTTGATTGATGCACTCGCACTGATCACCCTGACCACCACTGATCGCTGAAACATTCCATCAGATTCGAGGGTGAAAGTTTTCTGGAAAGTTTGTAACAGAAATTGGTTTATATGATTGGGAATCAGAATCAGAAATCTTTATTTGTGAGTCATAGGTACAGTGGATGTTAAATGGTACAATTTTAAGATCGCTACACCCAGCCGTTAATGGCATACAAAAATTACATAAATCAATTAAAATAAAAAAAATAAAATTAAAATGCATTAAAAAAATTAAAAACAGTGATTATGTGACAATAAATTGAAATAAATTTAAAATATAATAATAAAACATGCTTAGTACTATAAAATAATAACAAAAATTCAAGTGATGTCAAAGATAAATTAAAGAAAACATTAATTAAGATTGTAATTAGTCAATAACATAGATGTCCAATACTAAAGCCAAATAAATAAAAGTTATGTCAGTTTTTAAAACATAATAAAAACGCCTAAGTGTTCCTCTCAGCTGCGTCAATACGGAGGCACTCTCGTGTACCAACGAACCGGTGACGTCATACCCTTAGGTTAAGGTTACTTTTAAAGGAATCCTTCGTTTAACACGATTGGTATTGTGTTACCTGTTATGTTTGAGCTTTTATTTCGATGGCACTACTGGCTGCTACAGTATGGTAGTCGGCTTGCACCAAGGGTCGGCTCTCAGTTCTTACCTCTTCTTTCTTGGATATGAGAATGTTGAGATGAATGTGTGGAGTGACGAGGATGATAAAGTGAGAAATGAGTGTATTAGAGGAAGTTTGAAAGTCGCGCCAATGACAGAAAAGATTAACGGAAACTGTTTGTCCTGGCATGGTCATGTGAAGAGGAGGAATGAAACGCATGTTACTAAAAGAGTTATGAATATAAATGTAGATGGATAGGGAGGGATAGGGGACAGCCAAAGAAAAGATGGATGGACTGTGTAAGAAGTGATATGAATGAAAATGGAGTCGGTGATGGCGTTCCCGTCTCGCCATCGCCGACAGGACGGTATGGAAGAAGAAAACGACGACCCCAAGTAACGTGGGACAAGGGCAGGAAGATGACTATGAGAGTGAAGGTGGTTTTTTGTGTCAAAGTTTGCCATAAACTTTAATTAAAAGTAATAAATTTTGGCCCAAATTCACTCATAAATTACTTAAATTTTTCTTTACAAAGTTGGAGTCGGTTGTCATTCCAACCAGATGTATCCGATGCCAAGTATTTTACATGGAGCGACAGCCTATCTGATCTCTAGGATACGGTTACTGGATAATACCATACCTTCCTAAGGCAAGTTCTCAGACTTTTTGGCTTCAACTGCAGTAACGACTGATAGGATAGAATAGATATTTATTTATTTATTTAATACTTCATGCACACAAACGTACAGAGGCGGACTTAATGCCATAGGCATTTTCTACCAGTCAACCTTTGGGTGATGCAGAGACAAATAGTGGTAGGTGCAATATTGAAGATAAATCACGACAAGATAGGTTTATTGGCATACAAAAATTACATAAATCAATTAAAATAAAAAAAATAAAATTAAAATGCATTAAAAAAATTAAAAACAGTGATTATGTGACAATAAATTGAAATAAATTTAAAATATAATAATAAAACATGCTTAGTACTATAAAATAATAACAAAAATTCAAGTGATGTCAAAGATAAATTAAAGAAAACATTAATTAAGATTGTAATTAGTCAATAACATAGATGTCCAATACTAAAGCCAAATAAATAATAGTTATGTCAGTTTTTGTCTTCCATAAAGTCATTTGTTGAGTAGTATCATTTATTTATTAAAAATTGTTTGAGTTTATTTTCAAACATTGTGACATTATGATTCTTTATATCTCGTGGAATTATACTATATAAAACTGCATTACCACTGACTGACTGACATAATTGTTCTCCCAGATGGTGGATGGGGAGGTGGGTATATTTTGACAGATTCGTAAACAAGTGACTCTCGCGAGTTTGGGAAAAGTCCCAAACCTCCCCTTTTCCTCCCCCCTCCTCCCCCCCTCTATCGTATCTCGGAAACTAAGGTACCCGTAGTATGTTTTTTTTACGGATTCGTTTAGAGGAGGCTCGGAAAAGCAAAAACCATTTTTCAAATTTGACCCCCTCGCCCCCCTTCTCCCCCCCTTTAAGCGGATCTCGGAAGTTGAGAGACTTGGAACATTTCTTTTTTCAGATTCATATAAAGGGGCAATGCTATAGTCACAAACAAACCATTTTTCAAAGTTGACCCCCTTGCCCCCCTTCTCCCCCCCCCCCGTTTTTGCGAATCTTTTTTTTTCAGTTTTTTTTACGGATTCGTTTAGAGGAGGCTCGGAAAAGTAAAAACCATTTTTCAAAGATGACCCCCTCGCCCCCCTTCTCCCCCCCTTTAAGCGGATCTCGGAAGTTGAGAGACTTGGAACATTTCTTTTTTCAGATTCATATAAAGGGGCAATGCTATAGTCACAAACAAACCATTTTTCAAAGTTGACCCCCTTGCCCCCCTTCTCCCCCCTCCCCCCCCCCCCCGTTTTGGTGAATCTTTTTTTTTTGTTTTTTACGGATTCAGCCTAGGGATCCCGAGCGGAGCGAACCTACGAGACCGAGTGCAGCGCAGGGGGGAGGTGGCGAGCGAAGCGAGCCGGCGACCTCCGTAGCGTAACGAAGGTTGAGTGGGTGAAGCGAAACTCAGTGCCTGGCGACGACAAGCAAACATTAGGGTTATGTTTTTTGGAACAAAGTGTAGGGTAGGTGTAGGGTAGGTGTAGGGTAGGTGTAGGGTAGGTGTAGGGTAGGTGTAGGGTAGGTGTAGGGTAGGTGTAGGGTAGGTGTAGGGTAGGTGTAGGGTAGGTGTAGGGTAGGTGTAGGGTAGGTGTAGGGTAGGTGTAGGGTAGGTGTAGGGTAGGTGTAGGGTAGGTGTAGGGTAGGTGTAGGGTAGGTGTAGGGTAGGTGTAGGGTAGGTGTAGGGTAGGTGTAGGGTAGGTGTAGGGTAGGTGTAGGGTAGGTGTAGGGTAGGTGTAGGGTAGGTGTAGGGTAGGTGTAGGGTAGGTGTAGGGTAGGTGTAGGGTAGGTGTAGGGTAGGTGTAGGGTAGGTGTAGGGTAGGTGTAGGGTAGGTGTAGGGTAGGTGTAGGGTAGGTGTAGGGTAGGTGTAGGGTAGGTGTAGGGTAGGTGTAGGGTAGGTGTAGGGTAGGTGTAGGGTAGGTGTAGGGTAGGTGTAGGGTAGGTGTAGGGTAGGTGTAGGGTAGGTGTAGGGTAGGTGTAGGGTAGGTGTAGGGTAGGTGTAGGGTAGGTGTAGGGTAGGTGTAGGGTAGGTGTAGGGTAGGTGTAGGGTAGGTGTAGGGTAGGTGTAGGGTAGGTGTAGGGTAGGTGTAGGGTAGGTGTAGGGTAGGTGTAGGGTAGGTGTAGGGTAGGTGTAGGGTAGGTGTAGGGTAGGTGTAGGGTAGGTGTAGGGTAGGTGTAGGGTAGGTGTAGGGTAGGTGTAGGGTAGGTGTAGGGTAGGTGTAGGGTAGGTGTAGGGTAGGTGTAGGGTAGGTGTAGGGTAGGTGTAGGGTAGGTGTAGGGTAGGTGTAGGGTAGGTGTAGGGTAGGTGTAGGGTAGGTGTAGGGTAGGTGTAGGGTAGGTGTAGGGTAGGTGTAGGGTAGGTGTAGGGTAGGTGTAGGGTAGGTGTAGGGTAGGTGTAGGGTAGGTGTAGGGTAGGTGTAGGGTAGGTGTAGGGTAGGTGTAGGGTAGGTGTAGGGTAGGTGTAGGGTAGGTGTAGGGTAGGGTAGGTGTAGGGTAAGTTAAGGAATACTTCTCAAAAACACGACAAAGCCGCGAGCTGCTTGCAGCTCGCGCACCAAGCAAATGCTAGTTTTATTATATATAACCGGAGCCATTCCATAGATGCTTTTACGTAGAAGACCTGTTTTGCTGTGATCAACACAGAGTAGATTTGATTCCCTTTTCCTTAACCGTGGATCAGCTGGAGCTCGTTTTTCAAATAACTGTGGATTTGTTTTAACGAATAATGCTACCTCGTAGATGTATATGGATGGAAATGTAAGAAGTTTTAAAGTTTCAAAGTATGACTTGCAGCTGTCCCTTGACACATCAACATTGACTTATCACAAAATATGTAAATGGCTACATTTAGAGTTCTTTCAATTTAGACATTTCGTGTCGGACGCCTGTGGCACCGCAGCGGTGTGGGTGTCGTACTGCGCACGACCGGTTTTTTTTTCATACAATTTATACACCAAGAACGCAGTGCGGTGCCGGTGTCGCGCACGCACGGCAGCAGGACGAGTTTGGGTGTGCATGAATTGTATGGAAAAAACAACTGATCGTGCACAGTACGACACCCGCATCGCTGCGCCGCCGATACCAAACGTCTAAATTGAAAGAGCTCTTAGGTGTCGGAAGAAAAGAATTTCCTTTAGCATATAAATCTACATAACTAATATTCTAAGGTGGTATTTTTTTTATGGAAAAAAACAACTGATCGTGCACAGTACGACACCCGCATCGCTGCGCCGCCGATACCAAACGTCTAAATTGAAAGAGCTCTTAGGTGTCGGAAGAAAAGAATTTCCTTTAGCATATAAATCTACACTAATATTCTAAGGTGGTATTTTTTTTTGTACCATAGAGCAGTGGTGGCCCAGTGGTATCGGCCGCGACTTACAAGTTGTAGGTCGTGGGTTCGAGCCCAGGCAGGCGCTTTACTTTGTGTAAATTATTTCATCACCACTGCTCTCAAAACGGTGAAGGAAAACATCGTGAGGAAACCGGCATGTCCTAGAACCAATAATTCGAAGACATGTGACATCCACCAACCCGCACTGGGCCCGCGTGGTGGATAACGGCCCATTCCCTCTCACAGAGAGGAGGCCTGTGTCCCAGCAGAGGGAACATTAATAGGCTGATGATGTGATACGAACATTAGCGGTGTACGATTTTCGGTAACCTAATAAGTCTGCTGGGAGAGAGTTACGGTATTGTGAGAATTATACGAGGGTGAGATTATCATTTTACTAATTGGGTGGTTAAATAAGGTAATTAAATCTTAAAAACGATTTAGGAAAGATTCATTCGAAAATATTCTATAAGGGTTTGTAGCGGCACCAGCGCCGCCACTTACGAACCAAAAACATGACGTCACACAAATCCTGCATCGCGCAAGTAAAGTTTGCGGCGCGATTAGAACACATACAACAGTCCGACAACAACCGTTGGGCAGTTGCCCGGACCAGACACAACACCCGTCTGGTCGGAGGATCCTCCCTTTTCTATGGAGGTTTGTGGGACTTTACACCCTGTTCCACCTACCCCCAAACTGGTGACCCTCGAACATGAACGTCAGTGCAGCCTTCGTGCAGAACAACTTCGTCGTGACGTCAGTATCCGTCAGCATCACTTCCTCAAGCTTTCGAGCAGCGAGTCATACAGCCAGCCAGTACCCACGGCATCTACGGGGGTATCCTGACCACCAGCATGCAGCGGACGCGCATTCCTGGTCATCACCCTCAGCTTCTTTCATCACCGCTCCGACCCACTGGAGCCAGCAGCACTGTCCCGACTCACTGGGACACCATCACCGCTCCGACCCACTGGAGCCAGCAGCACTGTCCCGACTCACTGGGATATCATCACCCCGACTCACTGGGGCACAACCGCATACAGTTCCGACTCACCGCGAACTCTGCGACTTCCGGTTCCGACTCACGGGAACCAACCTTCCACTGGCCAGGCACGCATCACAAGATGTACGGACGACTCAAACCTGCTATCGACCTCCGGTCTCCGGAGGGGAGTGATGTAGCGGCACCAGCGCCGCCACTTACGAACCAAAAACAAGACGTCACACAAATCCTGCATCGCGCAAGTAAAGTTTGCGGCGCGATTAGAACACATACAACAGTCCGACAACAACCGTTGGGCAGTTGCCCGGACCAGACACAACACCCGTCTGGTCGGAGGATCCTCCCTTTTCTATGGAGGTTTGTGGGACTTTACACCCTGTTCCACCTACCCCCAAAGGTTGATAAATATTTACGTTTGATGAGTCTTTCTACGAGTCTGCAGAGTTGTAGCTAGCATTTGCAACACGTCATCAAGTTCTTGTATAGTCGACCTTACAGGGTCGACTCTAAATTCTATAACAGTGATAAAGAGGAAAATTTAAGAGAAAAAGATATACTGCCTGATTTTGTATCTGCAGTATTTTTTTTCCAGGCGTATGGTATAAATCAAAGACACTTGGATGGTGATTAAAACTTCCAGTTGTATTATTCATTATAGGCAGTTATTAGTATCAATATCTACTTATTTAAAGTTTATAAAGTGTTGCCTCGTTCCTTGCAGGATCCACGCTAGCAAGTCATGAGGCCTATATAATCATCGACCATTACGATTTGTTAGACTTACTCGACCTAGTCATAGAGGAGCCTGTGGCTAAGTCCCACCAGCCGCTAGGGTGGAGGTTAAGGTTACACTAGTTGACGGCACGTACTATTATGTGAGTGCCTGCTATCTACTCGTGCGAAAGAGATAGATGCTGTGAAGAGCAGTAAGTTCGCATATGAGTTTAGCACTTTTGCAAGTTTGTAGCGAAATGGATGATGATTTAGGACGAAACCGAGCCCGCGAAATTTTATAAACAGACCTTTGGGAGTCATGCATCATGAAAAAACTACTAAATATATATATTTTCAAAATATATTTTTTTGCATTCTTAAACTACTATTCTATCCTTATAAGGAGGTCGTTTTGCAATTTTCCTTTTTCTTATGGTATTTATTTCCGCCCAAATATGCGTTAAAATTAGTGTTAAAATATGGAATTTTCGACGATCATAACTTTCAAATTATTTATTTTTTTACTTTTTATGTAATGATGAAACAAATTGATATCATTTTTTATTTTGAATGTACATCGTCAAACAGTGGAGTAATCCCTAGACTACGTTTGTATGGAAGAATTTTCGACTAGTGTAACCTTAAGAATGGCTTCTCGAGGTATGAGCATTGCACAGAGGTGTCTCATGACTCCTCCGTGCCTCGGAAAGCGCCTTTTATTTGTAGATCCTAGACAGTCGTAGTAATCTGACAACAGTCATTTTTATGGTTCCGTAACCAAAGAGTACGGTACCCATTTTTTTAATAGTCAATAGGCTCGCGCTTGTCCACTATCTCGCCTGATGGTAAGCGATGTGGTCGACGGTGAAGCACGCTTGCCTAGAAGTTACTTATTTACTCTTTACTTAAAGACCCCTAGATTGTAGCTATCGAGCTAGCCTCGTGTTATCCTGTTGGAGGTCAGATACGCAGTCGCAGTTAGATTGGAAACCGTATCTAACATAGTTGGGAAAATGCTAGTTAAATTGCCTCCAATTAGTTATACAATTATTATTTATTTCCCAACACTTCCTTCGCCTAGCCTACAAACCAAAACCATAACCCTTAACTGGAATCATTAGCAAGAAGATCCAAATGCAAATAGGTCAACAAACTCGATCTATCGATAGATGATCTCCTGCAGAGGCGTGACAAGGGTTAAGTGGACGTGCCCGACAGTTCGCTAGTGATGCGGCTTGCCCTTACAATTAATTAAGTCGGCAACTAGAGGTTAAAACCCTTCCCTTGTACTATGATCTCCGCGAGCCCCGAGGGGCTAGAAAGTGCTGAAACTAGCGGAGATTGTCAAATGGTTACGTATTTTACACATATTTTAAAGCTGATGGAAGTAAAAGACCTTATGATATGCTGTGAGATATAAATAGTGATTAGGAATATTATTTTCAACACACTTGCTCATAAAGTGGCTCCAATTTCACCGCAATCAGGCACATAATGATACCTGTTATCAAACTGTGACTTTTTCATTGCTATTATTCACAAGTGAGTTATAGATTCTTTTTTTAAATTTATTGGTTAAGTTGCTTTGTTCTTAAAAAAGTTTCGATACAAAAAAGATCGTGCTCAATAGTACAAATAAATTAATGTACCTATTGCTTGCTCATTACATGCAACTTCGTATTTAAATAGATAATTTCAACTTGTACGTGCTTAATAAATAAAACTTTCACTCAAATATAAATTTTATTTGCTCTGTAATAAAGAAAAAATGAAATTCCCTATTTTGTACGTGGCTAAAACACTATCCACGAAAAGCCAAAAAAAAAAGAAACCTCATTCTGCCCGAAGAACTTCTTGTGTAGAAAATAATACACGCAATGATGGCGGGCAAAATTAATCAGTTTTCCTATGCGCGCGGATTTATCAATGGCAAAAGAATGAGGTTTTTTTTTTGGCTTTCCGTGGATAGTGTTTTAAATTTAATTTTAAATAAGTAACTTCTAGGCAAGCGTGCTTCACCGTCGACCACATCGCTTACCATCAGGCGAGATAGTGGTCAAGCGCGAGCCTATTGACTATTAAAAAAATGGGTACCGTTTTTAATCTTTGGGTACGGAACCCTAAAAATTACTGTTGTCAGATTACTACGACTGTCTAGGATCTACAAGTAAAAGGCGCTTTCTGAGGCACGGAGGAGTCATGAGACACCTCTGTGCAATGCTCATACCTCGAGAAGCCATTCTTAACCTCGAACCTAGCGGCTGTTGGGACTTAGCCACAGGCTCTTCTATATTTAGGTCGAGTAAGTCTAACAAATCGTAATGGTCGATGATTATGTACATGTCTTATCACAGCTCACAGGGATCTAAGTACTGCAGAGAAACTGATGCAAACCGAGTTTAACCTGTTATTTAAATGGGCACACGACGTTGGCTTAACAATCAACTATCAAAAAACTAAACTCATGCACATTCATTCACCGTACTTAAAAACTCAAGGGACACGAAGAGTCGTGGCTCATGAACACCAGTGCATGCATCGGTGCTTGGATGTCTGTGACTGTAAGCCGATAGACAATGTTAAAGAACATGTATATCTAGGTCTTAAGATTGATCATAAATTTAACTGGGGCCCACATGTGGACCACGTATGCGTTAAGTTTAGAGCTATCATGTCAAAATTGCGCATATTAAAGCACAAATTGCCTTATAGGACTCTGAGATTGTTGTATATGGCATTGGCCGAAGCTGTTATCACTTATAGTATAACCAGTTATGGAAGAACTTGTAAAACTTACCTTAAAAAAAAAAAAAATACAAAAACGATGACTTAAGATAGTGGTACCATATAAAATTAAACTCAAACATAAACCCGATTATGATAAATTATTCCAACATTGTAAAGTCTTAAATGTATTTGATAAAGTAAAATTAGCTGTTGCCTCTGATTACTGATGTGAACTCAATATAAATAAGTTAGAGAAAATAAGTCGACCTACTTTTGTTCGTAACCTGTCGTCTCGCCTCTGTATAAACTGCCGAAAGTTAATAATGAATACGGTAAAAGAATCTGGACGTATGCTCTTCCAAGCATTCTAAATAAATTACCTAAGGAAGTAGCCAAAAAAATGGAAAACAAAAACCTCGACAAATAAAAAACATCCTGAAAATCTACTTTACCGTTGAAAAGTTTAGAATGGGGGAAGGGCCTACGTGTAGGTCCACTACCAGATAAACTGTGAGCGAGTAACTGTAAACCTAAAAATTTAGCGTTATTTACTGCAATATGATATTTTATGAATGCATGTGGAAATAAATAGTTGTTTTTTTTTTTATAGGATAAATGATTTTATTTCTGTAAGTTGGTTTGTACAAACACATTTACATGTCGATCATATTTTTAAAACTAGATGAGGTCGGCGTTTCCTATCTGACTACTCTGAGAAGAAAGGCCGAAACAAACTCAGAGGTCACAGTCTCTTTTAAAGTCCAGACAAAAATATAGGCTTCAAGACTTGCTAGCGTGGATCCTGCAAGGAACGAGGCAACTTTATAAACTTTAAATAAGTATATACTGTTACTAATAACTGCCTATAAATAATTAATACAACTGGAAGTTTTAATCACCATCCAAGTGTCTTTGATTTATACCATACGCCTGGAAAAAAATGACTGCTCATACAAAATCAGGCAGTATATCTTTGTCTCTTAAATTTTACTCTTTATCTCTGTTATAGAATAGTTCGACTATACAAGAACTTCATGACGTGTTGCAAATGCTAGCTACAACTCTGCAGTCTCGTAGAAAGACTCATCAAGCGTAAGTATTTATCATCCCTTATAGAATATTTTCTAATGAACCTTTCCTAAATCGTTTTTAAGATTTAATTACCTAATTTAACCACCCAATTAGTACAATTAGCCTCGTATAATTCTCACAATACCGTAACTCTCTCCCAGCAGACTTATTAGGTTACCGAAAATCTTACACCGCTAATGTTCGTATGGTACCTCGAATTATACCCCAAACAACACTTAGGGAAAACTTAATTCTCGGGCAATTTTTATTTTATCTTTGAGTTTTCCGGAAATTATCTCGTTTCTTTCATAAAAAAACAGATGTTTAAATTATATCCGTCTTTAATTTATCTACTTCTTTTCTTTATTTTGCGACTTTTAAATTTAGTTTCGCGGCTTTGCTCCCGTGCCCTAACATATTGCCGAGATTATGCCCTCTTATCCTACATTTTTTAAGCTAAACGTTTTATGCCCGAGTTTTATAGACTAATGCTTATAGTAATGCTGGCTATCAGTTAAACAATTATTGTTATCGGACTTGTACTTTCAGAGTTTACCTCCTATAAATGTTAAAAAGACTACTATGAATGTTAAAAAGACTGCAGATCTGTGGGGTCATTCTGTAGAAGTTGCTAGGTCTATTATTGACACTGTCGCACCTAGTTTAGCTATTATCTTTAATAATTGTATCGACTGTGGGGAGTTTCCTGACCTAATGAAAAATAGTAAAATAATACCTTTGTTTAAATCAGGTAGTACATCAGACCCTACAAATTATAGACCTATTTCAGTACTACCTAAGTTTAGTAAAATATTTGAGAAATTAATGTTAGAGCAATTGCAAAGATTTTTTATTAAACATAAATTATTACATAACAAACAGTTTGGTTTTACAAGGGGTCGTTCAACTACTGATGCCGGTGTTGAGCTTCTAGGAATTATTTATAATGCATGGGAAGATAGGTGCAATGCCTTGGGAATCTTTTGTGATTTGTCCAAGGCATTTGATTGTGTTCTTCATGAAAAGCTAATCAGGAAACTCCGCCACTACGGGATCCGGGAGAGCACTCTGGATCTTCTTACTTCATACTTGAGTAATAGGATTCAGAGCGTTGACGTTAATGGAAAAAGATCTCCCGGATCTATAGTAACAATGGGAGTCCCGCAGGGCTCAATTCTTGGTCCTTTCTTGTTTCTTATTTTATTAACGACTTGCCTTACCTCATAAAGGATAACCATGATATAGTGTTGTTTGCAGATGATACTTCACTTTTGTTTAAACATAAACGTCAGCAGCTGGTTACTGACGATGTAAATAGCGCGATCTCAAAAGTAGTTCACTGGTTCAATGTTAACAATTTACTTCTTAATGAAAAAAAAACCAAATGCATTAAGTTTACCCTGCCTAACGTCAGGCAGGTGAAAACTGATGTGTTGATAAAGGGCGAAGAATTGAATCCTGAAAATAGCACAGTATTCTTAGGTTTAACCTTGGATGCTAAGCTTCAGTGGGGCCCACATATAGATAAATTGTCAAAAAAGCTAAGCTCCGCAGCATATGCTGTTAGAAAAATTCGTAATTTAACTGATATAGAGACAGCCCGTTTAATGTACTTTAGCTATTCTCATAGTGTAATGTCGTACAGTATTGTTTACGGTATTGCCTGTTGTGGGGCAACGCCGCCGACATCCCGACTATCTTTGTTTTGCAGAAAAGAGCTGTTCGTTCAATTTTAAATTAAGCCTGAGATGTTAGAGTAAATTAAAACACATTAATTCGAAGAACAACGTAAATCTATATTAGTATTTTATCACAACAGAACAATAACAATTTATTTTTCTTACAACTGTCAGTGCAGTTCATTGGATTTGGCTATGGTCAACCAGCCAGGTACAACATATAGTTTATAGGTTCTAACACCACCCCTTAAACTCTATGTGAAGTACTACTAATACTACTTCAATATTTTCACTGCACTACGAGGAACTAAGCATAAATCTTTTACAAAATGTTCATACTTCTCAGAACCTAAAGGCTTTGTCAAAATATCTGCCAACATGTCACTTGTACATTTGTACTGAATGGCTATCACACCGTTTTCAACAATTTCGCGAATGAAGTGATGCCTAACGTCTATATGCTTAGTTCTGGCATGAAACATATGGTTTTCAGATAACTTTATGGTGGACTGATTGTCATTGTAAACGACAATCTTCACATCGAGCATCAAACATTCTGATATGAATGCCTTGATAAACAATGCCTCTTTACACGCATCTGATAGAGCCATGTATTCGGCTTCGGTGCTGGAAAGAGCCACCGTGCGCTGTTTACGGCTTTCCCAGGAAATTATAGAATTGCCTAACTTAAATATGTAGCCGGTGTAAGACCGTCTGTCAACTATACTGGCCGCCCAGTCCGCGTCCGCTGAACCTGTCACATTCAACCCACTCTTTTCATACGTTATGCCGTAGTTCATTGTACCCTTGAGGTACCGTAGCACCCGCTTTGCCGCCTTCCAGTGAGCTTCCGAGTAGCAATCATTGAACTGACTAAGCATACTCACAGCATGCGCGATGTCAGGACGCGTACACACCGCAATATACATCAGGCAACCGATCAAGTTCCTGTATTCATACTGCCCTTTCTTTACAGCTTTTTCTAGTTTTATACCAACTTCCATAGGCGTCTTAGCAGGTTTACAATCTGTCATCTTAAACCTTTCCAAAACTTTCGCTATGTAACTAGATTGGTCTAGATGAATTTTACCATCTTTACGGTTTACGTGTATTCCTAATACACTTTTAGCAGTCCCAAGATCCTTCATAACGAACTGTTTCATTAACTCCTCTTTTACCGCCCTTTTCTCAGTTTGACTGTTGCTAAACAGCAAAATGTCGTCAACATATAGGCCGAGAATAACAAGTCCGTTATCATTTGATCTTACGTAAACACACGGCTCGGACGCCAACCTTTTAAACTTTAGTTTCTTAATAAGCACATCGGTTATCTTCTCATTCCATGATCGACTGGCTTGCTTTAATCCATATACAGCTTTGAGCAAGCGGTATGCTTTTCCTTTGCTGTTTTCTACTGGAAAGCCTTCGGGAATTTCCATATAAACGACTTCTTTCAGATCTCCGTTCAGAAAAGCAGTCTTTACGTCCATATGATCGACATCCATGTCATATTCAGCCGCCAATGCTAAGAGTAGTCTTATTGTAGAGTATCTCACGACTAGACTGAAGGTCTGAAAGTAATCTACACCACGCTTTTGCGTGAACCCTTTGGCAACCAACCTAGCTTTGTACTGAAGCAGCTCTCTGTTCAATCCTCTCTTTTTCTTAAATATCCACTTGCACTTAACAGGTTTCTTTCCCTTCGGTAAATCCACAAGTTCCAGACATTTATTGTCCACAAAGGATTGGTACTCAACCTCCATTGCTGCCTTCCACTGCGTAGACTCAGGCCCGGCTAGAGCCTCGCACACGGTACTTGGTGTGTCCGTATCGCAACTCGCGCCAGTGGCGAATGCCGCTTCAAACGCATCTTCGAATTCGCTCCGCCCTCTCGATTCTTCAGAATCCCAAGATGACGATCTAGGAACGTAATCCACATCTGAAGTGTTGTCAGATTCGTCACTGCTTGAGGCGTCTGTGTCGTGAGTCTCGTGCTCAACCGGTTCTGCCATCTGTACTCCTACATCCTCTGATTCAGGATTGCTGATAATCATGAACGGAGTCGGCACGTTGACCGCTGGTTGCTGATCCTCATGTCCAAACATGTCTTTGTAGAATTTATCCTCTACAAATACGACACTACGCGAAGTAATAATTTTATTCGGATGCGCGGGATCTACTAGCCGATATCCTTTTGTATCTTCGCAATAACCAATAAATATGTACTTCTTACATTTCGGATCTAACTTCTTTCGATGCTCTGCGACAGAATACGCAACGCAACCAAAAATTCGTAAATGGTTCAAGTTTACCTTAGATCCTGACCACTTCTCCTCAGGAGTAGCTCCCAATACTGCCTTGGTTGGGGATCTATTCTTCAGATAAACCGCAGTACACATTGCTTCTGCCCAGTACCTTTGATCCAAGCCAGAACCCTGCAACATACACCTTGCAGCCTCAACAATCGTGCGATTAGCCCTTTCCGCAACGGCATTTTGTTGCGGACAGTGAGGGACAGTTTTCTGGTGCCGTATGCCATGCTGCTTCAAAAATACCTCGAAATTTTTGTTTACATACTCGCCTCCATTGTCGATTCTCAGAATTTTAATTGTTTTATTTGTTTGATTCTCGACAAGGGATTTGAATTGTTTAAAAAACTCAAATACTTCACTTTTGGCTTTAATAAAATAGCAAAAAGTTTTACGTGAAAAATCATCTATAAAAATCAACATGTAACGAGAACCTCTGAACGAAGCTTGCGGCATAGGCCCGCAAACATCACTGTTAATAAGGCCTAAGATTTCAGTAGCTCTCGTGTACGATTTCTTCGGGAAAGGTAACTTTGTTGTCTTGCCCTCAATACAAGAAATGCACTGTTTATAGTTACTGATATCAAACTCTATGCCATTTGCCATACCTGTTCTCAGTAGATTCATGCTCCTGGAGTTTAGATGACCCAATCGCTGATGCCAAACATCTTGAGAAGTAACACGTTCACTCCCCACATTCGCTACAATTTGATCAGCGGACGCGGACTCGGATGAACTATGAACACTACGGCGTGCCGACAACGTTTGTAATTTAAATAAACCATTCTCACGTTTAGCAATAGCTATTAAAACATTATCAAAATAAATTTTACAAAACTCAGAACAAAATACGACTCGAAAACCTTTAGACGTCAACACATTAACAGAAATCAAATTGCATGACAACTTAGGAATAAAAACTACACTGCTAAGAGTTTTTATACCGTCTTTAACATGCAGCTCGGTACTGCCACGACCCGCACTATAAAGTTTTTCACCGTTCGCCACAGTCACTTCCAGGCTTGTATCTACCACGAAGTCTTTGAGAATGTCCCTCCTGTTGCACATATGACACGACGCTCCGGAGTCAATGTACCAAGCGTTCTCCTGCACATCCACCGACAACGCGCTCAACATATTTGCCGCGCTTTTAGTTTGGGGTTCCTTCACCTCTTTCTCGGGGCAATTCCTGGAAATATGGCCCAGCTTTTTACAATGGAAACATTTGACAGGTTTATTGTCTCGTCGTGTTGCCACCATCACGGAACCACTACTCGTGTCCGTTCCGTTGGTCCGGCGCTGTTCTTCTTGTAAAAGTTTTTGTTTGACCAGTTCGCTCGACATCTTTACGTTGCAGTTCTCTAATGCCATGATTAGTGGGTCATAGTCGGATGTGAGTCCACTCAGCATTATAACAGCCAGAATTCATCCTCCAATGCAGCTCCGATGTCTGATAATTGTTGTGAGACATCACATATTTTCATTAAATATGATTCCATATCGGGATACTCCTGGAGTTTCATCCCAAACAACTGCCGCATAAGACCAAGTCTCCTGCATAACCCACTGTCTTCATATGCAGTCTGAAGATTGTGCCACGCCTCCCATGCAGTATTCGCATTCCGCACGTGCGTGATGGCCACAGGGTTGATGCTCAAACAGATGCGAGCCAGAGCCTTCTGTTGTTTCTCCCTGTCGTCGCAGACGGGCTTACCGTCTTTTGTATCCACGCACTCCCACAAATCCTCGTGTATGAGGATCATCTTCATGATGAATTTCCACGAACCGTAGTTCCCCATGCCATTTAATTTTTCTATGGCAGGAACAATAGCCGTCCCCGTATTGGACGTCGTAATTTTTGGGTAATTGGCTTACGTGCGCACAATTTCACGACAAATAAACTTTTCACTTTATCGTGCTTAATTATTACAGCATTACAGTAGCTCTGCTACCATGTTAGAGTAAATTAAAACACATTAATTCGAAGAACAACGTAAATCTATATTAGTATTTTATCACAACAGAACAATAGCAATTTATTTTTCTTACAACTGTCAGTGCAGTTCATTGGATTTGGCTATGGTCAACCAGCCAGGTACAACATATAGTTTATAGGTTCTAACATGAGACACTTCTCAGAGATAAATTTAAGGAGATTAATGTAATGACTGTGCCTTCTCAGTATATTTATGAAAATCTTTTGTATGCCCACAAAAATATTAAATTGTTTAAAAAATACAGTGATATCCATAACATAAATACTAGGAACAAACACAAATTTGTAGTACCAACAACAAGGCTTAAGAAAATAGGTGGCTCGTTTAGATGTCAATGTGTGCGCTTTTATAATAAGCTTCCAAGCCACGTACAAGTTCTAAGTCTTAATAAATTCAAATCATTCATTAAACGTAAGTTGTGCCAGAAAGCATTTTATACCATTAAAGATTACGTTGAGGACAAAAAGGCTTGGGATTGAGCTGCTCCAATTAAAAATTAATAAGAAGATCTATTTTTTTTTATTTTCCACCGTGAATTTCGTTTTTTTTTTTTTTTTTTTTTGGTTTTCTTGCAATGACAAGAATATTTACTTTTTAAAGTATTATATTATTTTATTTTAATTATTGTTATTATTGTTTTATACTATTTCTTTTTTGTTTTTATTTTTTATTTATCTTAGTTTTTAATCGTGGTCTGGCAGTTTGAGTAGTTTTGTGGCCTACCCGAATGTCCTTTCTTTGATATTGTTCTTCGAATCGTTGAGCTCCTTAAATTCGGTGTTGAGCTGCTCGGTTATTGACAAATGCGTGCACTGACTGGACAGGCCCACTCAATCTGGCTGGTTCTTTCCTCAAAAGACCATTTCAGACATCAATCTACATGGTCTTCACATGATCTAACCAAGATTTTTGTCTGGACTGTAAAAGAGACTGTGACCTCTGAGTTTGTTTCGGCCTTTCTTCTCAGAGTAGTCAGATAGGAAACGCCGACCTCATCTAGTTTTAAAAATATGATCGACATGTAAAAGTGTTTGTACAAACCAACTTACAGAAATAAAATCACTTATCATTTATTTTTGTTTTCAAAGTTTAATACTTAATACAAATTAACAATAAATAAAAAATATTGATTTCATAAAATACTGTTTAAAATGGTTAAAAATAAAAATAAATTACAATAGGTCAGTCTGTTACTAAGGTTACCTAAAAATATGTTTCATTGATAGGATTCTAAAATTGCGATTATTGTATGATACAGATAAGCTTTGGCTATAAAAATTCCCTGAAAAAGGTGGTAATCGACCGCGGTGTCGCTCGAGATCTAAAGTGGAAATTACGTCGTATCATATACTAACATTCCTGAATCTCAATGGGCCAACCATTGAGATTCAGGAATGTTAGTGTTTAAAAAGTCGTTAATGATTACATTTTTTTTTATTATTTCTTTGAATATTTATAACATTACAATTATTTTTATAAGGTATTTATAAGGTATTGGTATTGGTAAAAAATATATTTTTCATTTGACATATTGAACGCCTGTTTTGGCTTATCACTGTACGCTGTGTTTGTTGAACTATAAATCAATTAGCTTCTTTTAATACTCCTGTAAAATTTGAATTTTGATATTACCGCTTTATTTCCCCGGGCCAGCAATTTGAACAAATTCACGGCAGTAGTATATATAAATAAATTTAAAGGAAAATATCACAGCCAAGTAGTTTTTACAAGTTTACGAGTAATAGCCAACCAACTTATAAAATGTACTCGAAAAAGTAATCTTTCGTTAGAGCAACATTCGGTGCTTTTATTGTTTATGAACGTCAGCATTTTATATCTAATTATGTTGGTGAATGTAGCTGTTTGTACGGAACCCTCGGTGCGCGAGTCCGACTCGCACTTAGCCGGTTTTTTTAGTGTTAGATTTTGGGTGTGGTCCCATAGTAAATGTTGTTCAATGACGACTACAATGACCCTTACGGATTTTCAGTTAACAAGTACAATCTGTTTCTTCACTTTCACAAAAAATATTTCCGAACATTTTTAAAACCAATTACAAACAAGATAAGACCCTCTCGATACGGATTATTTAAACCCCAGACGATTCTTAAGATGGATGACTAGCATTCATTGTGAGATTCCTCAGCAACGACCGACATGCAGTGATTAGATCCGCCGCACTGTAATCCTCGAAGATTGATGACTCATCCAACCAACTTCTTATTGATCGAATTACTTGGTCGGGTGATGACGTCACGTAAGATAGCAGGTTTTTTACATGGTAGGTTTTTTTAGGGTTATTAAGGTGGATTTTAAGTAATATTTGTTTTTACAAGTGCCGTTTCTAAGGCTGTACAAGGTGAAAAATTCTATTACTAAGGTAGAAATTTTATAAAGAACATCTGAAAACATTTTTATCTACACTCACAATGTTCCAAATATGACTTAAAAAAATATTGAATAAACACGTACTTTTTTTTCGTGGATAGGTAAAATAAAAAATACCATTACAGTGCAACATTTTCCTTGGATTTTCAAACAACTGCATCATAAAATAACTTTTTAATTTATATACCACACTTTTACTTTTTAATTTATTGGCGCGTATGGGCTCATTAACTTAATGTAGAAGAGTAGTGTCATTGTCTATGGAGAAGCGCGCTGTACAGTATGCGCAATGAGAAACTAAATTGCCCGCCATACCACATATTTTTTTCCGTACCCACTTTTGTTTTATTTCAACTGTATGAGTGAAGATAAAATAGTGTATACAACGGCATATAATTAGGTATACACTCGCGTGTTATTATATCATCACATTCGGCTTCGCCTCATGTGATAAACCCACGCTCGTGTTTTAATAACCCCTATTATAATATGTCCATTGCATAAACTACTATTATGGATTTCAAAATGATCTGTGAAAATCAAACTTGAGTTTTTTAGTCTTACTGATTATTCCGGATATAACTTATCTGAATACATCCTGGGTATCGAACCTAAATCCAGTCGTTCAGGGAGGTAAGCATAAGGTCTTAGAGTAAGGTTATTTTGAGTGTGTGTAAGGGAGAGATGTATATGACTTGTATACAGATGTATCTGTCACTTACGCGATCTCAAAATAACCTTACTCTAAGAGCTTATTATGGTCACCCCCCAGCAGTCACATTTTCACCACTACCTATGAGGCAATGCACTGAATAACTTTACAGATAAAGCGATAACAAACTGAAATATAAATCACTGAAATTAACTTAAAACAGTGATCACTTAAACTTAAAAAAAAACAAGAACTCAGAGTTTTAAATCTTCTCTTTTCACGGATCGCTTAAGACAGACTTCGCATTGCATTCTTATTCGATAGATTAAGGTCGGAATAAATTTGAATCCTTTCTCGATAAAAAGGTCTGCACAGTGTCTATTAAGTCATATAGGATTACAAAAGTGCCCGCCTTTAAAGCAGTCGTCATTTTAAATTTTGGCTTCTTAAATTAAAAAGTTTATGTGTCAACAAGATTGGAGTGTGAGTTTTGTAGAAAATGGCTGACGATTGCACGTTTTAATTTGTTATCAGGTGAGAGTAAATCCATGTCTGTTATAAGAGAGCAGAGCCTTAAATACAGCCACATGTCACTAGATATGTTTAAGTCCCATGTTACAGGAGTAACCAGGGAGATTTTGAGATTTTTTCCATCAATCAGGCACAGCAGGCAGGCGGCTTCTAAATCTTTTAAATCAGAATGTTTGATTTGTGAAAGTTGGATTTTTATAAAAAAAAATATGCCTGAAAAATGTCAAATTTTGCTACCATGCGTAATATTTACAACTTCTTATTAAATGTTACTATACCGAAGTGAATTTTATCAATGATTTAAATTCTGCCAGCGGCTTAGCTTGATCCCAAAAGGATAAAACTGGCCAAGTGCGAGTCGGACTCGCGCACAAAGGGTTCCGTACCACTATCGCAAAAAACGGCAAAAAAACGTTTGTTGTATGGGAGCCCCCCTTAAACATTAATTCATTTTGTTTTTAGTATTTGTTGTTATAGCGGCAATAGAAATACATCATCTGTAAAAATTTCAACAGTCTAGCTATCACGGTTCATGAGATACAGCTTGGTGACAGACGGACAGACAGACAGACAGACAGAAAGACAGACGGATCGTGAAGTCTTAGTAATAGGGTCCCGTTTTTACCCTTTGGGTACGGAACCCTAAAAACTATCTGTGTGCTAAATATTATCTAAATCCATTGAGCTCTTTTTGCGTGATTGAAACACAAACTATCGCATTTTTTATATTAGTAGGAAGTAAGATTATGCAGCCCAAGATATGCTATTGCATAAATATGTCCTACATAATACCTTTTTTCTTCCTTTTTAAATTATGCAAAGAAATTTGTGCTTCTTCGAGATAAATCAAAATTGCTGTAATTCATGCAATACATGCGAGCAGCGGCCGGCAAAAGTTGTATGAAAATCCATATCTGTCGAATAATTTAAAAACTGGCCAAGTGCGAGTCGGACTCGCGCACGTAGGGTTCCGTACCACTATCGCAAAAAACGGCAAAAAAACACGTTTGTTGTATGGGAGCCCCACTTAAATATAAATATTTATTTTATTCTGTTTTTATTATTTGTTGTTATAGCGGCAACAGAAATACATCATTTGTGAAAATTTCAAATATCTAGTTATCATGGTTCATGAGCCTGGTGACAGACAGGCAGACGGACAGACGGATCGCGGAGTCTTAGTAATAGGGTCCCGTTTTTACTCTTTGGGTATGGAACCTTAAAAATGGGACGATCTTTTGCCGAAACATGGCAACCCAGGAGGATTAACTTATCAAAGGTTTTATTCAAATTTCGAACTGGCTCGCAAATAAAAACCTGTTTATTGAAAAAAAAACATATGAACACTTTATCCGTCTTTAACGCGGGAAAAATTATTGTTGTTCGTTGTTTGTCATTGATTTTGAAAAGTAATTGTATTTGTCAAAATGAGTACTAGGTACTACTTATAAGTGTTTAAACTGTCATGGTCACTAACATTAACATTAAAAGCGGTATATAAAATAAACACAAAAACAGTAAACATGGTAAATATCCCGCTTTTAATGTTAATGTTAGGTACTACTTAGTTTTAATTTCCGCGCATTATTTGAGAAAAGAACTATACACGTCTCGGCCCACATTTACACGTTCTTCCATCAATGCCTCTTTTGCTGGCCGCTGCAGTAATTTACTATAATATACGAAAAACTAGTATAGTAAACGCATCTTACCTTTAAATCAAATCAAATTAAAAATACATTATTCAATTAAGTCATTAAGCGCCACTTTTGAACGTCAAAAAAATAATAATTTACAAGTAATAATAATTGATTCTACCGTCCATTCGGAAATGTAGCTTGGTATGGAGAAGAATGGACAAGAAACTCCACACTTACTCATTTATAAAAAAAGTGTTTAACAAGTATTTGGTTACATGATTTCTTGTTGGAAAAATACATATATGTGAGAACGATGTAAAAAGACGTGCACGTAAAAGCGTCTAGAGTAAAAAAACTGTTAAAAAATAACAATACATATAGGTAAAAATAGGCCGAGGCAGCTAAGTTATGACCAATCCCAACTGATGGCTCCCGTTCACGAACATGACACATAGATCGGCACCACTCAGCTCAACCATCATGAAGGGAACCGAATGATCCAGCACATGTGCCATCATCAGAGAGACATTCGAGAGAGTTTTACACACTATTAACTCCCGGGACACACTAGTATAGTCAACAAACGACATAAAGGTACAGTAAATGATAGATTTACAGTTGGTACATAGTACTCACATATGTGCTGTGCAGTTATATAACACTAAAATAAATTGAGTTTATACAACACAAATATATTCATACAGTCTTCAGTAGGTCCAACAATACTTAAGAACTTTTCTGCTTATCACTTGTTTTTGTGCCCTAGTGGCTGTGGAGCATGACTAGCGTTGAGCCAAGCATTTTTATCAGCGATGTAATCCCCCAACCTATAATATGCCTGCCTGCATAGAGTGCGTTTTATACAAGTTTTGAATTTCGCCTCATTCAGTTCTAGAATGTGGGGAGGTTTTTTATTGTAACATTTTATACAGTACCCCATAAAAGATGACGCTACTATAGCCAGCCTGAAACCTGGTTGAATTAATTGGTCCATATTTCTAGTAACACAATTATGTCGATCGCTGTTTTTACTAAAAAGATGTATATTCTTTCTAAAGTACATGATGTTTTCGTAAATATATTGACAAGCTACCGTCATGATGTTAATGTCCTTAAACAGTTTCCTTAGAGAATCTCGCCGGCGAAGATTGTATATCGCTCTGATGGCTCGTTTTTGCAGAATAAAATTGACTCAATGTCTGCAGCCCTTCCCCATAGTAAGATACCGTAAGACATGATACTATGAAAGTAACTAAAATAAACTAGCCTCACGGTGTTTACATCAGTAAACTGACGTATTTTTCTAACAGCATATGCTGCCGAACTTAGCCGCCCCGCGAGGACCCTATTGTAACCTCGGGTGTAGCTTGAGCCTAGAATTTGTCGATAAAGCGGTTTACCTGGAAACCGCTTTATCGACAAATTCTAGCTTCAAATTGTTTAATATAATGTCACAATCATAACTTTTGACATTAGGCAAGGCAAATTTTAAACACTTAGTCTTTTTAGCATTTAAAACTAAATTATTAGCAGTGAACCAATTTTGAACTTTCCGCAAGGCATTATTTACGTCGGCAACGTCACTCGTACGTCTATTTATCTTAAAAATCAAAGAAGTATCATCAGCAAATAACACCATGTTTAATTTGTTTTTCAATAGATGTGGTAAATCGTTAATGTAGACTAAAAATAAGAAAGGACCTAAAATTGAGCCCTCATTTTCACGTTCAACCCCGACGAATTGACACCGTTTATTTGAACTAATTGCTGTCTATCATTCAAATAGGATTTTACAAAACATAATGCTGATTGGCCTAGCCCGGAATGCTCAAGTTTCAAAAGCAATGTTTCATGATTAACGCAATCAAACGCCTTCGACAGGTCGCAGAAGATACCTATGGCATCTTGTCCTTCCTCCCACGCATCAAATGTGTGTAATGTGTTTAATAAGGTGACACCAGCGTCGGTTGTACAACGTCCTTTGGTGTAACCATACTGTTTATTGTGTAGGATGTTATTCGTATTAAAATGAATGAGCATTTTATTTAGCATTATCTTTTCAAATACCTTGCTGAAAACCGGCAACACGGATACTGTTCTATAATTATTTGTGTCTTTACTGTCCCCGGATTTAAAAAGTGGTATAACCTTACTATTTTTCATTATATCCGGAAAGACTCCTTGGTCTACACACAAATTAAAAATTAAAGCTAAGTACGGCGCTCTAGTCTGAATAATGGAGGTGCAAACTTTTATGGACATTCCCCATAGATAAGTTTGATCTTGATTTGCTTAAAAGCTTTTATTACTGTTATTTTATTTATATGTGAAAAGTTAAATACAGTCGGGCAGGCTGAAACGTTAGCGTTTAATAAACCAAAAGCGAGCGACGGCGAAGAATTTAAGGTTTTTGTAGGTTTAATTGGGATGCTGGTAAAGAAATTTACAAATTCTTGAGCTACTTTTTTGTTATCTCTAATAAGACCATGTGTAGTCTCAAGCGTGTAATCAGTATTTATTTTTTTGTTCCTGTTCGTTTCATTGTTTATAATTTTCCAAATCGTCTTAATTTTATTTTCTGCGAATTTAACCTTATTGCTTATGTATAAAGCCTTAGCTAGGTTTCACGTATTTTTGAATATTCTTGAGTAAATAGCAACATACTTATTAAAAGTTTCAGTTTTAATATATGATTTCAGGCCATACAGCTCGCAAAGTCTTTCCCTACTTTGCCTGAGTATTTTAGTCGCCCAGTCACTGAATAAAAACTAAGGGCATATAGTTTTAGTTTTCTTCTTAAAGTATTATTGAACTCTGTTTGAACCACTGAGAAAACATTTTTGTATGAAATATTACCGTTGTTTACTGTGAGGTCCTGATAACTTAACTTACTGATTAAAGTGCTGTTAAATTTATTTAATTTACCGGATGTTATTGGTCTGGATTGAACCTGCACTTGTTGTATTGGTATGTTGGACTCAAATGTTACCAGTAGCCCACTATGATCCGAAAGCAGACAATTCATAATGACTTTGTCTAAGAGTGGCAGTAACAAAAAACATTATCAATACATGTAGCAGTAGTCATAGTTGTTCGGGTTGGCTCCTCAAACACGTGTGACAAATTAAATGATTTGAAGAGATTTAATAGTCTACTGCTATCTGAATTATTTTCTAAAATATTTATATTACAGTCACCACAGATGACAAAACAATATTTGAGTCAGTGATGAAACATCTTCCATCACTGACTCAAATATAGAGTAGTTTTTATAATTGGGGGGTCTGTAAACGCACACTATAACATGCTTATCAAGCTCAACACAGGACAGTTCAACACTATGTTGAACTGATAGATCTACAATATCTTTAGGAGGTTTTGATTTAATACCATTTTTAACCAATATAAGTGAACCTCCACGCAACATAATGTTTCTGTTAAAACAACTGCCCACGGTATAGTTTTCATAATTAATAAGCATTGCATAATCTTTCAGCCAATGCTCAGTAAAACAAATAATTTCAAACATTGTCTTTTCTAAAAACAGTTCTTTTACCAATTACTTTGCAGAAATACCTTGAATATTTTGATGGAATAATTTCAAGGCTTAGACCCTTTTTTTAAATTAACTATTTGAGAGCAAGAAGGTACCTTCGTGTTAGTGGATGTACTCCTAACTATTCCGTTATTGGTACCCTCCGTTGTCCTACTGTCCTACAAACTAGTTTAAATTATAAATATTAATACCCTCTACGTCTACGTCTTACCCAAATAGGCAGATACACTGTATTGCCTGTCGAATAACACTTCCATCACGAATGACACCCGCTTTCCTCGACGAGAAAAAATTACTTGAAATTTTACCACATCCACTACGTCACTTGTAATTGGGCCCCCGCCACCAATTATATAAGTCAGACAGTGGCCCTGGGCCAATGAGATACAGTCCTTAAATATTACTGAAACTTTGTTTACTGAATTATTGATTTTCGCATGTATTTGGGTGTGGAATAAGGTTGAATATTAAGTGCGGTTGGTGTTGGTGTTATCGGTCGTTGAGGATTGGATCTGTTTGATAAAGCATTGATAAAGGTTAAAAGATCTTTCCAACATGATAATGTTCCATTCCTTATCCTTATTAATAATCTTGTTTTTTCGAGAAGATGGAAAACCTTTTAAATATTTTGGGACCAGTAGGCGGACACGTTAATTGCAGCGTCACAGGCGTTCATTTGGCCCTTCATAGAGAAAGTGTAAGAGCATTTTTCCCTCCTGAAAGAAAGTGAAACTGATTTTGCGGTTTCATGAGGAGACAACAGAGCAAAGAGTTGACGGTTCAAGAGATTATGACCATAAACATCACAATTCGTTACTATTCTAGTCATTCTGAATTAGTAGTTTGTTTTTAATACTGAAAGAACTTGACATTATGTCGATATCCGTCCTCTGAATACAATATTTAAGTGTTTTTAGGGTTTCGTTCCCTAAGGGTAAAAACGGGACCCTATTACTAAGACTCTGCGTTCCGTCTGTCTGTCACCACGCTGTATCTCATGAACCGTGATAGCTAGACAGTTGAAATTTTCATATATGATGTATTTCTGTTGCTGCTATAACAACAAATACTAAAAACAGTATAAAATTAATATTTAAGTTTTGCTCCCGTATGGGGACGTGATTTTTTGTCGTTTTTGCTATAATGTTATGGAACCCTTCGTGCGCGAGTCCCACTCGCACTTGACCTGTTTTTTTTAAATTGGTTATTAAGTTTCCGCAAAAAACAAATGAGTCTAAGGATCTTGCCGTACAAGTATTTTCTTAGAAAATGTATCGTGCAAAGCGGTCGAATTGAATCGCATTGTGTCCATTTGAACGTATTTGCAATTTCATTTAATAAAAATCGCTTATCTGTGTGATATATTACGAATAGCTTCGAGCGATCAGGAAGGTCGCTAAGATTTAACTCAATCAAAATACTCGTATATCTTCGCTCCGCCTTCCCAATTTCCACCAGCGATATAAGACAGCTATCTACCCGCAAATATTGGGTGTCTGGTGACAAATGGCGGCCATCACCACCCCGACGGCTATAAACGTCTCCGAGCCTATACCAGCAGCTACGTCACCGCTTTGCGTCCTATCAATTGTGATGTTTTATCTAAGTACAAGGAAAAAAACCGGCCATGTGCGAGTCGAACTCGCGCACGAAGGGTTCCGTACCATTATCGCAAAAAACGGCAAAAAACACGAATAAGTATATAAATATTTGTTTTGTTCTGTTTTTAGTATCTGTTGTTATAGCGGCAACAGAAATACATCATCTGTGAAAATTTCAACTTTCTAGCTATCACGGTGCATGTGATACAGCCTGGTGACAGACAGACGAATCGTGAAGTCTTAGTAATAGGGTCCCGTTTTTACCCTTTGAGTACGGAACCATAACAAGGGGTTACCTTACAGAGACAAAAATCTACATTTACATTTTTGCTAGGACTAACTAACTTTAGTCAAGCAAACCTTAAAAACCCACGTGTTAAAGTCAGAGTTCTCTCTCAAGGGAATAAAAGGCTACATTGCACACACAAACTAACAAACTACCTACTAAAATCAGAACAAACTAACGCGGAACACGGAAATAATGACCAGGAATTAAACACACGCGTGTAGTCCTCATACAATCATCATGAGAGGAGAGCAAGGAGGTGGTTAGTATGCGAATAACACTCGGACTTATTGGTTCTCGTTAAGCGACTTGGCTCTGGTTTCTCCTGGTTGGAAATTAAAAGTTTCTGGGATAGTTTAAATAGTTATAAACCGGTGATACTACTACTCATACAATCGAGGTGTGAGATCGTTATTCCGCCGAGTAAAGTGTTCCGTACCCAAAGGTTAAAAACGGGACCCTGATACTAGACTCCGCGATCCGTCTGTCTGTCTGTCTGTCCGTCTGTCTGTCTGTCCGTCTGTCACCAGGCTACCGCATGCACCGTGATAGCTACACAGTTGAAATTAAATAATCTATTTCTGTTACCGCTATAACAACAAATACTAAAAACAGAATAAAATAAATATTTAAGTGGGGCTCCCATAAAACAAACGTGATTTTTTTGCCGTTTTTTGCGATAATGGTACGGAACCCTTCGTGCGCGAGTTCGACTCGCACTTGGCCGGTTTTTCTCTTTTTTGTTGTTCAATAACGTATTTTATATTAATTGGGGCATAAACTTCAAGATGAGAACTGAAACATCCACTTCTAACAGGCAGTATTAGAAAGACGTATCTAATATGTAACTGTATATGTGACTTTAATCTGCCACGCAAGCTGAGCATGAGTTCGTGGGTTCGATTGCATCTGGGATATTTCTCACCGACAGACAGTCTACAGTTATGATTTAACGCCTAAACAATTTGGTGCAATAGGGGTGTAATATAGGCACATCTCTATCATCTCCTTCGGGATATATCGATATCGCCTTCGGGAGATACAGGCGTGATATTATGAATTTGACTCCTATCTAGTATTCTATTCATACGGAACTATGGAAAAATGTGAGCGTTAGAAATTCAGTTGATATCGCTATCTGTACATAAACAATTGCAATCAAAACATCAGCGTCACCACTGTAAATAAACAAGTTGAACTCTCATTGTTATCGTAACCTTTCAAAACGTGATATTATCCGTAAATAAAAGATAACAAATAAAAATATAGGCTTATATTTACATAAACACAATTACATAACAATTCAGCTTCAATCAATCAGTTAAATATTATCTAGTATCCGTGTTCCTGGTATCCTCCCCTGTGTCCCGCATGACCACCATGACCATGGCCCTCAGAGCCTCCAAATCCACCTTGACCACCTTGTTGTCCGAATCCTCCCTGGTGTCCCTGGCCCCCTTGACTAAAACCGCTTTGACCGTGTCCATTCTGACCGAAACCAGGTTGACCACCCTGCCCACCCTGACCGAAACCGGGTTGACCACCCTGTCCGCCCTGACCAAAGCCGCTTTGACCTTGTCCGCCCAGACCAAAACCGCGTTGACCGTGTCCACCCTGACCAAAACCAGGTTGACCACTCTGTCCGCCCTGACCGAAACCAGCTTGGCCACCCTGTCCACCCTGACCGTAACCACCTTGGCCGCCCCCGTAGCCACCCTGGTTGCCGCCACCGTAGCCACCCTGGTTGCCACCACCGTAGTGTGGGAGTCCTGCAGACAAAACATTGACGGTTAAGAAAGGAATACAGGAAGAAAATACATTAAATTAAGTAACTAAGTTGGCGTGTAAATGACCAAATACGAAACCATGAGAAATAACGGAAAACACTTTTGGAAATTGCCCGATTTTGAAAAAAACTAAAACTGCATCATTAGAATTTTTAAAGGTACATCAATATTCCTAGCTAAAAACCCATTGATATGAAATAATACACGCTGTATTATTGCACCATCCGCTAGTGCCACTAATAAGGATTCAACTCTGGGAAGTAATGACATACCTACGGCAAACTTCATTGTTAACAAAATTATTTTTTATGTTCTATCCTTTCCGATTCCTTTAATCCTAATCCTAAGATTAAAGGAAATCTCAAAAGTGCACTATTTTGCAACTTAGGTTATTTTTCTCCTTCTTAGAGAATGTGAAACTTATTCCAGACAACAGTGTAAGTAACTGCACTTTACAAGGTCCATTGCAGAGTATGAGTAACAACATTAAAACAAACAAGCATCACGCGACAATCACTAATGTTATTATCACATGTGTAAATAATACATAGATTAATTTAATTTAACGATCGGAAGAGCAAAGTTTATCTTACACCTATATTAATATCAACATTTATTAATGTTTACAACAGATAGGAAATGTTTTGTTCGGAATAATCGTGTTGTTAATAAGTATTGTTGTTGTTTTCGACGAGAATAAGGCCAAGTATTGTAGTTCTAGAAGGTTGTAATCGTGGAACTGTCAGATGGACCACCATATCAACCTGAACTGTCAGATGGACCACCATATCAACCTTGACACAGTAAACTAAAATAAAATCACCCTGATATTTGCCCCCAATGGGTTATTGGCAGGGATGTTTCCTGAGTAGAAAAAATATATTTCTATTTAGTCCGTCAGTAAAATTATCAAATAATATAAGACACCTATTTCTTGCTTTACCAAATCAATAAAAATTTACAAGGATAAAGCGCGTCAAAGTTCAGGGTGGGGGTTGTGACGTCACTTGATTGTATAAAGTGTACTAACGGCGTGACTTCACACAATATTTCAACACATTTTATCGTCGTCACTTTCTTAAAAAAATACGTGTCCAATATTTTATATGAATCTACCTGACGGACCAAAAACAAATTTTCAGTTAACGCCCCTTTTGGCTGTCGCGTTAATCGGGAGGAATACCGGGTGGTACCGAGAAATTCCGTTATAAAAACTTAATCACTATTTTCCTAATTTGGGAGTCGAACCCAGCATCCCACACTCATCAGTTGCGCTTATAACCACTTGACCAATAAGCCTATACAGATCTTTGAGCTCCAGAGTCTCATGATCCAACATAGGCTAGTGTTCTTACCAACCCAAAATAAAACACCTACAGGTATTGTTCCGAATTGACAAAAGTTGCAGTGGTGAAAGAATTGCACCATATAAACCCAATCTATTTATGATAATTGAATTGAAGAGTCAACTAAATTAATATAAAATATAGTTAATAAAAGAAAGACCTGTCATTATTGAGCTGTCCTCACAAACACGACTGCACAACTTCTATTACAAAGGATGACTACACTGCTATCTACTTTGCATGCCAGATGTACCTAGGAACTACGGCCATTGACCCAGTTGTCTAATCACTGTAACTATGCTTACTGTGGTACCTACGCCACAACGCTAGTATACCAGCCACGGTGGCTAGAAATTGTAACATCCAGATTTCACTGATTTCTAGTACGAGTAGGTAAATGTATTGAGATATATTTCGCCAAAAGATATCGTGTTAACCGTTTATAAATATTTTCTTGCTACCGAAAAATTTGTCATAAAAAATCCCAATCACACAATTCGCAACCCCGAGCTCGAACCTAGAATCCAACAACCATCAAATAATTGTATTTGAGGTTACTTTATGATTCCCAGAAATACGATCCGATTCTCGTGTACCGAATAATTCTACTATAAATGTTGGAGCTTGCTAGTAACAACTTAGAGAAACGGTTAAGTAAAGAGATACCGTTACGTCAGTCGTAACTTAAGTGTAAGTGTCATTTATAGGGCAGTAGAACTTTGTCGAACTAGAAATCGCACCAATGAAATACGGTATGCATTTTGTTAAAAACTCATGAGACTTATGAAACAGTTATTCAATAAATTAACATTGTGCAACTTACCGTAGCTAACTACAGCTAACGCCAGAACCAAGCACACAATCTGAAAAATATAAACATACATTTCATTAGATGTGTAGAAATCCTGAAACCTTGAAAAACAGTTGCGTTTTGCAGCACTTTATTAAACACTAGCTTTTCTCCGCGGCTTCACTCCCGTGGCCTACCCCACGTATCATCACCCATTCTCAAAACGGACCCCAGGATCCGTGTTCGGGATAATATAGTTAATAATATAGCCTATGCAACTCAAGAATAATGTAGCTTTCTACTGGTGAAAGAATTTTCAAAATCGGTTAAATAACATTAACATTAAAAACGGGATATTTACCATGTTTACTGTTTGTTGCGAGTTCCCGATATTTCGGTGCTGTTGCAAGCACCATGATCACGGATAAACTGTTTATCCGTTAATGTTAGTGTTAGTGACCATGACAGTTTAAAAACTTATATCGGTTAAATAGTTTTTGAGTTTATCCATCACCAATCAAACTTCCAAATAAATCTTTCCTCTTTATAATATTATTATTATATTATACAGTATAGATATAAGCATAATTGAGCAAACACAATTATTGTTAACTAGCCAATCAATAAATAAATTATAAAGGACACACTATTTATTAACACTCATAATTAAAAAAAATCTCTACGTCGTCGTCGTCATTTAAAGATCTTTGACAGTCGTTACGGGTAGTCAGAAGCTTGAGATCTGACACCAGTCATGCCAAGGGGTACCGTGTTACCCAGTTACTGGGTTGTGGAGGTCAGATAGGCAGTCGCTCCATGTAAAACACTGGTACTTAGCTGAATCCGGTAAGACTGGAAGCCGACCCCAATATAGTTGGGCAAAGGCTAGGCAGATGATGATTTAAAAAAAATCTCTACGGTGTTTAGCGATTGTTTAAAAGATTCATAATTCTAATTTGAATCAAACATTTTCTAAACATTTGTAAACACTGTTGAGAATTTAGAAAATAAGGCCCTATAGTTTAAGGGCACAAGAAACTAATAAATATAATAAATGTATTTTATAATTATCAAAGGACATAATACTAACCTTGAAAGCCATCTTGTTATGTAAACTAGGATCAACGAATGTGACGATAATTTCGAACTGTATGATCCAACGATTTAGAAACATCACCTTATATACAGTATGTTATCTACAAATTTGTGCGTGACCTGACCTCACTGAGATGTTCTTGGAATAGAAGATAAGGGTACATTTCCACGAGTCATGAACGATGTTCGAGGTAGCTAAGCGGTGTGTGAGGTCCACACAATGGGTTCACTCCATTTTCCTAGCCCAGCTTAACTCAGCTAAGTAGTTCTAGACAAAATGTCATTCGATCAGCGATGGCGTGTCCAAATGTAAGGAATTAATCACGGTACCTTTCGAAAGCACTTAAGTTAAGTTAAGACGGGCTGGTGTCCGCAACTCCACGTCTAAGCGCGTATTTTGCGTACGGGTGAGATTCGTCTTCCTCACTCGATCCATCCCAGCTCCTCGAGGAAAGCCAGCAGCGCCTTGGTGTTGCCAACTATCTCCTGCACGGGACCTGGGTCACCGAGGAATTTGGCCCTGTAACCAGCGATTACCGGGCAGCTTAGGAGTAGGTATGCTGCTGTCTCGTCCTCCTCCAAGCATGCTCTGCACAGTGGGCTGTCCGTGATCCCTAAGACAAAAAGATGCTTGTTGCTTCGAAACCGCTTGGCAATTACATACATTTTGACATTTTACCAATTGCTATTGTGACACTTTCGTTGGTAGAAGTCACCTGTCTACAGCCTCTGGTAGGAAAGGACTAGACCTTGGAATTTATACATACAAAAAGGCAAGAGATTTTTGCGAGAGGCGTGAGAAAGGTATGTACTCGAGGGATGAGTACGAGGGACGCGAGAGAGCAATATGTGCGAGGAATCTATCTACGCAAAGCTACGCTACGCGTCCTACACCACTCAGTAACACACCGTTTCCAAGCTTCGCTACGCATCTTCGCACCGCGCTGGCTCCTCGCACAGTTATGGTAGAAATAGTCATACATTTTCACAATTACGGTTAGCGCCGCTACACAAGATCGTACCGCCTAGCTAGCGCACATCTCTGGTGTAAAAGCACCAGTCCCGGATCTTCAATTTTTTTTAGGCGGGGCAAAAACTGAAAAATGCCGCCCCGCCTACCTACTTATGTTTATTTTCACCTTTATCATTCATATAATTTCAGCTATCAATATGTAGAATATATATTTAACAGGGTAGGGTTTAAAATAAAAATAAATATGCATAATAAAAATAAAAATCAAATATATTATTAAATTTGTGAATTGAAATTACAATTTTACTCTTCGAGCTTTTTGTTCAGCAAATAAATCTATAGCCTTGTCATAATTTAACTCGTGTGCAATACGATTTTCTATCGCTAAGATTGCAAGACCCGATAAGCGTTCCTGGCTCATAGAAGATCGCAAATAATTTTTAATCAGTTTTAGTTTGCTAAAACTTCGCTCGCAGCTTGCGGACGTAGTAGGAAGCGTAGAGTAAATTCGCAGAGCAATACAAATATTAGGAAAAGCATCCTGCAAATCATGCGCATAGATCTGTTGCAAGAGATAAAAACTGTTAGCCTTTTCTATATCACCAAATAAAACCGGAGCTTGCTCTTTAAAAACATGAAGTTCCTGGCAGAATTCAACGGCACTTAAATCTCGCTCGTATTATCGAGCCAAATCTGCTCCACACTTTTGCAGTTCTTCATTTAACATTTTCTAAATATCAGTACCATTAAGAAAAGCAAAATTAAAATTCAGCATGGTAGCACAATCAAATCTCTTTTTAATTTCGGATATGATTCGATCAAATACGATCATTATTTCTTTAGAAAAAAGTTGAACAGGTTGGAGTGTTGGCAATTCGTCTTCACACATCTCGTCGAAATGTTTTTTACGTTTTGGAATTCGTTTGTTTTGCAAAATAGGGTCAACACCACATTTTTCAGCTACTTCGCCAGCTTCTTTTATCCAATATTCCATTGGATTTTGACTCATTTTTTGCAAAGTTTTGATCAGACCATCCATTAGTGCGACGGAACGGGCAAGGTTAATATCTTCTTTTTGAATTTCTATATTCACTCGATTGATTTCGCGGAGAATATTCACCCAAATAGTTAAATTAAGAATAAATTTAAAATCCTTTATAGCAGTTAAGAGATGACCAGCCTCGAACTTGGCTTCTGGAGCACAAGAAGTTTGCTTAATTTCTTCTAAGGCTTCCGCTATTTCTGGCAAATTATTTAATAGGGCATTCACAGCAACGTGTTTTGCCGACCATCTCATCTGACTACTTCCTTTTAAATTTGTTTTTGCGTATTTTTTCATAATGTTCCACCTAGAAGTGGAACCAACAAAAAAGCAATATACTTTTTGAATTAGTCCAAATAGGTTAATAGCTTCCTGGCATGATGAGGCAGAATGAACCCCTACAAGATTTAAGGAGTGAGCCAAGCACGGTACGAACTCGGCCAGCTCATTCTTTTCTGCAATCCTGGCTTGTACTCCTTTATGGATGCTGGCCATATTGGACCCATTATCATAAGATTGGCCACGACATTGTCCAATATCTAAATCATCAACTGCTAATTTTTCTAAAATCTGTTGACAAATGTCCTCTCCTGTCTTTCCAGCAACTTCTATGAAATCAATGAAACTTTCTTTTAATTCACATACATCGCCAGTTCTTTTAACATATCGTATAACTTGGCTCATTTGTTCAGTATGGGATACATCTGGAGTGCAGTCGAACATTATCGTAAAGTATTTGGCTTCTTTGATGTCATTTAAAATGCTATTTCTAACTGTTTTTGCCATTATTTCAATTATTTCATTCTGTATTGTCTTTGATAAATATGATACCTGTCCCTTTTTTAAATTTTCTAATTGAAACATTAGAGTTGAATTATGTTTCGCGAGCAGGGAAATTAAGTTTAAAAAATTACCTTGACTAGGCTGAGGATATTGCGTGATAAGGTCGCTAGGAGTTTCGTTGGATCCGCGAAAAGCGAGGCAGTTTGTGGATAAATACAATACAGCATCCATAACAATCCGCAGGATCTCTCTCCATTTTTCTTTTTCTGAGTTAACTACTCTCTCAAGGTCTTGATCAATACCCTGGCATGATTTCATTTGCTGTACCCGTGTTTTCCACTTGATCATACACTCTTTATGCATTTGGGTTGCCTCGTGCTCAGCTAATCTCTCTGAGACTTTTTTTCCAATTAATAAACCCTGTAGAACACAATGCAGATGTAGCGGTAGTAGATACTTTCTGATAAATCTTGCAGCACGCACAAAAAATTGCATTTTTTGTCTTAGAAAATAAAAGCCAAGATCTTTTAATCCTTTCGCAATTAGCCAACGTCCTGTACCACATAGGAGATGTTAAACGTCTGCCATTGCGTTCAGTATATCTAAATTCAATGTTTTCGGGGTGATTTTCTGCTAATAATATAGCCTGATTGCTAAAGAAAGATCGTTGTTGGTCAGTCGGTCAGGTAATAAATGTTCGTGCAGCACGTCTCACTCCGCGCTCAGGGTATCGGTCAAGTTGATATGGCCATGAAATTGCTGTACTTGTGCTATTATTTATTCCGTGGTCAAAGTTAAATAAATGATGAGTTGTCCATTGATCCGTGAAGTGTGAATTTGGCCGCCCCCTGAACTTGCCGCCCGGGGCATAGGCCCCGGCTTGCCCCCCCCTAGATCCGGGGCTGAAGCACCCTTATAATTTTTGTACCTAAATATTATTATAGATATTATAAACAATAACAATGTCTTATCTTGCTACGCGGAATATCAGATCATATTTATATTTATTTACAAATACAATTTGGACACAAAACGTGATATTAAATTCGTTGAACTTCTCGATAAAAACTAGCTCAGGGTTATATGAAATAAACACTGTTCTGGGAATTGTAATTAAGCTGAATAAAAAACAGGAAAAATGTAATATAAGTTTTTAAACTGTCATGGTCACTAACACTAAAATTAACATTAAAAGCGGGCTATTTACCATGTTTACGGTTTGTTGCGAGTTCCGTGTAGAGTGAGAGTAAACATGGTAAATATCTCGCTTTTAATGTTAATGTTAGGAAAATTGTAATATTTGACTAGGTTAGGCGCCGTCTTGAATGAATAATTTCGGTACAGATTCTTTACAGAGGTGCGGCATGTATATAATAATATGTCATGGACGAAGTGATCAATCAGGGCACTTATGTATATCGCCCGTGCATTATGAATATAGTCAAGTCAAATCGGGCAATGTGATCAATACTGATTGAAACTTCCATATTTATCACATTGTCTGGTCGTAACGGGAGGAGCTCGTGGCTAAATAATAACAGCCGCACGGGTCGATCATCAAGGTTAAGCAACGCTTGACGAGGTCGGTCCGTGGATGGGTGACCATTTCAACATACCGAGTTTCCTCCGTGCCTCGGCAAGCACGTTAAGCCGTTGGTCCCGGCTGTCATTTGAAGATCTTTGACAGTCGTTACGGGTAGTCAGAAGCTTGAGATCTGACACCAGTCTTGCCAAGGGGTACCGTGTTACCCAGTTACTGGGTTGTGGAGGTCAGATAGGCAGTCGCTCCATGTAAAACACTGGTACTTAGCTGAAACCGGTAAGACTGGAAGCCGACCCCAATATAGTTGGGAAAAGGCTAGGCAGATGATGATTTATGATATTGTCTGGTCATTATGTATATTGCTACGTAACGGTTGGGAAATTTGATAATTATGGTCAATGAATCAGTCCAAGACCGGGCGAAGCGAGCTCGGGAAATTATGGCACCCCGACACGGACAGGTTAGGTTACTTTAGACTCTGAAATAGGAGACCCGCGCAGCGGTAATCGGTAATCGTACTTACCTATTCTATATTAAAACCAATGTCAACATTAAAATAATTAAAAAACATATATTTGTCGCATCAAGGCTGGCCGATAGATTTAAACCATCGGGAAGTCAGGATGTATTCCCTTATTTAAGACATCGTGTGTGGGCAGGGTCGGTGGGTATAATCGTGCAAATGAAATCACATAAGTTATTCGATACACTGGGTTTATTCAAATAGACACAAGTTACATTCCTGCTAACTAATATTACGGATCGACACTGATTCTACGACGTCTTAGCTCTACGGCTGTCAGTACTCAACTGACTCAACTGCCATATTTCGCACCTCGCAAGTGCTTATAAAAGCGCGCTAATGCGTAGTTGCTATTGACTGCCGCTAGGGGCTTGCTTGTGATTTGTTTTGACGTCCGTACTATTGACTAAACCCGACACGGCCATCCTGCGAGACAGGCGTCCTCGTCTGTTCCTCATTGTCAGGTTTTAACAGTGTATCGAATCATGTGGAAATCCTCAATGGATGTCCTCAGCCCTTGGGGAAAGCTGAGGGGTCTGTCAGACTCCTACTGACTAAAACCACATGGTGTTCTCTAGGCCGTAATTTCTCTTGAGAGGCGAACGTGGAACACACACGTCGCCATCTCGGGCCTCTCTCAGGTGACAGATCCCCAAATCTATCACCCGCAGGCTTCATCATCTTGTCCTTGCTCCATGCCATCTCATGGTCACCTCGTGTTGCACCACACGTAGTCTTAGTCCACTCCATCCTGGCAATCGCCCATCATACAAGGGATGTTTTTCTGAAACACAAAATTTCCAAACAGTATTCGCTCGTCCAATCCTGACTCAAACTCTAGAGTGAGGAAACATTTTTTAAACAATCAAACATGATCATTTAAATTTCTCTGTTCACTATTGCAAGGAACGAGTAATTCTATTTCCAATTTAAAGAAAATATCAACCTCATCGATTTGGTACCTAAAAGCACCCAATCTTCGTGATTACAAAGTTCAAGTACCACTGATAAGTCATAAATCTCAAATTAAATCAAACAAAAGAAACAATATACCATGTTTCTTATTCACGATTTTTAACAATCACATAGCTCTACTAGCTATCTCATAGCTCTCTTAGCTATCTCAATTGCTCTACTCGCACATCTCCACGATGTCGAGTCAACTCGACTCTCTGAACTTAAACCTTGTTCACACAGAGATTTAGTACTTACTACTTTATCTACAATCTCAATTGGTACTTGAGCTCTGTGTGTCTTACCAACACGATCTACGCATAGTAATCAAAATTTGAAAACCAAAACTATTTCAATTTTTCGTAATGAGGGCTTGACGATTCGAACGTCATTAACATTAACATGGTGACCTCACCTCTCGCATGACTATGTGAGTTTACTTTCTTTTAACCTCATAACTCATTAGAATCTTTCTGTAAGGTTCCTAACACAAACATGAATTTTCACACCAGACATAGTGTCACACAGACTTCCAGTTGCCATACAGGCCTATAGTTGCCATAAAGGGCTACAGTTGTCATACAGGCCTATAGTTTCTATAAAGACCTTCACTTGCCATACAGGCCAACAGTTGCCATACAGGCCAACAGTTGCCACACAGGCCAACAGTTGCCACACAGGCCAACAGTTGCCACACAGGCCAACAGTTGCCACACAGGCCAACAGTTGCCACAAAGCGCTCGGCTACTCCTGACCGAACTAGATTATTGGGTTCGTGAAAATAGGGAAATTTTAGAACCCTACTCTTTAACTAAATCATTACCCTGGGCCATGTACCACTAGTCGCTCCAAACAAAGTTTAAAACTTATTCTGCAGCAAAAACTGCCAAGCTTACAGAAACCCTCGAGTAAAACCTCCAACGCCATGGCTCTCTAGCCAACCACCAATTATATTGCTCTCACAACGGTCTCTCAGTCTCTCTCTAGACCCCGACCTCCACCAGAATCCACTGGTACGGTCAAACATAATACGTTCGATAGACTGAATTACTCGACAACTTAAGCTTGCTCATCATCATCAAATCCTTTTGACATCAACATCGACTGGTACATGACCCGCTGGCATCTGCCCTAACCTACCTTGTGCATACTTGTAGGTTCCAAGCGTACCTATTTAAAGCTTTCGGTGTATAACGATCACCGTCCTGCCATAATCACCTACCGCGGACCTAATACAGGTCCTATTTAGTTTTCGTATCAGAGTTTCCCACAAAACACTCCATTATATAAAGGTCCGACGATCAACAAGTTCAACAACTAAACAAAGTACTTGTAACAATGCTGTTACGGTTTGTTACAATTCATAGGCAATGTGTACTCAACTCATGAAACTTTCACTTTGATTTGTGCACCAACACAAACCAGAATCGTATCTACCAACGATTCTTTACATATCTGCCGCCACATATGCTACAACACATGAGGGGCTCTGTGCACCAACACAGACAAGAATCGCACCAACGATTCTCAAAAATCTAGCGCAATATGTGCTACAACACATGAAGCGCTCTGTGCACCAACACAGACAGAAATCGTATAAACGATTCTCAAAAATCTAGCGCAAATGTGCTACAACACATAAGCGCTCTGTGCACCAACACAGACAGGAATCGCACCAACGATTCTCAGAAATCTAGCGAATATGTGCTACAACACATGAATCGCTCTGTGCACCAACACAGACAGAAATCGCACCAACGATTCCTGGTAGACCCATCGCCACATGTTACTCATGAGGTGCGGTCTAAAGTTTCGAGTATGAGTGTACAAGCCATGTTTCATTACCACTGTCATCAACTATGACGTCTAATTCTCAAGGAACTTGGTGATCGAGGATCCTTCTTACTAGATTCGCTCTTTTTACTCAAAGATATTGGAGCATACCGACTGTTAATACGAGGGTTACAATTAAGCCTCATAATATTTGCGTGTTAATAACTCGTGTAAAGGAGCTTCACGAATTAACTCAGATCAATATCGTTAAAATTAAATTATCAACAGTAACCCTTTACTATCGCACCCTAACTCAGTTTTCATGCAAGGAAAACGATCGCGAGATCTACTGCTATCATAATATTACTTTGAAAGTAAGCAAGTGAATTCAGACCTAAAGACGGCGGTTGTAAATCGTTACGCAACATAAGATCTGTTCCGAATACACGCAAATGACCAGTATCGTTACTAACTCGATACAATTGCCTTCGCCCAACGACTTTACTAACTCGCTTTGCCACTGAAGATGACTAATTGTTAAGTCACTTTGGACAGATCATCTTTTTCATCATCTGCCTAGCCTTTTCCCAACTATATTGGGGTCGGCTTCCAGTCTTACCGGATTCAGCTAAGTGCCAGTGTTTTACATGGAGCGACTGCCTATCTGACCTCCACAACCCAGTAACTGGGTAACACGATACCTCTTGGCTAGACTGGTGTCAGATCTCAAGCTTCTGACTACCCGTAACGACTGTCAAAGATCTTCAAATGACAGCCGGGACCAACGGCTTAACGTGCTTTCCGAGGCACGGAGGAAACTCGGTATGTTGAAATGGTCACCCATCCACGGACCGACCTCGTCAAGCGTTGCTTAACCTTGATGATCGACCCGTGCGGCTGTTATTATTTAGCCACGAGCTCATCTTCTTATGGGATATTTAATCCTAAAGTACGTACTGAATCAAATGTTGAAACCACCGCCAATAGGAAACTCATTAACTACTTGCTTACAAGTGTGTCTTAATTACCTAGTGATAGTGCTAGATATAACCACGACCAACTTAGTGGTCAAACATGAACACTCTTAAATTTTGAAATAGCATCTCTTCACTAGAGAATCGACCTCACTATCGAAATAAAATGGAAGCAACTCACCGAGTATTCCATTCCAAACTTGCGCGTGTTCGTAACGTTCGGCTACCATCTGCAAACTTCTAGCCTGCCTTCGGTCTCAACCTCTCAGATGTTGACACGTCAACCTTCGCATTCAGCATTTGAACCGCTAGCCTGCAGCAGAGGCTCCACTGCGACGCAATATGGTATCTGAAACGTGAAAAACATTACGAGAGTATATGTTCACAGTTATCTTAACTATACACAGCTTTGATGGAAATTAACCAGTGCAGCGGTGTAGTAAACTAAACCGGCACAGCAAAATGGGTTATTGTGGACATGAACCACACAGACCACACAGTACAGAACCCAAGTGTCCAGGTAGGTATATGGGCTTTAGATAATCCAATGAATGCCATAGCGTCAGTGGAATTTTAAGTCGCAATTAACGAGGCCTGGTAGGGTTTATCACCTTTTAGATAGTTTGGCCCTCCGACCACAAAAGAACAATACTATGCTTCTCCTCAAACTTAGTTAATTCTCACTACATAAAACTATCACACTACAAAACTAAACAAAATATTTCATTTAGAATTGTCATAATTTCCAGACTGAAATGTAAGGTAGGTACGTCACTGTCACCATATCGTTCTAACTTCCAAACAATAATAGTTGGAAAAGGTCAGTCAAGGGTTATGGCCAGTGATAGTAGAAAAATACTTGACCAGCGATAACTAACATGAGATTATGGACTTGACATGGGCCATACCGTAAACAAAACCAGAATTTTGAATAATGAACACACTTTTCCATAGTCGTAACAAAATGAAAACGACTCACCAGATTGGCATACAGATCCGTGTGTATGGATCTTTCCACACGTCCACACGCTCCTCCTTGGTTTGTCCAGCTCTTTGGTTGTTACTAGCCTCCTTACTGCTCCGTTCCGGACTGGTTATTTTCATTATTTTGTTTTCGAGGGTAGTCACAACCGACACCACGATTGTTTTTGCAAGAATGTAACCGACATTTTCACTAGCTTTGTTTTTACGTGTGATCTCATTAGCACGATCGAATCCCAATTCTGATGTCGCATCAAGGCTGGCCGATAGATTTAAACCATCGGGAAGTCAGGATGTATTCCCTTATTTAAGACATCGTGTGTGGGCAGGTCGGTGGGTATAATCGTGCAAATGAAATCACATAAGTTATTCGATACACTGGGTTTATTCAAATAGACACAAGTTACATTCCTGCTAACTAATATTACGGATCGACACTGATTCTACGACGTCTTAACTCTACGGCTGTCAGTACTCAACTGACTCAACTGCCATATTTCGCACCTCGCAAGTGCTTATAAAAGCGCGCTAATGCGTAGTTGCTATTGACTGCCGCTAGGGGCTTGCTTGTGATTTGTTTTGACGTCCGTACTATTGACTAAACCCGACATATTTTTATTACCCGGCCCAGTAATTGATGGGCATTATTCAGAAAGCCCGGTCATTTTAATTATTTCAATAGTTTTTAGGGTTCCGTACCCAAAGGGTAAAAACGGGACCCTATTACTGAGATTCCGCGTACCGTCTGTCTGTCTGTCTATCCGTCTGTCACCAGGCTGTATCTCATAAACGGTGATAGCTATAGTTGAAATTTACACAGATGATGTATTTCTGTTGCCGCTATAACAACAAATACTAAAAATAGAATAAAATAAATATTTAAGTAGGGCTCCCATACAACAAACGTGTTATTTTTGCCGTTTTTTGCGATAATGGTACGAAACCCTTCGTGCGCGAGTCAATTTGTCCGGGCATTATGAATAATGACGTATTAATCACTTGGTCCATAACATAGTTCTATGTCGACAGTACTAATAGTTGGTAGATTCACGGTGCAAAAGGATTACTCAAAAAGCTCACACTTTTTTCCCAGGGAGGTAGGTAGAAACTACAAAACGTCAACTGCTTGGCTTCTATTTTCACAATACCTATTTACTAATGATGTTCATGTTCTTCAGAAAAGCCAGGTGCGCAGAACTCATAACCAGCGCAGTCTTAGTAATAGGGCCCCGTTTTTACCCTTTGGGTACGGAACCCTAAAAAAGGTATAAAGTTCGTAGGTGGTGGTGTTCTGTAGTACCTGCCTCATCCCATGGGATGAAGGCGTGAGTTTATGTAACGTATATGTATGCTATTTACTTCCATATGAAATAACATCACGTCTGTATCCTTGAACGGGCAGGGTAGAGATGTACACTACTTTGGTTATGGCTGTGTTAAGTTTTTCCTAAGTTACAGGAGGCAAGCTACACATGAAGATTTCCCTTAAAAATACTTATTATTGCGTAAAAGTATGTTCCGATTTTTCAATAGTTTGATAACTTTTAACTGAGGAATAAAAATGGCGGTTTGACAGCTTTTGTATAGAAAATATGTCAAACAGCCATTTTTATTCCTCAGTTAAGGGCATTTTTGTTTTTATTAATAGTTAATAAATAAATAATGAAATAAATAAATCTTTATTCGGAAATTAGAAAATGTAAAAACACAGTTTCAATCTTAGATAACGAATGTAGGTATAATAATGTAAGATGCCTGTACTAGGTAATCCTGTACCACAGGCTGTAGGAGCTCTTAAAAGATGCTTATCGTAGGACAACAGAATTTAAACAATATTTAACATAAGAAGTCTAAAAACAGTGGCAAGATTGTATAATTTTGAAAATTAATTTAATTTTACATAATACTATAAACGTAGAACTAAAATTCTAGGTCATAATTAGTAATAGGAGGAAGCTAGGCAGGTCTGAAGACTCGCCTGCTGCTTCTGAGAATTTTCGTGTGCAAAATTACCAATAATACTTTGCCTGAACTGGAAATCTAATTCGTCCTGAAAACCTAAGAACCTTTTTTTGACCCACAGAAATAATAATAAAGTGGAAAGAAAAACAAAGACAAAACATTCTAATAAACTATAATATTGAACATATTTAATATATAACATAAAGGCGGCATAGCAATCATAATAATATGTTGTGTGTTATTTAAGATTATTTAAAGACTTGGCCAATTCAATCCTGTCAAAGATATCCTCTAAATTATTGGTTCTTTTTGGCGTTCCGCCTCTTAATATTTCATCTAAAATATTTTGGTTTCTTCGTGAATCAAACTGAGAGGTTTCCTCATTTGGTACTAGGAAAGCGGTTACCTCCGCGTAAACTGTACCTTGATCTGTCTGGTCAACGGCTGCTACGGTAACGCCAACAGTTCCTTCAGGCAAATTGTCCAAATCTAATAAATCTTCATCCCTTGGCCTATTGTTAACTGGACTGAAATCTGGTCTATTCGGGTGCCTGGGAAGAGGACCACTAGGACCCATATAGTGACCTTGTCCTGGCAATCTTGACGGACCCCACTGATTGGGACCACCACGCCCCGGTATATGATAAGGGCCATTATTCATACCTGAAGGCCTAAATTGATTTGGCAAAAATCCACCTGGCGGTAAGTTTCCAGGAAGATATCCATAACGACCTTGGCCAAATCTGCCTTGAGGCATATTTCCTGAGCCAAACCTTCCAGAACCTGGACCGAACGAACCCCCAAACCCACCTGGATGGAACTGCCCTGAATTATATCCACCCCCACCGAAATTGCCACCGTTTCCAGGATAACCGAAACCAGGATTATAGCCAGATCCTCTAAAGCCTTGTGGACGTATTAATGCCATCGGTTCTATTTTAGGTAAAGGATCATCTTTTGATGGTTCTGCTAGTCCGTGTCTCAATCCAGGGTCTAATTGACTACGTTCACCATCACCGCCATCTAAACCTACGAAAAAAATATTGATTTTAGTGTCAGAAAAACAAACAAACAATGCATGGTGATCATTTAATTCATAAGTTCTCCAGGGGGACAGTTTTAATAAGATACCGACTCAAATTATTATTGCCCGGAATTTCTGGAAAAACAATTAATACATAGCCAACAAAGTAGCTGCTGCGCTTGCGACTATAAGAGCAATGAGTCAATAACATAAGTTATAAAAAAACCACAACAACATAAATACAATGTTACTCAAGTTACTTATATGAATTTAATACAGTCACCAATACCGCCATCTAAACCTGCGATAAAAAATATACGATTTAGTTTTAGTGTTTTTAATAGACTAATGAATTCTTCAGAACGATGGGCTTGAACAGCTGATGAGTATCGTACCTACGACTGATGTAATAGGACTCATATTAAACGAGTCTAGTGCGTTTAGTTGGGCCCACATCCTTAATTTTTCTACTCAGAATTTCAAAAGAGAAAGACCAACTTTTTCCTACCTGGAAATTAGCAGCAGTCACGTTTGCGACTTCGAAGTTGCAAACTCTCAAAGATTTAGTCAAATTAACTTTATCATAAAAGCGTTAAAACTGCAAAATTAATTAAGTGAATTTACGTACATGAGCAAGTTCCAGCCAATACCAGCAATAGGTACGCGATCTGTAAATAATAATTTATTAATAGTGATACGATTAGCAACAATGAACTCAACAAAAACAAACACGATACTCAAACTTGCTGATGTAAGAGTTGGCGACCTTTTTGATGACTCGACGCGATTCGACTAATATCACACCGATAAGCGATTTACTAAGCGAAATTGCAAGGATATGCACATGGATGTAATTTTATGCAATTTTACCGATTTGCATGTGCGCTACACCGCCTATCGACGCAATTTAAATTACGTCGTGCAGTCAGCAAAGTCCCTTAGTCCTTGTAAGTGGCACCGGTGACAAAAAAGGGTATGGGGGAATCGGTTCTTAAAGCAGTCAGCAAAGTCCCATAGTCTGTAAGTGGCACCGGTGACAAAAAAGGGTATGGGGGAATCGGTTCTTAAAGCAGTCAGCAAAGTCCCTTAGTCTGTAAGTGGCACCGGTGACAAAAAAGGGTATGGGGGAATCGGTTCTTAAAGCAGTCAGCAAAGTCCCTTAGTCTGTAAGTGGCACCGGTGACAAAAAAGGGTATGGGGGAATCGGTTCTTAAAGCAGTCAGCAAAGTCCCTTAGTCTGTAAGTGGCACCGGTGACAAAAAAGGGTATGAGGGAATCGGTTCTTAAAGCAGTCAGCAAAGTCCCTTAGTCTGTAAGTGGCACCGGTGACAAAAAAGGGTGTGGGGGAATCGGTGCTTAAAGTATGGGCATGTGATGCGGAGGAATGAAGATCATTTTGTCAATACAATTTTGGTTACGAATATGTATGGTTACAAGGGTGAGGACGAAAAAAGAAATGTCTTTTTTTTCTGCACCGACACCACATAATTATATTGGAACAAGGGAGGCAGGATGATATACAAACACACTTGCAGATCTGCTCATGCTCTCTAAGCATGAGTTCATTTTACACAGAACATACACTAATTGACATACATAAAACTAATATTTAAAAATTAATCACCACAAAAACAAATACGATATTTCTACGTTAAGTCAGCCCGTATATCTCTACCTCTACTACTGATCAAGCTTAATATTTCACAAAGTTTACTAAAATTATCGTCAAAAAGAAAACACCAATTAAAAATACACTTTGTGCTTTTCTGTGGACTGAAATTAGTGGTTGGACAGATATATACACTTTCATTATCAGTTATCTAACGGTTGAAAAATCAGTCCTTAATAAAGCAAAACTAACACTAACCTTGATCACCATTTTGTATCAACAATTGAACTTCAAGTGTTTGTCCTCTAGAACATTACCTTTCCCTTATATAGAGTGCGTTATCACTAAAATTAGTGCATTCGTCCTGACTACAGACATAAAGGCAATAAACTTAATTGTTTATTGAAGCAGCTTTTAATGAATTCCCGTTTGTTTACAATATTCTTGTCAAAACGTATTTTCCCACTGGACTTTCTGCATCGTTATCAAAAGTTATGCTTTTGTTATTACAAATGAAAGATATGAGTCACTGGTAAAAAGTGTCCTTTGTACAGGATGGGCTTTTTAGCAAGAGTCAATAAGGTAGGCAGCTGATATTGATAGAGTTGCGATTATTTTATCGATCTAAAGTGTTACCGTACGCTAGCCTGTCTTTCACACACTATTCCCAACCACTGCAAGATCAAAACCAAAATCAACAGTGGTGACTATAAGAAAATAGACGAAACAATGAAACTCACAAAAAACTATGTCACACAGAAATAAATCAGAAAAAAACAGCAGAGTACAAGGAAAAACGAGGCCGCTAAGCACGACAACAATTACTCTTTATCCATAACATTGATAATAATTATACAATTACATATACAATAACTTATAAGAGCAGTAAGAACCACAAGATACAAATAAATCAAGTGATTTTCTGTTCCTAATAAGTTTTCAACTGTAAAACATTCCGGTCCGCTTGCTCAGACCTTGAAGTAACTTCTGCAATATATTTTATTATCTCACTATTTATCTTTTCCTGTTTTTGAAGGTTCTACCGCAGGGGTACGAGACTACGTGCGGGAGTCGAATCTTTTTAATAAGAAATTGAAGTAATATGCGACTGTAAAATAATACTCGTAATGTAATGGGCTAATCTAAACACGTGAACCCTTGTGAAGCTTCTCAAACTTTTCATTCCAGTTTCTTCAATGGACCAACTCTTACATCACATATCTTTTGTCCGTATAAATAATTTTCCCTGTGATATCTTTGAACTCATAGTATCGCGACACCAGAAAATAAACGCCATGTTGCCAACCCCATCAACACAGTTATTGCCAGGATTATGAAACGTTTTACAACCTAATGTGGCTTTGTCACCTCTTTACTTACATTTTTATTAGAAATACTGTTCTTGCCACATATTACGGATCACATACACGACCGTAAAATTTCAAAACATTTTAGAAAACTAATTAGGCCTTTAACTTTTATTACATAATTCGTAAGTCATCGTAAAATATTCTTTCAATGATTTCATCGTATTCCGCTACATTTTTGTTGTGTCCTACATGTATTTTACGTCGTGTCGACTTCAGTGTTGCCTTCGTGAACAAAAAGTTTGGCTGTCAAACTGTCACGAACAAATTTCAAAAAAAAAATCTCAAAGAAGAAATTTAATAAAAAACACTGGCGCTAACTTATTTTTTTTTAATTTAGATCAGAATAATGCAAAAAAGAAAACTTATTATTCAAACAAGGATTCTTGTGTTTTCTTAATTGCAAAGCATTTCATGGCGTTCTGTACAAAACACAGAGTGTAATCCAATATTAAACAAAATTCTCAGGGTGCGTTAGTTAATAGTACATTATGGTACAAGTGTGCAATGTTGGTGATTACCGCTGAGGCGCCATTGAGACCCGAGCCGTAGGTGAGGGTCTTAAGAGAGCCGAGGACGGTAATCATCAATACACACGTGTATCATACGACGTTTTTCAACACACTTGTGAAGAAAATAATACAAAAAAACATTTTCAACAGTACAAACGAGTTGTGAATTTTTTTCACAATGGCGGGCAAAATGAATCTGTTTTCCTATGCGCGCGCATTTAACAATGGCGATCGGTCATAGACTAAAATAATGAGGTTTCTTAATCTTTTTTTTTTGGCTTTTCGTGGATAGTGTTTTAGCCACGTACAAAATAGGGAATTTCAATTTTCTTAATTACAGAGCAAATAAAGTTTATATTTGAGTGAAAGTTTTATTTATTAAGCACGTACAAGTTGAAATTATCTATTTAATAAATACGAAGTTGCGTGAAATGAGCAAGCAATAGGTACATTAGTTTATTTGTACTATTGAGCAAGATCGTTTTTGTATCGAAACTTTTTTAAGAACAAAGCAACTCAACCAATAAATAAAAAAACAAAAAAACTCTATAACTCACTTGTGAATAATAGCAATGAAAAAGTCAAAGTTTGATAACAGGTATCGTTATGTGCCTAATTGCGGTGAAATTAGAGCCACTTTATGAGCATGTGTGTTGAAAAAATATTTTCTTTGTTATAGTTTTACTGTTACGGAATAGGGATGATAACTGAAAATACCTACTTAGTCCGTCAGTTAGATTACCTAAAATATCAGAGGTATTTTTTTCTTCAGAGCGATGAAATATCGTTTGACATCACGGTGTGCTACACATTATACTGACAAAGTGACGTCACAAGCCCCAACTCCTGAACTTTTATGCGTTTTACCTTTGTCAATTTTTATTTTTTTGATAAAGCAAATAATACGGGTCCAACATTATTTGATAATCTCACTGAAGGATTTCATTTTTTTACCCATAAAAGATCCCTATTGCTACATCGAAACGAATCCAGGGTATTGAATTTTTCTATGAGAGCAGTCTTCAATGAATCCTCTCCTGTCAAAGGGAGAAGATGCCCCGATCATCAATCAATTATTGCTGTTTAGACATTGTCCTCTTTGACAAACTTTATGTTGCCTTTCTACTCATAAGTAACAACATAAGTTAAAATAGATTTGCTTGGATAACGGGGCCGAGTGGAGAAGACAAAGTGACATTCCTTCAGCGATTGCCGAAAAGTTCAATATGTAAATTGGGGCTACAGTGTTTGAATTTACCGCTGCGGGCGCTGATTTAGATTGAAGTAATCAAAATGTAAATTTTCCTAGTTTTTTGGCTTTTAGCGCGAGTTAATTCACTACTTTTTTATTGTTATGAATATTCACCAAATATGGCTATTTAAGATAGGTCCGGGTTTTACCAACCACTGCTTTAATAGAGTTATATGTTTCAGATATTGTAATCCTCCTGTTTTTCGAAACAAAAGGGGCTGCGCGAAACTGCGGCTTACTCCTTTTTATATTTAATCTCAATTCTACGGCATCACCATCATCAGCATTTTTAATGTTTCCGCTGCTGGGACACAGGCCTCCACTCCGTGAGACGCGGGCCCAGTGCGGGTTGGTGGATTGACATCCACCAACCCTCGTCTTCGAAGTTTTAAATTAAAACAAATAATTTATTTGCGAAATATGGATGGTGATGGTGGTGGGTGATTTGATTTGAGTGTCGAGGCATTTGTGCGGTACTCGGTCCACGACACTCCGAGCATTCTTCTCCAGCACCACATCTCCAGAGAGTCTTTTTTTTTCCAACTCCCGCAACGTCCACGTTGCTGCAGCATATAGAAATATGGGTAAAATTAAAGTGCACACGAGCCTGGTCTTCGTGGCTTTGGTGATGTCTCTGTTCCTCCATATTGTTTTCATTTTGTCAATTGCAGTTCTTGTAATCGCCATACGTCACTTTATCTCGTCAATGTAGCCGGCGTTATTCGAGATTAAAGCTCCAAGATATACGTAGGTTTGCTCTACGTCATAGTTCGCGATCTGAGTAACTTCTCGCGAATTATTGTTAGCACGGTCCACAATCATCACCTTGGTCTTGCTGTAATTAATCTTGAATCCGAATTCAAGGCTCACTTGTTCCATTTTCCAACTTGTGTTACACACACACACATACAATAAAAAAATAAAAAAAGTATCTGGTAAATATTGCATTTAGTAAAAAGGGTGGTTAGTATTTACAAACGGACTACATTTTAACTGCACTCCGAATGCAAATTTGCAGTTTGAATGCAGTTAGTACGACTGCAATAAAACTGGAAACCAACCGCGCATCCCGATTGCAGTCGGTGTGCAGTTGGCGCGCATTAAATTATTTATTTTTAACATCAAATAGTATATGAAAGTTGTTAAATTGATTATCGTAGACAATAATCGAATGTCGAATGACGTCACATCTAATGACAGTTGTCGATTGGAGTGGGATTGTTCGGGTTCGGACGCGGCGGGTTGAGTCAATTTAACAGTCTAGTCTGGACGAGCTTGAAATATGGTTGTGTTGTCCTAAGTGGATATTATTGTATTGATTTGATGGTAACTTAGTATGAATTGGAAAATAAAGAATAGTTCAAAGTCCAAACTGTGTGTTATTTCTAAATTACCAACTACACGTGTGTATTATTTATTCTTGAGTATTTTTCTACCCACTGTCCTTGGACTCAACGGCTTGCTTTGTACTAGCTCTGTTGTCTATCTAGTGATCTATTACACCAGTTACATTCAAACTTAAGGTGATCAAAAATAAATTCCCTCGACTGTACTTAAACTATCCCAAAAGCGTATAGTTTCCAACCAAAACCAAGTCGCATAATGAGAAGCAATCATTCTGAGTGTCGTTCGCATACTAACCACCTCCTTGCTCTCCTCTAATGATGATTGTATGAGGACTACACACGTGTGTTCCTGGTCATTATTTCCGTGTTCCGCGTTAGTTTGTTCTGACTTTAGTTGGTAGTTTGTTAGTTTGTGTGTGCGATTATGCCTTTTATTCCCTTGAGAGAGGGATCTGACTTGGAAACATGTGGGTTTTGAGGCTTGCGTGGTATACGTTATTTAGTCCTGAGAAAGATAGTTTTAGATGCGTTCGTAGCCCAGTGGCTAAAACCTCGCTCTCGTGCTTGAAGTCATGGATTCAAATCCGGGTAAGTACTAATTTTGAATTCATAATTATGTTTTTTTAGAAACCTGGACTTACAGTAAATTTATTACAAGTTTGTGCTCCATTGGCGTAATTTCTTCAAGGTCTTCCAGTGACAGGATAAAATAACAAATAGTTTTTGGGAGTACGCAAATACTCTTGTTGAGAATTGGCATTTGTTCTAGATGATATCTTAAAACCAATAGGAAATGGAAAACAAAAACAAATGTTTTAAATCCATATAAAATTACCCTTTGGTTTTCCTTGTAGATAAGACATCACGATTGATTATATACAAAACCTTCGCAGCTCCATCTCCCACGAAGGGGAGCGTCTGCGGGTAGACGTATAGCCGGTTAAAAGCGGTGAAGTAGCCGCGGGTAAAGCCTCGGAGACGTTTATAGCCGTGGGACGGGTGATAGCCGCCATTTGTCTATCCATTTGTCACCAGACACGCAATATTTGCGGGTAGATGGCTGTCTTATATCGCTGGTGGAAATTGGGAAGGCGGAGCGAAGATATGCGAGTATTTTGATTGAGGTGAAGTTTAGACTTATTTGTTTTGTGCGGTAAAGTTAACAATACATAGTGAAAAACTTAGGAGCAGAGAGCGCCGACGAAGGAAATTCTCCTTAGTAAAAGTCATAATTCGAGGTTTGGCTCTCGTCTCTTTCCTCCTCCAATATTGGACCAATTTAAAAGATATTCCGTAAACTGAAAATTAAAGATATATACTATGTCCCTATGTTTTCCTTTTTGATGATACATTATCATTAGAAGCACTAGAGCCCTCAAAAAATGCTCAAAATTGCGAATATCTTTTTAAACATTATATTGACAGCATGGATATCAACTTAATGTAATAAAAGAAACTACTATTTCACAATTAGTATATACGAAACGTGATGATTGTGATCATAAACTTTTGACCGTCAACTATTTACTTAACCCTATTGTCTCCTCGGTTTCATGAGGAGACAATAGGGAGAGAGTAAGAAATATGACTTGATACATAATTAATAGAATATGATAATGTTGGATAGAAATATCTATAATCTAGTTTACTGTGAGATCAAATATTAATTTATTACTACAATGACACGTACAATGACTAGTTGAATAACCCGCCCCTAACTGTCCCGGCGCAACGATGCCCATAACGCTTGCTGTATTGCCGCGTTAGATGGCAATGGCTAACCTTTGCACCAAGAACGAGCCGGAGCGGGGTCACCCGTTTTATCACTGAGCTTGTGCCCTATCTCGCTAATGAGCTTCTTGGCCTCGCATGCCCATGGTCTCAACGGCAATGTGCACAAAATTATAACGGTTTACCAACGGTGCGTACTTCACCCTATTCTGCGGCATCTTCTGCCGCTGCTGACGGTGAGAGGACGGTGCGACCAAGAAAGATCTTATAATATTTATTAATCCTTTATCAAACAGATCCAATCCACGATGAGCGATACCATCAATACCACAACCGCGCTTAATATTCAACCTTGATCCTTATTACCCAAATACATATGAAAATCAATAATTCATTAAACAAAATTACATTAATACTTAAGGGTACACTAGTCGAAAATTCTTCCATACAAACGTAGTCTGGGGATTATTCCACTGTTTGACAATGTACGTTCAAAATAAAAAGTGATATCAATTTGCCTCATCATTATCTAGCCCTGTATGGAAGCAAAAAAGTAAAAAAAGAAAATGTTTAAAAGTTATGAGCGTCGTAAGTTCAACATTTCGACACAAATTTTAACGCATTTTCGGGCGCGAATAAATACCATAAGAAGACGGAAAATTGCAAAACGGCCTCCATACAGAGATAGATTAGTAGTTCAATAATGCAAATAATTTTATTTTGAACAGATAGATTTAGTAGTTTTTTCATGAAACCTAGACTGCCAAAAGTCTGTTTATAAAATTTCGCGCGCTCGGTTTCGTCCTAAATCATTATCCATTTCGCTACAAATTTGCAAAAGTGTGTATTCGTACGCGAACTAGCTTCCTACTGCTCATCACAGCATCAATCTCTTCCGCACGTGTTGTCGGTTGATATAAAATGCATTTTAACCCCGCGCACAAAATAGTTCATGCCGTTGACTAGTGTAACCTTAAGGCCTGTTTCTCATTTCCCGGAGTCACTCTCTGACTTATATAATCGGTGGTGGGGGGCCAATCACAAGCCATTGTGGGTGGATGCGGTAAAAATTTCAAGTCATTTTTCTTCGTCGAGGAAAGCGGGTGTCATTCGAGATGGATGTGTTATTTGAAGGTGGGCAGCGTTTACTACACAAGCTTTTCATGCATGTTGAAAGGATTATGTTGAAAATATTTGCAAGCTTTGGGTTACTTTATTAGGTAAACCAAAATTTGTTAGCCGATTAAGCTAAATATCATGACATATGCCTGTATTCCCCATAGAGTTGGATGTACACTTATATTATATACACATGTATTGCCGACTTCAAAAAACGAGGTAATCAATTCGACACGTATGTATGTAATATTGTTCGAATTGCACAATATTCACATAATAATTATGTTACTCTGTGTGGGCTTCTAAACACGTGTGTTAAATTTCATAAGTGTATGTTTGTATGAATGTATGTAGGTATTTTTGTTTGTCCACGCATTTCTCCGAAACGACTTATCATTTCGTGATTATTCTTTTTTTATTGGAACAGTGCAAGTGCCATCAAAATCGGTTCAGCAGTTAGCTGCTATTGTGACTTAACTATGATAGTTAGATATACTCTCTCCCAGATTTTTTTTTAGGTAATAATGAGTATTTTAATCATGTAGTACATAATTTTTATGTATCATCAATAGTTTTCTCAGCGCACGCCAAATAATGAATTTTATAGGCAAAATGTTGCTACTTTGGGTTACATATTGCAATTTTTACAAGGATCTCTAATATTTTTGAAAATAAACTATAGCCTATGTTACTCCGAAATAATGTAGCTTTCCATAGGTGAAAGATTTTTTAAATTGGTCCAGTAGTTTCGGAGCCTATTCGGTACAAACATAGTCTATTGATAATTTACCTTCATTCAATTATGAATGCTGAATAAAAAAATAATGATTTAAATATTTCTATTAATACTTCCGCTTCTGCATCCGTTTCTGTTTCCGTTTCCGCCAAAATTTACTATTTGCATCTGTTTTAATTTCTGCTTCCGTTATGACACTTCCGTTGAATCACTAGTATCGTGTTATCTAGCGGCATATAAAATACTAGTACTTTTTGTTTTTTTTTTTTTTTTTGGGTGGGAAATCATCCGATGACTTCTCCCGCTCTGGGTGAAGCGGGAGGGCATGTCAGACTTTTACTGACTAAAACCCACCCGTGTTCCTTCAGTTGCTTGTGCCAGGGCCGCGGTAACTCTCTTTCAAATTTATCCGCAACCCAGACAGGCATCGGCCCTATCGGACCCCGTCACTTTGCTGACATCTCTTTGAGGCGCGCGTGGAACACTACGCGCTGTAAACTCGGGCTTGGTCCTTATCGGACGGCGAGCTACCCATTACTCTCCGTCCGCAAGCCCGCGCCTACGGTGGCCGGGAATCGGCTCGCGACTCCCGACGCCCGGGGCGTCTCCTGCGGTGCCTAGGGGCGTGAGGGCGTCTCCTTTGCGTCTCCCTCGCGCGTTCCGCCTCCTCCTTTGCGAGCATTACTGCTTCGCAGAAGGAGGAGACAGCTTCCCATGCCCTCTCGCTCCGTACCATGGCCTGGACCAGGGCCGGACGCGAGAGGTCGCCACCGCCGATCGCCTCCATGAGGACACGGCGGTGTTCCGCCCAAGCAGGGCAGATCTCCACCGTATGCTCCACCGTGTCCTCCGAGCGGTCCACACAATGGTGACACCCGGGCGTTTCCTCCCGCCCTATCTTGAACAGGAACCTCCCGAAACAGCCGTGTCCGGTGAGGACCTGTGTCAGGCGGAAGGTGAGGACGCCGTGACGCCTCTCAAGCCACTCCTCAAAAAGGGGCCTTACCGCCGCAATTGTGGCGTGCCCAGCGCTGGGTTGCGACAATCGCCCCCTCCATGTCGCCATGAGATCCTGCCGGAGCTCTGTCCGCCGAGCCGCGATTTGTCGCGGCAACGGTGTTTCGCCCCGGCATTTCGCCTCCTCGCGCCACTCCCATATTTGCGCGAGGACTTTTGCTTCCAGATCCCATGGCGGCAATCCGGCAAGGAGGCTCGCCGCCTCACCGGAGACCGTGCGGTATCCCCGGACCAGCCGGATGGCCATGACCCTTTGGGACGCGTTCAACCGGCGGGCTAGTCGCCGCCTCAGGGAACGCGCCCATACTGGTGCCCCGTAAAGGGCCATGGACCGCACGACCCCCGCGTAGAGCCTCCGGCAGGAGGCGTTTGGACCCCCTAGATTGGGCAACAGCCGCTTGAGGGCAGCGCCCGCCCGCTCCAGTCTGGGAGCCAAACGTCGGAAATGCTCCACGAAATTCCACCGGCTGTCGAGGACGAGTCCCAGGTACTTCATCGTCGACTCGACGCCGATGTGAACCCCTCCTACCGTTATTTGGGATCCCGGCGGTGGCGCGTTCCGAGGACCGTGAAAACACATGGCCTCGGACTTGTGCAGGGCCACCTCGAGTCCCAATTGCCGGATCCTCTCGACGATTGTTGCAACCCCACGTGTCGCTATTTCAGCCGCCGCCTGGTGCGACCTCCCTTGTGCCAGGACCAGCGTGTCGTCAGCGTAGCAAACCACGCTGACGCCACTAGGGAGGTCGGCGCGCAGCACCCAGTCGTACCCGATGTCCCACAGATGCGGCCCCACGACCGATCCCTGTGGGACACCGCACGACATCTCTCGCCGGTTCCACTCTCCCTGGTGACCGGGGTAGATGACGGCCCTGTCCGTCAGATAGGCCTCGACTACGCGACAGAGGTAGGGTGGCATCCGGTGATACTGGAGTGCCTCCCTGATGCAGCTCCATGGCATGGTGTTGAAGGCATTGGCGATGTCTAGGGACACCGCCAAGACGACTCCACCCCGGGCCACTGCATCCCCCGTCGTGAGGGCTCGCACGCGCATGATGGCGTCCACCGTAGAGCGACCCCTGCGGAAACCAATCTGGCTTTCCGCCAGATCCGGCCCCACCCGCACCAGCTGCCCAACGAGGCGGTCTGCAATGACTCTTTCAAAGAGCTTGCCCACCTCATCGAGCAGCACGATGGGCAAAATACTAGTACTAAGCCAATGATGTTATATTTAATGAGGTACATAAGTGTTACCGACCTCTGCGCGGCAATACAAACACAAGCTGACCGGCTTGAGTGAACTCAGTCCATCCTGCGTCTGGCCGCGACACGAAAGCACGTTTTAAGGTTACACTAGTCGAAAATTCTTCCATACATAAGTAGTCTAGGGATTATTCCACTGTTTGACGATGTACGTTCAAAATAAAAAGTGATCTCAACTTGTCTCATCATTATCTAGCCCTGTATGGAAGTAAAAAAAGAAAATATTTGAAAGTTATGAGCGTCGAAAGTTCCTCATTTCGACACTAATTTTAACGCATTTTTGGGCGCGAATAAATACCATAAGAAGACGGAAAATTGCAAAACGGCCTCCATACAGGGATAGATTAGTAGTTCAACAATGCAAATAGTGTTATTTTGAACAGATAGATTTAGCAGTTTTTCCATGATATCTAGACTGCCAAAAGTCTATTTTTAAAATTTCGCGCGCTCGGTTTCGTCCTTAATCGTTATCCATTTCGCTACAAATTTTAAAAAGTGTGTATTCGTACGCCAACTAGCTTCCTACTGCTCATCACAGCATCTATCTCTTCCGCACGTGTTGTCGGTTGATATAAAATAATAATAATAATAATAAATCCTTTATTTAACTCTTCACAAAGATTCACACCAGTATATACTAAATTTATATAATAACAATAAAAAATGCATTTTAACCCCGCGCACAAAATAGTTCGTGCCGTCGACTAGTGTACCCTTAACAGTATGTTTATCTCTTCCTGACAACGGGGTCCTATTTATATCTGTGATCTTTTAACTTACTCAGTGATAGAAATGAAGTTCCAAGTTCTAATAGGTCCTATGTAGGTAGCCAAAGTAAAATATCGCCATGTTTTTATTTTTTATAATGTGTATGACGTCTCTATTGGTAAAATATCATTGTACTAAGCAGTATCTGGTGAAACTTACCCCAACGAGATATAGGCCAGTATAAATCTCTAATCGAAGCCAGCAATAACTGAGGGCCTGCATGCATCAGCTTTACATGATCAAATTCGAATAATAACTTCTTAAATTTGTGACAGGGCTGTGAAAAGTTGAATATGCTAAGCGTCCTCCGACACTCATGTTTTTATTATTATCTAAGAATACGTTAAATTTTATAAGGGCTCTTTTATAAGGCAACTTCTGATTATTAATGAGTAATCCATACTCAAGAAAAGATTCAATTTGGCTTCTAATTATAATAACATTTTATACAACCTGCAACTCGACTTGTGATAGAAATTTAACAATAGAAGCAATTTTCCTACACTTACTATTATTACTAACACTGGCGCTCAGTAAAACATGAGGTCGAGTTTCAGGCAGCTTGTCTGGCTCTAACGATTTATGTTGAGACTGCCAATGAGACTGGTCTTGCTTCAAAAAACTGGGACCACTCCACCACAAGTCCAAAGATTGCAGAACACTAATATCCACGCCACGATATATTAGGTCTGCAGGGTTCTTGGCGGTTGGGATGTGTCGCCAAGTACAGTGTCCTGCCTTATCTAAAACTTCAGCAACGCGATTGCGCACAAATGGCTGAAGTTTAGAAGGTAACATCTGCAATCATCCCAACACGACGGTGGAGTCAGTCCAACCATGAACATGACTAAACTTTAGTCGCAGTGAACTCACAACCTTCTCGCACAAACGAGCTCCGACTACGGCGCCACACAATTCCAGTCTTCGAATGGTAGTCGGCTTAATTGGTGCCACTCCACTTTTAGCGGCTAACAGATGAACCATATACTCACCCTGATCATTGGCACTACGTACATAGACGCACGCACCATACGCACGCTCAGATGCGTCTGTGAATACATGTAGTTCCAGTGTAGTAAATGCATTACATATAACGAGTCGTGGAACCCGATAATTATTAATAAGCGACAATGTTTTAATAATAGCATTCCAACTAGCATTAAGTGCCTGCGTTAATGGCTCATCCCACGATAGCTTGTCTAACCAAATTCGTTGTAAAAACATTTTCATTGTGACTACGCAAGGGGATAAAAGTCCTAGGGGGTCAAAAATACGTGCTATGACAGAAAGTATATCACGCTTTGTAACAGAATCCGTAAAAGGTAACGTCAGACTTAAAAATTCGTCGGAACTAGAAAACCAGTCAAGGCCTAATAATTTATTGGGCTCATTACATCCCATATCTAAATCTAATGACGACTAAGAAGCTCCGGAGACTAATTCAGGAACATTGGACCTCCACATTCTAAGCGGCATACCAGCAGATGCTAGTGCATCGGTGACCTCTGTGCGGATAAACATAACATCGTTTAAATCATCAGATCCAGTCAACAGGTCATCGACGTAAAAATCATGCTTGATGACATCAGCAATTGTTGGTGACGCAGCCTGTGAAGCCTCAACATCGTGTGAATTGTGATGGTGTAGATAGACTCATAAGTGATAGTGACTATGGACTTATAAAGTGTTTAGGACAGTGATAGTAAATATGGACTTATGTAAGTGTTTGGGATAGTAAAGTAATATGTTTTTGCTTTATATGTAAACCTCATTATGTAGCTAATATGTTTTGTTAACTTATTGTAGCGAGGCCCCTAATTTAAAGTAAAATTAATTCGAAATAGCCAAACGGGCCTCGTTATAGTAACGTTTTGTCATGGAATAGTGCCGCGCCCGAATTGTGACTACTTTGCGCCGATTGGTCGAGTAACCGCTTCGCTATGATTGGTCGACGTTCGATCGACGTGAAGTTGCTCGACACGGCGCAATTTGTAGAGGGGCGCGGCGTTTTGGCCATTGTTGGCCAAAGCCCCCCATCAGTCTGATAAACTCCCTCGGTAAAGTCTACGAACGGCTTATTTATAGGCGGCTCAAAGACTTTGCCGAGCGAAAAAGTCTTATCCCCGACGAACAATTCGGTTTTCGTGCCGAACATTCTTGCATTCAACAAGTGCACCGCATCGTTGAACACACTAGTGCTGGCTTCCAGCGTGGTCTGATGACGGGTGCCTTGTTCTTCGACATAGCGAAAGCGTTCGACAAAGTCTGGCACAATGGCTTAATTTATAAGCTATACAAACTTGGCGTGCCAGATCGTCTCGTGCTCATCATTCGAGACTGGTTGTCGGACCGAACTTTCCGCTATAGAGTCGAGGTAGAACTCTCCTCCCCTCACCCCATACGAGCCGGAGTCCCTCAAGGCTGCGTACTATCACCTATATCTTTCACGCTGTACACCAGCGATATCCCAAAACCCAAAGAGGGCCAGTTGGCACTATTCGCTGACGACACGGCCCTTTATTACGCTGGCAAAGCACCCAATGCCATCGCCCAAAAACTCCAGAGAGCCGCCAACGCCCTGTCCAAGTGGTTCCGCCTCTGGAGAATAGAAGTCAATCCCGAAAAGAGCCAGGCTGTCATTTTCTCGAAGCCTCATAGCCTTTCCACAAAAACCCGACCCACCAAAACAGTGACTATGTACGGCAAGCCGATCCCCTGGGAAGAGCAAGCCAAGTACCTAGGCGTGACCTTAGACAATCACCTCACTTTCGCCAAGCACATTAAGGCGACGCGCTCGCGAGCCGCCTTTGCTATGGGCAGACTTCATGGGATGTTAAACGCAAGCAGTGGCTTGTCACTTAGGTGCAAGCTGCGCACCTTCACTGCGGTTATCCGTCCCATCATGACCTATGCCTGCGTAGTGTTCGCGCATGCTAAGCCCCACCACATTCACAAGCTTGTGATATACAAGCCAGCCCGCGAAATGCTGTGCCGTAGTTAAATTCTAGTTAGTTAAATTGGAGTTTCTTGTCCGTTCTTCTCCACGTAGGCTTATTCCGAACGGATGGTAGAATCACTTTGATAAGATCCAGCCTTAGTTGTCCCCCCAGCGACGCCCTGAGCCGAGGTTCGACCCCACAGGGGGTAGCCCTCAGCGTTGTCGCTTAGGTTTATATAATATAATCATTTATTTCAAGTTTCACAGACTCATTAAATTAAACATTCATACACACATAGTCACATTAAATAATCAAATAAATAGTTCATTATAATATAAATAGAAATTATCAAACAATTCAAACAATGAGTAATAAATTTTGCGCAATATTTCCAAATTACCTGCGCTCAATGTGTAACCTACAGCAGTGATTGATGTAGGCGCAATCGACCCTTTCCGCGAGCGCGGCCAACATGCTGTTGGAGATCCCCCGCACTCGCCGCAACAGCGAAGTGCCTCTCTTGCGCATTGTTGCATAAAAACAATCTACGCGAGCCTCCGCTAACATTGTCGAAGCGCTGCAGTAACGGGGTAGACCCAACAACATCCCGAACGCATTGTTAAACTGGACTCGAAGGGCGCTGTACGATCTTTGCGTGTAGTTAGTCCATAAGCTGCATGTGTATAATGTAGTGCAGTAGGCTCTAAAGAGAGTAATTTTAACTTCTGTTGAGCAGCGTGCGAACCTACGGATCACCATATTTGCTCTGACCTAGAAATTTGTGCCTGGCTGGAGGCTATATAGCTTAGTCTCCACAGGGAAAGCCCGGTTAAGTAGTTGTCAGTCGCTTTGACCGAACTACGAGACGCTCCGTAGAAAAAAAAAAAAAAAAAAAAAAAATGCCAAAGCCCTTTTTTACTGCGAGCAGCGGCGCAAGCAACACGTGTACACAAGATTGAAATAAAGAAAAATTGTTGCCTCGGTAATTGACCTGGTTTTATTGGTTGAATCCTCAACAATGCCATGGTCCTTCGAAAGCCGGATTCAAGACTGAAGCCAGAAGAAATACAGTACCGCCGCTGAAGAATTGAAGATACTGTGAAACAAGACGTGCTATCTTATTCAAGATAATTCAAGAACACGTCAACGTGGTCTTTTTCGAAACGATCACAACCAAACGTCTTTTTCAAGACGATCGTACGTAACGTGAAGACTTCAAGACGCCATAACGTGAATACCCAACGGGAAGACATCAAAGGATACCGTGAAGAATTATCGCTGCGTTCGTCATATCAACTTGGAATTCCACGTCGAATCTACGCTCAAGCTCGACATCGGGGTGAAGTACTTAGCGGCAGCAAGGTTGAGCCACGCGCTACTTGCGCCACGAAGAATAAGTACCTACTTACGTCGCGTCTTGGAAGCGGGAAGATTTCCTATTGAAGATTCGTCGGAATTTACGCTGGGAAGAGTGAATATTTGAAGAAGTCACTCATCTCGAAGCCCGATATGATGACGCGAAGCCGCAAAGGAGATAGCACGAGGTCAACTACCGAGGAAGAAACCAGCGGTGGTGATACGATGGCAGCGGGGACGACTTCGGGTGCCACGTCGGAAACAGTGACCGACAGCACCGCAGCGACCGAACACTCGAATGTGGTCGAGGACGCCGACATCACCATGGTTGAAAAAGGCAAGAAGAAGCAGCCCAAGACAGTTTCTAAGAATAGTTCCAAAAGGAAGAAGGAATTAGAAGCAAGATTGGAGCTGGAAATGTTGCAATTAGAAGAAATAAAAATGAAGGCCAAGCTTGCTAACACCAAGCTGGAACTAGCGCGCGCAAATGATACGGACCTGAGTGACCAGGAAGGAAGAGAAGAGGCTGAAGTCGAAGCCGCCGCAGTGCAGGCAACTGCGGCATGGGTGTCAACGACGAAGAGTGTGGAACGCAACGAGGGGGAGCCGCCATGTGAGTTGCCCGCCCCAGAGGTCGCGATCGCCGCACCGAGTCACACCAACCAGCTGGCAGAAGCAATCCTTCAAGCTGTCAAGTCCGCGTCTGAGAATAAGGCGACATCATTCCTGCAGCGTGCACCAAAGTACGTCAGCGAGCTGCACCAGTTTGAAGGCGACGCTTGCGATTGGATGGCGTTCAAGGCGACTTACGAAGATACTCGTACGCTCTTCTCAGATATTGAGAACATGGGAAGATTGAGAAGAGCTGTCAAGGGCAAAGCAAAAGAAGCTGTGAAATCGCTATTGTTTACCCAGATAGACCCGCAAGAAGTCATGACCGCCTTGGAGCGCCGCTTCGGACGCCCCACTTATCTCAGTAGAAGCGAGATAGAAAACATCGAGAAGCTTCCTCCGATGTCAGAAGATGCAAGAGAGTTGGTGCGTTACGCCGGGGCAGTGTCTAATACCGTTAGCGTCGTAAAACAAATGAAGAGAAAAAGTTACCTGCACTCAAGTGATATTTCAAGCAGAATCATAGAAAAAATGTGTACATTGGTGCGTTTCAAATGGTACGAGTATCGAGCAAAGAAAGAAGATGAAGATGAGCCCATACTCCTAAGCCTCATGCAGTTCTTCAACGACATGGTGGATCAATTTGAGATGCACGAGTTCGTGGGATCCAGAACAAAGAAAGAAAGCATGAGGTTCCGAACGCGAAACGCGGGCTCTTGTGGCGTGCATACCACTCGAGCTGCTAGGAACCAAGAAAATGACACGTCAGAAGAAGATTCTGAAGGCGAACATGAGTGCAGGACGAAGTTAGCTTCCGTGTTTTCCTGTAAAGAAGATAACAGGAAGGAACGCGACAAGATTACCTGCCCGCTGTGTGGAGGCGAGCACACTCTTCTGAAGTGCAAGAAATTTAGTGAAGCATCAATCAAAGACAAGTGGGAGCAAGCCAAAAAGTCTGGGTTGTGCTACAAGTGCCTAGAAGGAAGGCATCGGAGCTTCAGCTGCAAAGCGAAGCCATGTGGCAAGTGCAAGAAGGGTCATCATTTGCTGTTGCATTATGAAGAAGCAACGAAGCCGACGACTCAAGAAATGACCACCCAAACGATGGCTTCTACGGTCAACGCGACGCGAGCGGGAGCAAAGGCGTATCTGAAGATTGTTCCGGTCGAACTAACGGGGCCAAAGGGAAACGTCTGCGTCTACGCTCTTATGGACGAAGGCTCTACGGTCACGCTAATAGAAGACTCAATAGTCGAGAAGATCGGGGCACGAGGGCCAGAAGAGGAGCTGCGCATAGAAGGCGTAGGCGGCCACCACATGGACCAGAAGTCCCAGAAGATCGACCTCAAAATCCGCGGGATGTTTGTCCGTAATGTCGAGAAGTTGTCCGGGTATTCTGTGAAGAATCTGCACTTGACACCTCAGGAAGTCAATGAAAAGGACTTGAAAGGTTGCGAGCACCTGGAAGAGATACAGGACCAGTTGAAGTACCCCAATGCCAAGCCGTCGGTGCACATTGGTCAAGACAACTGGCATCTCATCACCTCGCAGGAAGTCAAGCATGGCCACCGAAGTAAGCCAGTTGCATCGAGAACGCAGCTGGGATGGGTGCTACATGGAGTGCGGTCAAGCAGCAGTGCTCCAGTCAAGGTCGTCAATCACCTTGTCATACAACCCAGCTTCAAAGACGATCACAGGGAATGGCGATGGGCGCCCACGAAGCGCATTGACGTGGACGACGCCATGCGAGACGCGCCCAAGGACTCCAGCAAGGAACATCGGTGGTTCGCGGGGCCGTCATTCCTCGATAAAGGCCGAGAAGGGTGGCCACAAGATGAAGAAGATCTCCTCAAGGACACAGGGAAAGAAAAGGCAAGCGCCGTCATGTTGAGCTTGAGGAGAGTTGCACCCACCGCCGTCCCTGGGCCAGGGAGATTTGCGACGGTAATTTTGCCGCAAGTTGTGGGCGCTTTCAAGAGAAGCATCGCCCACAGGACACCCAGTACTAGAAGTACTACGAAGGAGGAACGTGACCCGGCTTGGAATAAGTCATAATAGCTTAGTCTCCACAGGGAAAGCCCGGTTAAGTAGTTGTCAGTCGCTTTGACCGAACTACGAGACGCCCCGTAGAAAAAAAAAAAGCCCAAAGCCCTTTTTTACTGCGAGCAGCGGCGCAAGCAACACGTGTACACAAGATTGAAATAAAGAAGAATTGTTGCCTCGGTAATTGACCTGGTTTTATTGGTTGAATCCTCAACAGCAATCCTAACTCTGCTACCTTAGGATGACTCACCCACAGAACCCGAAGTGGTCTTAGTGTCATTGGTTTGATAGTCCATCCCTATTTGCTTGAGGCAACGTGTAGCAAGAAATGGTGCACTAGCCGTACCATATGTGACGGTATTCAATTTATAAATCTTGACAGGGTCGCATGCATTATCACGCCAAAGAACCTGTTGCAGGTACCTATCGGATGGGTGGACGTATATACATCTATTCATCTTCGCAACACCAGCTGACAAGACGAACTTTAGTTGTCGAAACCGTAGAAGTATAGATATAAGATCGTCCTGCACTGTTGGACCCACCATCTGCACGTCATTGAAGGATACTCCTGAAGAAGTAGCACAGCTTGCATTAAAAACTACACGGAGCTTGGTAGTTGTGCTACTCTCACGCAGTACTCCGTGGTGTGGTATGAAATATCCACTGGGACTGTCATTATCCTTTTTTTCGGTTATATGTCCTAAAGTCTCATATTCAGACATGAAGTCACGATATAACTTACTGAACTCGTGCTTGGACTTCAGTCTGCGTTCTAGGGAATATAGACATTTAGTAGCCCTTTGGAAAGATTCTCCTAAAATAGAAGGGTTTTGCTTAACAGGAATACGAACACAAAAATTACCGTTCTCTAAACGTATCGTATTCTTGACAAAATGCTCCTCACACAACTTCTCCTCGGGTAAATAATGTGAGGATTGTGAATTAATCTCTACCAGATTCTAGAATTTTTCTAAATTGGTGCAAAATTTTATTTAAATCACCGTTACTAGAGGAATCTGTTTGAGTAAAATTACATGAAATATTATTGGTCATAAATTAACCATTATTATAGGTAACAGGGCCAGAAACAATCCAGCCTAACAACGTTTCACACAACACTGGCTTGCCAACTCCTAGTCTAATTCTCTGTGAACCAACCAAGTCCCAGAATAGATCCGCTCCTATTAAGACGTCAACTTCTGAAGGCTTGTAAAAAGTGGGGTCAGCTAAACAGATATTATCTGGTATATTCAGGTCAGAAATGTCGACTTCACGACAGGGCACAACAGTCGTTAATGATGGCAAAACAAAACAAGGTAACTGTATTGTGGGCAACTTAACAGGCTTACGTTGACTGATACGGGTACATTTTTCACTACTGCTCGACTTATTTTCGTTGTTATATTTACATAACAGCTCCTGGGACCTAGACAGTGCTTTATAATATTGTGAATCAAATTCAGTACGCTCAGAGAATTGAGTTTTAACATCTTCTACCAGACATTCTAATCACAACTGTACCTCATCGTAATGCTCATACAAAGACTCGATTCTTCCAATTCGTAACTGCAACTCCTTGACCTCACAACTGGTTAACTCCTTGTCACTGGATGCATCAAAGTAATTTATGAATGCAGTTAAGCGTCCCTTGATACTTCCTCGTTTTTTGACTAGTTCTCTTTCTTCGGACATACTGGGAATCGAATATAGTCAACAATTTAAATGCCTTAACTATGGTTAAATGCCTAGGTACTACCTGAACGAGTGTTGGGTGATGATATTTTAACTAAAATATTCTTAACACCGTAGATTTGCTTGAAGTCCTTTGTTCACAGTCACGTTGCCGGCAGTATAACCTCCTCGGCAAAACTCCACGGTAATTGTTATCCAAATCCACTGATTTTAGCAAATCTTCATGTGTTTACCAATCCGGCTCGGTATGGACCAATATGTTGGGGAATTTTAGGTTACTCTTCAAGGAAACTCCAAAATAGCAGATATTTTGTCAAACATGTATTGTCTCGATGACGAACAAATAAATGGAAGGGTCTAAAGACAAGAAATTACAAAAATACTTACATCTAATTACAACTAATTAACACGCAACGTTGATTTGCTCATTCTAAACGAGCAGGCGTAGACTCGAACAAAATAAAGAAACTAACAATCACAAGAATTCACACTTCAAACTTATTGACACTTGAAACGTTGTCACCACTACTTTCTATTTTGTGCCTAGAGGTAGAAAAAAACGATTGATTGATAATTTTCCCACTGAATTTTCAATTGTGAACTGATTCTGTTGAAATTAAGTAAATTGAAAAGTGAATAAAACCTGTTTAATAAAAATTGGACCGACGAAATAGCGAACCATAAAGCAAAAAATAAAAATATAACCTTTTAGTATAGCATGTTGGTAATTTTTTTATTATAAAGGTTTTTTGCTAAGGCTCAAAGCATACTGAGACAGAGAGAAAGCAAATTGCTTATGTACATAGCATATTGACCCCTATCTACTCAACGTAATTCACACAATACTTTCTGCCATTGTTTCTGCCCAATTAAAATAACGATCGCATTTGAAAATTCGAAGGTCGAATACACGTGACTTTTTTAATATGACAGAAACCCATGCTGTGGACTAGGTGTCACACACACACATTGGCATTAGGATGTCGATGACGCTGTCACATTAACATCACGCTGACGCGATTCCATAAGTTTTCCCCTACCAAAACTCACTCACCGCGGCTAAAGAAGTTTTCACTTCAAAAATCAGGCATATATTTAATTTTTTTATTTATATTTTACATATATTTAATTTTTCCTAAGAAGACCCTACCTTTTCATAAGAGGGTTCCGGGTGGACTTTTAAGAGGTCACGGGGTTCCTTCCACGTGCTGATGGTGATATTGGGGTGGTTTTAGTGAGATAAAAATCCAATACTGCCTTTTCTTTTTTTTATTTATTGTAAGGCTCGCGAAAACACCAGGGCCAACCCTGGTGTTTTCTTCAAAAGTCCAGGCGCCTTTTGAAGGTTTCCCGCCGAAAACAAAAAAAAGGACTCATAAAGCTTGTGTCGACTTTGCAAGAACTTCATGTCGTGTTGCAATGCCTGCAGACTGACCTGTACTTATACTTACTTATTTATAATCTCTAATAAATAATTTTCTAATACGCCTAAATATTTTCTAAATCGTTTTCAGATTTAATTCTTAATGTTTGTTTTTTTGTTGATTTATGAACTTTAAGTATAATGGGGTTGACGTATCCATGTGGATAAAACCCCTTATTTATAAAGAATAAAAAATAAAATAAACGAATACTATGAACTTTATGCCAGTAGCTCGTGTGAAAGCCAGAAATTATACAAACAAGACCGGCCAAGTGCGAGCCGGACTCACGCACGAAGAGCTCTTACCATTATCGCAAAAAACGGATAAAAAAATCACGTTTGTTGTATGGGAGCCCCACTTAAATATTAATTTTATTCTGTTTTAGTATTTGTTGCACCTTTAGAGATTACTACAACCAAACAAATGGCTTACCTGTCTATAGTAGTTTATATTTCGATATGCAAAAGGATTATTTTTATGGACGCCTAAATGTCGCCGTCTACATATTTTGTTGTAAGTCAATGTTCCCAATAGTATCAAACCCATGACACCAATTTCCGTTAGTAACTTTCCATCAAACTTTCACCCTCAAATCTGATCGAATGTTTCAACGATCAGTGGCGGGCGGGTGATCAGTGCGAGTGCCTCAATCACGAGCCATGTCCGCGCAAATGATTGATCACACTAATGAGACAAAGGCCCGGTAACACTGCCCGATATACCGGCCAATGGTAAACACCAATTATAGAATTGCGATGTATTATGGAGCGTATTGTTAAGGATAAGCCCTCGGTGACCATTCAAACTATTCATACGATCATATAATAAGACGTTTCGGTGAATTTGACAGATTTAGTCATATATGAAGCTAAGCTTTCCTTTGTATGGTATAACTTTAAGTATTGATATCACGCGTGAGATATGCGAAAGGATAGGCAGTGGTATATATATATTTAAAATGCCATGACAGACCGTGAATCCATCAATTCAGGCACAGATTCAGAATATAAATAAAAACAAACGTTTATTTCAGACTTTCTGTCCATAGGTACAATGAAAATACGAGATATACAAAAAACAGTACATACAATAAACAATGCAACGAAAAAATAAATAACACAGTTACAACACACAATAAGGATACAAACAATAAAATGACAACACAGAAGAAGCAACAAATTAGCATTGACCAGGAGGTTCCTCCTCTTCACTGCTCACAGGGCAGTGTCCAGTGGCGCACCAGTGAAGAGTCCCACCCGTCCGCGAACACGCTTAGTATGCTGTTATTGCTGGACCTAGCACGACGCAGCAGCGGCGCACATTGTTTCCTTATTAGGGCATGAAAGCCATCCGTGTGCGCTTCTGCAAACACTGTCGACGCGCTGCAGAATCGTGGTAGCCATAGCAAGTACCCTAAATGCGAAAAATGCTAATGCGATAAACTGCAACAGAAAAATTCCAGATGGTAAACCTAATAACCTTTTGCCCAGATCGGAACCACATACTTGGCTTGCGACCGCTAGAAATGCGTTAATTTTGTGAAAGTTGGATCAGATCTATTGCTCTAGAAACTAAGCAAAAGAATAATAGCCGCGGGTTTAAAGAAGAAATAACAAAGAAATAATGAAAAAGTGTTTAATTGTCACAAAACTATATTCATAATATGATTTGCTAAACCCTTAACAAAAGAGTAATACTTAAATTATGTTATTAAAGACGAAAAATATACAAAACAATTTAAAATATATACTGCCTACAGTTTGTATAAAACATAAAAGAAATAAGGTGTAAAAGATGCCAGGCAGAAGCATGTCGTGATTGTGGAAAAAGGCTTCCACTCAGCATAATGGTGTGCCGTGGGGGACCCACAGCACGGCGCTGATTTTCAGTGGTCACCTAGGACGTGACGTACGGAAACCAAATCTGTTATGTAAGTAAAAATATATACAAAGAACTTACATCTATACTCCTTTTTATCTTAAAGATCGTTTTCAGTTACTCTGTGACACCCATTCTAAGTCTCAAGGACTTCGAAAAATTTAAAATTGAGTGTTCGTATGCATTCCACTTCCTTCTTTCACAAATCTTTTACGATTCAAGCTATTCGGTTGTGGAATGTATTACCTACGTTTATTACGTTTTACTATATTTTTTTTTGTCTTTTCTTTTATCTGTCATATATTCGATATTTATTAGTATATTAGATATGTAGTATAGTATGTATGTATTTTATGTAATTATGTATAAGTAAGTAATATTATTTATGATCAAGTGTACACTGACAGCCCTAAATTCTTCTTCTATAGTTCACACATTACATTCCATCCAAAGGTTGTCTGTAAGAGATAAGACCGCCCATTGTACACTTTGTTTTTGAAAATATTTGCTCTGTACGTTTTTCTATGTGGTGTACAATAAAGTATTATAAAAGTAAGTAAATAGTGTAAGTAGTATATATAATACAATAAATACATCAACAAAGTTAAGCGCTTGCAAGTTTATACATGCTTTAGAAACAGAAAAGGCAAATATCGTGAGAAAACTTCCTTATCAGAATTAAATATTCACTAGGCCCGTGTATATATAAATCTATTTCCTTTCATAGAGGTGGCAGTGTGGATATTTTAGAAATTTTCAGTATTTTAAATAAATTTCACAAAGTTAAAATACTAAAATGTACGCTACCTGACCACATAAACACTTCACCGTACGCCAGTGCACACTGCAGTTAATTATGTTTACAGACAAAAAGACTGATTAGCATATACTGTGTTTGTCCGTGTAGTAATTAGCTAATGCACGCGTCAGTCAAATGTCCTCCTTAGGTAATTGTAGAACAATAACAACACGAATTAATGTGTTTTGAATACAAATGAAACATACAATAGTATGATGGGTGTATGGTCTTTTTACGAAACTGTAAGGCAAGCTTTGACACAAAAAACCACTTTCACTCTCATAGCGCTCGCTATATCGAAAATAAAAGCTGAAACAGGTAACACAATACCAATCGTGTTAAACGTAGGATTCCTTTTAAAGTAATCTTACACTAAGTGTATAACGTCACCGGTTCGTTGGTACACGAGAGTGCCTCCATATTGACGCAGCTGAGAGAGAACAGTTTTTTTGTTATGCTTAATATAAATACTGCAAATATAGTACAGAGCAGATGAGAATGTTGGTGGTATATTTTGCCGAAACTTTGAGAGCCGATAAAAAACGCTACGGTCGAAATGTTGTAGCGTTGCTACGAAGTTAGTAGAGCTCAAAGCTTTTCGTAGGCTGCGGGCTACGAGAAAGATTACGAAAAACGAGTAACGGGACTTACGTAAATAAAAGATCCACAAATTATAGAGCACCTTGAAAACATATAAAAATTTGAATCAGCTGGCAATCACGTATTTGATAATTTTGTCACAGTAGTAGATAAAGGTTATTTGTTTCCTTATTTTTAGGGTTCCGTACGCAAAGGGTAAAAACGGGACCCTATTACTAAGACTCCGCGATCCGTCTGTCTGTCTGTCTTTCTGTCTGTCACCAGGCTGTATTTCATGAACCGTGATAGCTAGACAGTTGCAATTTTCACAGATAATGTATTTCTGTTGGCGATATAACAACAAATACTAAAAACAGAATAAAATAAATATTTAAGTGAGGCTCCCATACAACGAACGTGATATTTTTGCCATTTTTTGCGATAATGGTACGGAACCCTTCGCGCGCGAGTCCGACACGCACTTGGCCGGGTTTTTTGAAACTTCACTAAATACGTTATATACGACAATTACACGCCTTGTTGTTTCATGACGTGCAAGCGACATTCAACCTTACACACAACATTTAATTTCTCTGAGTACATTCAGGTCAACCTAAAATAATATACAAAACTTACGGCTAAATTAATATTCATTTATCGCAGATCAACAAAACCATTACTTACTCACAACACTGGGATAATGACAACGGTATTACCATCAAATTAATCCGAACACTGCTGATTGGGGTGAGCGAGCCTCAACACTACGCAATAATAGGTATGTATTGTTATAATAATAGCGGTGATTGAACGATTGTTGTTGTGTGGACGGCGCAGTTTATTGTGATGGCTATAAAATTAATCAGGACATAGTACTAAATTACTAAGCCAATATTTAGTATACCCTTCAGTAGCTGATTTTAAAATGAGAATCACGTCTAAACGGCTAGTCGTAATTTTTTGGCAAAAATTTTTTTTTTTTTTTTCGATTTCTTGACATTTTATTCAAGAAATACATATACATTTTATTATATTATTTGGGTCCGAGTGCTCACGCTTTGTTTAAAGATCTCTCCAAACGCCTAGTTGACACTTCGCGGGACCCAAGGGCTGGCTTTTACCTTGGCCAGAGATTAAGCATTGCCATTCAACGTGGCAATGCTGCCAGCCTTTTGGGTACATTACCAGTGGACAACGATGTGGAGGAGTTTTTTGACGCCATATTTTAGTTAAGTATATTTTTAGGTTTAGGTAGTGAGTAGTTTTTGGTTTAAATGTATATATTTGCAGTCTTAGTTAATTAAGTATTTTTTAACACCCTTGCTCGTAAAGCTGATGTAATTCCACCGGTTTTAAATATGTAAAGCGGGTCATAAAAAACGCGTGTGTTACCAAAGCAAATAGTTAAGTTATAGTCCATACAAATTCCATAACAGTATTATTTGCCATTTCAAATATGGAACTGATCGCCGCCGCACGACTCCAGCTAGTCAGCAGTAAATAAAATAAAAATAAATAAAAATCTTTATTTATACAAAAACCTTCAACAATGAAGGTTTTTGTTTATACAAAAACCATAAAAATCTTTATTTATACAAAAACCTTCAACAATGAAGGTTTTTGTTTATACAAAAACCATAAAAATCTTTATTTATACAAAAACCTTCAACAATGAAGGTTTTTGTATAAATAAAGATTTTTATTTATTTTTATTTTATTTACTGCTGACTAGCTGGAGTCGTGCGGCGGCGATCAGTTCCATATTTGAAATGGCAAATTATACTGTTATGGAATTTGTATGGACTATAACTTAACTATTTGCTTTGGTAACACACGCGTTTTTTATGACCCGCTTTACATATTTAAAACCGGTGGAATTACGTCAGCTACATTACTTGCTGATTCGGGAGCTGATATATTGACTTTAAAGCGGCATGGCGGGTGGCGTTCTAACTCAGTAGCAGAATCTTATGTAGAAGATTCCATCCAAAACAAAGCAAATATAAGTGCCAAAATAACTCAGGCAATAAATTTGGAGCCACAAACGAAGAAGTTTTGCCCTGAGCCGCGCCCCTCTACTTCTACTGATGATACTTTTTTATTTACAACTAATGACGAATTACAATGCTCTTCTGCCGCCTTTCAAGAAGTTTCGTCGTCTCCAACATTTACCCTAACACAAAACAATGACATGAACAGTAATAATAATAATAACATAATTAAAAAACCAACTACAACTACGTATCATTTTAATAATTGTAACTTCACTAACTGTTTCAATAATTAAAAATGAACAAAATATTATTTTTTTCTGTTTCCTCGCAAATGTGTTAAAAAACGTCGTACGATATACGTGCGTATTGGTTATAACATGCTCGGCTCAATTACGCCCTCGCCTTCGGCTCGGGCTGAAATTCCGCCTCGCGTGTTATAACCATCTTAACGCACTAATATCGTAATGTACTATTATACACGGTATAATGTCAAATAATTGAATAAAATGTCAAAATATATGTTAGATTAGACCATTTTCTTATCAATTTGATCTAAGAAACAAAAAAAATCGTATAACATAGTGTAATTCGTTTGTAAAGTTATTTCTAACATGGACAAAAAAACGACAATGCACCATAACCGCCGGAAGTATTTTAATAAAATTGTCACCATCTCATACAATTTAATATCTACATATTCGATATAAGCATTTTTATTTATTCATAGTATAATAAGGAAAGTACAAAAAGCTACTGAATTTTGGGTCGCGCGGGTGTGAAACGAGTGCGCGTTTGGTTCCCTCAAGGTCGTTGTCGCCATAACGTATTATCAGAGGCACCCATCCATAGACCAACCTCGGCAAGTATTACCTATGAAATCGGCCCGTGCGGCTTTTATTAGTTAGTCACTTGTTTCTCAATAACATGCAATTAAATTCGACAAAAATATTGGCATATCATACACCTCAGACTACATTTAAGAGAAGGCAAGTAGACGTTGGGTGACTTTAAGCTTTCTGATAAGGCCCATTGTGAGCGACCACGTCTCGGTCCCATAGATAGGATCACGGGCAACACACACTGGTCATAGACTTTTGACTTGAGACACTGCGGTAAATTGCACATGGGATGGTGAAATTCTTTACGTCCGGCACCATACGAAACAATGCACGGAGTTTCCGCAGGAGAACCAAAGTTACCGACATAGCCCGTAGATTTGCGAAACTTAAATGGCAGTTTGCAGGGTACATTTCTCGCAGAACTGGCCGATGGGGCTGAAACGTTCTGGAATGGCGACCGCGAACCGGACGATGATGCGTTGGAAGGCCTCCCACTAGGTGGACCGAAAACCTGATTAAGATTGCGGGAAGGAGCTGGATGCGAGAAGCACGGGATTGGTCAATGTGGTGACGCCTGGAGAAGGCCTATGTCCAGCAGTGGACGTCTTTCGGCTGAAATGATGATGAATGATGATAAGGTAGATGTTAGGTTAAACTATGTATCCCACTTCCATATATTAAAATAGTTAAGATTGTTATATGTGATGTTATTTTGTTGATATTTGATTAGTTTTGTGTCCGACCAATAGTGCTCTTTCATATAACGGAGTGAGAATCATGGCACGCGTTAGAACGAAGCGGATAGACTCTCTTCGAACAGTTTCCGCATTATAAGGGTCACCCACATATTAACTGAGCGAAGCGATAAGCGGAGCGAAAGAATGCGGTTACACTCATAATAGCGTGAATGTCCAACGTTTCACCCACCGATAATTCAGCGAGAAAATGAGTGTTACTGGTGGGAATAGTAGTTCTCAGCCCGATCTATCAACTTTCGGAACTTCTGATTATAATGAATATGTGTAACAATCCAAAATAAAAACTCAGGGGGATGATCTCTCGTACCAATTTAAGGTTTTTAAAAACACATTTTTAATTTCTGTTTTTAGTTTTTTTACCCTCTATCACTAAAAGTGAGCAAAGTCTATAGTAAGGTACCTAAAGGATTGACAAAATACCCATAATAACTTAATTTACACATTCGTGCTGTTTGTCGCTAAGAACTTCGGTTGTATGTGCCATATCTTGAAAATGCTGAACCGATTTTGATTAAACTTGACCATAAATTGAGAGATACTTAATCTAATAAAAAAAAGATCACGATCTTATAATTACTTTCGGAGAAATGCGTGGACAAGCATACATACAAACATATAAACAAACATACATACACTTATGAAATTTGGTACACGTGTTTAGAAGCTCATACAGAGTAACATAATATTTGAATATTGTGCAATACCAACATACATACATACGTATCGAATTGATTACCTCCGTTTTTTTGAAGTCGATAAAAAGGAAATTATGGGAATACTGAAAGAGTTTGGTAATTCTCAGACAGAATATATCAATACTATAAAAAAGATATCTCACCTATAAATGAACAACTTGTTGAAATGAAGACCAAAACGGACCAATTGACTATGGAACATCACATCTTTAGGTCGGAAATACAAAACCTAACAAGTACTGTCAATAAGAATTAGGAATAAATTAAATGTATTGAAAACGATGTAAAGGCTCTCCAAAGTAATAGTTTTTAAGCTGACATAGTCATAATCATTAGAATTAATATTTGTTTTGGGATATTTACCATGAGTCAAGATGATGTGCTCTTGGGTTTTAGCACCGTTACAAGCGCCATGATCACGAGAACAAAGAACCAAAGTACTTCATCATAGTCAGAACATCCTACATCAACACCTATTTATGGTCACCCCAGAACATTGTACTCGTGAGACCACATCCTCAAAAACTATCATAGATCATGTATGTACAAATTTACAGAGTAACACATTCCAGATGTCCGTAATTGAGTCCTCCATAGCTGATCACAAATAAACTTATCTTTAGCTAAACAGATCTAAAACCGAACGTACAAAAAATATATGAATGAAAAAATTATGTTAACTTATAGAAAGAAGGATATCAAAGAGATATTTGACACAAAACTATTTCATGAATATGAAGAACTGGAATCTCATATGTGACAAACTAAAATTGCAAAAAACAAAATAATGAAACCAGAAATGATAAATCCCCTTTGCAAAGAGTGGATAAATAAGGACCTCATAACATTATTAAACAAAAGGAACCAACTGTGGCACAGTTTAAAATAAACACACAGAGACGAACACTTGCATAAAGAATTCTTAAAACAAGGAAACCTCTGTAAACATCCAATTAGTTTAAAATCAATTCCACTATAAGGCTTTTACAAACTGTCAATGAAATATCCTTTAAAAATTTGGCAACTAAATAATAGACTATCAAATAATAAAACAGAATTGGCAGACCATGGGCATTTAAAAATCAATACCTCCAAAAGTCCAACCTGATACTCAAGAAATTTGCAAACTTTACCAGATTGTTTGCTACAATAGGTACTGAACGTGCAAATAAAATATTACAAAAATACCATAACAACGTTACTCAGACATTAATATATAATAAATATAAAAATAAATATAAAAATACTAATTTCTAAATGATTATAAAGAAACAAAACTATTCAATCTGGCCCAAACACAATAATACATGCATTTTTATTTGAAAAATCCTTACTAAAGATAACCATTCACAAATACCATTTACAACAACGATAGATTACAATAAACTCATGACAAGGCAGGACAATAACCTGTATTTAAGAAGGCATAGAACGAACTACGGAAAAAGGAGTATTCTATATGATGGGGCCCAACACTACAATGAATTACCTAAAATCATAAAACAAGCAAAATCTCTGTATGCATTTAAAATATTAGAATGTCACAATTTAAAGCATTTTTCATTAATAAGAGCTTAATCTTAAGTTAAATGGTACCAATTACTAATTAACATTGTAACACACACATACTTTGTTGTTTTTTTAATTGGTTGTTTATTGTTTAATTATGTTTATATAAATACATTTATAAAATAATAATAATAATGTAAATATTTAAACATGCGTGTTTGACACTAACTGCCTACTACATATATAATAGATTAATACATAAACAAACTCAAGTAATGATAATTAATTAATTCTATGTAGTTATATATCATAACATAACAATAACAAGTTAAAAATAAAAATTTACGAACACAATAATAAACAACCATCTAAGTACTTTAGATGCATTGAAACTATCACTGTGTCATGGGCCTTAATAAACATGTATTGTATCCCTCAGCTCATGTACACCTACCCGCAGTGGTGCTGCGCATACGACATAAGACGAAATAATATATACACAACTCGATAAGTAAAATGACATTAATAAATAATTGACTCAAAATATAATATGGACATTTTAATTTTAATAATGTATTAATTTTATTGAATATTAACTATGTAAATCAAATATACGTATTATAGTATAAAAACTTCGAATAAAAAGGTATACGTATAAACCAAATAAAAACAAATAGAAAGGGAAAAGATAACTAATATGTAGAATGAATGAATGTATAGATTAGGAAAGTATTGAGCGCTATTCCTCTCTCCTAGACACTGACTGTATCTAGAATGTTGCTGTGCCCGACAGGGCCCATAATTGTTTCTGTAACTTATATTTACCACCTGTATGTACATTATGGATGCAATAAATTGAATTTGAATTTGACATCGTGCACTTTTTTTCTACAACTACTGTTTTACTAAAACTGTTATGAAATACTGATATAATTTTGTCATAGTACTAACCCAATACGCCAATCGGCTTCATTTATAGTTAAGTTATAATATTGTATTTTCTCTGTGATTGATTGAGTAAACCTTTGGAGAAAATAAATATAACCGTCTGAACGTTTGCTTATACGCGTTCACCATACCAGAAATATGGCATTTTTAATGTCTTGCGCGCACGATGGCTGCCGAAGTAAGCCAACCGCGTGACGAGTTCGTTTCTGTCTAGTAAGACCCATCTATGACCAAATTTTGGCACCAGAAAAACAAGTGTCCACCTCAACCACCCATAAATAACTACATGAGTCAATGCCTACTTCCTAATTATTCGGTATCCTACAGCAAGCAGCCAAGCGACTATTTTCTTTATAAAAACATTTCCTGTGTCCTGGGTCATCATCATCTGCCTAGCCTTTTTCCCAACTATATTGGGGTCGGCTTCCAGTCTTACCGGATTTAGCTAAGTACCAGTGTTTTACATGGAGCGACTGCCTATCTGACCTCCACAACCCAGTAACTGGGTAATACGGTACGTCTTGGCAAGACTGGTGTCAGATCTCAAGCTTCTGACTACCTGTAACGACTGTCAAAGATCTTCAAATGACAGCCGGGACCAACGGCTTAACGTGCTTTCCGAGGCACGGAGGAAACTCGGTATATTGAAATGGTCACCCATCCACTGACCGACCTCGTCAAGCGTTGCTTAACCTTGATGATCGACCCGTGCGGCTGTTATTATTTAGCCACGAGCTCCTCTTCCTGTGTCCTGGGTGCATTTATTAAAAAAACTATCTGCTGCAGCCAACTACTCAGCCACTGGACCAATCTTGCTGTCGAACGGATTCGTCTTTGTTCTAACGAAAGCTATATATACTTAGACCGATAGCGCTAGGTTTTGAGGTTTCAAAAATATTAAAGTTGTTTGTGTTTTGCATATAGTTTCCGGACCATTTGCCCAACCTAATACCTAAGTTTGTGTCATCCTAGGTATTTGCATAGGTAGAAATTTAGGTATTTGTCTTTTCGACCAGTATTGGACGAAAAGAAAATTAGAGATGAAAATTTTACTTTCATGATAATAACGAAGTAGTAACTGATGTACATAAGCATTTTGTGTCATCTCTGTCCACGGGAATCCTAATACTTAACCAGTACCTAACACGTAGCCCAACTAGCTCTAAAAGAATATTATAATAGGTAAAATAGGTGTTACGCGTTTTTCAGTACTGATATCTGTTGTTTAAAATATTTTGTGTCGAATTCATCCACGGCTTTTATAGATATTTAATTTTTTTACTACAACAACTTGTAATATCCACAAAAGAAAATGCAAGTTATTAGAGTTTACGTACTTTTGATTATTATGGTATAACAAAACACTATTCATAATTTGTGTCATTTTTATCCACGATATCATATTATTTTTAAAAAAAACTAGACTTCTTCGCACGAAGGGCGAGCGCGTGTAAAAGCGCGGGCGCGGGCGCGGGCGGCGGGCGGGTGCCAGCCAGCCAGACGCGCGGCGCGTTTCTTTGTTTACATTCGGTATTTGTAAGTTGCAACAAAGAAGTGCGTGCGTTATTTATGATGTATTCGATTGATTAAGGCCCACTTGCACGAAAAACTTTCAGAATTGCTAACACGAGGTTCAATTGACAATATTGTATATCAAACTGTCAATTTAACCTAGTGTCAGCAACTAACTCTGATTTAAGTATTTTGCGCAAGTTAGTTATGAAGCTGTGAAAGACTTAAATGCAGGTATTGTAACTCATTAAGGCATGGTTTTCAACACAGCATTTTTTTGCATTGTTTATTATTTATTTTCAGCTGCAGGCATAAGTTGTTTTTTACAATTGTAGGTTTCATGTTACTAATTTTAATTGCTCTTTCAGTTTTGTTAAAATCACTCCAAGTATGATTTTTGCAATGTTACGATGTACAGATTTTAAGCATTTTTAATATAGCATTGTAACTACCGTTACAATGGGGTCATGAAAACTTTTGAAAGATTTTTTCTGTGAATATTATTGTATCTTATTGTACGATTCAAAATTATACATACAACATCTTTGATAAATATTATTGTAAGCATCAATTACAATGTGTGTCAATGTTACATTCGGATAAAAAGACAGGTTCCATAGTACAGGAAGTACCATGGAAGAGCTAATAAAACTCGTTTTTTAATAATTATTGTAATTCAATTAATATTCATTGAAGCGGCTGATGTGGCACAGCAGCGGTACCCTTACGGCTAATTAGTGACACGGGGGGACTTTAATGCTCACCACCAGGAGTGGCTCTTCCCATACCAGTGCATTGATCATGCTGGAGGAGACATGCGTAAGCTTTCGTTTGCGCTAATCAGCCATCTGGTTCAGGGGGCAACGGCAACGGGGGATGTTGATTCGCACACGGCCAATTGCTTGGAACTTCTGCTGAAAACCGATCCAGACCGATAGGTACTCTATGTCGATAACTTCACCTTGGGTAGTTCCGACCGCTGTCTGTTAAAGTCTGTGTCCGTCTACTCTTCGCCCAAGAGGCACACGGCGGGTTTGTAGGTATAAGTTGGCAGATTGGGATGGGATTCGATCTTTCTTCGCATGCTGTTCCCTCATCTTGCGCGGACGCCGTGACTGATGTGTTGCGTTGGAGAATTAAGTACTACATTCCGTTCTCTGACTTACCAATGTCTAGCAAAGGCCGGCCACGCAGACGCGCTTAAACATGAGGCTTATTTGGCATGGATCGACGCTCGAACGGTTAGTGCGAGTCACGTAAGTTAGAAAAGAAGGCCTTCAACAGCGCTGCCAAGTCCTGCAAGAAGGAGTTGCGAGGGGCTCGGTTCGGCCATATTGGCCGAATAGGGACATAACTAGCTTCTTAACCAGCAGGTAGTAAAGCGTTTTGGTTCCTGGGTAAGTCGGTTGAGTCGAACTTCTACCATCCCTCACTACGACCACTGCTAAAACTATCGACGAGTCGCTAGCCCACTTCGCTGAGGAGAAGGCAAACTTATTTGCCTCTCTATTTGAAGTTCGTAGGGTTCGTACTCTGCAACCTCGACTAAAACAAAGCTAGTGGACCGGACGGGATACTAGCACTTGTCTTTAAAACTTGTGCGCCCGAACTATCTTCGATCTTGACACGTCTATTTCGCCTTTCGTATGAAACTGGAAAAGTGCCGAATGCTTGGAAGTAAGCTAACGTACAGCCCGTGTCCCAGAAGGACAGTCCATCTAACCCGACCAATTACAGACCCATCTCTACGTGTGCTGGCATACCTAGAAGCTAAATACGGCTGCCGCCGATATCGTTCTACAGGGGATCTTCTACATTTACATCTTGAGTAAGACCATCGAGAGGCAAGGGGAGGCGCTTGCCGTCTCTCTCGACAACTCGAAAGCTTTCGATAGGGTCTGGCACGGAAGCCTTATTAGTAAGCTTCCTTCATCCGGTCTGCCTGGTAATAGTATGTGTGATTGGATTGCAGATTTCTTGAGGGATCGATCCATTCGAATGGTTATCGATGGCTGCTCGTCGGACCAATTGGATATGAATGGATCGCTCAAGGGTTGGTACTCTCAGCAACTTTATTTTAGCTGCACATGAATGATCTGCTAAAAACTTGGGTATGCAGACGACAGCACTGTTGCTGAGAGGTACTTGTCTATCCTTGTCCTTTGTGATGGTATGGTGGAGCGTTTCAGTTTATCCTTGAAGGCAGTCTCCAAATGGGGCGATGCCAATTTGGTCAGGTTTATGCCGCTAAAACCCAGGCATGTCTTTTTTCCGCTAAAATGACCCAATTCCACTCGGCTCCTTCCCTCGGAAGTGTAAACGTTGCGTTAATGGACCATTTTGAGCTACTTGGCATTACTTTTAACACGTTCCTCAATTTTGGACCATACATTGAGGCAAACGCTCAGTTAGCTGCCAAAAAGTTGGGGACCCTCGCAAAAGTGAGACGTTTATTCACGCCAGAACAGTTGCTCAAGTTTTATCAAGCGCAAGTTTGATTATGTATGGAGTACTGTTCTCATTTCTCGGACGGATCTGCCAAATACCAGCTTGACGCACTTAAGTTTATCAAAAAACGGGTCAAGAAGCTCATCGGAAATGAGGCACTGGTCGAGTGTGCAATGGAATTACATGATCTAATTCCACCTAGCCCATTACATCATCGGACTACAAGACGTACGGTGATTTGCTATCGATAGATGGTGGGGATCTCACCCATACGCACTAAACGTTTTGGGAATACTTTCATTGTGCGCACAGCTAAGAAGTGGCATTCCCTGCCGGAGTCTGTGTTGCCCGATAGGTACAAGTTGGAGTTTTTTGGAGTTTTTTGAATAGGTTACTTTTAGGTAAGCGTGCTTCATGTTCGACCACGTCATCGCTTAACATCAGGTGAGGTAGTGTTCAAGCGCGAGCATATCAAATATAAAAAATACGTTCCCCCATTGCAATGCATACTACGCAGTGGATAGTAGAACGATGGTAGATGATTAATTATTATTATTATAGCAGTGATGGCCCAGTGGTAACAGACGTGACTCACAAGTATGGTCGTGGGTTCGAAACCAGGCACGCGCTTTACTTTGTGTAAATTATTTCATCACCACTGCTCTCAAAACACAGAAGTAAAAAAAAAAACGAAGACATGTAACATCCATCAACCGACACTGGACGCGCGTGGTGGATTACGGCCCATTCCCTCTCCCAGATAGGAAGCCTAAACGCACAATGGACAAAATGGTAGTCTTAGTTCGGAAAAGGGGGACCATGTATCCTATCCTAATGCTTACCACGCCTATCGTTTGCAATTACTTCTTCACATTTTTTTCTAATCATTCTCCTTTCTCACATGTCTGTAATATTGAATGAGTCTAAAAACATTACTATATATATACACTACCCTTAGTTTTTCTCCAAGGCTATTTATGCTGATACGATTATATTCAAATGATGAACTAAAAACCTATTCTCGATGTCAACACCATCTTTCTTAACAATGATAACATTTAAAGTAAGTGATTATATTTGAGAATAAAAACATTGTAACTTAAAATTACAATTATGGTTAAAATAACACATCACACATCATCAGGCCTATTAATGTTCCCACTGCTGGGACACAGGCCTCCTCTCTGTGAGAGGGAATGGGCCATTATCCACCACGCGGACCCAGTGCGGGTTGGTGGATTTCACATGTCTTCGAATTTTTGGTTCTAGGACATGCCGGTTTCCTCACGATGTTTTCCTTCACCGTTTTGAAAGCAGTGGTGATGCAATAATTTACACAAAGTAAAGCGCCTGTCTGGGCTCGAACCCACAACCTACAACTTGTAAGTCGCGGCCGATACCACTGGGCGACCACCGCTCTTGTATTAAAATATAAATAGTCCAAAATTTAAAATGTATTATTACATTGTATGTCATTTTAAAATGAATTTAACACAAAGAAACCGTTGTTACCCAAACTTTTGTGTATTGGAACTTGATTTACAAGTATACTTTGGTAGAAACATTTTTCATTTTTAATTACAATGAATTTATTTTATTTTACAAAACTAGTTCTTATTGGCACAGAAATACGGTGAAAAGGCAGAAATAAAGTTCTGTTCTTGCTGATTTCATCTATACTCTAATATTATAAAGAGGAAAGATTTTTTGTTTGTTTGTTTGTTTTTACCGAATAGGCTCCGAAACTACAGGACCAATTTACAAAATTCTTTCACTAATAGAAAGCTACATTATTCCTGAGTGACATAGGCTATATTTTTATCCCAATAACGGGTCCTGTGTGGTGGTCCACGGGAGTGAAGCCGCGGGCAACAGCTAGTATGACATAAAGTTGTAACCCAATGTGTAACTAAAGATACAATGTTATTCATATTGGGTGTCGATATGTGGTCTCATACTAGACGTTAATACAGTGATTGTTAAAGAAAGAGGATTATTGAAGTTCATAAAATCGAACATTGTAAGGGATGACGGAAAAGCAGACTGTTTTAAGGAGCGCGCTGTAATAAAACTAAACTTAATCACTATCACCACACAACAAAAATATCTAGAATTTTTTGCTTCGTGTATATTTTGTATTGCTGACTGTACACTGCCTACTCGAAGCGGGGCGCGGGATATCGAGAAGCCGTATAACAATAAATTGTAGTTCTAAAAACTAAAAAACACGCTTTAATGGTAAGGATAATGGGACAAACTGTTTAAATTATTGCATTGTCATCGGTCCTTGATAAGTGTGCAAAGTTTCAAATCAATCCAACGTTTTGAAGTGGGTGAAAATCACGTTCAAAGATTCCGTTACATTGATACATAGATACATACATACCAAGCTAATAAAAGCGTGTTAAAAAAGCGGTAGGTAGGTACGCCGATACCTAGCTACCTACCTACCGCTTTTTTGTTATACGGCTAATTTGAATCTGAAAGCTATATAGGTAGGTATGCCGATACCTACCTACCTACCGCTTTCAGGTTCAAATTCGAAGCGAATCGAAGGGTCAATCTAATATAATATTTACCATATTGACCGTCTTCTTAGCATTGAAAATTGACATTCGTAGGCAATGAGAATGCAGACACGCGCGCTTTGTACATAATTCGCACGTCATTATTTTCATCTCTATAGGTTACCTACACATTTGTTTATTACGTGGTGGAGATAAGAGTCAATAATTACTCAATATGATAGTTATGTTATTTATATAGGAAGCCTTCGCATCTAAAAAGAAATCGTACCGAACGAACATGATTGTGTGCGTGCGTAATGCCGCCTGAACGCGTCCGCCCGCTTCGACTGCCTGCTTCGACCGCAACCATTGTTTTTGTGTTTTATTCATTTAAATACTTATCGTGCATGAAAATGACACAAATTTACACTGTCGATTTTTCATGCATTTATGATATTGATTATGTGAACTCTAATAATTATAATATTTTTTTGAAGCGTTTGTAGCTTGGAAAAACAAAACAATTGAAAATCTTAAAATTGCGTGCCCTAATTTGGCACAAATTTAAATAATAGGCATATGTAAGTGATCTGAGAAGGGAAATAGTTATTTCATAAACTTTAATTTTTTTTTCGCACTGTTTTTACATACTGACCCCATTTCAGTTTGCACTGGGCAAATATGACACAAATTGGGTTTGCACACTCCACAGGCTATCCTAGATATGATACCATAATTATTTTAAACTTTAATTTTTTTTTGCCAGTTTTGATTTGAATAAAAATTATCAACCACAAATCATCGAATTACTGAAAATGCAAGTAACAGATGTGAAACAAAACGCAATAATAAGCTACATAGGTACGACTTTATCCATAGGCAAAAAATCAGAAACTTTAGAATTTTTTAAACTTATGACATCAAAATTGGCCAGCGCTATCGGTCTAACTGTAGGAGACACGATATAACATGAAATACACATCAAAAACATAACGGAACACGATGAAAACGTGGCAGGAATAAATTACGAATTACGACTTACCAATTATGTCATAAAAGTGATAGGCCTAATTAGTTTTATGAAATGTTGTGAAATTTTACGGACGTGTATATATGGTGTCGTTAATATGTGACAAGGACAGTATTTCTAATAAAATGTAAGTAAACAGGTGACAAGGCCACAATAAGGTGTAACACGTTTCATAATCCTGGCAATAACTGCGTTTATGGGACTGGCAACATGGCGTTTATTTTCTGGTGTCGCAATACTATGAGTTCAGTATGATATACAGACTGGTCCATTTAAGAAAGTACAATAAGAAATTTAGATTAAGAAAGAGTTTTGAAAAACTGTCTCGTTGTTAAGGGGTACGATTCATGGATTGGCCAAAGTGTTATTCATCTGGCATTTCTCAGTACCAGCCTGGAATAAGGATTTCTGCCCGGTTGATAGCAATAGGCTCGAGTTGTAATTTTGTTTCTTGATTTTGTTAATTCAGAAGCTGCTTTAGGGCGAGTATATACAGTTCACTCCAACAATAGCGAATCCTATTAATTGCGTCTGTTGCTGCATCTGTTCGAGACCCCACTTCTTTCACCTTTCTCAAAATATTTGGTGGTGTAGATCATGGAAAATTTCAAGCATCATGTAGAGCATTCACTTGCGTGAAGGTGACCAACACTGGGACAATACACTTGTGGAGTCCTTTGTCAGCGATAGTTCCAAACATTGCAGTGATGTTGGTGTTCTGTAGTGTTTCAGATCCTTTGACGTTATGGGAAATATATAGACCATGTCTATGTGAAGACTTCTTACGCCTTCTAAGGCGCAATTCAGAGCGGGAAACTAATATAACAGACGAAAGGGTGTTAGATTTGTTATATTCAAGATATGGTTTTTTTTCAATTCTCTTTGAGTCTCACAGTTCTCCAAAGTGTATTTTATAATGAAGGGAAGCTATTTTTCTTAGACGCCCCAGGCGGCACTGGAAAGACCTACCCAACAAAATCAATTCTTGCTGAAAGCAGACGACAAGGGAAAACTGCGTTGGCGGTGGCTTCTCCGGGCATCGCAGCCACATAATTCCCCGGTGGTAAAATGGCCCTCACAAGGTTTAAATCCAAATCGATTTAGACAGCAACAAAACGCCGACATGTTCGCTAATACGAAATTGTGATAAATCAAGAGTGATTTAGGATTGTTGTGATAACTCTTGGGATAATTATCTATGATTAGTCTTCTCCTTTCTCTGTGATATTTTTGTTATTTATTAATATGTTATGTATTATTGTATGTATGTATTTTATGTTATTATGTCTAATTATTATTATGTAAGATATATTGTACACTGACAACCCTAAATTCCATTCCTCTCGTTCAGTCCATCCAAAGGTTGTCTGTAAGAGATTGCCCTGTGCGATAAGACCGCCCATTGTACACTTGCTTTTATGATTATTTGTCCTGTATATATATTTTTGTGGTGTACAATAAAGAATATAATAAATAAATAAATGGACAATGGCAAATAAGATACCCTTCCTGTCATAAGTCGTGGAACTAACCGATAAGATCAAAGCTTCGCTGAAGCATTATTTTCTAAGGCCTCGAATAGAAAAGTTGCGATTAACAATTTACTTGTGAGCTCAGCTTTCACACGCCCAAGAATTGTCAGATGTTTCGTTAAAAGTTGGAGAACGTATATTCCCTGAGGAACACGGTCAGGTTACCCTGCCCGATATACTTTGCAGAGTCGTTTCCTCCAGCGACGAACTTATAAGTTCAGTATTCGTAGACCTGTCAAGTATGACGGATCAAGAAAATTCTTGGTTGTGTGAATGCGATATACTAGCAAGAAACGGTCAAACCGCTGCAATGAATGAAAATAGTACATTGTGATACAAGGGTGGAAAGTAGGTTATTTGCAAACGAGCTGTGTTATTGCTGACACGAGTTTGCAATAACCTACACACCCGTGTATCACACGACGTTTTTTAATACAGTTGTGGGAAATAGTAAAAACAAATCAAAGAATTAGATTTGTATACTAAAAGAAAAAAACTAAGACAATGGCGCGTTTTTGCAACTGGTTTTTTTTTTACAACGGAAACAGCCTATACAGCCTATTCGATTTATGACAAATGTTGATGTGAAAATAATTAAATTAAAACTGGTAATTAAATATATTAAACAACAATTTAAAAGACTTTTGAGCATTCCATGCAAAAATGTACGGACTCATTAATTTTTCCTCGTATAAAATCTATCCCATTTTATTCTATGTATGAAAACTCTTTGCTACTAAACTTTTTTAAATTGACTTATAAATTTAAAACTCAACTGCAAACATAATGATCGAGCTCGTAAACAAAAGTCACGACCGCGTAACAGAAAGATGCCAATGCAAAAGATTTAATTTTCGAATCATAGTTATAGCCTCTGAAAGTACGCCATGTTGAACAACTGTATTGAAAAAAAAATAGAAGAAGTTGTCGTGGATGATGTGATATGGACATCTTTTAACAGTGTGTGTTTTTATCTGCCCAACTGAGTTTAACTCACTAAGAGTTCTTCCTTCACACAAAATCAAATTTAAAGCCAGCGTTCCGATAATGCTTCTCAGAAATCTAACTCCACCCAAGCTGTGCAATGGAACCCTTTTTTTTTTTTTCAAAATCCTCATTGGATGTCCTCCTCCCTGGAGTGGCGGAGGGGTCTGTCAGACTCCTACTGAATAAAAACCACCTCGGTGTTCCATCTCACACCTACGCTGGGGGTCGCGGGAACAACGATACTATTGCCGGCCCGCCTTTGCGGGTCTCGATCTCGAGTTGGGGGGGGAGTGAGGTGTTAGACTTCCCCCGCGACGTCTAAGAGGGGCGCGCGTGGAACACAACGCGCCGCCACCTCGGGTCCTGATGTGTGGCGACGGACGTCTCCGAGTCCGTCACCCCTGGACCCATTTAGGGGGGCTGGAAGAGGGCGTTGTCCGCCTTCCGCCGACGCCCGGCGCGTCTGCTGCGGATTGGGTGAGCGGATGAAATCTCCCTCTCCCTCTCCACAGCCTCCTTCTGCGAGACGACTGTTTCGCAGAAGGATACCACCGCGTTCCAGGACTCCTCGCTGCCGACTATAGACTCTACTACGGCCGGCAGTGACAGGTCACTGCCTACTTCTGAGATGAGGGCACGGCGTGGCTCCTCCCAAGCGGCACACTCTGCCAGCGTATGCCGCGCCGTGTCCTCCCGGCAGTCGACGCAGTGGTGACACCGGGCGTCCGGCTCCCTGTTTATGCGACACAGGTACTTCCCGAAGCAACCATGCCCCGAGAGCACCTGCGTCACCCGAAACGACAGGGAGCCGTGCTTCCTCCCGAGCCAGCGCTCGAGCACTGGCCGGACCGCCTCGATAGTGTGCAATGGAACCCGACTTAAGGTAACTGCTCTTCCAAGGAATATGATCGAATCCTAAATTCCCACTGAGTGTGACTCAGGCTAAACTGTTTTTATTCTGCGGATACCTCCATCCCCAAAAACTACCAGCGCACACAATTGCTGGTAGCCGTTTGCTTTGCATTGACCATAAACAAGAGTCAAGGGCAGACCCAATGGCCGCTGGTGTCAACCTAAGGTCTAATTGTTTTTCCTACGGCCAACTAAATTAATCACGTGTTAGTAATGCGGCTCATCTATTTATATTAGCCCCAGAGGAAAACAAATCAAAGTTATTTATAAATAATTTATTACTAAGTTAAACTTATCTGTCTGTGATGAGAGAAAAGAATATTTGTATTATGGTAACCAGTCCGTAGTAAACCGTGTTCCACTCGCGTGAAGTCGCGTGCATCAGCCAGTTGTAAATATACATAATTTTATTGAAAGTTGCTTCGATAAACAATGTTTTATTGCCTTCTGGGGATGTCTGTGTCAGGACAAATGTACAAATTTTACTGATAACATACCCTATATAAGGGGAAGGGCAAATCTGGAGGACAAACACTCGAAGTTTAATTGTTGCTACAAAATGGCTGTCAAGGTTAGTGTTACATATTCAACATTTAGTTCAATTTAACAATCGTTAAATAATTTTATTTATAGTGCAATTATGGTGAATTGACACTACGGTTCGTTACGTAGGGCTACAAAACTTTCAAACCGTAATTTTTTTTTTTCAAAGTCAAATTTGTATTTCTTGTTAGTGTTAAATTTTTGGTAATCTAGCGAACCTGGTGAATTATGTTTTCTGATAACCTGGAGGTCTCCCATGACCAGTGATCATGTGAGATGGTGGTACGGGCTAACTTTCCTAAGAATTAAAGTTATTATTTAATGGTGTTAAGGATTTTCCAGGCTAGTTTCGGATACAAACGAATTCATGATTAAAGATCATTAGTAGACCCCTCAGTGTGTTTGTGTATCCTCCTACCTTTGTGCCAGTTTTAATGGCATGTTAGCATTGCATGCCTTCTTTCTAACATATCTCTGGGCCGTTATCTCAATAGTAATCACCTTTTTACGCCATATTATTTTTTATTTTCGCACAATCCATCCATTCTCTGTTTATTCTTCTTCTGCCCTAGCAACCATCCAAATGTCAGACTTCATGTGTCTTGAATGTTCCTCATTCCTTCGTATCACATGCCTATTATGTACTATATATACTTTGACCACCGTTTTCCACACAGGTGTTACTCGCCGGTGTTGCTTACAGACTTCGGTGTGTTTCTTTAAAAACGTTATATTTATCGTGGGTGCATTTGCTAACTTGGTATAAACTCACATGCATAAGCAACCAGATCTGGAATCACTATGTAGTCAATATTTGTACCTTGCGGGAATCGAACCCGTGTCACGCAACATAACATTATTTTCTTTGTTTGTTTTTTTTTAATTTCGTACGACTTATTGTCGGGCCTACGTTGTCCCCCATATCCAAGTACTAATGCTGTAACATGGAAATATTGTAAACACAAAATTTTTAAAAGAGTAACCATGGAGTTTCTTGCCAGTTCTTCTCCATAGGAAACGACTAACCCGAACCGTGCACCTTTTGTCGAAGTATTATAAGTGCCCATGTAGGCCAAAAAAAAAATGATTTTGATTTTGATTTACGCAGCTGATCACTAAACTAATGCGCCAACCGTGTCGTTTGTGTTACTGCTTGTGTTTGAGTTTATTGTTACTAATCGTGTTTATCACTATCTATCTATTTATCTTTTCTCACTAATTATATTATATTGTTATTTACAGATCACGTACCTATTGCTGGCATTGGCTGTAGCTTGTTCATGTAAGTAACTTTACTTCATTAATTTTGTAGTTTTAACGCTTTTATGATAAAGTTAATTTGACTAAATCTTTAGTCTCTAGTAGGCAGTTACGGTCGAGTTTGCGACTTCGAAGTCGCTAACGTGACTGCTGCTAATTGCTAAGTTGGATAAAGTTGCTCTTTTGAAATTCTGAGTAGGAAAAATCAGGATGTGTGCCCAACTAAACGCACTAGACTCGCTTAATATGAGTCCTATTACATCAGTAATAGGTACGATACTCATCAGCTGCTCAAGCCCATACTTCTGAAGAATACATTAGTTTATTAAAAACACTAAAACTACATCGTATATTTTTTATTGCAGGTTCAGATGGCGGTATTGGTGACCGTAGTAAATTAGACCCAAAATTCGGACTCGGACTAACATCGCCGACTCAAGATAAGCCCGGGCCAAAAATAGAACCAATGGCCCTAACACGTCGGCTAGTTAGAGGTCCTGGATTTAAACCATGGCGTCCTAGCCCAAGAAAATTTTGGGGCCCAAGGATTTTACCAAATCGTCGAAGATTTAATTTCAATATCGGAGTCGGCCCTGGTAGACAACCTCATGTTGTTAGACGCCCAGTTGTCCCACCTCCAGATATTATATTTGTAGACAGACTTTACCCAGTTGGAAACCCGCACCCAGAGTGGAATCATGGAATAATAGATCAAGTTCCATTTAGGCCTGGTATGAATAATGGCCCCCATAATTACGGGCAACGACCAAGAGGTAACGGTCCTGACCATCGGTTTCCACGAGTTTCTAGACCAGGTGGCAATATTGGTCCTCATGGACCTCCTCGCAGGCCACCAAACCATGAACGACCAGATTACAACCAACCAAACAACACATCAAAAGATGGTGATCAGAAGAAAGATTTACCTGATGGAACTGTTGGAGTTACCGTGGCTGCAGTTAATCAAACTGCTGAAGGAACGGTTCAAGCTAATGTGACTGTTTTCGTTGTACCGAAAGAAGGCGATAATAAAGAAACGTTACAGTCGGCTGCACAGAGTATTATTGATGACATATTTAACAAAGATAAGGACGAAGAAAAGAAAAGGAAGCAATAATAAATAGAGGATGTAGTAAACATTACTGAACAAGAAAGATAGGAAAGCATAAATAATAATACCAGCTTGTTACTGTCCCACTGCAGGGCTAAGGCCACTTCTCATAAAGAGAAGGCACAAGCATTAATCACCACGCTTGCTTATAGCGGTTTGCTGATTTCAAACTTATATTTAACTAGCTGTTGCCCGCGGCTTCGCTCCCGTGGATCACCCCACAGGACCCGTTTTCGGGCTAAAAAAATTGCCTATGTCTCTCAGGAATAATGTAGCTTTTTATTGGTGAAAGAATTTTTCAAAACGGTCTAGTAGTTTTAGAGCCTATTCGGTACAAACAAACAAAAAAATCTTTCCTCTTTATAATATTGGTATAGACTACGAGTATAATAGGTTCGGGTTTCCTCACAATAGTTTTCCTTCACCGAAGTCTTAAATAAACCAAGAAATTACATTATGAATGGTAGTAGTAGTAGCCTGGATTTGAACTCACGATCGCAAGCACGAGAGGTGAGGTCTTGGCCACTGGGCTACCACGACTTGCTTATTATTTGCTTTTTTTATTATACTAGATTCATTTATTAACATAATATATACAATTGATTATTCTAAAAAATGCAAACCTATGTTAAAATACAAAAGGGAGACGGGAAAAAGCTCATTGTGCATCAAAAAATTCGTCGACATCGATGTCAACGGAAAAAGTGCCCAGAACGCTGGCAGCATTGCCACGTTGGATGGCAATGCTGATTCTCTGACCGAAGAAAAGGCCAGCCCTCTGGTCACGTGAAGAGTCGACGAGCTTTGTGCTAATTTCACGAAAAAGTCGATGCGCACTCGGACCCCATGGACCTAATGTTTCAACCCCAAACGGCTCAAACATATAACTTCCAATAAGGTTGTTATATTTGCGCCGTTTGAGGTTTTCTGCACCAGCAGCAGCCGCCCCAGCACAGCCCGCCGTGCTTAGAAGATGGGATGGCGCAATGGTGTCGACACATGTTGCATCCCACACCAAAGGCCTACCCACCTTCCAAGGCATTATGGTCATCCCGTCTGGTCTCTTCCCATCGTCGCGTGCCAAGCCATTGGGTTCTAAAACAGCTGGCACCCCGGCGGTGACTAGAGCCCGACGTATGATGTCATTATTTATTATACTAGATAAACAATCTAAAATAACTACTTATATCATTCTTATAATTTTAATGTTTGTATGTATAGTTATAAATCAAAATGTTACTGATGTAATTTGAATGTTGAATGTCGCCCTTATGTTAAATACATATGCTCAATATAATAGTGTTTTAATTTCTTATGTTGGTTTTTCTTCACCTCAAAATTATTTTTAGGTAGATTCGATTTCCAGGTTGGTCAAAGTGTTATAGAGGTTTTTCATAAGAGAATTTTCAAGACCAGCTGGACTAGCTGCCCTTTAATTACTTAGTACTAAAAAACTGTATACCTCTACACTGCATTTCAAATAACACAGGCGTGATGTTATTTTATGTGTATGGTTAATATGCCTCAATGAGTATATATGGTGTTTAGAGAACTGGTTCAACGACCTTTGTTCCTTAGGTAAGTACATACTTATTCTGATGTGATGAGATAGACATTTATAGATATATTAGTGAATAAAAAATAAAAGTTTTTTTTTAAAACAAGCTTTTTTCGTATTCTTCTCAGCAATCCCTTTTATTTGATATCCATATCATGGCAATGCACAAAAAAATATTAGTCCGCCATCTTGGGCCGTCCGCTACATTGGATTTAGAATGACGTCGCTAACCATGCATTGTCACTCAAACAAAACGTGTACGCAAGTTGAGGATAAATACTTTAAAATTCAGTTGCAAGATTTGACCCGAACACACATACATACATACATTGTAAGTTAAATAAAAACGTGTAATAAAATAGAAGGCAAAGGAGTGTGTAAGTAGCAGGTGGCATTCTGTAGCTTCTGCATATCCCCATGCGAAAAGGGCGTGAGTTTATTTGTATGCTGTGAGAAATCCTTTTACGCCGCGTATCGTAGCGACCAACCCTTCACGGAAAGTATTTGTACTGACTACATAGAGCTTCCTGCTAACCTAGATAAATAATGTCTTTTCCTGTTTTTTTCTTCAGATAAATTACAGTTCCCAGAACTGGTTAAATCACATTTATCCTCAGCTCGTTTTTGTCGAAACTCTACGAATTTTAGTTCCAAATATTGTTTGTAAACAAAAAATAAGTAATATGATTTACTTCACAATTATACGATAAGACAATATTCTTATTCAATATATTAATATTCTTGTTCAATGTGTTATTGTTTATAACATTATATTATATAGAAGCTGTAGTATTTATCATCTGTTCTGAGAACATCTCAGTGGGGTCAGATGCACAAGTTCTGTAGATAACATATTGTATATAAGGTAATGTTTTAAAACTGTTGAATGTTATTGTCTCATTCTCTCACTTTGGAGTAATTGTCTCATTCGTTATTCTTAATTAACTTAACAAGATGGCTTTTAAGGTCAGTATTTGTGTTGTTTTCAAAATACCACTGTACCAGACCTTAGACAACTGTAATTCTATCGAAATGCCAAAATGTAATCCCATAATTTTTTGACATATTTCCAATCGCTAATCAACAATAACAAAACTTTCGTTGAGAGAATGCCACTTGTCTCGAAACTCTGAATAACTTTTAAGGTGATTGGAATAACACATTCGTTTTTCGCAGAGATTCTTGTGGTGTCTTTTCATGGTTTCAGAAATCGTCCTACGTATCTAATGAAATATATTTTTTCATCTTTCAGATCGTGTGCTTGGTTCTGGCGTTAGCTGTAGCTAGCTACGGTAAGTTACACATTAATGAATTACCTACTATGTCAACAAGTTTAGTTATCAAAGTGCATGCAGTATTTTCTTGTTTTGACCTCACAAGTACCTACTACAGTACTGTAGGTGTCGCTTTTCGAGGCTCCTTTAAAGCATACCCATGCAAATACATAATATGTCGTGGCCAGATTTTTAATTGATCACTTCATGATGTGGCTAGCTAAAACTGACCATATCGTTTAAACGTCAACTCCCATACAACAAACGTGATTTTTTGCCGTTTTTTTGCGATGATGGTACGGAACCCATCGCGAGTCTGACTCGCACTTTTTTTTGTTGCGCTCGTTTTATGAGTGATTTTCGTAAAATTAAAGTAGTTTTTGGTCGTAACGACGTTTCTCTTCACTTTTATCTTGAATTCGCGCATTATTTGTAACTTTTTTATCAGAATAATTTGTCCGCCGCCATGACGCGTCAGAAAAACAATATGACATCAGCGCCTCTAACGGTGGATAATGTAACTATTTAATCATATAATGTAATGATTGACCATATTATCGTGAAGTAGCCTTGCGTTAAGTTGTTCGTATCGTCAAACCTGGAATATTCATTAATTTGGCCAGACTATAACATGATTTGGGCAGCGGAAATTTTCCATTTCATGAAATACAACAATTTAATTCTAAGATCTGTCCACGACACTTATATCACTTAGTAGTAGATGCCTACCTTACGTTTACCAGTTAGCGGTCTCCACTCAATAAACCGTCTGCCCCAACAGTTATCGGTTCTACGGTTAATATGGCCGGCCCATTGCCACTTTAGATTGCTTATTCTCTAAGCTACAAGTATGTCGACAACTTCTGTTTTCACCTCGTTCCGGATTAATTCCTTCAGAGAGACTCTAAGAATAGCCCTCTCCATAGCTCGCCATATCTACCGGGCACAAATCCAAACTCCTGCTGCTACAAATGTAGGTGTGAATCTCTGCTTAACCGGTCAGACAATACGGCCGTAATGTTATGTTTGTGTACTATTAATATTCCACAATGAACATACGGTGATTAGAGAACTGGGTCGACGGCCTTTGTTCCTACTTAGGTGAGTACGTACTTAGTTTGACGTATAGGCAATTATGTATCTGCAAAGGAGATAGCAGTTTAGTCATCCTTGGTAAAAGAACTTGTGCAGTCGTGTTTGTGAGGACAGTGTATAAAAATGAAAGGTAGCTATTTTTTTTGTCACCTTAATTGAGTAATCTTAAATAGTTGAGAGTATATTTCTATGGTTCAGAACCTCTAGTTAATGATATTCTATTAGCTAAAGCGCCGCGATAGCGATAGTCAAAAGACAAAATTATATGAGATTGTCAAGTGCTATCGAAATGCCACGTAATAAATCCCTAACATTTTGGCATTTCAACTATCGCCAACGCTGATAGAATGGCACTTTGGCTAAAGGCTCAGGAGTACAGAACCAAATTAAAAGTATTAACCTAAAAATATATCATAAATTAGCCACCATCTAGGGGTCTTTAAGTCAAGAGTGAATAGGTTACTTCTAGGCAAGCGTGCTCCATCATCGACCACATCATCGCTTACCATCAGGTGAGATAGTGGTCAAGCGCGAGGCTATATTACATAAAAGAAAACTATTTTTGAAAAGCAAAAGTAACTCGTATTGTCTTAGAAAACACAAATATTTGCAGTAGGTATCGGCCATTTGAAAATTCCAGGATATTGTGTGATTGTTGTTACAGTAACAAGGATATCTAGGATTTTATTGTCACATTACTATACTATGTTGTAATTGGACATAATCGACAAAAACAACAAATTTAGAATATTAATAATATTTTCAAATGGATGGATGGAAATATTCTCTTGCAAACATAAATTATACGGTTAAGAATCTTTATTTCTCAAAAGAATTACAATGGCATTCACTTACATGAGAAACTTACATATCTAAACAATTAAAGTAATGTTTAATTACACATACACATCTTGATAAATTACAAAGAACGCAAAATAGAATAATAAAAGTCCTCTTCCAATACAATTATTTAACTCCAACTATCAAAATTTATAATGAAGCAAAATTATTTAATATTGCACAAATTTACCAAAATAACACATGCATTTTAATACGAAAAATCTTAAACAAAAACATACACACACAAATAAAATTCACAACATACGATACCCTTCCAGTTCCCTTTTATTTGTACCTACATTGTGTGTATCTGTGTGTGCCAAATAAACTTGTTTTCTTTCTTTTTCTTTCAAATACATACCCGTAGCTCTAGGCGAGCACATGATATACAACTATATAAACCGCGAACTAATTACGGTAAAAAGTGTATTTTGTATCAAGGAGCACAGATCTACAACTCTTTACCTAAATATATAAAAGATACTAAGTCAATATTTCTATTCAAAAAGTTATTAAAACAACATATTTTCAAAGACATCAAAAATAAGTAAATCAGTCCGAGTTCAATATTATTATCGTACTCACTCCATGTAAACCGTTCCTTTTATCTGCTCAAAAGCTGTCGCCCGCATTAGTTAACACGAATGACAAAGTTAATTCAAATTACCCACTAACCTAGAAATGTTATTTTCTTGTTGTTTTTTACAATACCTATCGTCTATGCGCATCTGTACTTGAAATTGCTTAAGTTTTGTTTTATATTTTATTTCTCCTTGTAACTATGTGATTTGTAATCTTTGAGAAATAAAGAATTTTAAACCATAATTATGTTTTTATTTATATTTAGGCAACGACCACACAGACGCGTAAGATAAACTTAGGTCTTCCGAACGTAAAATTAAATTAATATATGTAGGTATTACTCGTATGTTCATTTGTGTCTATTACCTAGTTACGTGGTGTGATGCGGTAGTTGTTTTATGTTATTGAACCTTATAGTAATGCAATTGCCTCATCATTATATTAATTGGTATTTTATATTAGACGACTAGCTTTTCCCGCGGCTTCACTGCCCTGGTCCACCCCACAGAACTCGTTTCCGGGATATAAAATGTAGCTTTCTACCGGTGAAAGAATTTCCAAAATCAGTTAAATGTTTTTTGAGTTTATCCATTACAAACAAATTTACAAACTTACAAACCATCGAATCTTTCCTCTTCATAACATAGTTATTGTTTTATTTTACTATTGTTTTCCTAATGACAACATATGAAGGTATACGTGAGTTTTGTTAAAACTGCTTTGTTTGTTATTGTTAATCTACCCTTGTTTTAATAAATTATACTATGACGTCAAGTTCCTTCGATATATGAATGTCGTAATATTAACTACTACCTACTGTTAATTTAGTTAAGATTTTCTTCAATTTAACTGTAATTTGTTCTTTTCAAAATTAATATCTTTAGACCGATTGTCTGTGATCTTCGTGCGAGGCTTTAAACGTAATCAATCGCGTAAACATCAGTTTGTATGGAAACTGAATAAGCTCCATCTGGTGAATATAGTGGAAAACCTATTTTTTGTATACCAACGAGTTTGTAGAAAACTCGCACAAGGTCACTTGCGGATTCAAAGAACTCAAAATACTAAAAACATTACATTTATTAAGTAAATAAAAAAAAATGTCCCACTTGACCACTTTCTTTGAGACGTGTTATCTGTCCTTGTTTGTTTTGTTTTTAAACTGGATCAAATCAGTAACAGGATTCCTCCTCCTCATTTTATTTTTAACTGAATTGCTTTGTCTGCAGGATCTCCACAATACGGCGGCGGTAACCAGGGTGGTTACGGTGGCGGTAACCAGGGTGGTTACGGTGGTGGTAACCAAGGTGGCTTTGGCGCTGGTAACCAGGGTGGACAAGGCGGCAATCAGGGTGGTTTCGGTCAGGGTGGGCAGAGTGCCTTCCCCGGCCAAGGCGGGCCCGGCGGTCAAGGCGGCTTTGGTCAAGGCTGGCAAGGATTCCCTCAGCCTGGATCAAACATCCCTCAAGGAGGCATAGTAGGACCTGGCAACCAGGGAGGATTCGGCCCTGGAAACCCAGGCTTCGGACCACAAGGTCAGGGTGGACCTCAAGGATTTGGACCACAAGGCCAAGGTGGACCTCAAGGATTTGGCGGACCTGGACCTCATGTTAATAACGGTTTTGGTTCCTCTGGATTTGGGGGTTCAGGACCTACTAGCAACGCTCACCCATCAGGAGGTCATAATTCCGGAAATCACGGCCATGGGGGACACAGGGGAGGATACCAAGAATACGGATACTAGATAATGTTTCACTGACTGATTGAAACTGAACTGTTGAGTAATGTGTGTTTGTATTATGTAATTATAAGCCTATTTTTTAATTCGATGTTTTTATTTCACGCATATTTTGAAAGGTTTATTTATTTAATAATTAATGTACACACAGTAAATACATAAAGACAACACATCAAGACAATAGAGTACATTTTTTTTCTATTTATAGAGATGAGCAAGTTATTATCTTAATTGAGGTTCTAACTACATTTTAGCACAAAGAACGTAAGCGGCGGCGTGGTCATTTAAACGTATAATAAAATTGGAAACGGGTCTACTAGCTGATGATGCACTGATACCCCTACCATACCCTACATAGTAGGTAGTTGTTGCAACCCCTTTACAGTCTCCTCAGGGATATGTGCTAAGGCGTTGCACAGAGGAGGGTGGTCTTTTATGGGTATGACATGGATTAATATTAGATTCCTTGGCTTTGCCAAGCTGCTGTCAGAAGCTACCTTTTCCATACAATTTATTTTTTTTATTTTTATAATTATCCTTGTATGTACTAGTGAGCAAGGACAATCCCCGGCTGGTGCAGGACTATTGCAGAATTTGGAGACAAAACACATTGGGCTATGGATTTGGGAGGTTTCGTGGATCGATTACCTAAAACTATAGATGGAATATTGGCCCTCGCCTGACCACTGTTGATATACACGGCTATAAATGGCAGGAGATGACCTGCAAACTCAATGACCCCCCGTAAACAGTCGCTAGCACGTTAGTGACGTAGCGCCAAGGAGGCAACATATCCGGCGGTGCTTGAGGAGTGGAGAGGTATACCACGCATGATGCCTAGCAGCATCTTACTGGGCTAACTTCCTTCCTACAAACAAATTTGCTCTACCGAATCTCCACAAAAGCCAGCAAGAGAGAGGTGGGAGCTCTCTTCCCCGTCAGTATTCACTCCGACCGGCCTATAAAGGCAAGCTGGAGATGAAAGGCAATACTTCTCCCTGGAGATCAGGTCCGTGGGGTCGCCACTGTTCGACACAAAGCTGCCCTGCGGATTAATTATTATTATGTTTTTACTATCATTTTATCTTGGACATCACAGGCAACCGTGAAAGAAAACATCGTGAGGGAACCTGGACTTATATAGTTAATGTTAGTCTGAAATAGCCAAGTATGAGGCCTGTGGGGTTCCCAGAGGCGGCTAATTAACTCTGACACCAGAGGTGGCCACATCCTCACATGAAAAGAAGAAGAATACAATTCGGGAGAACGCAGTTTCAGCATGATGATGATGACTACAGAAGTAGACTATTCAACAATATTCATTGAGATACATATACAGGCAGACTTATCCGATACAATATTCATGAGCAAGTTTAGTTTAAACTAGCTGTGCCCGCGGCTTCGCTCCCGTCATCTGTCTGCCAACCGGGTAGGGTACTTACCTACCTACCAATTTTTTTTCTATAGTCATCATTCTTTCGCGGCGAATTTTAACATCGCTATACAGAAAATGCACAACGCCATCTATCGAATATCGAGTTCAACTGTCCAAGTATCTGAATTGCGTGTGTTGTGATAATTTTAATTCTTGAACACTTTAAATTCATCTAACTTTTGATAGAGTGAACCGATTGCGATGAAACAAAAACTAAGTAATTATTCAAGTTACGCAAAATTGTTATGTATAAAAGTAATTTAAATTGGTTTCGTACATTTCACGTGATGCGTGCACAAATAAACAGACAAAAATTCCAAAAATTCCAATTGCAATATGTTCTGTTGGTTATCCTTTAACACCCTGGCAATTTTTTTTGGAAATATTTTCGATGTACAAAAATGACTTTTCTACATATTTATTATATGTATATAAATAATAATAATAATAATTGATTATATGTAATTGATGAGACCACTGTCCAATTTTAATGCAACACATCACATTAAATACTTATAAAACTCATAGCCCAAGCGCGCCAAAAACCTCAGTAACATAATGAATGCTGTTCGTCTTTGTTCCACCGCATAGTTAGGCTTCTGTTATGCACGAGCTAACAAAGCACTTTCTGACACAACCACCACCATAATTTCAACCCTCTCCCTTCCCAATGATACTCAAAGTAAGGACAATACGAAGTGAAGTAGCGGAGGTCAGGTTTAGGTGGTTCTTTGTTGTTTCGTGTAGTATGCATTGCTGGGCTGACAATCCTATTTCAAAAGCGTTTGGTGTAACGTTGGGTGTGTAATTCGAATAAAGGAAATAAGTATGTAGGCAGCTAGCTACGAATCCATTTGAACCCAAAGAGTCTGTAACATAACATACCTTCTTTACGCCTGTGTTCCCCGAAAGATTTTTTTATTTTTTTTATTTTTTTATTTTAGATAGGCTCGCGCTTGACCACTATCTCACCTGATGGTAAGCGATGATGTGGTCGACGGTGTAACACGCTTGCCTAGAAGTAACCTATTCACTCTTGACTTAAAGACCCCGAGGTTGTAGCTATCTGGCAACACAGACTCCGGCAGGGAATTCCACTCCTTAGCTGTACGCATAATGAAAGTATTTCCAAAACGTTTAGTGCGTATGGGTGGGATGTCCACCATGTACCGATGGCGCATCGCCGTACGTCTCGATCGTTCGTTCGTTCGATGATGAAACGGGCTAGGCGGAATTAGATCATGCAATTCCATCGCACACTCCCCGAAATGCAACCGATAAAAAACCGACAAGCTGGCAACTCGGCGCCGATGTTCAAGGCATATGTACATAAAAATGTCTGTTAAAATTGAGTGCTCTCGTTAGCAAAAGCATCCTATATACTAAACTCTTGTGTACATCGTAAATTTATTATGGTAGCTTCTTTATCATTCAAAACAACAACTTATTCTTACCAAAAGCATCCTAAATACTAATCTCTTGTGTATATCATTCATTTATTATTGTAGCTTCTTTATCATTTAAAACTACAACTTATTCTTGATTCTAATAATAAAACAAGCGCGTCACATCGCACTTAATGCATGCAGCCACTCACAAACTGCATTACTCCGCAAAACATACTAAATGGATGCTCGGGGACCCGGGGTTTTTTACCAGCGTTCTAAAATATATGACAGAAGCTTAATTGAGTAGAGCGAATTACTGCCGCGATGTGTTTGTGTAATATTTTTATGCTTTTATCTATGTTTTGCAATTATATTTTGGAGACATTTCTTACTGCTACACTTTAGTTTTTTTTATCTGTAGTTCATCATCATCTTTCGGCCCTTGTCCCATGTTACTTGGGGTCGACGCAACACGTTTTCTTCTTCCATACCGTCCTATCCCCCGTCACGCCATCACTGACTCCCTTTTCTTTCATATCACTCCTCACACAGTCCATCCATCATTTCTTCGGCCGCCTCCTACCTCTCCATCCATTCACATTTATATTCATAACTCTTTTATTAACATGCGTTTATCCCTCCTTATCACATGACCATACCTGGACAACTTTAAAACTTTAATTAATGCCGTAAAATTAAATAAAACTTGGAAAATAAACTTTAGTAAAATAATTCAAACTTGTTTTTTTGCAAGTAAGAAAAAAAATCGCGTTGTCGAATTATTTTTCTCAGTATACGAAAGCAGTCAGAATATTAGCAAGGACTCCGTTAAGGTGGACATAGACCTGGTTAGCCAGATCCGGATTAAAAGAACGGAGTCCGCTGTATACGAGAATCACAAGATCAGTTCGCTTGCACCTCGGCCTTTATATTCAGCAGTAATTTGTTTTCAGCCGAAATGATCATATTGATGATTGCCTAAGCAAAAGAGTAATGGTAAGTCCTCAATGCTATTTTGCTTGGTTTGATAGAATTACGAGCCCAAACTGATTTAAATGTAAGTACTGATTACTTGCCAGTCAAGATGACAGCACGTTAGAAATACGATCTGCCTCGGTCTGTTAGCCTATCTTTATATGACAACCATTCGCGCCCTTTGTTTTTAACGGTTATGTCTTGCTCCAACTTGCCCAATGTGTAGGGAAAAGTCAATGAATGGCATAACGTCACTTGTTTTCGACCTAACACAAACCAGCGCCGGTTTTTAGCACGTCAACATGTAATTGGTCACGAATTGATGTCGCGACAGACATGGCTATAAGTTTTTATTTTATTTACATTAATAATTATTTATACATTACTAATGTGAAATACTGTATAAATATTGGGCTCGAGGTCAGTAAAGATAAAATGAAGGTTATGACCAATAAAGAACGTGTTCCTATAACTATCAACTCAATACCAATACAGTATGTGGAGGACTATACCTATCTCGGCCATGTCAAATGATTCAAGGATTGTAGTGAAAAAGAAATAAATACCAGAATAAAAACATGGAATAAATACTATGGGCAAAAGTTTTGGGTACCTGCTTAATACCTTGCCTCACTTACGCGTGTCAGACTATATGAATCTAAAACTGAGAGACCGAGTGAAAACCTCGTTGATCAAGAAAGTAACGAAATCTAAGGACGTTATTAAGCAGATACTCAAATTAAAATGGAGATGGGCAGGACATTTACAGAGGCTGGATCCACAACGATGGGCTCAAATCATAACAAAATGGACCCCCGAACCATAAATGCTTTTTATTATAATGTGAAATAATGATTATTCGTATTATGATTTGCTTTTCGTAATTATTTTTTATTTTTTTTGATAAACTGGGCAAATTGCCCTAACCCAAATTTCAAAGTAAAATTGATAAAATATTATAAGACAAAACTGGACCAACCCATTCATAATATGTTTTGTTTTGAGGGTAGGTGCAAAAAAGTAAACCCATGTTCCCAAATCAATAATTTTCATAGAATTTTCAATATTTTAATTAAGATTCGTACCTAATATTTCATATTAATATTCCCTTAAGTACATACCGTGTGGGTAGTAACATACACATGCCCCAAACAGTGGTTATTGCATTTAATTGCTGGCTTGAGCTGTCACTTGAACTTTGCCCTCACTTATTATTGCACTTGAACACTAAGCCACTATCATGAGCTCAATAGCTGACATTGCGGAGACACAGCGCTTGGCAATAACAACCCTCAACCAGCGGATGGCTGATTTTGAAGAACATCTGAAGATTTCTTCAGCTGGAGCAGACTTGAGCGGGCTTCACAAGGATTTCACTATCTTCAAAGAGCATGTATGGAGTGTCCTCAGTGCATTGCAGTTGCAGATTGCTGAAGTGAGCAGGAGTATCGATGTCATTGAGATGCGTCACAGGAAGAAGTTCTTGCTGCTCGGCGGTGTGCCTGAGAAGCCTGGTGAGAGGGTTCCGGAGAGTGTAGCATCCCTTCTGCAGGATAGACCTCTATTTGAGTCAGACTAAATAGCTCTCATCTAGAGACAGAAGTCTAGTCATAATAATTATTAATAGGTTTCTCTTTTATTATTGGTATTTATTAGTCTATTTTATTTGTATAAGTGTATTATTAATACATAATGTAAGTATATACATTTTCGTATACTAGTTGTTATTTTTAAATATTATTTTGTACCCTTTACAATGTTGTCCTTTTTAACCCAAAGGTTGATTGGTAGAGAATGCCTTGTGGCATTAAATCCGCCTATGTACTACTACTGTACATGAAGTTTAAATAAATAAATATGTTAACTGATTTCTACGACATAAACTTTTAAACAGATTCTTTATAATAATTCAATATCGCCATTTTAATCACACGCGCCGTTATCGCATGTCGTCTCCAAGGTGGCACCCGACACACATGCCATTTTGCGAAAACATGCGCGACTGTGGAGTGAAAAAGAAAACCTTATTCCATCACCACCATCTTCTTCTCAGTATCGAACTGTGTTTCCTTTATTGCCATCTCTAATTTTCAGTAATGGTAGTTTTTGCCTAGCTCTTAAATACGAATAAATTAATGATTATATTATTCTGTTAATGATATGATACTTCTAGTTCTCTTACTAGAACAACCTTCTTGACCCTTGTGGTAGATAAACAAGTGTTGAATGATTCAATTTCTTCTTTATTATAGCGATGCACTTAACTATGCCCCATCTACTGCGTTAAATATATCCTTTTGGTATGGTAACTGAGAAGTCGACTATGATTCAAAGCTCGTAGAACCAAATAGAAATATGGCTGGTTCCACACACGCGGTTTGATTTATGACGTCATGTTCCGACGTATAAGGCATACGGACCGCACAGCCGGCAATCCGGCGTAGTGACAAAAACGTTAGAGTCATCCCACCCATAACGGGTTAGAGCTGCATATTGATGTTACTCTGGTGGTTGAATACAGGACTACCTCATGGCAACTTTTCGGGGGGTGTAGTTACTCATGAATATTATGATCTATTTTCACCATGAGTTAGTCTTACGGTGAAAATATCGCGAAAATTTATTCGCTGTTTCCTAATTTTTTATTAACTCAACATAAATATACTCTGCTGTTTTTTTCATTTTTCAGAGTTGATCACATAGTAAAAGATGTGAGTGTCACTCCCTGAAATATTGCCCGTGAATTGGAAATTGTTTGCCAAACAAAACTTGAATTAAAATCCTTAAAACCTTTTAAGGTTTTCAGTTATTTCAATTACAACTTGCAGGCAATTATGCTTAGGTACTTGATTGTGTCGGAGCAGTGGTGGTCCAGTGGTAACAGCTCCGACTTACGTATCGTAGATCGTGAGTTCGAACCCAGACAGGCGCTTTACTTGCCATTGGCTGTCACGACTATCGGCACAATGACTGCTGTATTCAGATCCCACATGTCGACAACCTCGAGCCATATCAAGATACTTGCTTTTCTTAGCCTTCACGAGGTTCTCGTCATGGGGGACCGCTATATCAACAATCATTGCGCGACGCTCTAGTCGTTCTATATATAGTGGTGCTATGTCAGGCTTATTGGCAACAACAGTCCTGTCAGTGATGATAAACTACACTCGGTTCCAAAAATTACGGGTCAGTCACAAAAATTGAAATACCTCCAGAACTGTAAAAGTTAGATCAATGAAATAAAAAACAGAATAAAGACTTTTTAGTTGCGCTTCTAATAGCATATTATTTAAACTGGTTGATGATTAGAAAAACAAAATGAAAAAGAATGACTATTTTTAAAAACAATATTTTTGTTTCATGTCATTAAGGATGCTTTCCATTTCTATTCTGTCACAAAAAAAAAATATCGTGAACGTCTTCCACGTGCATAATTATTATTCTGTGAGGTGAAGCATGGCAGTCACGCTAGAGGAATGTACCAGAATTCTAACTTTTTTGGAACTTGGGCGGAGCCAGCGTGAAACAGCCAGAAACATTGGTGTATCTTTGTCGACTGTTCAGCGGGTAGTCCAACGGTACCAAGAGACCGGATCACACCTTAGAAGACCAGGAAATGGCAGACCAAGATGCACAACGGCCAGGGAAGACAGACAACTGGTGGCTACAATGCTCCGAAATCGTTTTCAAACTGCTGTTGGTCTAAAAACTCACTTTATTCGCTTTGGAGGTGGCAATTTAAGCGCTCAAACAGTAAGAAGACGTCTTGCTGAAGCAAATTTGAAACCATTGAGGCCCGCAAATGGCCCCAAACTGGAACGGGGACATCGAATTGCAAGACAGAGATACGTGCGCGAGCACCTGAACTGGACACTAGACGATTGGTCTAGGGTAATGTTCACGGACGAGTCTAAATTCATGCTTTATAAGCATGATGGTAGGCAGTTGGTGTACAGAAGACCAGGGGAGCGCTTCCATCAAGCGTGTGTGGAGGAAAAAGTGGCGTACGGTGGAGGCTCCGTACAAGTTTGGGCTGGGATTTCTGCTGAGGCCCGCACCGAGCTGGTACTCATTCAAAATGGAACTCTAAATGCAGAGAGGTACGTGGAAGAGATCCTCAATGAACATGTAGGTCCTTTCATGGCCAGGATGGACTGGCATGGCATATTAATGCATGATAATGCGCGTCCCCATACCGCCAGAATTGTACATGACTACCTTGAAGAGGTCGGTATCGAACTCATACAGTGGCCAGCGCGAAGCCCGGACTTAAACCCCATCGAGCACGCCTGGGACGAGCTTCAGAGATGCGTGAAAGGTCGAAACCAATCACGCTTCCCGAGCTCAAACAAGCAAGTGGAGGAATGGGGAGGTATTCCTCAGCACTGGCTCCGAAATTTGGTGTACAGCATGCCTAATCGCCTGGAAGCTGTCAGAAGAGCTCGTGGAGGCAATACAAAGTATTAAATGAAGAAAGTGATGAAAAACAGCAAAAAAACAATCATAAAAAAATTTAATCTTAAGAAAAATATGACTACTTTAGTTTTTTTTTAATTTAGAGATTAATATTGTGGGTGCAACTAAGTTTTATTTTATTTTTTATCTGTATAATTAAATTCTCAATTGAACAGTCTTCGTTTCATTAGGATGGCATACGTAGTTCGGGAGATATTCGGGTTTATGTGACTGACCCGTTATTTTTGGAACCGAGTGTAAATTATATAATTTTAATCATTTAATTATTAATGAATTAAAATTTATGATCACTAATAATATCACATTAAAAGCTAGTATTTAAATACAGGAATCTCTTTGTTTATGTATGTAATGTCTACCTACCAAATGTCAAACACACCTAATTATATGGTTGTACTATTTTATGATGCAAATAAAGTTATATTATATTATATTAATACTAGATATAAACAGAATTTACCACATGCTTGACATGTAATTATCATATTATCATATCAACATACAAACATCTCCAACAGCGATAAAATGTTCCTAATTCCCCATCCTTCCATTCAATTGTATGTATATATCCTTGGAAACACGGTGTTGCCGCGTAAACCCCAAGAAATTATCTTACTAATTGAAGTACGGAGTGTCAGGAGAAGGTACGCGTTGTGTAACTACTGGTAATTTAGATAATTTTACGCAAACACTCGTGTTCTTCAGTGTATATATGTTGGTTTTAACGTTGCATTAGCGTCTGTTAGGGTCGGTGCACATCTGACGGAAGATGCGTCGAGCGTAGTCAGTTAGTACAGTAAACGCGCTAACGCATCATCGGTTGAGTGTGAACGGTCGAGTGTTTTTCTATACATTTGTCTGTTCTGGCGTTACGCGACCGATAATACGCGACGCATGTTCCGTCAGATATGAACCGACCCTTAAGTTGGTTTTTGGCATAAGTTGAATCGTTTTTCTGCTAACTAGACGATTTTGTTTTTAATTGTTTTGAGTATCGCATCAATAGCTAGGTATCGTCACCATCGTCATTCCTGCCAAAATACCCTTTCTGCTCCCCCAAGCGTTACCACATTGATTGGTTTGGTATGGATTTTGTATGTGACAAAGTCAAAGGTAATATTATTTCTATCATCATTTCTGGGGTCTCCCCCTTGCCTTCCATGTTTCACTAATAATTGTTTACGAGACAAGGTTCTATAAAAAGCTTTAATGAACTTGTCGTTGCTGAATATAAACGTTATTTACGTACCTACTTGTTAGGGTTCCTTAATCAACAAGGAATCCTTATAGTTTCGCCATTTCCTTCTGTCCGTGCGTCCGCACCTTAGCTCATAGACTCTTAGTACTAGAAAGCTATAATTTGGCATGGATATATAACGTATCGTTGGATAGGCCATTCAAAAAAATAACGGGTCTGTGAAAACCATTTTGCGTAAAATTAAGCTTAAAATTGAAAATTATGCAACAAAAATTGGCTGGTTTTGGATATGTGAAAAAACTATCACAGCTATGTAAGCTTTACAAGTTTACGAGTAATAGGCGACCAACTTATAGAATGTACTTGGAAATGTAAAATTTTGTATATTGATGTATGGGGACAACAGTTTTCAAACGGCAAAGTTAATTTTGTCCTTTCGTTAGAGCAACATTCGGTGCTTTCGTTGTTAATGAAACGTTCATGAACAATGAAAGCACCGAACATTAGTAATGTTACCAATTTATTTTGTAGTAGTGTGGCTGGTGTATTTAGTGTAGCTATTTATACGACACCCTCTGTGCGCGAGTCAGACTCGCACTTGGCCGGTTTTTTTTATTATTTTTCCATTTCCACTGATATACGTAGGCTTCTTTAGAAATGCATGGGCAATAGGGCAACTATAATTTGTTTTCTAATTCACTTACCTTAAAGCATGGTTACAAAATGCGAGCTAACTTCTGAGCTGGCCTAAACAGTTACTACTTTAGTCCAGTTGCACTCATCGTGTATCCATTCAGGATGAGTTAAGTCATGCAAGAAGTCAGAGGCAGTATCTGACAATATTGTCAGATCAGCAGCTCGTACTGTGTTATCAGAATTTTAGTTACGAGTACCTACGTATTCGTGCGGGGGTAAGTATACCTACTAGCCTTCTAGACATAGTGTTTCTCTTTCAGCGATAGTGATTGTGGAAATGCCAGACTGAAAGGGATTTTAATAGCTCTTGACATTCTCATACATTTTTGACGTTTTACCAATCGCTTTCGATGATAAAAAGTCACTTGTCTAGAAGACCAGTAGGTATCCTAAGCATGATAAGGGTTCTATCAGACAGAGAGCGGTTAGGCGGTCAAGCGTTCAAGAGGTCAGTTTTGCGCTCGAGTGGTCAGTTGCTCGCGACCGCTCTCTGTCTGATAGAACTCTGATTTTGCCATTTCGACCTTCACTTACATCGAATGACACTATTCCAGAGCCTCGGGGCCACTGATTAAAATGCAAAATAAAATAAAACAAATGATTTTATACAACAAATAAATATATTTCCCATTAAGTTCCATGTATAAATTTTAAAATTACCTTTTCAAATAACATTTATGACAACAATATTTTTATAAGTTATATTACAATATTCTGGAAGTTGAAAATTTGAAATCACAATGTTTCTATATAAATTATGTATTAGTTATAATTTTCATCTTCTTCCTAATGTATAATAAATAATCAAATTTATTAATATGTATATGGTATACAATATTCATAATTTGGTAATATAGTAGTTACTTTCGACTACATTCTTTAGGTATTTTTTCCTAATTTATTTACATAAAGATGGTCGGTGCGGCGAGACGTCATATTCAAAGATTTCCACTTAATTATAAAGAAAATTGTTTACATGTTAATTGATAACTATTACTAAAAAAACATCGAATATGGTCCACATGAAATTTTAACTTACAATAAAGCATTTACAACACCATATCTTTATCTACGTACTTGGGAATAAATAAATATTTGAATAAATAAAAATAAAAAGGGAGGCAGAAATAACAATATGTAGCAATAGGTAGCTCTAAGTTTTGTCAATTTTGTTTGTTCACGTAATAATAATTCATTTAAATAGGATTTTGCATGTGTCGGACCAATTCAGAATTTCTTTTGAAGCCTGCAGAGCTTTTGAACCAGAGTTGAACAAAAGTTTTGTAGATATTTGCTGGCAACACGTATTTTTTCATGTGTTAGATCACGAGTTTTTAAGTGTAGATTTGCCATCAAAATTTTAAACGCATTAGATACTTATTAAGTGGTACGTACTATAAAGTAACTAATAAAAAAATAAACCTAAAATGCTATAATTTCCGCCTGCCTCACTGCAAAATATTAAATAAACTTATAAAACTCTCAATGATGTCTTTTAAAAACGTTGTACAGTCGCCAACACAGTTGTTATCATCTATCACAATTGTATACTATTCCGAATTCATATTTTTTGCAAAGCGTGTCCAATTTAAAGACATTACAAAAGCTGGTTTACGCTGGTACATATTCTATTGATACAAAATATCCAAATTACTGTAAACTATTGACATTGGCATTATTTTCTCTAGATTAGCGACTAGTTTCCTGAAAAGCGTATACTTGTTCAAAAAATGGCACTATAAAAGGTTGCAGTCCAAAGGGTATTACTATATATTTTAGAATATTAGTAAATTGTTAGGATTGGCTTATGGTTGTGCGTTATATTCGATAAATTATTACAATTCGCATAAGTATATTTGTAGACTAACTATAAACTAAATTTTACATATTTTCCACATCAAAAAGCTTACGAAAATATTATAATTAAAGCAATGCTTGCTATAAATAATGATATCGATCCAGCAAGCGATTTTATAGCAATTATGCGACGCAATGCACACAAGAAAATTAAACATATAGTATTATAAAATTTCAAGGATCGATACTTTGACATCGCCATTTAAAAATATTTGAATAATTTTTAATAATTATACACTTAATACATTTTAAATATTTATTACATAAATAATGGAAGGGCAACAATAACAAATGAGCTACTAAAACGTCCACTAAAATAAATATTTGGAAGTATCTTATCATTTACCTTAAAATCGACCAAGGACTTGAAGCCCAAAAATATAATTCATAATTAGTTTTATCCACTGGAGAATGGTATCAATACCAAATACATATCAAAATAAGTACAACATTCATCTTAAGAATTATAAATAAAACTATAAAGATAAAATTATCAACAACAAATTATAAACAGTCACATATTTGTTAAAATTCGGTAAAACAGGTTGGTTTCACTTAGTGAAACTATATTTCACAAAATAATAAATAACTTCAATGAGCCAAAATATATTTCAACACAGATATTATGGTAATTATTTTGGGAGAATTGGCACGTTTGAAATGTGTATAAAACTAACACCATAGCACGATATTGTAAATATTAAATATTGACATATCTTTGCGAAATATTCAGAAAATTACAAGCTAATACGTAATCCGTTATAGTAATACAATATTTTATATATAATATAGCGTCATGTGTAATACAATAATGACACAAAATATTAACACATTGGAATAAACTAGACAAACATTGAATAACACCGACAAATACGACACCAAAACATGTTAACGTAAGGTATCGAGAATATAAAATATTAAATATTGAAACACTTTTATACAGAACAGTACCAGGTTCAGTCTAACTGCGGTAGTTGACGTGTGCCCAGAAACTCCACGTCGTCGTGTGAAGGATCACTTCAGCTCAATATAAAAAGCACATAAATCACCTAAAAGTAATATATTTATATACTATGTACTAACTAGTTCACATCGCTCGTTACATTCGCGTTGTGACGTCACGTGTGCCCTCACTGACGACTGTGATCTATTATGATGTTGCCTTACGTTTAGTTCAGATCTTGCTTTTAGCTTATGAACTTACTTTTATCTCTACTGAAATATGAATGTGATTAGTACACACACATTCACGTCGCACATATTCCTATTCACGCAATCATTCAATGATTATGGTAAAATCAAATGGTTTCTACATCCTGTGAGATAGCAGGTAGTTCGACCACGGCACACGCGTCAGTGTGGGCAGCGCATTATATTATTTATTATGTGTAATTAGCTAAACGATGACCCTGTGTCAGTCGTGGACTGCGACCGGGGCGCCCGCGGCGGCCCCGGGAACAATTTCTATCTACGAGATTTAGAATCTACGCTCTACACACGTAGTCGACTTAGGCACTGCCTACCTAACGATACCGAAAAAGACGGCGCTACACTACTTACGACTACCTAGACGAATAATTAATAGTTACATTTATTTAGAAATTTGGCAGTTACGGTCCGGCGACCGACGACGGGAACTAGACGGGGCGAATGTACAGAGGAGCGGCGGCCGAACGAGGAGTCGGGGCCCGCCGGGGCGCCGGGCGAGTGGCTGGGCGGCCCCGGGGCGGTGCGCCGCGTCCGGCCAGCGGCGCGGCGCGCGAACCACGCGGAATGGCGACGCGGCCGCCGGACGTACGGCGCGGGAAGGCACTCGGGGGGGCTCGCGGCGGCGGCTGCGGCGCGCCCGGCCCGGCGGCGCCGCCGCGCCACGTCAGAGCGGGAAGCAGCGCGTCGAGCGCCGCGGCTCACTCGCACCGCGCCGCCGCCGCCCGCGCTCTGCCGACGCGTCCGAACCGCACGCGCCGCCCGCCAGCCGCTCCGGCTCGATGGGCTCCAGCTTGTGCATTGAGGGCCGGCTGGAAAGGCGCGCGGAGTTAGCCGGGGTGGACGACGCACGCCCCGAAGCCTCGTCGTCCAGCTCGATGCGTCCCAGGCGCAGCGCCAGCGCGTACTCGGCGCGCTCGATGACGCTGGTCGGTTCTTCTTCGACGACGGTCGTGTCAGCGATCGTAGTATCCGCGACGGTGGAGTCAGCCGCGGCGGAGTTGGCGCGCGGCGGCGAGTCCCCGGGCACGGTGAGCGAGTGGTGCGTGCCGCTCGACGACGGCGTCACGTCGCCCGCCGCGTGTCGCTCAGGGGTCGCGAACACAGAATCAGAAGCCCAACTTCGCGTCTCCGAGTTCTGTCGCAGCGTATCGTCCACACTTCGCTGTGAGGTTCGACGACTGTGGCGCGGGCTCTCATCGTCGATAGCGCGGAAATCAAGCGTGCTCAGGTCGACTGGGCCGGCTCTGCGTCGTGATCCGTCTCGACGAAACGAAGGTCGATGCGAGGAGAACGCTGCATCATACAATTCGCAGAGACTCGTGCGGTCCGAGTGCGGTTCCTCGTATAGCGTCAGGTTCCGCGTTTCGGTCGCATCGGAGGGAGTCTCGTCACGATTTGATGTGACCTCGCTGCGCTCAGAGATATCAAAAGTGAAACGAGCCTCAAACCTGTCCGGGCTGAGCAGCGGGGCAGACCGCGAGCAGTCGTCCAGCTCGCCGGACTCGTTCTCGTACCCAGGGTCGCGGGGCGGCGGCCGGCGCGGGGACGTGTCGTCGGAGTCGGTGGAGCGGTCGGAGCGCGGCGCGCACACGTGGCGGCGCAGCGCGGGCTGCGAGCCGCACGGCGCGCGCCGGCAGCACGCGCGCTCGTGCCGCACGTCCGAGCCGCTGCTGCCCGTTGACTTGGAGTGCGGCGGCCGGCGGCGCCGGTCGTCGTCCCGTCCGTACAGAGATGTAAATTCTTCAGAACAAAACTTCTCGAACAGTTCCTGCGAGCTGAGCCGGGTGGAGCCGGTCGCGTTGTAGAACGCTTCGGTGGGCGACCGCTCGGCTCGCTCGTAGAGGGCGCTCGAGCTCGCCCTTTTAGATTTGTCCATGAGGCCGAACTTGTATATCTTAGGGAGGCGACGTTCGAAGACGCCTTGAGAGTGCGCGCGCGCGGGCGCCCGGGGCGACGCGTCGTGCAGCACGCGGTCGGAGGAGCCGGCGCGGGGGGGCGGCGCGGCGCGCGGGGGAGAGGCGGCGAACTCCGGTTCGTATTCGTCGTCGTCGAAGGGCACGTCGACCGGCGGCTCGTGCTCGTCCAGCTCGGGGCGGCAGTCGCAGTCGTCGCCCTCGTCGAAGGACGGCGCGCGAGGGCCGCGGCTGAAGGCACGGCGGCGCTCGGCTGCGGCGGCGTCGTGCTCGTCGAGGCGGAAGGAGCGGCGCAGCGGCGGGCGCTCGCGGCGCGGCCGGCGCGGCTCGTCGGTGGCGGCGTGCGCCAGCGGCGGCCGCGCGGCCGGCAGCAGGCGGTCCAGCGACAGGCCGCGGCGCGGGCGGCGCGGGGGCGCGCGCGGCAGGGAGGGGGGCGTGTCCTCCGGCGTCGTGGGCAGCGCCGCGCCGCGCCCGAACTCGATGAACCAGAGTTCGTCCTTGAGTTCGCACTCTCACTTCTTTTCATTCATGTCTTTATTTAAATAGTGCAACACGTAATGGAGCACGAGATCGTAGCAGTATTTGTACTCGGTCTGTGGAGGAAAGTTTGTATTAGAACAGACGCTACGCACATAACTGAAACATCAGAGATAATTGCAGGGTACATACCATGTTCTCTACAAGCTGGGGCCGGTGCCGGCGCACAGTCTTGACCGCCTGGAACACGTCCACCTCGCCGTGTTGGATCACTTGCTCGATGCACGCGTTGGCGGCGCAGTATACGCCGGCACGACTCCGTCCGTCACTGCACCATAACAATTGAACCATTATTAAAAGGACCGCACGCACTACGGTGCCACTACAACACGACTTGTTGTACGATCGGCCGCACTCTTGAACAAAACTGGTCGGACGACCGGTCGTAGCGTCAAAATTACTTCTTGTTTGGAGCTTTAGCGGCCAAGCTTGTCGCCGATCGTGCGACAAATCGTAATTAAAATGACATTTGTTTTGTAAAAAAAATACATTTTCAGGTTAAAAAAAAAAACTATGTGAAGGATTCTGAAAAGAAAACACTGATTAAAACTGAGAGAATGAGTCTTTGTTTAAGGGTACACTAGTCGAAAGCACGAACTATTTTGTGCGCGGGGTTAAAGTGCATTTTAAATCAACCGACAACACGTGCGGAAGAGATAGATGCTGTGATGAGCAGTAGGAAGCTAGATCGCGTACGAATACACACTTTTGCAAATCTGTAGCGAAATGGATAATGATTTAGGACGAAACCGAGCGTGCGAAATTTTATAAACAGACATTTGGCAGTCTAGATATCATGAAAAAACGATTAAATCTATCTGTACAAAATAAAATTATTTGCATTGTTGAACTACTAATCTATCCCTGTATGGAGGCCGTTTTGCAATTTTCTGTCTTCTTTCGTCGTAATCTTTATTTTTACACGGCTGCAAGGTGTCCCTTATCTAGCCCATAATTGACTATGGTGATGTGTGCTACTATGACCTGAATGCAGGTATTTGTTTACTCCCAAAAATGAGTTAAAATTAGTGTCGAAATGTGGAACTTTCGACTCTCATAACATTCAAATTTTTTATTTTTTACTTTTTTGCTTCCATATAGGTCTAGATAATGATGAGACAAATTGATATCACTTTTTATTTTGAACTTACATCGTCAAACAGTGGAATAATCCCTAGACTACGTTTGTATGGAAGAATTTTCGACTAGTATAACCTTAAGTCCAGACAATGTTATCTTGATCAGATCCTGTGAGGATCCAGCAGTTCAGTGTCTGAAATGGTCTTACTAGGAAAGAACTACAAGCGCATGCCTGGATATTGTAGATATATCAGTTGAACTGTGAAAACCTTCTTATTTCTAAGTATAAAGGTCACTTACGGCGACACGACGCAGACTGGTCCGTAGTCGGTGCGCTGCCGCCATCGTTCGACCATGTTCATGAGTTCAACCAGCGAGTTGGTCGACGATGGCACCTTGTGGCCCATCGGCCAGCAGGTCAGCTGGAATAGCTGGACAGTCTTCGTGGGAGCTTTCACGCCGGCCATCAGCTCAGTCAGTGAAATGATCTGTTGGACAAAAATCACAGGTCATGTGTGATATTATGGATTTAGTGTAAAGAGTCGTGACATAAATTTAAATTGTGGAAGTTTTATAATTGTTGTTGTTTAGCATGGTAAAAGCGGTCATTGAGCAACCAATATTTGGCCACATTTGGGAAAGGGACTTATATTCCCATATTCAAACGAGACAAAGCTTGTGCTACACGGTTTTAAAGTAAGTTACAAAACGAAGGTCACTTTGAAAAGAAGCGAGTGGGGCGTTGCCGGCTAAACAGTTTAAAACAAACTCCAAAACTCCTTTAGAACGCTGCGCAGAGAGGACGTATTTACGCTAGTACCTTTGTTGCTTTAGATATGAAGTCACGGCGTTTGTCGCTGGATCGAGTCGTATTAATTTTGCGGTTAAAATAGCTCATGCGTTGTTTTTTCTAAGTGGAGTATATATGACTCCAAATCAAATCAAATATTTTATTTTTATTTTACATGGGCACTTAAAAAACGTCGACAAAAGATGCACGGTTCGGGTTAGTCGTTTCGGGAGAAGAACCGGCAAGAAACCCCATGGTAACTCTTTTAAAAAAATTGTTTGGTTTTACAATATTTCCATGTTACAGCATTAGTACTTGGATATGGGGGGATAACGTAGGCCCGACAATAAGTCGTAAGAAATAAAAAAAAAAGTAAAACGAGATAAAAAATTAACAAATGTTAACAAGCATCTAGAAATCTAGAAGGCCTACAATGTTCACACATTCACAAAACAATCGGTATAAGAATCTATAAAAAGGAAAAAAAAAAAAAAAAAATATCAACAACACAAAATTTTACATGTGGCACAAATGTTGTTATCAGTGCTGTAACTATTCTTAGCAAAGGGCTATACAGATGAAAACCATTGTAAAAAGTCTAATTAAGAGAGAAAAATTAGATTGAGAGTAGTTAGAGACATCCACCTCCGATGTCAAATGTCAAATCCAAAAGACCGGGCAAGTATCTAAATCGAGAAGTTCTGTAATTACTTCACATTCGCTCTGTTGAGCCATTTTCGCCTGCAGAAGCGCGACTGACTGTGACTGACTGTCATTCGCGTGGTTTTAAATAAGTGGCTAGACAGTTTCAAACAAGTTTTAAACCAATGTTTCTTCCACTGGTTTGCAACGCACGTCTTTCTACCAAGGGCGTTTAACGGTCATACTAAATTTTTCTACACACTGTCTACACTGTTTTAAACCTCTGTTTAAAACCGCCTAGTCTACTCAGTAAGCTTCCTGCTTATGGCATCCCCGCTGGTTTTTGTAGCTGGATATCAGACTTCCTCAGTGAACGGTCGATCCGAGTAGTCATTGACGGCTGCTCCTCTGACTTCATGGCTATTGGTGCCGGAGTTCCTCAGGGGTCTGTTCTCTCTGCAACTCTTTTCAAGCCTGGTATTGTTGGGTACGCAGATGACAGTACTGTTTCAGAGAGATACTTGTCCAGCGCAAAAACCAGCGTGGATGAAGTTCTTTCCTTGAGAGAGGCTATGGTGGAGCGGACAGATTTGACCTTAAGTCTTGTCTCCCAGTGGGGTGATGACAATTTGGTCTCCTTTAACGCCACCAAAACACAGGCGTGTCTTTTTACCGCAAAAAGGAATATTTTCGATCAAACGCCTACTTTTCGGGGTGCGTCTGTTCCTGTGACTGATAGGCTCGAGCTCCTAGGCATGGAGTTGGCATCCAGTCTCAACTTCGGTGCCTCCATTGAGTACAAAGCCCAAATTGCGGCCAAAAAACTGGGCATCCTAAATAGAGTGAAGCGATACTTTACGCCTGGACAGCTTTTAACCCTATACAAAGCGCAAGTCCGATCCTGCATGGAGTACTGCAGCTACCTTTGGGATGGCTCAGCTAAGTATCAGCTTGCCGCGCTTGACTCGGTGGAACGCAGAGCCAAGAAGCTCATTGGCGACGCTGAGCTGGCGGATGCCAAGCTACACAGCTTGGCTCATCGCCGCAAGGTTGCCTGCTTGTCGGTCTTCTACAGACTGTACTTCGGTGAGTGTGCTCAAGAACTCCACGACCTCATCCCACCAGCCCCCTTCTACCATCGGACATCTAGACTCACTGCAAGTTATCATCCTTACCTTGTTGCCATTCCACCAATTCGAACCAAGCGCTTCCAAACATCCTTTATAATGCGCACAGCGAATGAATGGAACTCACTACCTGCGTCTGTGTTTCCGAACGCATTCAACCCGAATCTCTTCAAAGTTAGAGTGAACAGGCTTCTTCTGGGTAAGCTCACTCCATCGTCGACTCTGTCTCTGTCACTTTGACCTAGACTAGAGTCAAGAGCAAACCCATCACAAATAAAACAACAAAATCCTGTTTTTTTTAAAATAAATTGTTAATTTCTATTTCTAACTTACCTTCTTGTTGATCCTGAAGATCCAAGTCTTGATATTGGTGTAGTGGTTGTGCGAGACGTGGTCTATCGTGAACACTGGGCCGTACTTCTTGGAATGACGACCTTCGGGCCAGAAGGGGGGAAATTGTTGCTGCAAATAATTAATTGATATTAGAAAACGTTTGAAGAATGCACTTGATCTGAGATGCAGATTTCGAGTAATGGGCATCCTCTCTTAGGTCTTCCATCCTCTCGTAAAAGTTTAACCGCATATTATGGGAAGAGGCATTGGTTCTTAGGCAGATATACCAGGAATTCCGACCGACGGGTCGGAATTCCTGGTACTTGGCCCTGACGAGGGCCAAGTACTGAGGACGAAAGACGACGTTTTATTAACTTTTCACAACAGTCTAGGTTTTGGTGGGTTCCAGATGCTTGTAATAAAGGGCGTCGAGCCTGGACGGTTAAGAGAACAAAAGATACTGATCTAAAAAGGTTTCAATTACGAAATTACTCGAGAAATAAGATTCAACAAGATCAGTTACAGCACTTATTGTGCTGCATACAAATCTTGGATGAAACATGGAAATATAATATCTACAAACTTAAGGTATACTTACAGAATTCTTAGGAGGCACGCAGAGCACGACGACCGCCGCACATTCATAGTCGTAGACCAGCGACCAGAACTCGCCCTGCGTTCTGACCAGAGGCCACTCTGTGACTATGTACTCGCGAGGTTTGGTGTAGCCCTGTAAAAATAATCAGATATAAAGAAGCCCGGGCCAAAGTTGTGTCCAAAAATACACCTATAGAACTATAGCGTTTCCAAGTATAACTGCTTCTCTCGTGAACAACAGAAGAAGCATACTGAATCAGTTAGGACCTTGTATCGTTATGATCATACATAAGTATGTCAAGAGCCGGTTCCAGACTAAGGCGGGACTCACACATTCTGATTCCTCTCTGAATTCAGAGTAGCTACCTCACACATATCTTAAAAATTCAGATAAATCAGTAGTCTCGTGTTTCTCGGCTAAGGCAAACGTCTTGGACATGGAATGGGATCATTCCACAAGCAAATTATGTAAGTACACATTGTTCACACAATAGGTTTGTACCATTGACTTTGTTTTCTTAGCTTATAAACTTAAGTCTCTTTTAGGTAATTGTTAAGTACTTACGTCTACAAAGACCGCGTTGATGTAGTCTGTGAAACTGTTCCCTTGAAAGGACGTCAAGTATGGACGAAAGTTGTCGGCTGTAACAAAATTCATTCATCATTTAAAGTTACGCATAAGAAGTTTGTATTTTCTGTGCGTAAGCCGTTTGACTTAAAATGCTGCTGCAACACCTACCACTACGGTTTATTTATCCTACTGAGTCCCTTCAGAGGCTCTAGACACAGTGTTATTGCATCAGCGTGAAATTACTGAAAAGTTGAAGTGTTTAGGATAGACCGGACCACGTGACAGTCGGTGGAACATGCCACAATGGCAATGCCATAAATTTTGGAATAGTTGACGTTGGAACCGCTAATACGATGGCAGTTTTTGGCTCATCCCCTAAAATAATTAAATGGGAATTTCGCGGCATGATAATCGAAATACCAAAATGGTTATCAATACGTGACATTTCGATAGCGCTTGGGATTCCCATACATTTGTAATTTTTTCAATCGCCTTCGCGAAGCTTTTGTTAGTTCAATGTCACCTGTCAACAGCCTCTGGTGGCCTTCTCTAGAAACTTGCAAATGAATGTCACCTGTCAAAGGCTCTGGTGGCCTTCTCTTGAGACTTGCAATTTGTGGTAACCAAGCGCGATGATTGAAACGGTGTATGTAGTGACATGATAGTAGATACGGCAACGCAAAGGGTTTGATCGCTACTAATCGAACAATCACACAGACGGAAATCCACATAGTGTCATTCATCTCGCATGTGATTGGTCGATTTGATAGCGGTCAAACCCTTCGCCTTGCCGAATTCACTTGCGCAATTCGGCTGCAGATTTTAATAGCATACATAACATAATATGACGCTGTATTCGCCGAAGGGTTGAACAGAGGTGCACTTATAGTACATCCACTTTTCACCAGTTATGTTTCAAGTCCCATGTAAAAGAGGTCGAGCCTATTGCCATCAACCAGCCACAAACCTAGACTCCAGGCTTCTACTGAGAAATTCTTTGCCCGAACCGGGAATTGGACCCAGCACAGTAGCGTTTGCGACCACGAGACCAACGAGGCAGTATCTTAATAGCAACTCAAACTTACGTGGCACCACCAGAACATCCCGGTTCTTCTCCCTATTGTCTCCTCGATGACCACCCGCGCAATCTCCTATCGTGAACCTCGGCGTCTGCTTGCAGATCTGCTGATATTCCTTCTGGTACTCATTGAGCTTCGACACCGGGTCCCGTTGGGACTTCTGCTTCAGTCTCTGGGAGAGCTCAGAGACGGGGAACCATGATATTCCGCAGACTACGTGCTCTTCTAAAGTGTCATAGACGAACTTGTATTGTTCCTGGCGGGAAAAGATTGAATTTTGTTATTGTGTTTAAGGCAGAAGACAAACTCAGTGTAAATATGGACCCCTCCACAGGATATGGCCCACCTTCTTGTCTGCCTTTCATGCCCGACCACCTGCAACCTTCAGTATTTGAAGGTGGCGAATGGAAAAAGCTGTTCGTATAGCTATATACTGGTCGGACAAAATCAAATGGTTGAGTCTATTGTTTGAGTTAATAGACACAAAAAGAGGAGGAAAGATATTTCAGGATTTTCAGATATTTAGGGTGCTGTTCTATTTGTTAGAAAACATGGGTGCTGCAATATTCACGCTACGTGCGAATGCAAATCTGGCAAACAAATGAGCCACGCACTTAACGTGGGTAACCTGAGCCCCTAGCACAAGTTTCTGACGTTTTCGTTATTTTTTTTTAGGTTACCCACGCACGGCACAGTGAAATTCCGCTTAAAAAATTGACCCTACATTATTCATGGAACATACTGTTAGAGTCATGAGGAAACGAAACATACAAAAATGAATTTGGTGATAATTATATAAACCCAATGCAAAAATGATTTTAGAAGATTAACTTGAGGTATTTGAACTCCATCTATTCTATCTCAAATAGCTAAATGCAACTTATCATAAGCTGACCTATTCCAGGTAAGCAGCTTTTAATGAAACTCTCTGAAATATTGATTTCCTATGAATGCACGTAAGTCGTCAGTGCAATCTCCTTCCATGAGACAAACCAATTACGACAAGCTTAGACAAACGGACGGTTCTCGTTGCGAATTCTGCACAGGGAATATAAGTCTTATTAAGCTTTCTCAATAAATCACTATTAATAATAATTGAACCAAGACGAGAAAATACCAGTTCACACTGTGTCGACACGACTGATATTCGCCTGGGCCGTAATAGGCAAGAGTTAAAGGAATAATTATGCTGCGCTTTTCGGCCTGTGCCTTTGTTTACTCACTTTACTGATTTTATGTAGGTAATTATTATTTTAAGAAGTGTAAAATACTGATAGAAATATACTGTTGTAGGTGTCATAGATTCAATTTTTTTTTATTCAAAATCTGTTTACACTATAACATTCAAATAATCTGCCAAACTGTAAAACAGTATGGCAGATTATTTGTGTTGTGGAATGTGGGATTGTTTAGATCAGACAATCCCACATTCCACATCCATGATCAACCTGTATTGCCCAAGGCTGTACAATGCGAGGCCTGTTACAAAACATGGCTAGGGACAGAGTGACCGATAGTGTTTTTTTTAATATTTTCCTAAGTTGGTATTTGGATCTAATACACGCCACCAACTTTGAGGGTAGTTCATTCATCAACATCGGCGTTATATACTTTCTCGTGCGTTTATTTGTTGCGGTTCTTTGTTTTATGATTTTTTTTTGGTCTGAAGTTAGTAGCCTGACACTGGTTTATTCCTGCCTTGTCTGTAATTTTATTCTGTGGAAAGAGGCAGGGAGAGTCCATACGATATTAAATTTCATAAGACCGAGAGATGGGAACGAGGACCTGTCCTCGTTCCCATCTCTTAAGATGAAACTACAGAGTGATCAATTTCTGCAGTTGTGTACCGACGGAACAAACTCTCCAATTATAGCGAATAAGTCGTTTGCAACCGGCTTTATCTGCATCTACCCCAATTTCATTTGCCAGAAACCACTGCTCGAGTCTTTCCTTGTATAGCTGCCACTCTTGGTTTTCGTAGTTGAACACTGTCAAGGTGCCGACTGAAGTGGATACTCTCGCCATTTTTAAGATAAAGTGCGCGTGTCTCGTACTTTTTCCTCGTCGCCAACTGTTAGCTTGCTAAGAGCTAGCTTGCTTTCTTGTATAACGAGATTGCAGTATTTGTGAGAGATCTGTCAGAATTGGTGGACCGTGATAAATGAAAATTGGAACGAATAATGCTTCAGTACTTAGCTGAATCCGGTAAGACTGGAAGCCGACCCCAATATAGTTGGGTAAAGGCTAGGCAGATGATGATGGAACGAATCAGAGTGCAAACAGTCGCTTGAATGCATTTTGTCAGAGTTAAAGCTTCAAATTTTGCTCATTGATTGGTTTAAGTGCCAATAGAGAGTAGGTAGGAAGGTAACTTATAGCAATGTTTGCTATAAGTTATTGGCAGCAGTTTTAAATGCTTAAGTGCTCATGTAATATCTAACTACCCTATACTGTCACACTAAGAGCAAAGGTCTCCTACTATCTTTTCTTTAAAATCTATTTTTCTTCCTTCACTTAATATTATCGGTTTAGCAAACATCCTTACCTCATTTTCTATAAGGCCTTTCCGAGATTGCCTGAGTTTCTTCAAAAATCCGAACACATCAAAAGAATCTTCTTCCTCGGCCAACTCCAGGTTTGCATCAATGGCTAAGTACACCCCTGAACGACCACCTCCGTCACTGAAAGAAAATAACACATTTTAAATTATGTCTAAATAAAATTATTCATAAAAAAAAACAATATCTAGTCCGCCATCTTGGGCCGTCCAGCATATTGGATTTAGAATGACGTCACTTAGCTAACCATGAATTGTCACCCAAACTAAACGTATATACAAAATTTCGGTTGAGGATAACTGCTTTAAAATTCAGTTGCATGATTTGACCCGAACACACTTACATACGAGTACATACATTGCAAGTTAAATCAAAAGCTTGTAAAATAGGACACGTCCTCTTTTCGTTTAGGTAATGAAAATAACTTAAGACATATAATGGATGTGCAGTAATAACCACGTGATAACTAGGGTCACAAAACTATCATGGTAAGGCCTCTGGCCGCTGTACGACGATAAATTACACTGCCAATGAGCATTAGCATCAGCATAAAAGATTCCGACAGGCAGGCCGCAACGTGACAATATGAGAATCATGTAACGACGTCTTTTAGTCATGTCATTGTCGCGGCGCGCTTGTCTGTGGCAGCTTTTTATTACTGTGTTCCTTCGAAGTATTTATTTGGCAATAAATAAAATACCGTCATTGTTGTTGCCTTATTGCATTAAGTAAGTCACTCGCTTTCGCCATGCGCCCAGAGGCTCTAAACGTATTACAACATATCAACGAAAGCATGGCCAAAGGAATAAGAAAAACCGGCAAAGTGCGTGTCGGACTTCGCACATGTCGGGTTCCGTACCAAACCGCAAAATCAAGTTGAATGTAATTGGATTTTTTTTTTTCGCACCCCCCTTTTCTGTGTGGGAGCCCCCATAAATAACATTTACAGTACATTATAGTACAAGTGTGCAATGTTGGTGATTACCGCTGAGGTGCCATTGAGACCCGAGCCGTAGGTGAGGGTCATAAGAGAGCCGAGGACGGTAATCATCAATACACACGTGTATCATACGACGTTTTGTAACACACTTGTGAAGAAAATAATACTAAAAAATAATTTTCAACAGTAAAAACGAGTTGTGAAATTTTTTTCACAATGGCGGGCAAAATTAATCAGTTTTCCTATGCGCGCGAATTTAACAATGGCGATCGGCCATAGACTAAAAAAATGAGATTTCTTTTTTTTGGCTTTTCTAGGATAGTGTTTTAGCCACGTACAAAATAGGGAATTTCAATTTTTCTTAATTACAGAGCAAATAAAATTTATATATGAGTGAAAGTTTTATTTATTAAGCACGTACAAGTTGAAATTATTTATTTAAATACGAAGTTGCATGAAATGAGCAAGCAATAGGTACATTAATTTATTTGTACTATTGAGCTCGATCTTTTTTGTATCGAACCTTTTTAAGAACAAAGCAACTCAACCAATAAATAAAAATAAAAAACTCTATAACTCACTTGTGAATAATAGCAATGAAAAAGTCACAGTTTGATAACAGGTATCATTATGTGCCAAATTGCGGTGAAATTAGAGCCACTTTATGAGCAAGTGTATTGAAAAAAAAATTATTTGACAATTTGTAAGGCTTTGTGTCAACAAGATGCTTATACTGTGAAAATTTGAAGACTGTAGCTACAACCGTTTGGCTGTTAAACCTGTGTGACAGACGACATACAGACAGACAGACTTCACGTGAGTGACAGCAATAGAGCTCCGTTGGACCCTTCGGGCACGGAGCCCTAAAAACGTCGAAAATGTATGGGAAGCCAAGAGCTATCGAAATGTCCAACGTTTTACATTGGTATTTCGATCATCGCCATTGTTGGTCTAAAGCATACGGTCGATTTTAATATTTTTTTCGAATCGTTATTGCCACACCCACTAGCTAGCAAGTCGCACCCTTGGCTCAGCTTAACTAAACACACAAAGACTTTTCAAACTTAATTACAACCTAACAATATTGTACTTAAAACATAAACAAACAGCAATAACATGTTACTTTGACATCAGAATAATATTCTGTACACCCACTGGCTACACAAATACTAAGGGACTGCATCAAACGTTATTTGCTGGTTCAGCACATACATACTAGTCACAGAGTAAACTAATTTGTTATATACTTCGCTACAACGTTACAGTGTTGGTGCAATTCTCTTGTAATATTTTTACTCTGGAATTGTGAACGTAGAGTTTTCCCTGAGGTCAGTGAGCCAGGCTAAAGTCGTATAAAATAAGTGCAATTTAAGCGCAATGTCGGAGCTTTTTGTTACAAGAGAGCTAAAAGTTTGTAGCAATAAAGAAGAATAAATATACCCCAGGTTTTTCGAAGCATTAATTTCGAATATATTCATATTCTTTATTGTACACAAAACAAACTTATACAAATACAGAAGGACAACTTATGTACAAAGGCGAGCTTAACCCTTAAGGTTACACTAGTCGAAAATTCTTCCATACAAACGTAGTCTAGGGATTATTCCACTGTTTGACGATGTACGTTCAAAATAAAAAGTGATATCAATTCGTCTCATCATTATCTAGTCCTGTATGGAAGCAAAAAAGTAAAAAAAGAAAATGTTTGAAAGTTATGAACGTCGAAAGTTCCACATTTCGATACTAATTTTAACGCATTTTTGGGCGCGAATAAATACCATAAGAACACGGAAAATTGCAAAACGGCTTCCATACAGGGATAGATTAGTAGTTCAACAATACAAATAATTTTATTTTTAACAGATACGTTTAGACGTTTTTTCATGAGATCCAGACTCCCAAAGGTCTGTTTATAAAATTTCGCGCGCTCGGTTTTGTCCTAATTCATTATCCATTTCGTTACAAATTTGCAAAAGTGTGTATTCGTACGCGAACTAGCTTCCTGCTGCTCATCACAGCATCAATCTCTGCCGCACGTGTTGTCAGTTGATATAAAATGCATTTTAACCCCGCGCACAAAATAGTTCGTGCCGTTGACTAGTGTAACCTTAATTAAGTTCTGTTACAGCAAACCTCAGTGTTATAGAGATTAACACAATTAGGACAGCAAAACATCGATAAAACTGCTCTTCAATTATCAGAAAAGTTATCGTATTGGTTCACTGGAAGTGCTGAAATAAGCATATTAAGCTCTCAAATGCTAATCGGAACCAACATCGGACTGGACTTTTTGATCCTTGCGTTTTTAATGTGTTTTCGAAAATACCAAAGTTTAATGTGTTCTGTTTTGCTGTAGGGTCCTCAGCCACCTCAGACACCTTTATTTTTGTTTTGTTATCCACGTTCATCTGTCACTACGGGGTATCTGAAGCTAGGCTGGCAATGCCTTTCGGTATGGAAACGCTTAGCGCAATTTGTCTTTGTACTTTTTATTAGATACTGTTCTTGTCTTTTGCTCTGTGTTTGTTGCTGCTGTTTTGTGTCGAATAAATGCATTTATATTCTGTTCTATAAAATAATAAAATTTCACATACTTGCAATGCACCACCATGGGTCCTGCAGCCGGGTTGGTAGCCAGTCGTCTGCCAACCACTGCCCGCACTCGACGTCTGAACTCCAGCAGCGCATTGCTAAACGGACATGTGTGAGAGTGCCACTGTGTGTAGTGGAACTGCAAGATGAAACGCTCTTCTACCACCACCTGTAGGAAACAATAGAGATGAGAATCGTGGTGTTTGCAGATCTTCATAATCATTTGCTGCCAGAGAAGTGTAGGTAGGTCACAAAATAGTTGCACCAACGAACTAGTCAAGGTAGCATGTGAAAGTTGAATGCGGAAGGGCCAAGGCCGAGTAGAGTAGCGTACAATGTAGGAGGTCTAATGTCTACACTATCAATGGGGGAACACGGACTAAAGAAATTTCCATATAGATTTTGCCCACTACGTTGGAGTTTCCAGTCTACCCCGATGCATCTGAAAATATTTACATAAAGAGTTTGTAACCCCAGTTTTTCAGGTGAGAAAGTGGAAAACAAGGTTTTTCTCAAAGGCACGAAAGTTGCTGACAGGCAAAATTACTTCGCAGAGGAGCTCTGAAACGGCAATGCTGGCACATAAACGAAAGAACTTTTTAAAAGAAGCTTTATTATTTTCCAAGAGGTTACTTTAAACTCATTTTGATCACTTCAAATTCTAAAGAATCATTCTGTTCTAATTTTTTGAAGATCATGTCCGCCTTAAAAGCTTTGATTGATTCTGACGAGCTTCTTCCAAGCCACTCTGCTAATAAAATAACTTAAGATTTAGGATATCTTAAGTTATTACAGTAATGATAATAACTTAAGATATCCTAGTAGATGGGCAGTAACACTCAAGTGAGAACTGACCGCTAAACGATGATAAATTGCACAGCCAATGAGTATTACCATCTGTATAAAAGGCTCAGACAGGCATGCGCAACGTGACAGTGCGAAAACGTTGAACGATACGATGATGCATCTTTTAGCTGTCGCATTGTCACGGCGCGCCTATCTGCGGCAAAAATTAAAAAACAGTAATTTTTTGGGGTTGGAGCAGGGTATATGGGCAAGGCTACAGCATAATGTATTGCATTAGGTACATCACTTGTTTTCGCTATGTGCCCAGATGCTCTAGGCAAATGACATTCGAAAGCATTGCCAAAGGAATTATAAAAACGTCAAAAATGTGAAGATGTTAAAATGTGAAGCTTTATTATTTTCCAAGAGGTTACTTTTTTTAAACTAATTTTGATCACTTCAAATTTGAATATTAAAATTGAATCATTCTGACGTTGTCTGTTGTTCTGACGAGCTTCTTCCAAAGCCACTCTGCATTTGGGTCTTCTCAGGTTCATCAACGTCAGTGGTGATGTTACTGATTTATTTAAAGGCGATATCTACCGTTTGAATTCATGTATTTCTAAAGATTTCAAATCATTTGTACAGAAATTCTAAACTTGAATTACACATTTTTGTTGTCCAGGAGTAGCAAGAGCTTTATAGTGTTTTAAGACGACGACTAACGCCAACGACCTTGAGGGAACAAAACGCGCACTCGTTTCACACCCGCGCGACCCGAAATTTAGTAGTTTTTTGTACTTTCCTTATTATTCTATGACTTTAAAAAAAAAAACCTCAGATCAAAATGTAGATAATTAAATTGTCTTTGAGATAGTGTTGATTTCATTAAAATACGCCCAGTGGTTTTGGTGTGATTGTCGTGTTTTTGTCCGTTTTAGATATAACTTTACAAATTAATTACACTATGTTATACGAATAAAACTCAAAATTTTCTTAAATCAAATTATTAAGAAAATGGTCTAGTGCAACATATAATTTTTCCAAAAAAATACAACTAGCCGTTTAGACGTGATTCTCATTTTAAAATCAGCTACTCAAGGGAATCTGCGCCTTAACATTACGAATATATGAAGGTAATTGTTAAAAAAATTGTATTGTCTACCGCCGTGCGGCGCGTTGATGCGGTTGACGTGTGGTGACTCGTTATCTTTGTTTTTATGTTTAAAATCTAAGGACTTGTTCACACTAGAGTCAAATGAATTATATTAGTTAAATTAGTTATTTACTTTTTAAGATGTGGCACTTTAGTAGTTATTTAAATAGTAATAACGATTTTGTGTTTTTTTTATGTATTTTGGTAGTGAGTTATAAAGTTTTGCTCCTTCATGTATTATTGTTTTTTTTTCATAGTTAGTAGCACTAGGTATATGTAAGTCTTGTGCGCCCCTCAGAATAACAGAATGATTTTTTGTAATCTAATACCTTTATAATCTAATACCTTTAAAGAAGCAATTCTTGTATATATATAATCTGAAACAGCTGCAACAATTTTCATGAAATTTGGTATGAAGGGGGTATCGGGGGCGATAAATAATATAATATAATAATAATATGATACAACGACATAATTTCATTTAAAGAAAATCAAGATTTAGATATTTTTCACCTTTCTCCACCTAAATTTAGATTTTCCATAAGAAATATATTGGCATATAAATTTAAATAATATAATGCTGTTAATTGCCGAGGTTTAGAGACTTTCGAGATACGGTTAATGTTATCACATTACATCACATCACATCATCAGCCTATTAATGTTCCCACTGCTGGGACACAGGCCTCCTCTCTGTGAGAGGGAATGGGCCGTAATCCACCACGCGGGCCCAGTGCGGGTTGGTGGATGTCACATGTCTTTGAATTTTTGGTTCTAGGACAGGCCGGTTTCCTCACGATGTTTTCCTTCACCGTTTTGAGAGCATTGGTGATGAAATAATTTACACAAAGTAAAGCGCCTACCTGGGTTCGAATCCACGACCTACAACTTGTAAGTCGCGGCCGATACCACTAATATAATGTTATAAAATAATATAATATTAAATTGTGACTTCATTAACTGTGTGAACTTCTAGTTGTTGTTGCACTTAGGTTAATTTACTTGTATATTAATCTGTGGAAACTGTTTCTGGATTGTGTTGAACTAATTGTATGCTTATGTTTGTTATTGCATCTGTTTGTTTCCCAAATAAAATAAAATAAATCAGCCGTTTTCTCTATTTTCACCCGAGCAGAGCCGCGGTCGCCCAGGTACTTAAAATAATTTGTCAACAACCACAAAAAGTAATTACTATGCCAACATAATTAAAAATGTACGTATAAAGTGGACAATGAGCGAGTTTATTGTATGACTGAATAAACAACGGTCAAATTAATTTTATTACTTGACGAAATATTTGCTTATTATAATAAATGTGTCGACTGTTGTTGTCGTGTTTGTAATTTATTAATTTGATCATTAACGATTACTTAACACGATTGTATTATTTCTAGCCGTTTTAGTAAATTCACGCCTAGGAACCGAAAGGGATAGGCAGAAGGCGTATAGTATTTTACAGTCTATGTTTATACCCGACGACACGGTTGGCGCAATGATTGAGCGATCGGCTGCTGCGCTGCGTGTCGCGGGTTCGATTCCCGCACGGAACAAATATTTTAGTACAAACTCTATACTAAGGAGCGGTTTAAGTAACTGTTAAATTATTCTGAGTGCGGCAGTTAATATTATAAAGCCAAAAGTTTGTATGTTTGTTATTTCTTCACGCTTAAACTGCTGGACGGATCTGAATGAAATTTGGCACAGAGATAGGTTATAGTCAGGAATAGCACATAGGATACTCTTTATCCCGGGGAATATGTTTTCTCGGGATAATTTTCGACTTTCACGCGGGCGAAGCCGCTGGCAGAAGCTAGTATTGTATACGCTCGCGGCTCCGCGCGCTGGATATTATATCTTTATAAATTATAGCCAATGTATTATCCTGATGTATAAAATATATATCTGTAAAGTTTCATCAAGATCCGTTCAGTATTTTTTGTTTGAAAGAGTAACAAACTTCCATCCATCCTCACAAACATTCACGTTTATAATCGTAGTAAGAAAGCTTTCTAAAGTATAAGCTACATTACTGTAAAGTATCATCAAAATCAGCGCAGTAGTTTTCACTACAGACAAACATCTATCCTCATAAACTTTCACATTAATATTCCGCTTAGATAATAGTTGGCCAAGAAAAATCAAAATATAAATAATACAATCTTGGTCTTCTGTTGTAGAAGTGAGAATAATCTGCTTAACAAGAAACAAATGGGTGCGCTGGCTACTTGGGACTGAAATACATTTCTCACAACCCTTTGTGCAAACGAAGTTTTCAAATAAAGAGATTCTTTCAAATATTTCAAAGGGATTTTCTGGAAGATTGCAAAAATAAAACTCTGTTTATCGTGTAACAGCATGACTGTTTTACAAAATAAGAGTAATTAGAGGTGTTAGGTTTCAGTTTATACTAACAAAATCATCTAAAGCTCTTCTCCTCCCATAGAAGAATAGAACCGATTACAGTTTACGAAGAAGAAAACATGTTTTTTTTGTTGCACCGCGTTGATCACGGTTATTGTAAGTATGAGCTGGTATAAAGGGTGTTTTTTTTAGAGGTATAGAAATTTAAGTTGGCAACACTGTTTTAACTGGCGGCCGTTTTGTCAGCTGTCAAGTGATTTGTGTTTAGTTTGGTTTGGTATTTCAACATGAATAGACTGACTCCTGAAAAACGCTTCCAAATTGTGCAAATTTCTTGTTTTGTGCAAATTGGCGTTACAGTCAATGGTGACCGCTATAGAGCTCTGAATACTAACTTTTTCGTTCCTCAATTGAACAACCATGATGTGCAGGAGCTGTGGATTTAACATGACGGCGCAACATGTCACACAGCTCGTGCCACAATTGATTTACTGAAGGAATGAAAAAAAAACCAGCATGGATGAAGTTCGTTCCTTGAGGGAGGCTATGGTTGAGCGGACAGATTTGACCTTAAGCCTTGTATCCCAGTGGGGTGATGACAATCTGGTCTCTTTTAACGCCACCAAAACACAGGCGTGTCTTTTTACCGCCAAAAGGAGTCTGTTCGATCAAACGCCTACTTTTCGGGGTGCGTCTGTTCCTGTGACTGATCGGCTCGAGCTCCTAGGCATGGAGTTGACATCCAGTCTCAACTTCGGCTCCTCCATTGAGAACAAAGCCCAAATCGCGGCCAAAAAACTGGGCATCCTAAATAAAGTGAAGCGATACTTTACGCCTGGACAGCTTTTAACCCTATACAAAGCACAAGTCCTGCATGGAGTATTGCAGCCACCTTTGGGATGGTTCAGCTAAGTATCAGCTTGCCGCGCTTGACTCAGTGGAACGCAGAGCCAAGAGGCTCATTGGCAACGTGGAACTGGTGGACCCAAGCTTCACAGCTTGGCTCATCGCCGCAAAGTTGCCTGCTTGTCGGTCTTCTACAGACTGTACTTCGGTGAGTGTGCTCAGGAACTCCACGACCTCATCCCACCAGCCCCCTTCTACCATCGGACATCTAGACGCACTGCAAGTTATCATCCTTACCTTGTTGCCATTCCACCAATTCAAACCAAGCGCTTCCAAAAATCCTTTATAATGCGCACAGCGAATGAGTGGAACTCACTGCCTGCGTCTGTGTTTCCGAACGCATTCAACCCGAATCTCTTCAAAGTTAGAGTGAACAGGCTACTTCTGGGTAAGCTCACTCCATCGTAGACTCTGCCTCTGTCACCTATGACCTAGACTAGAGTCAAGAGCAAACCCATTACAAATAAAAAAAAAAAAAAAAAAAAGGAAACATTTGGTAACTGCATAGTTTCACGTTCTGGACCCGTGAATTAGCCTCCAAGATCGTGTGATTTAACGCCACTAGACTGGGGATATGTGAAGTCGTCCGAAACGATCGACCACTTGGAGGACAACATTCGCCGCGTTATTGCCGATATACGGCCACAAATGTTGGAAAAAGTGATTGAAAATTGGACCTCCAAAATAGATTACGTCCGAGCCAGCCGTGGCGGTCATATGCCAGAAATCATATTTAAATTATAATGCCAAAAGATTATCTTTTGAATAAAGTCAATTTAAAAAAAAATATCCTTGTTTTATTTCATTTCAAAAAAATTCTATACCCCTAAAATTGCAATAGGAAACATGCATAGAAAATATATTTGTTGTTTGAACAGTTTATCAATAAAAACACTAAAATAGAATACTAATAGTGAAAACCGAATCAAAATTGATCGAAAAACGACCGAGATATAACAATAAAAAAAAATGATCTGTCCCTCTCTACGAAAACAGTTTCTATAGCAGTTGTATAGACGTCGTATTATCTAACGTCAGATGGCACGTCGTACTTCTCTTTCTAATTCTCAACTTTGAAGCTTTATAATTTCGTCTCTGATCAAGATATTTTATGTATACTATCATATTTGTTTACTAGAGTTAATAAGCAAATAAAAAATTACATGCATATTTCCGTAGTGATTCAAACAATAAGGAAACTGTCGTATTTCTAATGATAACCGTAACGAATAACGTAAATGACGCAGGAATTTGCTGTTGGGCCGAGGTGCCTATATAAATAGTTAAATGTACTTACATTCCTTTCACTCTTGTACAGTCTGAAGGTTCGTATGTGGAAGTTGGCGAGCTCCTCCTCCTGCACGATGCCTACGCTGATGTCTCCGTATGTCTCGTCCTTTTCTTTGTTCGGCGGCCAGTATTGGACGCACATCACCTGTTTGACAAACAATATGGATAAGTACTAAGTAACAAAAAGTTGTTTTACAAATTATTAGTTAGGTAGTTTATTAAATATCCGACTTTAATTATTGTTCATATTTTTTTTTATTTTGTACACATTGTTGTGTCCTTTTTAACCCAAAGGTTGACTGGTAGAGAATGCCTTGCTGCATTAAGTTCTATGTATCACCATTGTACACAAATAAGTGAAGTTTAAATAAATAGTCCCTGTTAAACCTCCGGTATGAAATGAAACCGGTGGCAGATGGGAACAGTAAGGGCAAAGAATATTAGAACATTTTCCAGTAACATTCATAAAACAGCTACATTAGCTCAGAAACAGTGCAATAATAGTAAGTGAAACGGATACCTATCCAAGCCGAGGATAACGGACTTAGACTCACTTGCACCAAAAGCTTAACTCAGACTGAGTTGCTAACTCGAGCTTTAATAACATGTCATACATAATAACATGTCATACATAATGGTCTAGGACGGAGCAAGCGAGCCTTAGGAGTCTTACAAATAATGATGAAGATACAATCTATCGATCTACAGACTTTACATCACAAAAATATCGTTTACAAATCATGTACTTTAATAATAAACTCTACAATTTAATGCACATTCCAAATGCTGAAGAAATAACTCAACAACTCGCTTGGGTGTTGAAATACAATCGAAAGTAAAACTCGCACGATTCGCACGCTAAACTATTCCAACTCATAACTCGCTCATACGAACGCGTTTTTGCTTCATGAAATAAAACCGGGACTACAGGCAGGGGAACGCTTGCAAATAGTCTGAATTTTTAACACTGCTTAAAAAGTTAACGAGCGTACGTTACTGCTTTTGTCTGAACACACCATTATTTTGTGCTTAAACAGTTTTGAATAGATGGAATCCTTTGTGACATTTATGTGTTCATATTCGAATTATGTTACACATATAACTCTACATTTGAATGTGTTACTAAACTAAACTTTGTAAGGATTTATTCAGTCATGCAACAACTTGCGTGGAGTTTGTAACTTAGTAAGGCCATATCCAAGTTTGAGTTATGTGTTTCCAACAAGTAGTCACAGGCACAGGCAAGCAAGAGAAGGAACAGTGACGACAGGTAGAGTGGGCAATGACCGAGTGGCGCCCAGAGGTATTGATCGTTTGGCGGCGAGATTGGGAGACGACATTGCTGGCTTCGTGGGTAGAACCTGGATGAAGTTGGCACAGGAGCGTGGGGATCGGCAGAAGAGAGAGAGAGAGGTCTGAGCCCAACAGTGGGCAAAATTGGGCTAGGGATGATGATTTTGATGTCCAGTTAGTCTCTTGTATCCATCATCTTTGGGCCATTGATATACATTCTACCGATAGACAAGAACATTCATGAAAAAAAATTGTTCAAATGCTGGTGAGTTAGAACTTAAGTCCGCTGCAGCGCTAAAAATATTTATGTTGTCTAATCAAATTATTAAAACATGCAGCGCTAGATCGCTCGTAGAGTTTAGTTTACTCGCGATCATAGTTTAAAGTCAAGTTTACGGATTGCAGTACAGGGGGGTGACCATAAGCTCTTAGAGCGGTATCAATTTGATATCAAGTAAGTGACAGATGTATACACATCAGATACATCTGTCCCTTATTCGATATCAAATTGATACCTCTCTAAGAGCTTATGGTCACCCCCCTGTACAGTCAACAGAGTGAGTGTTCGGATTGCCAAATCTGGGGCGTAGTACATATGATTATATCGATGCTTTGGGCCTTCTAAGCTTTAAGTTTCATCCAGAAGTTAAATCAACCTTTAACCATGGGGCCAAAATTGACATTCAGTTAACGAAAACGATTGTCGAAATGCCTATGTAAATGTTGGGACTGTATCCGTGACAATAGGGAACTATCCGCAAAGCTGAGCTCAGGTGGCGCCACAGGAATCAGAGTAAACAAACCAAACTGTCAAGCCGGCCGGCCGGCTTTTTAGGATCATATGGCCGGTTTTATTTCTGAAAAACGAAACTGATGCATTCTTGACTAACAGTTAGCAATATTATTATTTCGTTTTTGAACTCTAATTATTCTTAAAAAAGTAAATAAAGTTCGGTAACCACAAACAGTAGTAGTCGTCATGTTGTTAATTTATTTACTCCACTCCGTCAAGCGCCATCTGGTGGGAGTAATTGGCAGTAATGTTCGCTATACAATAGAACATGTCAAACCCGTTCATTTTTCACTTTTTGACAATCTATGTCACTTGGTCTAGAGCATATTAAAAAAAATCCCCTGCCGTTCTTGACGTTGGACCTCACTGGTCCAACGTCAAGAACGTACCTTCGTACCTACATTAACAGTTGCCCCTCAAAATGATACTTGTCCTCAAGGTAATACATACCCTATAAATGCTGTTGCTATTAATAAAAATAAAATAATTACACCAATTATCCAACTTTCCGAGATCTGACCGTGCCAATAACGGACCATCTTGAGCTTCTTGGCGTTACTTTGACATCGACTCTCAATTTTGGCCCATACATTGAGGCAAAGGCTCAGCTGGCTGCCAAAAAGTTGGGGATCCTTGCGAATGTGAGAAAGTACTTCACGCCGGAACAGCTGCTCAACTTGTATCAAGCGCAAGTTCGATCATGCATGGAGTACTGTTCTCATCTCTGGGATGGATCTGCCAAATACCAGCTTGATGCACTGGAGTCGATCGAAAAGCGGGCCAAGAGGCTCATCGGCGATGAAGCACTGGTCAAGACAAAGCTCCAGAGCCTTGAACATCGTCGTCGAGTTGCCAGTTTGTCGGTTTTTTATCGGTTACATTTCGGCGAGTGTGCGATGGAATTGCATGATCTAATTCCACCTAGCCCGTTTCATCATCGGACTACCAGACGTACGGCGATGCGTCATCGGTACATGGTGGGCATCCCACCCATACGCACCAAACGTTTTGGGAACACTTTTATTGTGCGTACAGCTAAGGAGTGGAATTCCCTGCCGGAGTCTGTGTTTCCCGACAGCTACAATCTAGGGGTCTTTAAGTCAAGAGTGAATAGGTTTTTTCTAGGCAAGCGTGATTCACCGTCGACCACATCATCGCTTTCCATCAGGTGAGATAGTGGTCAAGCGCGAGCCTAAAGGATATTAAAAAAAAAAAAAAAATACATCTAATATTCTTTTAAACGTGGCACGAATTTCTTAAAATACTTACTTATTAATATCTTAAACGCGAAAGTTAAGTTTGTTCTACTTTCACGACCAACATTGAGTATTTTTTTTATGCTCTATAGGCTCGCGCTTGACCACTATCTCACCTGATGGTAAGCGATGACGTGGTCGAAAGTGAATCACGCTTGCCTAGAAAACTCCTATTCACTCTTGACTTAAAGACCCCTAGATCGTAGCTGTCGGGAAACACAGATTCCGGCAGGGAATTCCACTCCTTAGCTGTACGCACAATAAAAGTGTTAAAGTAAAAGTGAGGCCACAAGATACATAGTTCCTACATCTATACATCAGTGATCAGTAGGTAAGGGACAGGTTATTTTGACTATAAAAGTGTATAATAAATAGAATACGTGATCTTTAGTAGCGCATGACAATTCCTTAGTTTTTGGACTTATCAAGATTCAAGGTCACTTAAAGCATGGCCTTCTGAACCACGTCAAATTCAATCAAACAAAACCTTTTTTTACCCCATAAATAACAAAACAAGTATCACCATTTCGCCTACATCACATCTCTCGAAAGGCCCTCAAAGTTCAGTACAACTTCCCTCTGCCCTCTTGAGGGAGACTGCCTCAACAAATCATAAAGCGATCAAACAATACCGACCGATCCCTTCTTGTTTGTTTAATCCCGTCAGATTAGGTAGCTGCCTAACTCCTTAGGCTGCTTTTCCACCTTTACGTTGCTATGGATGGATTTGATATTCGTCAATCATATTCATTAGTCCAATAGCATGGCACTCGTGGAAGCCTTCAACTAAGCTATGTTTTTTTATGTGGAAGGATGCGTGCTTATAGATGGGAGCTATGAATGCGCGAGTGGTGTGGCTATGTATGCCGCAGCCGCACCCCATGGCCTCCCTACAGTCCGTACTGTCACAGATAATTTAATACTAGCATATAGATGCCTCATCCCATACAAAGAAACCGCGCCGACGTAACTAGGGTTTTTAGTCTGATTAAACCGATTATTTTTGTACATCGTTCAGTTGCAAGTAAAAGGGTTTACTCGGTGCATGGAAATGTTTTCTTTAAAAACCGTGAAGATTTGTTTTATGGTATTTTTTTACACGTTTTTACAGTTACATTGCACCAAAATGTTTTACAATACAAATTTAAACAATCGAGTGGAATGCCTCAGACATATAAAACCACGCCATCTATTGGACTCAATTTTAAATGATCCATTCAAATAATCTTTGAAATGTGAATAAAGAGCCCAATATTCCATAATGTTGTGCTTAGGAGAGTTGATTAAACAAGAACATACAATTTTTATGTTCAATTCCAGAAAGTGTTAATTTTACACACAATTAAGGCGATATATATACCCCAATGCTAACGCAGTACTGGCCGTGCGCCCGCTCGATGCCTAAATATCAAAATCAAACCTCCTTTTGAACAGTTTTGTTTGCAAAATATTATTTGATTTACATATGCTATGTTAGTTATGAAGAAATACCAGCCATCAATTTTTCTGTGTAAAAATATTTTTAAACATGCAAGTCGTTTTGGAGGAGTTTCCAAAAGTTGCAAAAAATATTGTGTTGTTAATTATTTTTTTAAAGCAAAACTATTAGTTACACGTAAAAACCTTGTGTTCAAAATTATGTACATGAATCAGTAATAAATATATATTTTTTCAAACCTTTTAACCTAGCCGTTACTAAGGAGTATGCTTCAGAAAGTTGCCGTTTTACGGCACTAAAGCGCCCTTAAATAACAACTCGGTGCATGTCGCGCCATCTAGTGAGATTTATTTGAACTAAATTTTCTTTCTTAGCACTGGGACCCCGTGGTACTGTCAATGCATCGCATAGCTCGAGCTGCGCATCTTCCTCCCACAGCTACATCACGGCGGCGCATCTTCATAGCATATTTTATTTGCTTCGCTACACAGCTTAGCACAGCATCAGTACCTATAGCCGCATAGCACATCTCTAGTGGAAAGGCACCTTTTCTCCGGTCGCCGGTGTAACAAGATATTCGACTTTCCGAATTACGGTAATGTTAGAATATTAAGTGAATGGCTAGCCATCAACACGATTTTGCGAAGGGGCTGCCATTTGCAAAATTTGCAACATTTGCAAAGCTGTTATCTGTTTGTAGGAAGTTGTTATTGACACAATTTGTGTTTTATCAATATGTGTGTGTGTCAATGTGTGTTTTGAGTTGTCTGGAAGCTTTTGTAGTTACTGTAATCTGTCTGTTTTGTATGTTTGACTTCTGTTGAACAGAATTGCATTTAGCATGTGTAATTTTGAATGAAAACTAAAAAGAGAGAAATAAAAACTTTTTCGCAAAAAAACGAACCGACTTCAAAAATAAAAACCATAAAAAGTGCAAAATAACTTTCGCATAGGCAGTCGGTATCTTTCGTACGGTGGCGTTCAGTAACTTCTACCTACCCCATGAGTTTATATTATGTATGTATCTACACTTTACCGTTTGTGTACTTTGCATGTTAGCTTTAATTGTGCACTTCTTAAGCAGTCGGCTATTTGATTTTTTTAAATTAGCTTTTTTTATTAATATCTTTTTGAAGCGACAGCCATCTAACCTCCACAACCCAGTAACTGGGTAACACGATACCCCTTGGCAAGACTGGTGACAGATCTTAAGCTTCTGACTACCCGTAACGACTGCCAAAGATCTTCAAGTGACAGCCGGGACCAAAGGCTTAACGTGCTTTCCGAGGCACGGAGGAATCTCGGTACCAATGTTGAAATGGTCACCCATCCACGGACCGACCTCGTCAAGCGTTGCTTAACCTTGAAGATCGACCCGTGCGGCTGTTATTATTTAACCACGAGCTCCTCAAACAAATATGCATGCATAGACTGATAAACATATTAACCTCCTTCGACAGTCGGGTAAAAACCTTTTTGTAAATTGCTCCAATTTACGAAAACAATACAGCTTCTGCGGAATATACATATATGGAGTATACAATATAAAATACTGTTGTATAATATGTACGAAATCCGTCCGCCACAGCGTCAGAACCGTCAAAAACACCGCCTGTCCGTCCGGAATTCACTTAGCAGAATGTTTGTGACAGTGTAGGTACTTTGAGAGTAAGCCTGAAATTTTCGCGCTTCGCAAATGTATCGCATAATTTTGAATTTCGTTATGAAGAAGCTTCGTATAACCTGGTCTTACATTTCAAGGTCTTTGGCGAGCGAAAGAATGGACTAATAAAGGAACTTTTAACACTGGTAGGTGCTGGAGCAGTTTCAGGTAATTCATTTAATGCAGAAAAGGGTAAAAGCCATTAGGTACCTTACGTTTTGTTCTACTTCGCTGAAATGGCAAAAAAAACCATCAGTATGCTATTTTAAACATGATAATACCGGTTTAGTGCAATTATCGATTTCTGATAGAAAAATATTGTCTTGATAGGAAACTAGATGAGATCAATGATATTCTAATAAGCAGATACGTTATACACACACAAAACAACCGAAAAAAGTGTTCTGCAAAGCAGCGGCAGCACAGATACCTACACACTTTTGGTATGAGATACCTTCTGTTTTATGTACTTTGGTATCATAATTGGCACACTTTTTAAATACACACGATGGCATTTTTAAAATTTTGTTTTTGTTTCAACGAAGCCTATCGCTCTTCGCCATGGGTGACATAGACTAAAAACCCCAATTAGGACCTATTCGAGTCTTCACACGTCATGCACGCGCTTATAACATATCTGTATACTAGAATATCATTGGATGAGATAGAAATCCCAAGTAGGTAGAGCAGAGGATTCTTACAGTAAACAACGCATAATGAAGTTTCGTAATAAGTTAGATATTGCATTGAGCAGGTCAAACGTTCCTGAGGCTGAGCACCACTACACATAATAAAACATACAAAATCCAAGTACAATTTTATTCCTTTCACCAAATTTTATCGCACCCCGTAACTCCACAATCCAAAGTTAACAATCTCTAAGAAAACGCCGCGAGCTTGCATGTCGTTTTGTAACTGTGGCAGAAAATTCGTAAAGTTACCTACAAATAGGGCGTAAAATATTCCTTAAATCATGCTTTAACTCTTTGGTCGCAACGATACGCGATAAAATGCTTCTGTTGTAGAACAGAAGCAGTTAAGAAGTTCCATTCTACACAGAAACATTAAAAGAAACAGAAAACTAATTAGCGGGTTTTCTGATCATAAGCGGTCATCTCCATTTTTTTGAAAAAAACTGCCTCACACTAGGAACTTTATCTGTATCTTGGGAGTTGAATAATGAGTATATGACAGTTGATTTTAATTAAGCATAGCTATGCTGTTCTGTTGCAAAAATTGTACAGTCTTTCCCTAAAGGAGCTTTTACATAAAAAGCCTTGAGAACAACAACTAGACTAAAATAACAACAACTAGACTAAAAAAACATTGTGACTTGCGAACTTTTTCCGTACTAACATCAAAAGTAGTTTTGTATTATATTCACATCATCAGCCTATTAATGTTCCCACTGCTGGGACACAGGCGTCCTCTCTGTGAGAGGGAATGGGCCGTAATCCACCACGCGGGCCCAGTGCGGGTTGGTGGCTGTCACATGTATTCGAATTTTTGGTTCTAGGACATGCCGGTTTCCTCACGATGTTTTGCTTCACCGTTTTGAGAGCAGTGGTGATGAAATAATTTACACAAAGTAAAGCGCTTACCTGGGCTCGAACCCACGACATACAACTTGTAAGTCGCGGCCGATACCACTGGGCCGACACTGCTCCTTGTATTATATTATTAAAGTTAATTTTCTAATAACTAAAATTTGTTAAGATAAATTTATGTTCGATTATAACCAATACAACGTTTGTGGTAATGCGACTTTAAATCTAAGTAAACTTTTGTTTAATAGAATAATACAAAACTAAAATTTGTTGTTTATGAGAAAAAAGTTCGCAAGTCCCATTTTTTTTGGGTATGAGTGATTCTGAAACCATTGGTCCTTCTGCCCATGTTTACTTTGTGCTACCAACATATTTTATTGTCGGATAAAAGCGACACGAATTGAGTGTCAAATCTTCGAACGTGTACGAGATAAAACCGTTTTAGTATTTGAAACAAAATTCAGGTTCAAATATGAATTCAAAGGCGTTTATTTTATGTTTGATTTACAACTTTGCGTACTTACAGAAATAATGTAGATTATGTGCCTCATAAAGATATTTACATTTCACTTAAATGAGAACAATTATAATTAATTATTAAAGTAAACTTATCGTTATACTTCGACATAGGCTTGAAATAATGCTAACGAGGTTAGTTATAATGTAATCTAATACCTTTTAATGAGCCATTCTTGTAGTATATTTATAATCTGAATCTCGGAAACGGCGCCAAAGATTTTCATGAAATTTAGTATGCAGGGGGATTCGGAGGCGATAAATCAATCTAGCTAGGTTTTATGTTTAGGGTTCCGTACCCAAATGGTAAAAACGGGACCCTATTATCCGCGGTCCGTCTGTCTGTCTGTCTGTCTGTCCGTCTGTCACCAGGCTGTATCTCATGAACCGTGATAGCTAGACAGTTGAAATTTTCACAGATCATATATTTCTGTTGCCGCTATAACAACAAATACTAAAAACAGAATAATATTATAAATATTTATGTGGGGCTTCCATACAACAGACGTGATTTTTTTGCCATTTCTGCGATAATGGTACGGAACGCTTTTTCCCAAATTAAAAAATAAAAATAAAATAAAATAACCCTTCGTGCGCGAGTCCGACTCGTACTTGGCCGGTTTTTATTAGAAAACGTCGTTTTCTCTATTTTCACCCGAGCAGAGCTCGGTCGCCTAGGTAATAATATAAAGATATACATAAATTGATTATGGTCATGACATGGTGCATGGTGTTTCGGGATATGGAAAATATTTGGTAGTGAAAAATTAAACTAAAGTCCATGTGACCTCTGCAATGTGTATTGTAGCGAGAGAATAGTCAATGGGAACCTGGACCAAACAAAAACATTCCAGAACATCTAAATCAATGATTTTGGTCGCAGCTACACCGGCACTGCAAACAACTGACAACGGTTTTCATCAAAGCTGGACGCTGTACAAAATAATGGTGTTTCGATCCGCAAAAGCCGAAACCAAATAATGGCATTGCATGGCCTGAATACCGCAATGACAGGCACGGTCTTCTTTGTTCAGGCACGGTTTCCATTTGCGCATCGGACCAAATATTTGTATGGCCTACAAACCATCATTGTTCTGAATCGTAATGTTTGAGTAAAAAAGGGGAGTAAGAGTGTTTTAAATTTTATAAGTCTCCATTTATACTTATACTTTTTATTCCATTTATTTATTATACTTACATATTTTTACATTTTTAAATATCATTCTATAAAAAATAAAATAAAAAAACATTTAAAAATACAAAAATAGTAGCCCACCGGTATCGGGAACAGGGTCCAAGCTACCGGTGGTCAGGGCTCCTCAGAGAGGAACCTCCTAACAATACGAGCCGTGTCCAGGAGTACCGCTTTCTGGATCAAGCCCTTAATCCAGCTGCCCAACGAGAGCCTCCTCAGATGTTCGTCGAGGCTCTTGGCTAGTATACTATTGGCCGTCACGACTATCGGCACAATGACTGCTGTATTCCATCCCACATGTCGACAAACTCGCGAACCAGATGAAGATACTTACTTTTCTTACCTCTCTCCGCCTTCACGAGGTTATCGTCATGGGGGACTATACTATAATATACTTACACTTATTATTAATATTATAAAGAGGAAAGATTTTTTTGTTTATTTGTACCGAATAGGCTCCGTGGGTCCGAAACAACTGGACCGATTAAAAAAAAATCTTTCACTAATAGAAAGCTACATTATTCTTGAGTGATATAGGCTACTTTTAAATCCCGAAAACGGGTCCGGTGGGGTGGTCCACGGGTGCGACCGCGGGGAACAGATAGTATAAATAAATAAAAAAACAGCGATTTCGGCTCAGGATGGATCAATGTGTCGTTGATTGAGTTATACTTGGTGTTTTATCTTAGAGCCAACTTAGTAAATAAGTATGCAGGCCACAAACTCCATGGACGATTGAGCATGTACTTGTAACTTAAATAATATGACCGTTCAAATTGTCGACGTTGTTCGCCTGAGTAACGTATGTTTAAAAAGGTTTTTTTTCTTTTTTGACTGCAAAGATACCTAACCCTTTTTAAACTGTAAACTTTAAAAATATATATACACAGTTTATGTCTCCGTACTCGCGGCAGATATAAAATAGAAGGCGACACACCAATAAAAAGACACAGCGTACATACAGCCTGTCATAAAACGAATACGAGGAATTCCTTACTAATACTTGTAAAACTTGAACGTTCTACTTAAACTCCGCGAAGAAAGTGTTCTTTCAGTATTATGTAATAACATCTTCTGTATAAGGTTGCCTCATATATATATATGTTCCAATGTTATGTCAGGGATCGCAAACCTGCCTATGGAAGATGAGGTGAAGGAGTTGCGTTGTAAAAAATTTGGCCAAGGGTTTGGTTGTATTTTCTTCTTGTCATGTACGTCGTTTTATTTAAAATGTTTATTGAAATGAATTTGAACAAGTTTTGTTTTAAATTCACTTTATTTTTTCTTTAGTTATGCATAGCATTGACGCGCTATCGAGCCCCAAGATACCGACTGTCTAGTTTGGCGCTCACAGGAACAATTATCACCTATGCAATCAAGGTAGGCTCTAGGTAGTATTTAAGCCACTCTTGACATAGCAATACCTGCTTACGTACAGTAATTATTAATATGTGAAAATTACTAGTAAAATTAATAAAAATTAACCGCTACGATTACATTTGTCTAGAACAGGCAACAAAAAATTCAAAAAAAAAATGTGTGTTAATTGTTTATGTGCGGTTACTATGCAATGCATTTGCGTCTGTATACACGCATAAGACAAACACTGTTTCTGAAGTACGCCTGAAGGTCAGATTAAAATATAAAACGACGACAACTGCACGAACTTATTGCTAAGGTAAATACCTCGAAAATAAAAATTAGGTATTACGATTGTCGCAGTCACCATTTTTTGAGCTGCCAAGCATTATGATATATTCCAGAGTGTGTATCCGAACGTCCTAGTCATTTTGACGTTTCTACGCGCCTGCACTGCGCTGGTACAATCTAGTCTGTGGTGCAGTCTTGCGTTAATCTTATCACGATGTTATCTTTTTTATAGTATCTCTCGCTTCTTCTCTGGTCATAAAAATTAATCTATTGTAAAGCCATACCTCTAAGCTTTAATACGACGTACTGTATGCCAATGTACATGAATATTTTTTGTTAGGGCACAGCTCTATACAAATTCTGGCCATGCTTTTTATGTCACATAAAATATCATGGTACAAGACTCTCTAGAAAAAAAGGACATTCTTACCGACAATTTTTCGAAAAGTCCTAAATGTATGAATTGCCATGCGATCAATCCTAAATATTTTGGCATTACGATAATCGCTATAGCAGATCGAATGTCACTATTTATTTGAAAACAGGTTCAGCATCCCTGTCCTACAATATTTTTTTTCTTGAATGATATATGAGGTAGCTGACTAAACAAGTTTGTTCTCTACACGTCAGTTCTTTATTTCATTAGCAAAGTGTGCTCAGTATTTCATTTCCAAGGAAATGGAGTATGAAATAGCGACAAATTTTGTACAAGAATCGCGATGAAAGCGAATTGCGCGAACGGAATAGCTTCATTTGCAAGTGGGTCTTTAGTAATTATGTTGCGAATAAATTGGTGTTGATGAGTAAGCACTTATTATTTTTGTTTTATTTTGCAGGGTGATATTTTAGCAACGGTTTAATTTAATTGAGTAGCGAGATTTTAAATGCATGGGTTGTAATAGTGGTTTGTATGTTTCAGAATGGAAAGTATTAGCTTATTTTCATTTAGTTCATTTGAAAAAGGAAAATCAAAAATACACTGTGTCCCAATACTTAATGGAACACACTGTTTAATTCGATTTTAAGATCTTTTTTTATGTAAAATTCTTAGTAGCACCTATATCTTTTATCTTTATCACAAATTACCTACACCGCAGTTTCTGAATCAGCCACTATCTATCAGCACAAAATATTACAGACGACATCATGCCACATAACAGAATAGTCCTTCAGACAGAATTCGGCCAAGGTGGCCAATCTAAGCGGAGACTGCCATTTGAATGAGAAATATTAGCAAACATTTCTTCCCTCACTCTCATCATGTCCAATGGGATGGCAATGCGACTCGACCGAAGAGATTTAACACCTTAAATAGCATGGGACCAATGTCTTAAGAGCCTTCCACCGTTTTAGTGCCGTAAAACGGTTACTTTCTAAAGCATACTCCTTAGTAACGACAGTAACGGCTAGGTTAAAATGTTTGAAATAATGTGTATATATTATTGATTCATGTACATTATTTTTGTCAAACTTGTTTTTGTCGTGTACTAAACTACTATTAGTTGTTGTTGTACATGTTGTTGTTCTTGTTGTTGTATTTTACCGCTACTTTTGGATACTCCTCCAAAACGACTTGGATGTTTAAAAATATTTTACTCAGAAAAATTGATGGCTAGAATTTCTTCATAATTGAAATTGCTTATGTAAATATAAGAATATTTTGCAAACAAAACTGTCCAAAAGGAGGTTCAATATCGACATTCTGGTTTAAGGCGGGCGCGCACGGCCAGTACTGCGTTAACATTGGGGAAAATATACGCCTTAACGTGCTTTCTAGGACGGTACCATAACATATTACTTTTCCTTGTCTTTATTATATATTAGTATATTATGTAACATTGTATGTATGTATTAAGTTATATTATTTTGATATTTTGTATATTGACAGCCCTAAATTCTTCAGCTGTCGTTCAGTGCATCCAAAGGTTGCCTGTAAGAGATTGCCCAGTGCGGTAAGACCACCCATTGTACACTTGTGTTTGTGAACGTTTGTCCTGTACGTATTTTGAGGAGTACAATAAACTATATACTAAATAAATACAAGCATCATGAAATATACAAAAAATGTGCTAGCGAGACGAGGTCTTAAAAACAATGCCGAGTTCTTTCCTAAACATAGTCTCTCAATAAAGTTAAAAGTCTTACCTTAATGAAGTCGAATGTCTTGGTGAGCATGACGATGGCCGCGGCTCGCTCCTGCCATATCATGCGCCAGAAATCAACCACCGTGTCTTCGGTTGGACCCTGAGTTACGATGTACGCATTTGGTTTTAATATACTCTGTGGACAAAGGAAATTAGGTTAATATATAAAGTTAGAGAAGATTAAACACTTACTTAAAATTTGAATAGGGTAGTTGACAAAAATATCTGATTAGACCGTCAGTCAAATAATCTTAAAATATTGGACACGTATTTTAGGCGCCGATTCCCTTGAGTAGCTGATTTTAAAAGGAGAATCACGTCTAAATGGCTCGTCGTAATTCTTTGAAAAAAATATATGTTATATTAGACTATTTTCTTAATAATTTGATCTAAGCAAATTTTGAGTTTTATTTGTATAACATAGTGTAATTAATTTGTAAAGTTATGTCTAAAACAGACAAAAACACGACAATCACACCAAAACCGCTGAGCGTATTGTAATGAAATTTACACCATCTTAAAGACAATTTAATTATCTACATTTTGATCTGAAGCTTTTTTTTAAAGTCTTAGAATAATAAGAAAAGTACAAAAAACTAGTAAATATTGGGTCGCGCGGGTGTGAAACGAGTGCGCGTTTTGTTCCCTCAAGGTCGTTGGCGTTAGTCGTCGTCTTAAACAAAAAAATACGAAGATACAGTGCGTTGAAATATCGTGTGATGTCACGATGTTCTACACTTTATTCTGACAAAGTGACGTCACAAGTCCCAACTCTTAAACTTTGATGCGCTTTATCTTTGTTATTTTCTATATATTTGATAAAGCAAAAAAGACGGGTCCAATGTTATTTGATAATCTCACTGACGGACTAATTAAAATTGTATAATTTTTCTACTCAGGAATCATCTCTATTACATAGGAGGGTCTAAAACCAGCATCAAGTGCAAAACCAATACGTCAAACCCTAAAATGCGCTCAAGACAGAAAACCGGTAAGATGAACCGACGCATATAAAAAGGTTACTGGAGGCAGCATATACCAGGTGGTCACACTGCAGAAGACCTCATGGCATGGAGATGCATCGTATATTGAGATCGCGATTCTCAGTTGTGAGGGAACGACGAAGAAGGTAGGTTAAAAGAGATCGCGGCATGCGATAAGGCCACCATTTGTATGTTTCTTATTTGATTGTTCAAAATCAAATATTTTATTTTAAATAAACTTTATAGGTACTTTTGAATTGCATTGCAAGCGTCGGTAGGTCTCTATGGCGAAGAATGTGCAAGAAACTCCACGGAAACTCTCTTCCATCAGATTTAATTACACTTATTAGGTTACATCATTCTTGTTAGAAAAACATATGTGAGAACGATGTACAAATACGCGTCTAGAGTAAAACAACAATTCAAAAATAAAATAAGTACGTAATTAAAAGCAGGCCGAAGAAGTTAAGCTATGACCAATCCCAACTGATGGCACCCGTTCACAAACACGACGAATGGATTGGCACCACTCAGCTCAACCATCATGAAGGGAACCGAATGATCCAACACATTATGCCACCATCTGAGAGACATTTGAGAGAAAGTGACACACTCAACTGCCAGGGCACACACAAGTCAACGAACGTTCTTTTTATTTATTGTCTTTGTATTGGTGTACAATAAAATACATATAATAGACCGAAGCACTCAAAAGGTCAAACTCACGGGTCATCACGAAACAGCTGTTTGTTTTCTATGCGTGGTGATTATAGAAATAATATTCGTCACATGTAAATCTTTAGCAGTTTACAGGCATAGAGAGCTTGTTTGCTATTCTAACTCAAAATCATTTATTTTTATTTTACATAGGCCTACATGGGCATAAAACGTCGACAAAGGGTGCACGGTTAGTCGTTTCCTATGGAGAAGAACCGGCAATGGTTTGGTTTTACAATATTTCCATGTTACAGCATTAGTACTTAGATATGGGGGGACAACGTCAATAAGTCGTAAGAAAGAAAAAAAAAATAACAAAAAATTTAACAAATGTTAACACTCATCTAGAAATCTAGAAGGCCTATTTAAACTAAATACCTATGTTGATAGTGCCATATTCTTGTTACTTTATTATTACTCTGAAATTGTGGAACTACGTAATTGTATAAAGCAATTTAGATACCAAAATAATTACACTATTATTATTAAGGCGAAAGTTTGTGAGTGTGTGTGTGTGTGTTTGTATATTTGTTACTTCTTCACGCTCATTCGGCCGGACGGATCTGGATTAAATTTGGCACAGAAATAGATTATAGTCAGGATTAGCACATATGAAGAAGCTAGTATCCTTATGAAGACTACGCGAATTGTGTGTTATAGATACAGAAAGACAGAAAAAAAAATATTTGTGACCCGCACAGGAGACACGAGATAAGAAAAACACAAAAAATGATAAAAATAAACAACCCCGTGCGAGACCAAAAAGGCTCTTATCTCAGCATGTGCAACGATATACCTACATAGCATAGGTGTACAAAGGCCTCATTAAGTCATGTAACATAGCACGCAATACAGGGTGAAAAGGCTTTTTTATAGCGCCTTTTTAAGAGCATTCCCGTCACTATTAATAACCACTGCAACTTCAGAAAGTCAACAGTACCACCAGAAAAGCGCAGAGTCTATGAAGCTCGAAGAATCCCGTCGAAAGGATTGCACTGTCTTAGATCCCGCAACGAAATTAATCAGAATAGAACAGCGGAGGAGTAAGAATAAACTTATTTGCCATTCTTCTTCTTCATCCTTTTAACCCTTGCTATTATAGCAAAAAATATTGTCAGCAAGAGAATCGCCCATGAAATGAGTAAATCTATTTTATCAAGATTCAATACAAGCGCTTATCCCGCCGATAAACGTATGTTTGAATATGTAACATTTTTGATCCAAAATAAACGATTTTTTTAATTTGTTTTAATCGTATCTACACTCTCTATATCTTTCAAGGATTAAAACAACTTAGACTAACGCGTCTTCCTCCTACAATGGTTAGTTTACAAATATTTTCTTCATGCACGGGATTGTGCATTGCCATATATACCTATGAATGTATACAGGGCATGTGTAGGCAGGGTAAATATATAGGTATATGCATATCTACTCGCACATACCTAGGTATGTTTACAGCCGCGCGGAGGTTGCGCTGGACATCAAACGTGACTTTTACGACTACAACAAAATTTAATGGACGTCATCTGTTACACGATTTATGACATTAAGTTATTAATCTAATCTTCTGTTAGTCTCATATCCATACTAATAATTTTCAAATGCCCTAACAAATACAAAAAGATTACTGACACAATCTCACCAATAACTATGACTAGCTGACCCCCGGGGCTTCGTTCCCGTCAACTAGCCAGTTGACGGGAACGAAGCCCCGGGTAGCCACCCTGCCTACCCCCTACCCAGCCTACCTTGCCTACCCTGCCTAACCTGCCTACCCTGCCTACGCTGCCTACCCTGCCTACGCTGCCTACCCTGCCTACACTGCCTACACTGCCTACCCTGCCTACCCTTCCTACCCAAACCTACCTAATATTTTTTATCTACCATCAATAGTTTTCCCAACGCACGCCAAAGAATGAATTTTATAGGCAACATTTTCCTACCTTGGGTTACATTATTGCATTTTTCATAAGGATCTAATTTTTTTTTGAAAATATATTGTAGCCGCTCAAAAATAATGTAGCTTTCTACTGGTGACAGAATTTTCAAAATCAGTTAAATAGATCCAGAGATTACCCCTTACAACGTCACAAACTCACAAACTTTACCTCTTTATAATATTAGTATAGATAAGACTACCAGGAACCCTCTTTAGGGTATATGTGTTCTGTGACCAGGATATGAACAGGACTAGGATAAATTAATAAACTAGCAAGCAACCAAATGGGGCCAAGGACAGCGGATAGAAAGCTCAAAGACTAAATAATAAATACTCACTATAAAATCACACACCGATTTATTCCTTCCAACCAGTTTATTTAACCCGCCTACCGTTCATATTTTTCTTAATTTTTTTCAAACGCGGATTCTAACTTTCCAATGCATTTCAAAATGATTCCAGAGTGCAAAAATTTAAAAATTAAATCAAATTAAATTAAACTTTACCTAATTTTTTTTTATTGAGACGCAATTTTATGATGCATGTTTACGTGACCAGGAAAACCGAAATACGAAAATCAATTTATATCGGTTTTTCCCTCGCAGTGTTTAATTTCTACGTGTTTAACTAAATATAGTACTACGAATTAAAAAAAAACGGTGAAGTGCGAGTTGGACTCGCGCACGATGGTCGCAAAAATATTTATCCCACTTAAATATTTATTTTATTCTGTTTTTAGTGTTTGTTGTTATAGCGGCAACAGAAATAAACTGATTTACATACGTCACCTCATACATCAGATCCAGTTGAAAACCAGAGTCAGGCACTAGTTGTCTGGCACTTTTGCTGAACTGGGCCTTTTTGGCACAGTCGTAAAAGAAATACATAATCTGTGAAAATTTCAAGTGTCTAGCTATCACGGTTCATGAGCTACAGCCTGGTGATAGACAGACAGACAGATTTGACAGACGGATAGTGGAGTCTTAGTAATAGGGTCCCGTTTTTACCCTTTGGGTACGGAACCCTAAAACCCAATAGATTAAATCATAACAGAGCGGGAAAAATACAAAAAATAGACACAGGAAATCATTGACAACCTATGAAAAAAGTTCAAATAAATCACAACAGAAAAAAAAAGTATTATTATAGCGACTAAAATACTGGCCATCACAATAAAAACGTTTTTACGAGAAAGGTCAAGGAAAAAGGTATGTATTTTCCAGAAAAAGATTTTATCTACGATTCCAGTCAAGTATTGGAAACGTCAGTGAAATGTACAACACCCCCATTGAATAACACGATCGTAGTCGGAATAGCCTCGAACACGATTTTTCTGGGTTTCAATAAAGGTTTTCTGCTCAATATTTGCAAGATGCTGCTGTTTCTCGTTTTTAAGAAAACTGTGACGTGCGTGGTATTATTCGCTTTAGGTCTACATAGCTTGTATTAAAATAATTTTGTGGGTAAAAAATATACACTAACCATAAAAATATGCATAAGCTGATATTGGAAGCAGACAATAATTTTGAAACCGAGAATAGTTTATTTAAAAAAATGTATCTTAGGTCGTAACTTCAAAAGATTTTCCAACATTACTCCTTGGACGTCAAAGAAAAACTTATCGGAGGAGGTTTTATGACATAAATAACTATATTCATACTAAAATTATAAATGCAAAAGTAACTTTGTCTGTTCATCTGTCTGTCTGTTAATTTCTCAAGCTTAAACCAATTAACCGATTTAGATGAAATTTGGGCTCATGATCAGAAGGTCTAAGTAGCTAAATGACCAACAGCGCGTAACGTCTAATGAGCAATAAGTCGAATTAGCAAAATGTCCATGTAGCAAAACGTCCAACTATCAAATGGTCTGTATGGCAGAAGATCTACATAGCAAAAAGTCATTTTTAAATTGTGTACACTCATGATATAAATTAAAAGTCATTTGAAAATTAAAATTATTAAAAAAAAACTGTTTTAAAATGCTAGTAGCTTCTAAGCTAAGATATTAGGCGCACAAATTTCCCTGCATTTATAATTTTTACATCTTTTATTTTTTTAATTTAAGTCTACCTCTTGAATCTCATTCACTTTTCCGAATTCTTTCTCCAAAAACTTCTGGACTGGTTTTGCTTTTTGGCAAACTAATTTCTTGCATTTGTTCATCACTATGTTTGGTCCTGTTGAGTATGCTCATTTAACTGACGAATTATCTTGTTTCTGTCTGTTTTGGTTGTAACAGCTGCAATAGGTAACACTAATTGCGCCCAAGCAACGTCATAGAATTCATCATCAGCCTTTTATTGTTCCCACTGCTGGGACACGGGCCTCCTCTCTGTGCGAGGGAATGGGCCCTTATCCACCACGCGGGCCCAGTGCGGGTTGGTAGATGTCGCATATCTTTGAGTTGTTGGTTCTAGGACACGACTGTTTCCTAACTATGTTTACCTTCACCGTTTTGAGACCAGTGGTGATAAAATAATTTACACAAATTAAAGCGTCTACCTGGGTTCGAACCCACAATCTACAACTTAAAGTCGCGGCCGGTACCACTGGGCCGCTACTGCTCCATAGAGTTGACCCTCCTTTATTTGTGATGTTTAAATTGTACCTTTGACCATTCTGTAGCAGCGCACGCGTCTTCTTTTGACTTTCAATGAAAGTAATTGTTTGTCCTTCAAACATTTTAAGAATTTAGAAGCCAAAACTATTTTATTATTGTAATGAATAGCAATCGATACGGGATAAATACAAATGAGTAATGCCAATCGAATAGCATTCATGACAATAAGTGTCATTCACCATTAAAAAGATAAGATATGAGCTACGAGTGCTTCTAAAGAGCCTGTCCATATTATACCGTGTCCGTTTCCCTCCCGATGCAATGTGTGTGTTGAATTTTGTGCCTGAGTATCTAGACATTTTGAGAATCTGACTTTATGCTATATAGACGTTCTGCTATACAGACCATCTGATAGTTGGACGTTTTGCTACATGGACATTTTGCTAATTAGACTTACTGCTCATTAGACATTTCGCGCTGTTGGACATTTAGCTACTTAGACCTTCTGATCTTGAGGGGAAATTTGGTATGGAGACAGATTGAGACCCTGGGAAGGACATAGGATTGTTTTTACCCCAGCAATCATCCTTAAGGGGTTGGAAAGTTTGGAAGCTTGTATGGTGAACTAATATTTTTTGACGGCCCTCAAACCTATAATATTATTGAGCGATATAAAAAAAAATGCTATTAGAAGTACTAATGCTTAGCAGGCGTAGTCGGGGGCAGCAGCTAATACCCAATAAGTTGTCTATTCCAGTTTTTAATCAAGGAAAAAGGCGATCTTGATAAGGATTCGGGAGCTTAATGGAAAATTCAAGAAAATAATATTACCTTCTGCAATTTACCTTACAAAGGTAAAGTAGGTAGAGCTTCCTTTCCGGAGTGTGTAGGCAACAGTATCCACAAGTCACTAAATAGATAAATGTGGAAGGGGAACCTTGCCGGAGTCTTTTTCCTGATAATTACAACCTGGGGGTATTTAAGTCCAGAGTGATTAGGTTACTTCTAGGCAAGCGTGCTTTAACATCGACCACACCATCGCTTACCATCAGGTAAGATAGTGGTCAAACGCGAGCCTACAATACAACTATACGCACACAACCATAGATGCGTACGTACGGAGAACTAAAACAAATGATGATCGCGCACACTTGCATTCAGTGTATGCTAAGCTAGTTCGGCGGTTGGCGCAAAAGTTATCACTCGATGTTCACTGGCAGTGTACTTGTTCATTTGTATTTTTTCAAAGAGTAAAAACGGGACCCTATTACTGAGACTCCGCGATCCGTCTGTCTGTTTGTCTGTCCGTCTGTCACCAGGCTGTATCTCATGAACCGTGATAGCTAGACAGTTGAAATTTTCACAGATGATGTATTTCTGTTGCCGCTATAACAACAAACACAATATAAAATAAATATTTAAGTAGGGCTCCCATACAACAAACGTTATTTTTCGGCCCTTTTTTTGCGATAATGGTACGGAACCCTTCGTGCGCGAGTCCGATTCGCACTTGGTCGGTTTTTTATTTATGATAAGCTTTGGTTCTGCTTTTGGATTATGTTTATTTGATGTACCTATTTCTTTTCCCACTAAGTCGAAATAAAGCAGTCGCGAAATAATGCGGCTTTGTATCCGCCACCAGAATTTATGACCTTTCGGGAAATTTATGGCATTTTCCATCACTCATATAGGATTCGTGGCTGCAATTTTTGCACAAAAAGATGTCTGGCAAAACGAGAGATTATGCGACCCGAAAATGCAAACCCCACAATTTTGATTACGGTTCGTAAAGTATACACCGTTGCTCCATCTCTTTGCAACCTCATGTTCTCTAGTCTCAATTCGTCCAATTGAGAAAAAAGAAAATCGTTGAGCTTGGCTCTGTTGGGCTCACCTACCACAGTAGTGGTTAGGTGGCCCGATGTCGCCTCCAGCGTAAACAGCACACCATGCAGTAACGTTGAGCGGGTGTAATGGCTCTTCCTGGGTTATACGCGGATCTTTGGTGCCCCAGAAGCGATAATTTTGCTTATTCACATATCCACAGAGATGGAAATGGGCCTCGTTGCTCATGATGATTTTCAACGAAAAGTTTTCTCCCCCGTAGTCGAGATTTAAGAAGGCGTTTTACTCTGGAAATTTCAAAGCGGAATTGACATTTGCCACCATTTAGCAAAATTATAGCATCATCGGGTAGGGTGACGACTTTTGCGCCATCCTGTTTGTGATTGTAAAAATTGCAAAATGTCCAATTTTATTTTTATTGGACTTTTTGACAATCGTTTTAGCTGATACAATTCTACTAAGTCATTATGGTTTGCAAGCGTTTTCGATCGTCGTACGTAGTTAACTTTCTGATTTTTCTCCTTTTAAGCCACCTGTACAAGTGCATTTATTGTACTCAACAGCATTTTAATTTCGCTAAGCTCTCTCTTCAGAGAATATTGTCTGATAAAATAGACGTTGGCGTAAATATGAAATTTAATATCCCGACTTCCTTTTAGCTTTCATTATTATACTCGACTTTGTGAAGCTGCAGCGATAAGTAAGAAAAGGAAGAACAATGATATTCTGTGATAATCTTGAGATAAATTCCGGTAAATTGTAGACAGGGTTTTTTTTTTTGATGTACTGCAGGAAAGTTATTATGGTAAATTAAAGCACTGATTAGCAGATGTTCTTCTGCATAACCCTTCGGAGGATATTGTTTGATTTATGTTTATGATATATTCAAATTTACCTAGTAGTTAAACTGGTTAGATTTTTTTATAAATATGGTTGGATATGTGTAAGGAGGGGGTGACTAACGAGGTGGCAACGAATACAAAAGTATGGAATAAGAAGACATAATATTATTAAGCTGACCTGTAACAAATTGAGATAAGGCTAAGAGATAAATAAATAATAAATAATGATAAATAGAGAATTGTTTTGGATTAGTGGAGTTACTTGAGTGCGATAAAGGAATAAGCTCAAGCTAATCTTATATATGTCGCCGCGGAGGCGTGGATTTGCTAATTCGTTATCCAAATTAATAATTTCAATTGTCAATTAACACAAACTTTATAATCCTGTCATCTCTGAGATTTCGCTAGAACTATTAAATGTCTGTTTATGTTGGTTTATGGTTCAGCGCCATCTATTGGCTTATTGTGGAATTAGTTATTGATTCGTTTGAATGAAGATCATTTGATAAGTTAATTTTCAATGTTTAATTAATACGAGATGTTTAAATAAAACGGGAACACTTATTGTAGGACTTTTAGATTTGTTCTCATTTTAACTATTGCACATTTGACGAAGAAAATATGTTTGATTATGACCTTACGAAAAGTTGTCAACAATGGCGGATGTTATAATTTTAATGACCAATAACTAGATTTAATAATTTAATACGAGAACTAAACAAATTTGAGTAATTGATTAAATACTATAAAGTAATAAGACTATTTTACACAGCTATGTAATAATGAGAAACCTTCTGGTTAGTAAGATATTCAGATCACCGGAAACTTGGATAGTTTTGAGTTGAGGTGATTATTTTAGTAATAATCTACGAACAACTTTGTATTTGTGAGTATTGGGATTGTTTAATGTTAAAATAATTAACTGAGCAGCATTTTAGTATTGTTTGTTAGCTTTATACAACTATCCAAGTAATTAGTGTCTAAACAAAAACAATATGGAAGTCCCGCCCACTCGCAACGCGCATCGAGCGTATGCCGTGTGTAAAAATAATAACTGTTTAATAAATCTGATTGATTAGATGTTTGAAAACCTAATAAACATGTAACACCAATTGTCTTAAAGTGATTGTGTTAACTATAAAAAGATTTAAAAGAGTATCCTAGAGTTTCTTGCTAGGTCTTCTCTAGAGATCGACGAGGGATTGCGACCTAGCGAGCCACCATGTGGTTTTAACTTCAAGTTCGACTGAAAACTCAAAGTGCCTGTAACAAAGTCAAATAAATACTTTCGAGTTTCAATCCAGTGATGTGTGTTATTGAAGTTTACCCGTTCCTATGAAGAATGAAGGAATTGCCTCTAGAATTGGAGTTGATGATGGTGGTCCTATAATTCATAGGTACTTCGACGTGACATATATATAAAAGCGAAAGGTCACTCACTCACTCATCACGAATTATCGAAAACCACTTGACGTATAAAGATGAAATTTGGCAGGGAAGTTTCTCAAGAGACGTTAGTGCGCACTAAGAAAGGATTTTTGGAAATTCCATCCCTAAGGTGGTAAAATGTTTGAAAGTTTGCATGAAATTTCTACAGTTGAAATTTTACATGTACGCTCTTAATTGATAAAAAGAATTCATGTATTTATTGGTTTTTGGAAATTCCACCCGTAAGGGGGTAAAAAGGGAGTTGAAAGTTTGTATGAAATTTCTACAGTTTGCAAATTGGACACGTGAAATTTTACATGTACGCTTTTAATTAATAAAAAGAATTCATGTATTTATTGGATTTGGACATTCCACCCGTATGGGGGTTAAAAAAGGGGGTTGAAAGTTTGTATGAAATTTCTTCGGTTTGGAAAGTAAAACATCTGAATTTGGTGGTTTACGCTCTTTGTTAAAAAAAAACAGTGAGTTTTTTTTTCAGAAATTCTACCACTAGGAGAGTAAAAATTGGGTTGAATATTTGTATGAAATTTTACAGTTTGGAAGTTGGACTCCTGAACTTTTAGATTTATACTCTTGGTTTATAAAAATAATTCATTATATTTATTGGGTTTTCGAAATTCTATCCCTAAGGAGGTGAAAGGGTGAAAATTAGTTGGGCTTATATATTTGAAACTTGGCACAAATACTAACCTAAGTAAAGGTTTTCAGTATTAGTTTTTCAAAACTACTCCTAAAATACGATTTAGTGGGTTATAAAGATTTTTTAAGAATTTTACTGTACAGGGTTTCCTTTTAAGAAGGGATTTTTGGCAATTATTCTTCCTTTAAGGGGGTGAACTAAAAAGTCAACAGTAGGATAAAATACGGATCACGCAAACAAAGTCGCGGGCGAAGTGCTAGCTAATAACAAATTGCCAAATATGCAGAAACTAGCTAGGAGCTAGCTTAGTAGCGTTTACGGGAGACTGGCCGGAGAAGGCAAAACACCAGGCAGATTGGAAGGCTTTGGGGGACACCTTTGCCCAGCTGTGGGACAGTATAGATTAAAAAGAAATAAAAAAATTTGCTTGAGCTAATTCCTTAATCGATCAATCATCAAATGACTGTAATGTTCGCCCCCGAATATTGGACTAAATCGATTCTAATTTCACCGTAGGGACATCCATTAGCTAATCTGTTTTGGAAATTTTATCAATTTCTTAATACATTCATTTTATATGCGTATTGCGTGGCGTGGGTGGTTTTATTTTTCAATCAAGTCATAGCTCATACTGAGCCGCGACGCAGCACGCACTTTTTGAAATAGCTATATAATATTGAACTTTATTTATTACTGAAAAAGTTCCACATTTCAATATGAGAATTTGAATTAACACTTCCACCACCAAATTTAAAATTCGAATTTGTTCGAATTCTCTCACTGAAGTGTATTGGTACCTTTTTGTGTAGTAAAAAAAGTTCTATATTTGAAAAAGTACGCGCAACGTCACGTTTCGGTGACCAATCTAGTCTTTTTACTCACAACTCTTTTGTCACCAAATTGGGTCCTTAGTCCTTTACTTAATTTAGGAACCTTCGGACCGATTTCAATCCTACACAATATCTAGTTTATATGCTTTGGTCCTTCAGGGTCATTCAGCTTCTGATTCGGGTCTTTTCTGTCGGATATTGAGCCCAACAATTCGTACAGTCATTATGTGAGGACGTGACTGAACTCGCGATGGGTTCGGCCATCTTATAAAATGGTGAATTCAAACGTTTGTTACTTTGGAACCTTTATGTAGTGGAGTGGCGGACGTTTTGAAAACGTTTGCGGAATTGATATTGGAGTTTTGCTGTTCTTTTTTTAGTGATTTTTATTGCTAGACTACGTGACATTTTACTGTCACACCTAAGATGGAATTGGCTGTGGAATCAATGAGATTTTACCAAAAGAAAGAAAGAAAAAATGTTTATTGTGTTTATCGAATTTTAATGGAGACATCATACTCATTATAAAGAAATAAAAACATATTTTCCTTTAGCTAACTACATTAGACCTATGAAACTTTTTTTTTTTCACTTAGTAGGTTAAAACATCACAGAGGTATAAATAGGACCCCGTTGTCAGAAAGAGATAAACATACTGTTCAAACGTACGTTCGTGTCGCGGCCAGGCGCAGGATGGACTGAGTTCACTCAAGCTGGTCAGCTTGTATGGAATACCATGTGTATATGACCAGTATGAACGTAAACAAAGCAAAAGGAAAATGTAGGAATCGTAGCAGGTGGCGTTCTGTAATGTGTTTGTAGTTGTTTGTTTTTTTTTACGAAAGATTTTGTTTATATTTCCAAATAGCCAGACCCGAAACAACTGTTTATCTATACTAATATTATAAAGAGGAAAGATTTTTTTGTTTGTTTGTACCGAATAGGCTCCGAAACTACTAGACCGATTTGAAAAATTCTTTCAACAATAGAAAGCTACATTATTCTTGAATGACAGGCTATTTTTTATCCCGAAAACATGTCCTATGGATGGTTATTCCACGGGAGCGAAGCACTACGAGTACGAGCCTGCTACGGCGTAGCAAAGTTACTAATACCTTTTTCAAAGAATATAACAGAATAAAATAGCAATAGTATGTGCCTAAAGATGTTTGTGCTTAGTAGTATTCCATTCGTATTATTGACTAGCTGTGCCCGCGGCTTCTCTCCCGTTAACTTACTGCCTAGCATATAAATTGTTTTTCTAGGATAATCATTCTTTCGCGGAGAATCTTAACACTGCCATTCAGAAAATGACTTCAGACGCACAACGCCATCTATTGAATATTGAGTTCAACAGTCCGAGTATCTGAATTGCGTGTGTTGTGATAATTTTACTTCTTGAACACTTTAAATTCATCTAACTTTCGATAGAGTGAACCGATTGATTAAACTAAGTAATACTTCATGTTACGCACAATGTTTGTGTATAAAACTTGTCTACATTGGTTTCGTACATTTTACGTGATGCGTGCACAAATAAACAGGCAAAAATTCCAAAAATGCTGGAAATGGGTTCTGTTGGTTATCCTTTAACAGCCCGGCTATTTTTATTGGAAAAATTTTCGATTTGCATAAACGACTTTTATACAGATTTATTATGTATTGTTGATTATTTATTAGGATACTATTCGAATCCGTTTTTATAATGTTCGTGAAAACTCGCTTAAGCAAAAAAAAAGCTAAAGCTCGCATAGCTGATGGCGTTTTGCCCTTGGGTTGTGTTTAACGATGCATCAGGTATCGTCACAGTTAACTGTAGTCTTGAAAGACTTTTATGGCATTTGAAAAATTGCTTGTAAATAATCTTAAGATTTGTAGTAGTGCAACATCATCATCTTCCTGACCTTATCCCATGTTACTTGGGGTCGGCGCAACACGTTTTCTTCTTCCATACCGTCCTATCCCATCCTGTCACGCTATCACTGATTCCCTATTCTTTCATATAACTCCTCACACAGTCCAACAATCTTTTCTCTGGCCGTCCCCTTCTAGTCCATCCATCCTCATTTATATTCATATCTCTTTTAGTAACATGCGTTACATCCCTCCTCATCACATGACCATACCAGGACAAACGGTTTCCTTTCAACTTTTCTGTGACTGTCGCCACTTTCAAACTTCCTCTAATATACTCATTTCTCACTTCATCTCTGCTACATGCAAACCCTTTTCATCCACCTTTTTCACAGCCCAACTTTCTGATCCATACAGTATAACAGGTTTAATCACGGGTAACATATTTTATGACAGTCAACGTTTGAAAAATATATTGTTGTTAAAATACGGGTAAACAAGCCAACCCCGAGGGCAAAACAGCATCAATTTCGCAGTACTAAGTAATATGATAACTAATCAACGAGCATCGATCGCTTTTCGGTAATTACCCTCAATAATTAAAGGTAATTTGGCTTTGCTAAGACCGTGTAATTAATGTGTTCGTAATAATATACTGCAAGATGAGCTGCGGCTTTTAATGAAAGGCTATGGTGTTGAAGATAAAATTCCTCGAAAACATTAGAGTAGATGGGTTCTGCTAAAATAATCTACGGGGTGAAATTTTTATGTTTTCTTTTGAAAGCGTCTCCTTTTTTAAGCAGTATTAAAACAGCATACTTAAAAATTATACCACTGCCTACGCTGTTTGCGCTTTATGATATAAGACGGTAAAATGATAATCACGTTTGAAAAAAATATTCTACTGGAACTAAATACCCTACGTTTAGAAGGCAATTTTCTTTCCACTAAGTTGCAGCAGTTTTTTTGCAGTTTATAACTTGTCACAGAGTATCATAATCAACACGCTTGATAAAAAGCTACCCTGGAAAATTCCTTGCCTTTACAAGCAGATTCCTTGCTCTCGGTTTACTTGACCAGGCTTTGACATCAAATCGTAGCCTCCACGTCAATGCTGTGTTGAGTAAAGATAAAGAGAAAGTTATCACCGAAAATACATAGCGTTGCGTTGTAACAGCATTTGGCATGCTCACTAAGATTTTTTTTATTCTGATTATGTTTAAGCTGATTATTACGCCCTAAAATTTTTTTCACTTGTAGATACAACACTGTACAACTCAACATCAATACCAAGCAAAGAACAAAGGGGCATACCAACAGCCTCTTGAACCACTGATGATAAGGACAGGAGAATGATAATTGAAATGATTGTAAAAGGCTGCTAAGTCTTAAGTACTAATATAACAAAACACCAACATTATACACTTAGTTCGCAATAAACGTTTTGACTTTGACCACTGTCGATAGAGACCTGAGGGAGAAAAATTTGCCACCATCGATAACCCAGGATACATCCTGACGTAGATGCACAAGAAGGCATGACTCCGAATAAATCGGGAATGGGGCAGGAAGAAGAAGATTTAACAAGGTTTTTTTTTTGGGACAATCCCACCGCACTATTCCCAAACCACTATAACTCCTGAAAGCCAGAATCAACAGTGGCGACCACCAGAAAAGCGCCGAGGCAATGAAGCTCGACGAAGTCCCGGAGAATGAATTTAACTGTCTTGGATCCCGCAACGGAATTAATCAGAAAAGAATAAAGGAGGAGTAGGAAAAAGTACAAATTTTCACCTCCCTCCATATCAAGCAGGAGACAGAACAAACAAGGCCAATAGGCACAAAGGGTCGTTTACAACTGGAAAAAGCCCAGTTGCCTAGAACCACGGATAAAAATAATAGCATTAATATTAATCGGTCCTACATTATGAGCTGCTATATTTGTTTCCAATAATAGGTATGGCAAAAACGCTTGAACGCACGGAAATTTGTTCTAGTTTCCACAAGGGCCGTATAGTAAACAACTCCTGATGCAGCCTGAACATTATTCAACATAAAATTGCGTTCATTCTGCCAAAGAATACACTCCCATAAGATATGATGTGCAGATTGTACATTGTCGCAGTCAGTCGTTATAGAAATTAAAGATATAATACTCACATCTATGTAGGAAGCATTAATATAGTCGGAGTCAGGCTCCCCCCGGTCCTGCCCCCCTCCCTGTAGCACCACGCGGTTGTAGTCATCTGTGGAATACCAAAAGAGATGTTATGACAATTCAGTTTAGCTGTAGAGGAATGATGGCGTAGCAGCACGATAACTGTGAACTTTGTTTGAAAGTATTTGAAGTTTAAGACGCTGCGTTGGAAGGCATTCCACTAGGTGGACCGATAACCTGAGGCCTTAGTGCGAGTTTTTACTCACGCTCAATCGCGTAAACGTTAACGCCAATTTGTATTGAAACTGGATAAGCGCCGTCTGGTGACGGCAAGGCGAAACCTCTTTTTGTGTATACATTTTGACATAAGAGATCGTTAACGTTATCACCAGTGAGTACGTTAACTCGATTAAGGTTGCGGAAATCCGCTGGATGCGAGACGCACGAGACCGGTCAATGTAGCAACGCTTGTGGGAGGCCTTGGGGGAGTCCCAGCAGTGGACGTCTTTCGGCTGAAATGATGATTTTAAGTTTTTTGGATGTTATCTGTTAAACTTATGTAGCGGTATTTGAAAGCTCTGAAGACCAATCCTCGCACTTTAAAAAAAAACAAATTCCGGTCCCAATATTTAAACTCGGTAACAAAAAAACTTGTCAAAATGTAGGGTAATTAGAGGTGGTTTTGACAGTTTGCTAAAGTGCGTTAAATGACTACTAATGGACCTAAGCCGTTAGTGATCAGAGGCATTCTCTCTCTGCATTGCATTTATCAGCAAATGTGATGGTCGAAATACCAAAATTATCACGTGATATATTGATAGCGCTTGCTAATCTCATATAGATAGTTCAACTCATCTTTGCGCACGGCGCGCGGCGCTGTGTGGGTAAGCATGTGTTGGTAGTTGTTTTCGCGGACGACGATTGCCGCGTCAGTTCCACACAAATGCACCGCGCACACAGATTTATTAAAGTGTCTATACATGTTTGACATTTTGCAAAACGGTTTCGCGACGTTTTCGTGATAGAATTTCACCTGTCTAGACAGCAGACGGCACGGAACCTATAAAAATCCAACTTGTGAAACACGTTTAACCAATTGTCAACTGACAGCTCAATAAAATGACAACATGACCGTTTTGCAGATATCATTACTTTTCATTTGTCGTTATTTTGTCCCCAGATCTTTCTCCAGGGACAGATTGCTAAAGGCTCCAACAGCCACTTTATTAGACCTCTCTCGGGAGTCATTTTGCTAAATTTAAAGGGGTTACCGTAGAGGTGTTTATTGGCAATTGGTCACAAAAATAAACGTTGTGTTATCGTTGCTTGGCAGTTTTAGAGAAGTCACTGCTAATAATTTATCTAAAACATTAATATTCTTATCTCTATTTTCTATGCCATATTTCCATTCTACTCTAAATTGACAGTTATAGTTTGTGAATCAAAGGTTTTTTGCCGTTTTAATAGCGACTGGATAGAAAAGGACTTAGAATATAGAGCTTATCACATCTTCTTTTATTAACTTTATCTGTCCCAATGCTGAGCAAGTTACATTTCATTACAAAGTACAGTTTGTGACTGGAACTTCCGACTGAAAGTTTTTATTTCGAGATCATTTTAAATACTTAAGTGATTTTTAATTTCGTAGACTAAACTGACGTTTGGAGGCTTGGGGGGTTGCCACTTTATCGTTACATAAAAATGGTTTCGTATCCTGAGTGATCGAAAATGGAACTATTTCAGGCCCTTATTTAATTTCTACTCATTTATGTCAGACTTTTTACTATAGATCGCATTTATTTTATTGTCGAGTTCTTATTTATTACTGTATCTAAATATATTACGTTTATATTCATTTAACATTTATTTACACCAATTAGTAAAATTAAATTGAGGAGTCATGTCACATCGATTCGATGAATTACTTAAGGCGATACATTCTCCCCAATGTTAACGCAGTACTGGCCGTGCGCCCGCTCTTTGCCAAAATATCATATTGAACCTCCTTTTGAACAGTTTTGTTTGCAAAATATTATTTGATTTACATTTGCTATGTTAGTTATGAAGAAATTCCAGCCATCATTTTTTTTTGTGTATAAGTATTTTTAAACATCCAAGTCGTTTTGGAGGATTATCCATAGCGAAAAACTAGCGTGTTGTTAATTATATTTTTAAAGCAAAACTATTGGTATACGAAAAAACCATGTGTTAAAAATAATATACATGAAACAATAATATTCTTTTTTCAAACCTTTTAACCTAGCCGTTACTAAGGAGTATGCTTTAGAAAGTTACCGTTTTACGGCACTAAAGCGGATGTAGGCCCTTAAGATTGAGCCTTACTGACAATACTATGCGCCGCGCTTACAACATTAAAAAATAAGGTAATTAGCAGATGTCAGTTTATTCTACGAAATTAAATATCACAAATAAAGGTTACATAACCAATATAGTGCTATGTGACACAGGGCTTTTCTACTTCAAAGATCTATCTAAGACTGTGAATTATATTAAACATTCACTGTTAAATAAGGATTATTATTATTGTATACTCTAATGTACACCACTTAAATAATTACAGGACAAAACATTTATAAAGATAAGTGTACAATGGGCGGTCTTATCGCACAGGGCAATCTCTTACAGACAAGCTTAAGAGGAGGTAGACATAAGGCAGTCAGTCAGTGTACACAAATATCTCAGATAACATTATTTAGATATTATATAAAATACATACATACAAATAAAATAATGTACTAATAAATATAAAATATATAACAGAGAAAGGAAATGCTCCTTTACCATTTTTTTATATGTAGGTAATGTTTGCGGACGCCTTACCTCAATAGGTAAAGCATTACACAAACTAGCTGATTGAACCGTGAAAGATTTGTCGAAGAAGGTTGTGGAATGCATACGAATGCTTAATTTTAGGTTTTCCTATATCTCCAGGACCGAGACTATAATTAAGGTTATTGTATAAATTCCTGTGATTCTCTATTTTCCCGATTATTTCCGGCAACTTTCAACTTAATATCATTAAATAATAAACACAATCCAACCACTCAATCAATCGAGGGAAGCAAACATTTTATATCCATTATTTTACATGAAATGAGTCAACATTTTACATTGTTTCATGCCTACATTGTTTCGACTAAAAGTGTTCATAATTAGCTTCAGCCGGCCGCAATAATGAACATGAGGGTAAATTAATAATTAACTTGTATTGTTTTATCATAATTTTTATATATCTGAGTTTTGATGTGACGGGTAATAGAATGTTATTATAATACTTTGAAATAATGACTGACAATTTAGTTTTGAACTGAATTATAATGAAGAGGGAAAATTTATTGTTTGTTTGAATGAGCAATATCTGGAAACACTGATCCGATTCAGAACATTCTTTTACTGATAGGAATCTACACTAGGATAGCATAGATGTACCCCTTTTGCCGCACTTAGACTCTCATTTGGTGCGTTGTGCGTGCAGGCCTCCTTTCTGTGAGAGGGAATGGGCCGTAATCCACCACGCGGGCCTAGTGCTGGTTGGAATTTGGAAGCTACACTATCACTGAGTGCCGTGCCTTCTTTTATTTCGGCAAAATCCATGGTTCCCGAAGACGTGGGATAAGTTTAATAACATCATCACTTACCATCAGGTGAGATAGTGGTCAAGCGGGAGCCTATCAATAATAAAAATAAAACTGTTTTCGTAGTTTTAATCGAAGTTTAAGTGTCTATTATTAATCCTCATAAAGTAAATGAATAACAAAAATCTATGAAGAAAAACAAGTCTTCTTAATATTCTTATTCTTATCTTTAAAGACACAGACTTACTTACAGACTTTAACACCCAGAACAACTATCAAACAAAAATCAATTACAGTTGCACTGCACTCAAAAATAATTTCATCAAAAGCTGCCCCCAAATCAAAGGCCTTCTCAGATAATACAGGCGGTTCTCACAGCTTTCAGCAGACAAAACCACGCGCTAACGAAGCTGTTCTACAGTATTATTATACTTTGTACAGTACACCACAGCTTACGTAGCGCATAAGTTGCCATTGTGTCTTCCTTCGCCGACAAATTGCATACTATTGGTGTTGCTAAAGGTAGTTTAGTTATTATTAACAAGAACAAAATTTGAAAAATCTCTAGTCAGTGCAGTCAATTGTATTTTATTTAAAGCTGCGGTGCGCGATTAAAGCGGCCTAAGTAACTGGGTTGGGGCCACTTAAACAAACAAAAAAAAACTAGGATATGGTGTTCTAAAATTTACTCTGTCCTTGTGGCTGAACCTTAACCAGATCCTCGAGAATATTTTGAAGTAGAGTTCTCGTGTTTTGCCTGCTAAGATCGGCATCGGACCATACACGTCTATACTGTCCGATGCCGATATTAGGAGGCAAAAATTGCTATCTCAGCTGTCAACAGACAAAACCGCGTCATCGAAGCTGTTCTTATACTTTGTACAGTAGATACATCGCAGTTTCCGCGGCTCACAAGTTTGCTACTGTGTCTATTCGCGGACAAATTGCAGGTGGTATAGACTGAATGATGGTATCGTCGCTGCTACAGGAAGTTTGGTTGTTAACAAGCAATTTAATGGCTGCATGAAGTTACATAATCTTGCGGTATGTATTTAAATTATGGTGACCTTTAATACAGGTTTTCAATACCTACCAAAAGCACTAGTATTACAAGACCATTGCGTTTGGTGTACTTTGTTTTATGCCAATAAATAATAAATATTAATTATTACAATACACATGCAACCTACGTTTTGTGAAATTGTGTATATTCAATTATTAAAAGCAGTAAAAATCAAATTGTAAACATTATCTTTTGTATGAATCTGAAAGTAACTAAACCTGCAACAATAATTTATCTTAATAGCCATTTTATTGAATCAATCTACTCTTTATTAGGCAATAACACCAAAGCGGCACCAGACCAAAATCTTAAAATTACCCCAATTTAGCTCAGACACAGACAAGTTGAAAAGACCAATTATTTATAGTTGAAAATGACCGTGTCAAAACCAAGCAACATTAAAATAAAGTTTTTCAGTCACAAACGACTCTTTCTGCTATTGAATAAACCAATGCTAAAACCACGATAAAGTCGTAAAAAAGATTTCTCTTTTATAGCAAGGTTTATGAGGAGTCTCGAATAAAAACGTACTTTGTGGAATGCTAGGAATGAGGTAATAAAGCCGTAGATGGACTAGCATACCTTTTAATCGCGAGCTTTTAATATGTAAAGGCTTTTTATGGTTACTAAAACCAACTTTTTTCATATAATGTAATTATGTCGCTTCATAAGATTTCAAAAAGCTTTTTTTTTACAGATGTTTCAGTACTTACATATTTCTGGTCCTTCGAGCCGGATCTATTTCTTAATTCGTAAAACTAAATGTTTAGGTGTTACGAATGTAACGTAACTATACAATTTAATGCTTGTTATGATAAAAATATTCACTGTAAAATCCTCAATACAAATTACAGGTATCACATCTTATATAGAGAGTACTAAATCTCCAATCAGAAACCGTAATGTAAATCATACCTACTCAGACTGACAAATAAATATAAAGCCGACGAATAAAGTCGTACATATTTAGAAAGGAGGCGATGAAACTTCAGTACCTACACATTTATACAAGAGAGAGAAGTAAGTGGTCCTTAGTTACTTACATGGTATGACTTTTTGATTCTGGTTTTTATGTGAATTCGTCTTCTTTGTCGCGTGTCGACACGAGTGCGTTTCCACTTTGACCGCCGTCTGGAACAGAAATTTACACATTAACCGATGTTGTTATTTGCTCCTAAATTCAACTTAAAATCTAAATATTGGGTTAAGTGCGTACATTTGTATTTTTAACAAGATAGATAAGTAAGCAAGAAGACTTGCAAATACTTAGTTCTTTCAGTGTTGTATTTTTGCTGGGTTAACCAAAATATTATGCCTAGTAGGTATACAAAGTCATTGGGTGACTTTATATCGAAACCTTTGTCTTTTATTCAAAGAATATTTACACTAAAATTTTAGTTTTTTTCATCTGTGGTGTGCACAAAACTCCAAGCAGTACCAATATTAATGCGCTGGCAACATTTAAAACTTGTAGCCGCTACAGAAACTGCTGACCAAAAGATATTGCAGTCATTCTATCGGTTATCGGGAATAACAGTTCATTGGTCCCGTTGGTGGAAAAATAGAGGATTTTTGAAATATGAAGCCAGAACCCGACCCCCTCACATTATCAAATATTTCACCTATGTAGGGTAAAGAATTTACATCACAGAATTTGCGTATAAGAATAAGAATTAAAATTCATAGAATCGATCATCATACTTCATTGGGTGTATTACTCTGTCGAGTAGACGGATTTTAAACCTACGAAGCATTACTTTAGGTACAGTAGGACCCTCATGGTTGAAATGGAACCTGTGATTTAGTGTGTGTGTGTGTGTAGAAACTTCTTCTAAAAGAAACGAAACCTATGAATATTTGAAAATTGAAATCAAACGCAAGCACCTGTATTTCAGGCTTTCCTATACCTTACTGCACCAGCTCATATTCTAGATTATGAACACGTACAAGTATTTATTTAGAGACACGTTCGTTGCCAAGAACTCGCCTCGCGGGAGACACAATAGCTTTTTAATTGTTCCGTTAGGTGTTAGCGTGTTAATATTTTTTTTACGAGAACGGTTGCTGAATCTTTAATTTATTACAATGTATTTTATTTGTGGATATTGCAGAATCTTTATTTTTTATTAATCTAATTTCACTTTTCCTTGTAAATAGTAAAACTAATCAAAAGTAGACTTTTCTAAGTAAAAATTTTTGACTAACACAAACTGTGTGGAAAATTCATACTACCCTAACCGATAAAACTTGTAAAAAGGCAAAGGGCAGATAAAATTTCCCGGTCGACCATAAGTTTTATTTTTTATTCGAGGTTATATCTCACCGGACGCTGACAAAGTGATGGGAAAGCCAACAAAAAAAAACTTCAGCCGTCCTGATGCTCCGATAAAGTTGACAAAAGACGGTGCCAAGTTTTTTTTGTAATTTTTATACGTTAGCTTTTTGAAGGTGGAATATCGGAAAATGGCGGGAGGTCGCGATAGACGGTTGGTGCTGGTCGAAGTGTCGTTCTTTTTTAAGGAGTACCAATTTACGGGGATTTTAATTGAACTGCACGGTGGATGAAGTAGTAAAATATCTGTTAGAAAAGGACGACGACAAATTTTGCTAGCCAGGCTGTGTGCGCTGTTAAAAATAAACCACCTTTACACAGAGAGTTATAAAAAGTACACCTCAAAATATATTTTCCAAAAACGAAGTTATTTCGTTTTAAACTAAATAAACACAACATATTTAAGTAACATGTATTTTTTGAAGTATCTACATAATATTCTGAATTCGACTTTTAATAAATATTTTGCTAAAATTGTCAGTCAATTTTCAGTTTAAAAGTTTTGTATCCCGCCATTGGAAAAATGGGTGCTTATCCAACATACCGAATAACGGCATAAAGCACTATAAGTGGGTCACGTCAGGCGAGAGTTAACCTAGATAATTTATGCTCAGTGCACTAGACGGCCATGTTGTCTGACAGTGCTGGGTTCAACATTTTTAATTTAAACTGTTTGAATATTAAAATAGTTCCGTTTTGATTGTTTTGCTGGCTTTTTCTGTTAAGTGTCCTTTTCCAATGACTTGTGCACTTTAATTGTGAGTGCTGTCCTATGTGTATATCGTAAGATAGTAAAATAATAGTATCTTTGCCTAAACCTAGAAATAGAATTCGAAATCAAAAATAGGAAAAATGTAAACAAAGAACTGTCATTGTCAAAGTGACAGTTCAGGGGTAGTAAACATTTCCCTAGTAATTCAAATTAAGTATTTTTTTATTTAGTTTTTCGGAGAACGCTAAAGCAGCATGTCAAATCAAAAATATGATAGCCTAAGGTAAGTCATAATATTTAATTTCGATTTGGCCGATTTCTTTTTTGATCTGTTCATAATTGTCAGGACAAGGTTTGTGTGTAAGAAAATTCTCATTTATTTCATAAGTAAAATGCACCTATGCGAAGCCGAGGCATTTCGCTAGTTGAAAACACTAAATGAAGTCCAAATATTTAAGACCACTGCCTTATTGCCAGTAGCATAAAAATAATTTGCACGATTTTATTGCAAACAGTTATATTTTATTCTTGGTTCCTAGTTACGTCACTTTAAAGTTGAAAACTGCGTGAAATATTATATTTTAACTGTTTAAGATATGCCTACAATTTTAGCACTATGTTATAGAACTTTTTTACTCGGCAAACTGCACAATTGAGGTTATTACTTAATATTGGCAACACCTTTCTTTACATTTTTGATCTCGAATTCGATTTCTTAGTTTCGCAGATGGTACCTGTGATAGTCATTACCTACGGGTAGTAGAAGACCGAAAGTCTGAAAACCAATCTTACTAATGGGTATTGCGTTACTAAGTTGTTTATTTCATAGCTCAGATAGGCAGTCCCATGTAAAATAACTACAAGTATGTCAGCTACATCTGGTTCGGCTTGGCAGGGCCCGCCTTAAGATATTTAAAAGAAGCTATACAGAGTTGGTCCCCATTCCGTTCGGCAAAGAGTTTTAGTTGAGATTCTAAATTTCAAAACGTTTAAAGTTCGGTCACGAAATAGAATAAAGAGATGAAAGTAGGAAACTAAAATAAAACTAAAGACACTTTCAACAGTTATTGGTAGACTTCGCACGGAAAACCGCCATTTTTCTTCATTTTTCCACTAACAATTTAAAATATCGTTCAGGTAGTTTAAAACTACCGGTGCACAGGGAGAAGCTTCAACAAAGAAATGTTATTACTTTTTTAAACTCAACCAGAAGATTAACTCTGGAAACTGGATTATGCCAGAACTTCATAATCTATATCGTAAAGTCTTCGACTATGATTCAATTTGTATGGTTTATTGTAAAAGTTCTGAAATTTTCGGACATTTAATTTTTACTTTAAGTTGTGAAAGATTAAGTACGTGAGATAATAGAAAATGATAGTTATTTATTTATTTTGGTCTTTGGAACTTTAATCCTTTGAATTTCCTCTGTGGAACGTTTTTAATTCATTAAAAAGTCGTTATTATTCATGAACCCTTATTAATACGATGTATTCGTATTTTTCCATATCTACAAGCATATTTTATGAGTGAGAAATAACTAACAAATTATTGCAAACATGAAAGGAAGATAATGCCCCAACTATGTCGTCCCATAGAAAATCTTACAAAATTATAAATGAAACAAGAAACAAGCGAGTTTGAGTAGAAGGTACTAAAGTAAAATAAGTTGGGAGCTTTATAAAATAAGATGGAATGGGCAATTAATATAAAGGAAGAAATAAAAGAAACAACTTTCAACGATCTCAGTACTCAAATAACTGATAAATCTCAAATTTCTATTAACTTCACAAAAGAGTACGACCATAACGATGATCAAGTTAGAAAGCAGGATTTTGTATTCACAACAACAAATTTATGAAGCCTTTTGAAGACCTTCGCGACTTCATTTGTTATGGAAGCGTTTTTTCCTTCTACAAAGAATGGACGTTTTATGATATAGCAGACTTGAAACAATCCGCTTTTTCGCTTCAAAATTCCAATGCCAGATTACAATTTCTGCTATATCTTCAAGAAGTGTGTCTCGTAGACAGTTTCTTTCGACGCCGGCTCATAAATTGTCAATTTAATCATGTCTTCTTCCTTTGTTTCTTTTTTCATTTTATGTAACAGCGTTCTTTCTTCAAAAATTTTGATTATTGTTGTTAATTTATTTAAGTTTGGTTTCTTTTCCTTTTTTGGTAACAGCGTCTTTGTCCATAATTACTACCTATTTCATCAAAATATTTCGGGACAGCAACAGCTAATGAAAGTCGTTAATGTTACACATTAACCTCGCTACAAAAAATCTATTAGGTACTCAATTTGAGTCAAGTGCCAAAGTTGGTCCTTGGGGACACATGTTCGTTTTAGTGGTGTTTAAGCTCTCTACCTTTTAATACTACCTACCAAATAATAAAAGTATTGTTACTAACTAATTTATGTAACATCATTAGTATTTTCTCAATACTAGTTTAGTTTTCTTCATTAGAATCTGTAAGAATATTGTAGTTTATTTTTCTTTTGGCCTTTTTCACTGACATAAACATGAAGATTTGGAATATGTTTGTTTTAATTTTTCTTTTTTTTTTTTGTTGGTGGTACAACGTTAAACAAAATTGATTGGATCAATCGAGAAAAACCCCCATTAATTCATGAGTTTTCATTTGTATTTGTATATCGGATTTATGTTACAATAAACTGTGTAATAATTTATCTAAAAAAGTAAACTCTGTTTTATAACTGTTCTACATTTCCTACCACTTTGTTTAATGCATGCCGTGGCAGCCTTTAATTAAGGCTACACTATAAAATGTAAAAATACGTACTGTATTTTAACATCTATTTTTTGTTGTATGCTTTGTTAGCTGTCCTGAATTAAATAAATAAATAAACAAATTATTCACATATCAATAACAACATTTCTACTACTGCAAGATAAACCAAATCGAAAGAGTTGTTCATATCTATATACCTAATATTAAAAACACCCACGGACATCCGTTACAAGACTGTTTATCCTGCGGAAGTGCGGGTGTCGTGGCTTCTTAAATGTTAAGAGCCTGCGATGTATGATTGTATGAAGTTTCAGAGAATACTACCTAGAATCCGAGGAGGCTCTTCTTGGCGGACGAGAACTATAGAAAACATTATTAAACATAAGACCATAATAGCTTTAGGTTTCTTTTTAATTAACAAACGTTCGGATTGTGACAAGCACAAGCAAAATTGAATCAACCAACCATTTCAGGATGGTTAAAAATCCCATAATAATACGCGATCAAGAAAGGACAAAGTTAAATCCCCCATATCTACAGGACACTTAATTTCCTCAGAACGTTTATCAATGAACAAAGCTTACAGCCGTGGTACGTGGCCGTGTCTGACCGACCATTACAGTGAGTTATTGTCGTCGAGATGGAGTTCCAAGACTTTTGACCTCACACCAACCCTGATGGAGGTATGTGGAACGGTATATGAGCCTTTGGTCTGTAGGTCGTTTTGCATGTCATTTAATTTAATGTTTTTTGGCCATTTTATTTAACTAGACTCCTGTGCTAGTTAAAATATGCTTAATTTTCTTGTTGGACTTTTTGGTTTTGAATAGGACAGGCTGACCGATAGGATTTTCGGTAATTTTTGAATTTGGTAATTTTTCCTCGCATTAGTATTTGAGAAAAAGCTTAGAGTTTAATACACTACACATTTTTATTATGACAATTATAAAATAATCTTGTTATTTGTAGGTTTTCAAATAAAAAAATGTTTAAAATTATTTAATAATATATAACTGCCACTTACTTGAAACTCTAATTTGTATAATACAGGATACTTTCTCCGTTGGTCGCAAAGTTTGGGGAAGTTCTTCAATTCTACGGGCCGGTCCGGTATCGTCTCCGATATGGATCCGTTCTCGTCAGCTGTGGAAGAAAACATGTCAGTAACATAGGCACGCTATAATAATATGCAGTTGTTAGTAACATTTACAATACAGTAATACACTAAACTTGTTAATGGACATGTTGGTAGCGATAGCAGTTAGTGTTAGTTTGGCAGTTAGGCATGGGCAAAAAATATCGATATATCAAAATAATATTTTTTTTCTTACAGAAATCAATATATTTGGACGATATTTTTAATCGCGATATATCGATATCTAAAAAAGTAAACTCTTATTTTAGAGTATCGAATTCGTATCAATTTTGATTTTTTAACGTAACTATGGTTTCGTGTTTAATGTTACTAGATACTCCTTGCATGCTCCTCGCGCGATAACTCTATCGCTCGAGCATTAAAAAGCATACTATTTTCATCATGTATACTCTTTTTTACGAATTTTAAATGCTTTGGGCATATGTATGAATAACCATGCGAAAACTGACGATATATCGAAATTTTTTACTCGATAATCTGTTAAAAAATGTCGTTACGATATATATCGATATATTTTTTTGCCTTGCGTTCCCTATTGGCAGTTAACGTGATCTGAGGCTCTAGACAAGTGTCATTCGATGTCAGCGATGGCAATGGTTGAAACATCAAATGTCAATGTCAATGTTTTTTTTATTTATTCATAATAGTATCGCGCTTGACCACTATCTCACCTGATGGTAAGCGATGATATGGTCAACGGTGAAGCACGCTTGCCTAGAAGAATGACCCCTCGATGACCCCTAATGTCAATGTGTTTTTGATTAATCACGTGACATTTCAATAAAGTTTGACATTCCCATACATGTTGTTAGAATGTCATTCGTCTGAAGCCTCTGTCTGTATTATTTTTTGTAAAATGAGACTGATTTGTAAGTATTTGTGAGTAAAAATCTGGAAGAAATTACGCGCTTTTTAGCTTTGCAATGAATCCATGGTTCAAGAATAAATGTGGCACAGTACAGGGTGCCACAATAATTATGACGAGCACAATTACACTAGCATTATTGAAGAATGTATTTACGCCACCCAGAAGACCATCGTTTAGATGATATTATTAAAAACTGTAATTAAGAAGAAATTGCTCAATCGTTTTTTACTTTATATTATTATATCCATGCATATTTTATTGCTTAATTTATGAATTTTAAATATCACGTTCTATTGCGACACCTTGTAAATAAGCCAAAATTCATTAACAACCACGTTCTACATTCCCTCTTAAGTGTATTCTTGTATTCCAAACCAGTATATTCCAGGGTAATCCAGCTAGAACTGGATACAGTCGAAAATGAGCGAGGAGCACCCGCATTAGTTACCGTTAGCACGTGCTTTGTTCGCTACTGTATCGTATACTTAGTCATATTGTTCGTGAAATTGCCGAGACAGGCAGTTTGGTATTATAGTTCAAAGACCCTGGAGTTGTACTGGTCCACTACCACTGCTTCTGGCAGCCTTTCTGCAAGGTTTCAGTTCCTTTACAGGTATTACAATTCTAGTAAAAATATTATAAATAGAACTAATGAAAACCCGCCAAGTGCGAGTCGGACTCACGCACGAAGGGATCCTTCCGTACCGTTATCGCAAAAACGGCAAAAAAATTACGTTTGTTGTATGGGAGCCCCACTTAAATATTTATTTTATTCTGTTTTTAGTATTTTTTGTTATAGCTGCAACAGAAATACATTATCTGTGAAAATTTCAACTGTCTAGCTATCACGGTTCATGAGATACAGCCTGGTGACAGACGGACAGACAGACAGACAGTCAGACGGACAGACGGACCGCGGAGTCTTAGTAATAGGGTCCCGTTTTTACCCTTTGTGTACCAAATCCTAAAAAACCAAGCTACTTGTCTTCTTCAAGTTTAATTATTAGAACCGATAGCAATATTTAAAAATCGTTCCCGCTTCGATTACAATATCTACTTCATCTGTTGTTATGTAATTAGTAGCTATTTTATGTCGGAGTGAAAACACAGTTGTTTTCACTAACACTAGGCGGCACCTAAATAAGAAACCTAATACTTTTGATCAGCGCAACACTTCGATCACGAATAAAAAAGTTCTATATTAGTTATCGAAAGCACAACAGCGTAAACTATTTAGGCATTGAATCTAGATGTCACTTAGTGTGAGTGAAAATGGTACAACAGATTGTTATTTGTAATCTATTATATCCTGTAGTAGTTTTTCTATATGTATCTAAGTAAACCTTCTATACTTCATAAAATATAGCTTGGATCTCTGCGGCAGTTTTTAGTATCAATACAGTAACAATAACACTTGACAGGCTAACAATAACGTATACGTCAGTTTGACATATGCATACGCAGAGATCAAGCTATCTTTTATGAAGTATAGTGTGTGTTATGTTGTTCTAAGTAGTGTTATAAGTTATGTTCTAAGCCACACCACTCTCTGTTAATAATAGTAGACGTCAATTAAATTAATCAAATCTATTTTAATTACATTATTATGCATTGCGTTATATGCGTGTAGCTGCCACTACAAATATTTGTATCTGTTACTGTCAAAGCACAAACTACGGTAAATCCTAGGAATTATCAAGCTTTAGCCTAGTCCGAACTGTTGTGTGAAAATCACAAATTTCGTACTTAAACTAGAATTGACTGAGGTAAAGATTTTACCTCAGAGAAACGTAAATGTTCTTTAAGTAAATAATGGTTATTATGGCTTAGTTCGCGTTCTCTGCAAAGGACATGGCTAAACAACTGCCCATAGCATGTATAGACATTTTTTAATAGCTCGTAACATTCAAATATTCATTAATGAATTATAACATCTTTATTATTCTTCTGGAACTTTCGCGAATTAATCAAATAATTAAAAGTTTTTTCATAATTTGGTTTGACAAGAAGAACACAAGATTCCGTTCTACGAAAAATTGTAGTCAATAAACTTACATTTAAAGATATTTGCGTAAGTCGAAACGAACAGTATTCATTATTATTTATTTTTGTACCTATCGCAATGCATCTGAAATATTCATTAATCAATTATTACAGTTTTATTATTCTTCTAGAACTTTCGTGAAATATCAAATAATTAAAAGTTTTTTTCATATTTTTGTTTGACAAGAAGAACACATGATTCCGTTCTACGAAAAATTGTAGTCAATAAACCTACATTTAAAGACATTTGCGTAAATCGAAACGAAGAGTATTCATTTTCATTATTATATATATTTGTACCTTTCGCTATACATCTCAAAACCTTAGAGATAGAACCATAGATGTTGATTTCTTTAATTGAATTTATCTGATTTCTAGAAATTATTGGCAAAATCTGGAAAGAAACGACACTTAAATAGTGCTGACACTATAAAGTTACAATCGATTCTTCTAGATTACACTTGATTCGATTAGAACTAAATAAAAAAAAACATGTTGGGGGTGTCGTGGGCACTCACTTTGAACGAAGTTCCTTTCGCCGTGTATTATGTATGTATTATTACAGAGCCTGCTAGTATGGTCTTAAGTTTCAATTGCGTATTGACAGATGTTCAAATGACAGCCGGGACCAACGGCTTAACTAGCTTTCCAAGGCACGAAGGAAACTCGCTATGTACACGATGGAACCACGGAATGACCTTGGCTAGCGTTGCTTAACCTTGAAGATCAACCTGTGCGGCTGTTATAGCTCCTCTAAACGCCTTAATAAAGTATTATAGCAAAATCTTATTGGTTTAAAAGTTTGTATACCTATTAATGTAGGAGTTTCTACGATTTTATTTTCAAGATTGTGACGATATAAAAAGTGCCTGTAACTTTTTCATACGAAATACTAACATTCAGCTTTTCAGAATTAAATATTACTAGTTAAAATGGTTATACATTGCTAGGGCAATCGTCCATACTTTATTTAGCCATGTTCTTTAGATCTTTAGGTAGATAAAATAAAATAAAAAAACTAACTAGAAAGTTGTAACATAATGTTACAAGTTAAAGGAAGTTACTGAAGAAATTGATAAATTAAATGGCAAGTATTCCGTTTCCGACTAAATCCTAATAAATTATTTATGAGCGTAATATTTATCCTTACCAAAACATCAATAAAAATAACCGACGCATAGAAAATGGAAACATAAAACACTCAATAAATAATTCGGAAATAATTTTCTCCGTAAAAATCTGGCCGAAAGAACCCAGCGAAGATTTATAGTAGAAAATTGGCATTAAGAGTGAAAATCACAGTTGTGCCCGGTTTAGTGAATGAGTGAATGAACCATCTCGGCGCTGGGAATGATAAATGAGTGAATGGCGAATGGTAAGGGATTGAGAGTTGAACAACCCGAGATTTTGTCGACCATTTTATTGCTTGATTAATATGAAACGTTTGGATTCTTGTAGGCAGTTTAAACTGAGACCCTGGAGAGTTATTATTTTGATTTAAAAATAAATAGAAGAAAATTATGTTTTTGAATCCCACTTAACATTTGAAACATTTTGTATAAAAAAGCGCAATCAACAATGATATTCTAATAAACAGATACATTATACACTCACAAAACAATCAAAAAAGTGTTCCGCGCAGTAGCAGCAGCACACACACACTTTTCATTCATCTGACAATTCACTACAAGTCGAAAGGGATGGCTTGATAAAACCAACAAGAAAAAAAGAGACAGCTAGTGTTTGTCACTTGCGTGTGAATGTAAACAAACATTATTCTGACCACCAATGTTTTTTTCTTTTGACGTTTCGTGACATAAACTAAAGAGAAAAGTCACAATTCGAGTATTCGAGAATTCACGTATTCGAGTCTTCAGAATGCGCGCGCTCATAACATATCTGTTTACTAGAACCAATGAGGTAGGATAACTATGGAGACGGCATATTCTACTATATGAAGAATAGTTATACAAATATCTATAATATCGACACACGCATGTCAAAAAGCGTTTTGTCTCTTTTTAACTAACCAAGAGCTGCATATGAAAAGAGAGACATCTAAATGTTTGTCAAGGACTATACTTGGTAACACTTTTGAGTGACGTCAAAATCATGTCTATGCGTGACCGGTCGCCATGTTAATTGCCGAGTAAAATTGGTAGTTGTGTGCCGTATATGTACGTTTATCTGTGTAGTTGTGCTGTCAAACAGTTGCAAATGGCCTACCTCATTGGCAAATGGGCAGCCATCTTAATAGCCCGATTTATGTAGGTAAGCACGCTAATTTCGTAGGTATGGCAAGTCCATAGGTTTATAAGTCAGTGACTAGAACATCATTGGCTGTCAATGTCAAATTGTTACAAGGGCTTTGACGGTACTTAACTGTTTTATATATAGGCTGGCTTAATCCTCCTTACTCTAAGAATGGCGGCTACACGTCCGTGTCCGTGATTTGAGTTCCAATGAAAATGTTCCGAATTATGACAGATTATTAATGATAGAGTTCGGATGTAGTGCGTTAGCTTCCCTACAAGAAGTACTAAGGCTACTTCGGAACCAACATTTCTACGGCGAAATTCAACAGTATTGAAAAATGGTGAAAATGGGCGGTTATTCTAGGCTAATAATATCCCTTGTTTCGTTTGCCGTTTACTTTGCCCACGTCTTCTCGTAAAAAAAACACGGTTTTTACTTGAACTGAATTCATCCCGTGATAACTTTTAAGTCTAACACGAACAGCAAACGTGTTCAAATATTCTACTCTTCCACAAAACATTGGCGTAATTTATAATATAATTAAAGGAATTTACCGTTCTGTTACGCCAAATATTATGTTTACTTAAAACTTAAGAGACAATTACTTAGCGCCTTAAAACGGCATAAAATAACATAACTATGATTCTTCATTATTAGTATTTTATAACTTGGTATGTTTGTTTATCATGTTAGGCTATTATAACAGATGGTTTGATTAGAATATTCCGATAGTGCTAAAAACACGGTTCGTTTGTTTTTATTTAATTACTGAGAAATACCCTTGGGAAATGCCCTTCAAAATAATTGGTTGAAGTGGCAGAAGTTTAGGCATCAATACAAAATCCTAAATTAATAATATAAATACGAATGTGAGTTTGTTTGTTAAGCTTGATTTGGATGAAACCTGGCATATAGATGAGATATACCAGAACCTGAATCGGGACATAGGATAATTTTCATCCTGGTATAGTGTTCCCTCGGGATACTGTAACACTTTTCACACAGGCGAACCTGTGTGCAGAAGCCAGTAACAAATATTTGAAAAATGGGCAATCTTAAGCACTTTATTTTCGAGGCTTCGGCATGAACAAAAACCTTTAGCTATCTAGCCAATAATCTGTATAATTTACATTGGTAAACTTTACATAAGAATAAAGTTAAGTAAGTCTACTTTGAAATCACCATATCAATTGCCCAATCACATCATACCAACCCTTACAAACTTAACCCTTCGATATACTGGCAAAAATGGACCATAACATAACGAGTACAAGCCATTTGAAGGGGCGATGGTGTGCCGTTATTGTGACCGTCTATACATAAGCGAGGGCAGGGTTGAGGGTTCACTCCTTTAGGCGTAGAGGAATGGACCGAGAATCCGTTAAAAAATTGACTAATCTGTAGAAAGAAACAAAGCGATATGGCGGTCAGCTTCACTCACTTTTTACGTGTCTTTTTGCAAAACTGATCCGCTCCTGCAATGGTGTGTGTGAAGTAAACCAATCAAAATTCAAGAAGACGTTATTGAAATCACCCTACCAATAGAAATAGGCAAAAATGGACCATAATATAAGGAGTACAAGCCATTTGAAGAGGCGATGGTAGCGAGGGCGGGGTTGAGAGCTTTGAGAAGTCCTTCGCTCCCATACACATAGTGGAATGGACTGAGCAATAGGTACTGGCAAAATATTCACATCATTATCATCAGCCTATTATTGTTCCCACTGCTTGGACACAGGCCTCCTCTCTGTGAGAGGGAATGGGCCGTAATCCAACACGCGGGCCCAGTGCGGGTTGGATGTCTTCGAATTTTTAGATCTAGGACATTCCGGTTTCCTCACGATGTATTCCTTCACCCTTTTGAGAGCAGTGGTGATGAAATAATTTTACACAAAGTAAAGCGCCTGCCTGAACTCGAACCCACGACCAACCACTTGTAGGTCGCGGCCGATACCACTAGGCCACCACTGCTCCCAAAAATTCACTACTCTGTAAAAATAAACAAAGCGAGTGTGCAGCTAGTATCGTTGGCATGCCAAGTGCGTCAGTCTGCGTACTGCTATCCTGTAAAAATCTCACCGTGGTGACTTAGGTGAAGTGAATTTGCAGTGAGCTGTAAATTCTAAACATCGGTTAAATGATAAATGATTTTATTTCTGTATGTAGGTTTGTACAAACTCTTTTACATGTCGATCATATTTTAAAACTAGATGAGGTCGGCGTTTCCTATCTGACTACTCTGAGAAGAAAGGCCGAAACAAACTCAGAGGTCACAGTCTCTTTTAAAGTTTAGACAAAATCTTGGTTAGATCATGTGAATACCATGTAGATTGATGTCTGAAATTGTCTTTTGAGGAAAGAACCAGCCAGATTGAGTGGACTTGTCCAGTCAGTGCACGGATTTGTCAATAATCGTGTTCAGAATTTAAGGAGCTCAATGATTCGACGAACAATACCAATGAAAGGACATTAGGTTGCAATGCAAACTCACTTCGAGCAAACTTCACCTAAGTGTTCACGGGGAGACGTCAACAAAATCGACCGGCTGATCCACTTCTGCAAGCGTGTGACGAAAACCAATCAGAATTCTAGAAAAAGACAACCAGACTTTCTGCGTTGTGTCCCTTTATCACAAAACTGACGTGCGCTTGCGCTGACTGTCAGTTCTAAAATCAAAAGATGGCCGCTTTGCTCGGAACTTAGCATCGTGAAAATGCCAAAATTGCATAAATTTGTGATTAAGAGGCTGATTTTGACAGGTGTCTTCGTGGCATATGAAAATTAGGATGATTTTGGCCACATTTTAAAAAGTGATTTTGGAAAAATTGGGTTTGTGGCACTTTAGTTTATAAGCAGCGATGTCTTTGTCATATTTTTTTGAACTTATTATCTTTAAAGCTGGCTAGGGCTGTTTCAATCCATTCTTCTATGTTTGCTAACGGAGAAGTATGAATACGAATATATTAGACATTTATGCTGAGTGGTCTTCTTTGTAACATGCTATACATTTTCAGAGGAACCTTTTTCTTAAAGTTTACACTCAGCGTACGAGAAAGTTGTATATTCTGTGCTGGCTACGTAATACAGTTTTCAGTTTCTACGCTTTGGCAAAATGAAAACTTACTTTAAAACGTTTTACGTCGAAAACTGTTGGATTCTTCTTTTAAAATTGGAACAGGCGTTATGTAATACTAGCTATTCCCCATGGCTACGCTCCCGTGGACCACGCCACAGGACCCGTTTCCGGTAATAAAAAATAACCTATGTCACTCAGGAATAATGTAGCTTTCTATTGGTGAAAGAATTTTTGAAATCGGTCCACTAGTTTCGGAGCCTATTTGGTACAAACAAACAAAAAAAAATCTTTCCTCTTTATAATATTACTCGTATAGATGTAGGTAATAAGTTAAAAACTTTAAAATTTCTGAGATTCCAATTCTTTGTGTAAGAAGCAGTTAGTAGAAGACGCTGGTATAAAGCTCGAACTGACAGGTCGTTCCACAGAAATTATGGCCGCAAACAAAAGATAAGGTAACCAACAAAACAACCTATCAAAAGGCTATAAAATTCTTGAAAAATGTCTTCAACCATTTAGCTGTTTGTGAAATCTCTCCTACCATGGCGCGCTTTATCGTTCCATCGTGGCTTATCAGTGCCATCACGGTGCCTGCTTTATCAATTTGGCGGCCATTTTTGTTGCTAACCCTTGAAAAGCCGTGAGCCGCTTGTATTTTTGAGTGTACGCGATCAATCTACGGATTACAGAGGGTTGGATGTCGGATCCTTTGGAGAAATTCGACGGTTGACAATAAATTGTGAGATGAATTTTGACTTAGCCTTCCTTTGTTGATTCAAATTCAAATGTATTTAGTTATGATTAATGTTGTTTGGTTTATTTTTGAAATGTTTATTGTTTGCGTTTTCTTAAGAACGATTAATTATAATACTCGACAGTATTTATATACTTTCGAGTATTATTATTAATTGTTCTTAAGTTATCTTAAGTAACGATATTCATGTACATAAATAAGTGTCAACGCATTGTTTTAGTAGAAAATTTGCTTCAAAATTGCATAATATTCCTCCACATAATAAGTTTTTATTTATTTATTATTTATTGATAGGTTCGCGTTTGACCACTATCTTGCCTGATGGTAACCGTTGATGTGGTCGACGGTGAAGCACGCTTGCCTAGAAGTAACCTAGTCATTCTTGAGTTAATTGTATATTTTACTATAATACTCTAGAATAGCTTTTAGCGTTCCCGAGTCTTACAGAATTTAATAATTATAATAAGTAGGTTTTCAAAATTTTACAGTTTTCATATCATAACGTTCATCGTTCACCGTATTCTGTAGTGAACCTTCTTTGGCAAAAAGTTTTTTTTTTTAGGATAATGGAATTACTGCTTGGTTAGATATTTTTTAGAAATTCTTGTGATAGCTTCTGATAAAATTTAATTATAGGTAAACAGAATACTAAGGAGAAGTACGAGAAGAAGTTTAATAAAATTCTAAGTCCCAATTGCACAAAAAACTTAACTTATAGTCAGTTGCTAAAAAGAGGTTAAATTGACAATATTGTATGAAAATCTGTTCATTTAACATCGTGTTAGCAACTTAATCGAAGTTAAGTTTTTTTTAAACTAAGCAATTCGGAGAAGCCACCATTCTCATTAGAAATGCAAAGGCTCTTAAAGAAGTCAACATCTTTCGACTAATTTTTGAACCATCTCATTGTCATCCAAACCAAACGTGTACCTATGCAAAATGTCATCCTAATCGATTGAGGATAAGTGATTTAAAATTCAGTTGCAAGATTTGACCCGCAATATTTTTTTTTGCCATTACTTTTTACAAGAATTTAAGTATCTCTTTTAGTATATCCTACAACTAGATATAAACTTACCCTGAAACCTAATTGCCAACAAAACTAATAGCTTTTACAACAAATGTTCCATTCCGATAAACTCAAATATTACGACATTACAACTGACTCTGTAAATTCATTTCCCAAAGCATCATATTCATCGCATATTAACAATAATGTATTACAAATTAACTTCCTTTCGTGCGGTGTTACAATTTCTCGGCGGGCGACGCTGCATGCTCAAATTGCATTTATACAGCCACATTATATATTATTATATTAAGTATATGGGTTTTATAAACACTGTTTTTCAAGTCTAAGTTATAAGTTAAATTAGTTTAGATTGTCATGTTAGGGTTTGTTCGAAAGTTTATACGTAAAGACATTTAAGTGAGTGGCAACATTCCTTGCCTTGTTAAATGTGATAATTGTAGACGAAAATAAGGACTACACTCTTTTGCATTATTTATTATATACTTTATTGTACACCACATAAAAATTACAGGACAAACATTTATAAAGGTAGTGGTCCCAAACATAATTTGGATTTTATGTGTCTAATTTCTTGATGTGACATGTCATTTAGATTGTGTCCGACCAGTCCTGACAAAGGGAGTTGGTCGTAGCAGCTGACATTCTTTACTTTCTGCTTAAACCCATTAGAAAAAGGCACAAATTTATATAATTACGTAAGGTCCTAAAAGGATAAGAAAATTTAAACGGTACGCAATATAAAAACTAAGGTACTCCAAAAACTGAGTTAATAAAGTATGACTGGGTAAGACAATTGGCAAAATATTTCCACCCAAAATGTGCCCTCCCCAACCTCGTATTTCGTGACTGTTTGCTGAGAAACTGAGAACTGTTTTAACAGGAGATAAAAGGGTGCGTTAATCCTACAATCTAACTTCCTCGAGTCGGGAAGACAATGGCCTTGAGTATCGGATCCCCCATTGCTGTTAAATGACGTCGAAAACAATGGGAATGCTGAGTGTTATGTTTATGGAATTTGTTTCACTGTAGGCAATCTGTCTCCATTAAGAAGATCTTACAATGGTGAAGAAGATAAAATGTTGTTTTCTATTGCTCTCAGATTTGTATCTTTGGATGAATGAACTAAGTCAGTAGAAATAGTCTTTCATTTATTAATTAAACCTGTTTGAAAATGAAACGCGAAGCCCAGCACTATAAACTGTCGCCGATAAATGGATGTAGGTTACATACTTAACGTATGTTACTAAAAGAGTTAGGAATATAAATGTGGATGGATGGAGAGGGAGAGGAAGGCCAAAGAAAAGATGGATGGACTGTGTGAGGAGTGATATGAAAGAAAAGGGAGTCAGTAATAACGTGACAGGACCCAGGACAGTATGAAAGAAGCAAACGTGTTGCGCCGACCCCAAGTAACATGGGATTAGGGCAGGAAGATGATGAGGTTACATACTTTCAATTTTAATTTAAACGTTTATTTCAATAACATAATTAGTGTAATCTTGTTCAAATCATTTGGTAACAAACACCCCTTTCATAACTTCTATTTATTTAGGACTGAATGTCTCAAAAAGAAGACATTTACTTCAATTTATTAAAAAAAGTAATTTCAACAATTGTACAGTCAGACAATAAAAACCTCGATGAAATTAACACTGCTGAAGTTAGATTACAAAAAATAGGACTGAAATCATATTAAGAAATATAGCAACAAAGACTTTTGTGTGCTGTCTGGAAGACCTAGAAGTCCAATCTTATAAAAAAATCTACTCCATTCGGGCAAAAAGCCTATATTTTAGGCAAGATGCTGACGACGGCCCAAAGTATAATGGCCAGAGAGAACTTTGTTTGGCGTAAGTAAGACATAAATTATGAGCCTTTGAGGTTGTACGATGAGTTCCTTGGCCTCTGTATTAACCTTTTTTGCTTAGAAAATATTATGTTGTTTTTTTTGGAATTTGAATGAAAGAGTTGTTTATAAACAATTGTGAGATGGTGTGTTGGTGGTAATTAGATAAAAAAAATGTTAACCATCTAATGCTATGTTGTGTGTTTATTTTTATAAACCGAAGCGAACCGAAAGTGAGGAAGAAGAAAAAAAGGAGATACTATAAATATATTTGAAGATTAAGAAATTAAAAAGAAACAAATTATATGGAAATATGCCTCGGTAAGGAGAGAAAAAACTACCAACCAGCATCTTTAAACTTTATTTTTGTTAAAATATGTGAAGAACACATGCACGTTTCGGGCGTGACCTGCCTTCATAAGCACTGAAAATGTCAGAGCTATAGGTATTTCATTCTAATGGGGTGTGAATGTGGTGCTGTCTCTGTGGGTCGTAATTGAATTTCCTACAAATAGCAGGGTCGTAAGATTTTGGATGGTAACCATTTATAAAAAATAAAGAACTTTTGCGACCGTTGAAACACAGTTTAGATTTTGTCACTTCATAGATATATATAATAGCTTTTTATGTATGTATTTATGTATCTATGTAACGGAATCTTTGAACACGATTTTCACCCCCTCCAAAACGTCGGATTAATTTGAAACTTTGCACACTTATGAAGGACCGATGACAATGCAACAATTTAAATAGTTTGTCCCATTATTCTTACCAGGATCTTCAGGATTAGCGATTGAACTAAAAAGTAAAAAATAAATAAAACTTAAAAAAAACACGCTTCAATAGTAAACCAAACTAAAAAGTAGAAAATAATTTTCAATAAATTGAATTTAAGAATAGTGATAGAATGTGTGATTACCAAAAAAATAATTTAAAAAAGCTGATGCTGATGTAAATTGTTATAATTTATTGTCAGATATGTAAAAGTAGTCATTTTGAAAATAGCTCCGCACATTTTAAACAATATTCTTTTTATTTTTCTACCGCTATAATAATGACCTCCATAACCCATACAACTGAATAACAAAGTCCTCTTGATAAGACTGGCGATTATATAAGTATTGCGATTGCGACCGCGTGACCAACAGAGGGCTATTTTGCTAGCCACGAGCTCCTCAAAAACGATTACTACTTAAATTAATTCCTCTCCAAAACAGTTGAACTCTAGTTCAACTTTTTAAACGCTAAGCGTCTCCCTTTTCCATGTGGCGGCCAAATAATTACGCTGGCCGTAATTTGGCCGCGACCCAACTCCGTATCATAGAGTAGAAATGAGTAACCGATATAATATGTTAGAGCTCGTGCCGCATTATGAGTATTTTGTTTTACGATGCCCATTCAAGCTGTGTATAAATAAGGAATGTTTTTCATAATATGCCGTGTTTTCGTAAATGCTTGAGAACCGTGGCACGTGGTACCTGCATGAGTAATGCCTGGTTTCTGAACTGTTTGCTTGGTCAAGCGCGTGTAAAGTGCTGTGATTGGTTGACTTCGACAACTAATCGGACCTCTTGATTTGACATGCTTTTAATATCAATTGACACATTATTACAGAAACTGGGTGTAGATATGTATTTCAGTGATTATCATCATCTGTCTGCCCTTGTCCCATGTTACTTGGGGTCGGCGCAACATATGTTCTTCTTCCATACCGTCCTGTCCCCCGTCACGCTATTACTGACTCCCTTTTCTATCATATCACATCTCACACAGTCCATCCATCTTTTCTTTGACCGTCTCCTCCCTCTCCATCCATCCACATTTATATTCATAACTCTTTTAGTAATATGCGTTTCATCCTTCCTCATCAGATGACTATACCAGGACAAAATATTTCCTTTCAACTTATCTGTCATTGGCACCACTTTCAAACTCTCTCAGCCTCTAATATACTCAAGATGATGAATTATAATAGGCAGTGATTAGGAATGGGATACCAAGGCTGCCTTAATGACTTAGGCATAGTCTTTCAGTCAACTAAGGGTGTTGAAGAGATAACATGGTAAGTGCATTGTGTCATTTCTTCATTCTTTTGGCAAATTATTTGTTTAATCCTTGAAACATTTCATACTACCCACGTATGGTAAAACCGGGATGAAGAGAGTTGGGTAAAATGGGTTTAGAAAACGTTTAACATTAACAACCCTTTTCTGCTACCCTATTAGGGGGAGACCCTGAATTTCGTTCACGTCTAAATTGACTTCTGTCTTTTTCTGATGAAGATCAAGTGGGATTAGTATAGCTCGGTCAAATTGGAGATAGCAAGTGCGACTGCTCAGTTTTTGGTTCTGGGTTTGGTTTCCAGTTCGGGAAAAGTGTTATTGGGGCTTTCCATTAAGAATTTCTCAATGGCAGTCCAGAGTTTGAAAGTTAAGCCTTTCGTCCTACGCCTAATCTCTCTCCAGTCGCGTCGGATTGGCGTCCCATCGGACTATAAAAGAGAGAGAACAGAGAGAGCACTATAATTCTCCCGGGTCAATAGCTATTCCCAGCTGAGATTGACCACAGTGGGCAAAATTCGGTCTGGACTTACTATAGCTAGGTGCTTAGATGGGGCATAAGAAACGGTGGATAGATTGTAAGTAAAATTATGTTGCCGGAAAAGAGATTATTATTGTGATGACTTCAAGTAGAGCTGTATAGAAGAAGAAGATTATGCCACGCCTACTCCAAACAAATTGCGATAAGTACTCGGGGGATGAAAATGATGATGCCTTAGATAAGGCTTGTCTTGGAAGGAGGCTGTGATGAGGATAGATGAAAGGCAAATGAATATAAAAGAGATTAACCAAATTGGTACCGCGTTGGATATTATTTTTTATTGTACATTCTTTTTAACACGCTTTTATTAGTTTGGTATGTATGTATCTATGTATCAATGTAACGGAATCTTTGAACGTGATTCTCACCCACTTCAAAACGTTGGATTGATTTGAAACTTTGCACACTTATCAAGGACCGATGACAATGCAATAATTTAAACAGTTTGTCCCATTATCCTTACCATTAAAGCGTGTTTTTTAGTTTTTAGAACTACAATTTTTATTTATTGTACATTCTTTTTTATTGTACATTCTTTTTCATAACATTCCCCATACAAAATCTTCTTGAGTCATCATTGTCGACAAAAATAGGTTCTGCTGTAAGTTGTACCCAATAAATATCGAAATGCATTTTTATTGATATCAATTACAGAAAAGAGCCGTTTAATATCAATATTTGAGTCAAGCTATCTGAGTTATCTAGACAATCCCACTAGTTATCAAAAGCCTATATAGGTTTCTATTGAAATAAGTTTTGTTGCTGTACAACTTCAGTACCTGCCGTACAACGACGGTACCAAAGCTCCAAAGAAAGTGGGTCCTATTATAGTGTGGTGAATGGCGGTGGACATGGATGAAGGGAAGTTTAAAATATTGTGAGGCAACCCCAAGTAACTTGAAACAAAAACAGAAATATAATTTACTTATTACTATGACTTAGATGATATATAAGTCCAGGAGGGTTACCATAAGCTCTTAGAGCAAGATTATTTCCATTGCGCGTAAGGGACGGGTGTATATGATTTGTAAACATCTTTCCCATTTTCACAATCGCACCATGATAGTTGTGACACGTCATGATACGGCCCCAGTAGTGAACAGCGAAAAACTGATACTGAATGATAGCAATAATTTCCCAAACGTAAACTTCGAGTGATACTCGTAATTACACAAACTCATCAAAGTGAGAATGTTTAATACCACAAACAGGACAGTAACTCAAATGTTTTCCTTTATCAAACATAGGCATATTATTCAAATACTAGAAAGCTACGAGTATAATTTGAAATATTGGTACCGAATATTCGTTACATGCCTTAAAGCAAATATACGTTTAAATTTGTATTTCAATACCGAGAATTACTGCGTGAATTCAAATAAATCATATTGCATGTTTGTATTGACTGACACAAACATATGGTGCACTAGCTGTCCCACGCGGCTTCACTCCCGTCAACTGGCTACCTACCTACCTTACCCTACCTACCCCTACATACATGAATGTTGCGTAACTTTAACCGCTTACGCAGCGCACGCAACGGAAGCTCTCAAAAATGAATAATATTTTCCCGTTTTTGCAAAATTTATGCTCCGCTCCTATTGATCGTAGCGTGATGTTACATAGCCTAAAACCTGCCTCGATAAATGAATAATTTTTCAATTCCAACCAGTAGTTCCTGAGATTAGCGTGTTCAAACAAACAAACAAACTCTTCAGCTTTATAATATTAAAATAATAACTAGCTGACCCCTACGGCTTCGCTCCCGTCAATTGGCTACCTACCTACCTACCTCCTACCTACCCACCCTATTTTTTTTATTTCCCATAACTACCCTACCCACCTACCCTATCTATCCTACCTACTCTACTCTACCTACCCTACCCTACCTTACCTACCCTACCCTATCTGCCCTACCTACCCTACCCTACTTACCTTTACTACTATACGAATGTAACCTGTAAACTTTTGTTTCTACCGCGCGGCGGCAATGTAATTAAAATTTAGAACATAAAAGCTGCTATTGTGAGTCAATTTTAAAAGATAGACATATGCTGTCGCGGACTTTATATATATGAGTATAGATATGGATAGATGTGATGAAAAGCATTATTGAATAAATAATCTGGTGGAACTTATATATGTAGGTTGCCTATATCATTTATTTATAAGTTTATTTTTCAGATATAAATATGCATAGGTACCATTAAAGATTATCCGCTGAAAACTTCAAACAAATTGTGTTTACCGGGAAGGTTGATGGCAAACGCTCTGGAGGACGCCGTCCACTCAGATAGTCAGACCAGTACTACCTAGGACACAAAATAGGTACAGACACAGCTGGTGCGACATTGTTGATAACAAAGTCACCTCATTGGGGAATGACGACCCTCAAACATGAGGTTATACGACGCGAGGACGGACCATTTAGCGTTATTTTGAGAGATACTTTGAACTAGAAGTTTATCAACATGATGTAAACAAAAATACAAAATACATCCGTTTCCATTAAATGAGAAGATAATACTGCAACGTATTATTAAGTATGGCAGTATTACTTTTTCAAACGAACCCTCAAAAGGACATTTACTAAAATACTGCAAATAAACTACTAATCCAATAAAATCCGCAAAGATTGCTGGGTTCAGGGACAAAACAAATGAAAAACCAAGATATACCCAACGGTTAGGACGGAATTAAACCCGTGTTTCGAATTGGGGATATTCTCGTATATGAGTATAACCAAATTCGATTAACCGCTGGAAATTCAATAAAAGTCCAACATATTACAAAATTTCAGGGTTCAGTATTTATGAGTAAGTTGGCACGAGTTCTGCTGAGCTTAATTATCCCGGCATAATTATTGTAAATCTGCTACGAAAGCTAATTTAAATCACTTTTGGCTTAATTTTTAGGAAATTACTGAATTTTCTGTGATCAGATTACATCATGATGGTTGACCTGAGCGGTGCTAATCTATGCGCCATGTTCGTGAACGGGCGCTATCAGTTCGGATTGGTCATAACTTAACTGCCTCGGCCTGTTTTTAATTAACTATTGTATTTTGAGTTTGTTTATTTTTACTCTAGACGCAGTAATGTAATGCAGTATATAATAATGTGTTATTTTCCAACAAGAATGATTTCTGTAACCAAAACTTGTAATTAAAATTTATTGATGGATAAGAGTGTCCGTGGAGTTTCTTGCACGTTCTTCTCCATAGAGACCTACTTTCACTTCCGAACTAGCTTCATTTAGTTTTTTTTTTGAAAATTCAAAAGTACCTATGGTCGCCAAGAAAAAAAAATTGTTTTGCTTTACCCCAAGGCATATCTCTAACTAATACATTTTGAAGATTTACAACAACCCAGTATTTATAATAATTAAACTTAGTTCAAAGGTACTTTCAGCTTAATTTGCACGTTATAATTACTTCGTTACGAACTGAAACAGAAGTTAAATTAGACAACTATCGCTGTTACACGAGCTTTATTGAACGAATTTAAAGCTAAGCAAATGTAAACGAAGGTGTGAAAGTTTTATGGGAATGAACTTATGAATGTATGTCAAATTTATGAAAGAGAAGGAAATTAGGTATTGCGTTTGTAGTTGATGCCAACTTATTGTAGGATTAGCAAAAAAATCATATCAACACGTCAAAGTCGCTTAGTATAAAAATACACACAACGGCAAAATTAGCGGCACAAGAAAAAATTCTCGCAAAACTTTTTTTTACTGTTGTGGGTTGGTTTTCTTTTGTTTTATAATAGAATCAACCTAATTGATAAAACAATTGAACGTCACCAATCAGGTGATTCTTTTAACTTTATTCTAACTTACATCATTTAGAAAAAAAATCGCTTATTGCCACTTTATGGTTTTGTTTTAATTTTTTTTTAGTGGTATACCTGATATTGGATTCAGATAGGGTATATTTGCGAGCTCGTACAGACTCGGTGGTGATCGTGTTAGGAATTTAATCTCAGCTAAAACAATAGAATAGAATATACTTTACTATACACCAACAAAAAACTACACACAATTACACTTATTTTTTTCATGAAAACTTTTTAAACAATTTATGGACTTCTGCCATTACCCTTTCATAGGTTTATGGCATTTAGCACGAGTGAGATAGGTATGGGATTTATCAACCACTGCTTTGATAGAGTTTTATGTTTCAGCAAAGGTTATGACCCTTTTTTTCGAAAAAAAGGGGTAGCACAAACTGATTTTATATTTGATCGCACCTCTGCGGTATTAGAAATGATTTTAACTCTAGCTTTGCTTCTGTGCGCGTCATAACAACGTTTGACAGTTATATTTATGGACCTTAGTCAACGTAACAAATTTTAAACTGACGTTAAGTAGTTCATCCTCATTGGGGTGCGTGCAACATCGCTTCTTCTTCGTCATTTACTTGTCTGTTAGCCATCTCATAGTCACCCCTTTCTAGTGACTTCACCTTTACAAAGTTCATCCATCGTATCTTACTTAAAAAAAACATCATTAAAAAAGATGAAGAAAAACACAAGCACTACCAAGATGAATATTAATCCCCGACAACTCAATGCCTGTGACGAGAGACAATAAAGTTAGTTAAAGTATAATCAACCAGGTTAAAAGTGGTCCACAGAAATGCCTTTACTAGTAAATATACTAGAGTCTGGGGAGCATTCAATAAATTCTCGTAAGTGCGTGGGAGAGGTCAATGCTCTACCCTCCCGCTAAAGATTTTTTTATCGAGTACAAATGCTGAGGCAAGTCTTCAACTGTCGTGTAATTGTTAATACTATGGGTTGAAAGAATCAAAATTGAGTTATTTTCTTATTATTTACTTTGTTATCTATGGAATTTGATTTATGCCAAGACATTTTAAATGAAAAAAAACCTAATTGCTTCGGAGTTGTCAAAAATGACGAAAATAATTTTCATGTTGGCACTTGGGGGAGGTCTATAATCAGCATTGGAAGTCTATCGGCTGCAATGATGAAGATGAACAAAAAAGCTAGAATCTGAGGTAGCAAAGGACCAGCAAATTGAAGAGTAAAGGCGACTACAAACCACTCACTAAAAAATACTCCAATTTTGTTTCACCAGAAACAGGTCCAGCAGCATCTAAAAAACTTTGCACCACAAGGACCAGAAAACTAACCGTTCTGTATGCGTAGTGTGGCTAGTACATTATACTGTTGTGCTACTTCGTATGCGTCGAGGGCTTAACCGATTTCCAATTCAGGAGTTCGGATTAGAATATATAAACTAAGTTCTATCTCGCACGGTTAAACTTCTAGTTTTCGTAAAACTGGGTTACTACTGCCACCGTTGCCGTGATCGAATTTTATGCTTGATTACATTTGTAAATGGGTTCTTATTAGTTACTTATCTATACCAATATTATTAAGATTTTTTTGTTTGTTTGTACCGAATAGGCTCCGAAACTAATAATCATCTGCCTAGCCTTTTTCCCAACTATATTGGGGTCGGCTTCCAGTCTTACCAGATTCAGCTAAGTACCAGTGTTTTACATGGAGCGAATAGGCTCCGAAACTACTGAACCGATTTAAGAAATTCTTTCACCTGTGGAGACCTACATTATCCCCGAGTATCATAGGCTATAATTTTGACGGGAGCGCAGCCGCGAGGGTCATCTAGTGTATTTATATAGAGAGAGCCCCTAATACATTTAGCTGTGCGTCATGTCCGTTCTTCTAGTGTAAATGTGAAAATTTTCCCGAAAATAAGTGTGTTGGGTCTTCTCTTCTTTTTATTCTCGCCTGCTCACATCTCGTGCTTGAGGTCGTGGGTTTAAATCCGGGCAAGTAACAATGTGACTTTTTGAAATTCATATGTACTTTCTAAGTTTATCTTGGACATCATAGGTAACGGTGAAGGATAACATCGTGAGGAAACCTGGAGTTTTATAGTTAATGTAAGTTTGAAATAGCCAAGTCAGAGGCCTGTGAAGTTCCCAGAGGCGGCTTAATTAACTCTGACACCAGAGGTGGCCACAACCTCCCACGACACGATAGTGGTCAAACGCGAGCTTATCAATAATAAAAAAAAAAACAAAAAGAAAAAAAAATGTGTTAAATAATTAGACGACTCTGCGAATCAATAAAAAATAATTTATGGGAATAAATAAAAACCAGCAAAGATATCACTTAAAACGTCTGTCAAGGTGAATAAACCATTGACAAAGATGATGAGCAAGCAGCTCAAGCACACAAAGGTCACACTCATCCTTATCCTTGACCAATGAACCTTAAAGTTCATTTACACGGAAACAAGAATTTCTATAGAACAGCCCTCGAGGTTGAGGACGAGACGGCGGCGAGACGAAACCCGTAAACCCTCGAAACAATAAACCCGACATAACCTCAAGTTTATTTCAACTAATCCAATTGTACTTAGAAACCTCTTGGAAAATTCTGAGAGGTCGTTGACATATGGATGAAGTGTGTAGATAGTGACGAAGCAAAAGCCCAGCATCCAGTTTTTCGAATGAATATATCACAAAACGAACCATTTACTGCTTGATAAACTATTACTATTATTTACTGATGAATTATAAACAGCCAATTGCATAACTTAGTTTGCGACAAATGTTAGACTCATAATTTTGTTGCCAAAAAAGGAGTGATAAGATTGGAGATGCAATAATTGCTGACGCAGCAATTGTGAAAGGCATTAATAGCCTAGATTAATATGACCTAGCTTTGCATTTTAAAATCAAATTTGTCGCCATATAAAGCCGCTTAAACAAACAGTAAAAATTTAATGAGAAATTATTTTCACGTTACTTACAACGATACCACAAAAAAAAAGAAAAACAAGACATCAACACCTATTCTTTTTCAGGTTATCTTATTGCTTACACTCGAAAAACCTCTTACAAAACACAAAGGGCTTTCAGACCTCAAACAAGGTTTTGTGGCAACCGAAGCAGACGTGAGATCATAGATACAACATAGTCCAATTACTGAAGCCTTATTATCCGCAGCACTGATTAACTCCGTATCGAAAGACTTGTTTGGATGGTGGACGTGCCGCCATCACTAATGAAAAACTTGAATTCTTCGATACTCTTTAGTTAAACATCCATTGATTTCGTCTTAGATATTTATAAGAAAGTTCGGCATTTTATAATCGAGAATTGATGAGAATTTGAGGGTAGATGTTATATCATTTGGTTAAGTTAACAGTGTCTTAGTAAGTTGGCAAGTATTTTCCATTGTAAGAAGTTTTATAGGCTAGGTTTTAAGTTTTCTATGCTACAATAGTATTATCAATTTTCCGATCTGTGATAATACTGAAACGTGATGAAGTTATAAATTGTTTGTTAACAGATTCTTGAAATTGTTTAGCGAAGTACGAATACTACAATTTCTAGCAGATGGCAATGCAAACTTCAGTTTTAATAACCTAAGATAGGTAAAATAAATGTATTTAACATCTATCCAAAAGCAGTTAAGTGGAATACCACGAAAACTTATTCAAAGAAAATTAATATTGATTTCGCATCAAATGTTTCACATAACCGATTTCAAACTTTGAAAATGGAACTCGTATCCGCGGGAAGATATGTCGTTGTACGTCGCTCGAGAGAAAATGGCATACAACATGGCGGCGCGCGGCGACGTGAAATGTCCGGCTTGTCGCCTGTTTGACAGCCACTGGGGATATTGCAACAGCGAACCGTGTTGTTTCTGATTTTATATGTCTATTAAAAAACTAATATTATTTACGCCGCCAGATAGAATACTTACTTTTTATATGGCACAATGGTAAATAAATACAACAATAAAACTGAATCGTCTGTAGTTGTGGAACGTGAAAGCGTTTTATCCAGACCAAACAGATGCCTCTCCTGGGATGTAAGAAAATAGGCTTGGAAGCATTTGCAAACCAAAATGCGGATTGATATCAATCTTATCTAGATTGCTGCAAGACTTGGACGTCGATCTGTTTGGCTTTAGGTATACAATTTCTACGGAGTGCGGTGAATTATTTCTTTTTACAAAATTGAAGAATCTCTTGAAACAACGCTAGAATATTTAAATTAGAATAAATATTATTATGAAACAACTCCAATTGTATATTTTAATTTAAATTACTCATTGCGGCCCGCCTGGGGTCATTTATTAAACTAAAACAATCAAGTTTTCAATTTACTCCGTCTTTGTTGAGGTATCGAATTATATAGAAACAAATGATCTACTTGAAAATGGCTGAAACTTTATATTTTGTTGATAGAATGTAAGGAGCCTTTAATCAATAGATTTTTGTTGCCCCCAAAAAGCATGTGAAACCCGAATATCCACGAGGTAGCTTTATTTTGTTTCTTGTGCCGGGTATCCAATAATAGTGCGTTTCTATTACATAGCAGTACATTGCATTGTTTTATTAAAATGGCACGTGTAAACTCACATACAACGTTGGTCTTTATGGCATTAACAGTAGGATAATCAAAATTTACTCAAAAGCTGATTCTAGACTCAAATATCAAGTCATGTTAACTGCTGTGATTGACAAAATAAACAGCTGAAATAAAAATCGTCGTCTGATTTAACAAAAAAAAAAGACTACATTCAGGAACTGGTGGTAAATTACACAACTCTGACACAGATCGAAGAAAAACAAGAAGTTAGCTAAAATTATTGGGCTGACATAAATCCTGTCACCCAATCGGAAATCAACAATGGAATCGTAAGCAAAGGTCCCACTGGGACTCTTTCGAAGCGCCCATGACAACAGGAATTTGGAGCGTCGCCAGATCTTCCCCTAAATGTATCTTGACAGCACCAAGTTTTCGGGGCGGCGGAACTCGGAGGAAAAGCCTTTGAGTAAGGGTTAATGGAGGTACAAATGTAAACAAGTAACGTTGAATCTTGTTTGTCAACATTTTTCAGGTAATTTGCGCTTGTGGGACGGACTGTCTGCTTTTTTATCCTTGGTTTTAATTGCTTTTATGCCTTCTCTTATCTGAAAGATTAGTTTTTTTATGTTAATAAAGAAATTATTTAACTAAAAACGTTTTCTTTGCTATAACTATTTTCTTTTGTTTAGTTATGGAAATGGGAATCGTAGTGGCACGAGTACAATTATGATTGCTAAATAGAAACTTCGGTAAATGATGTTTGAATGTTCCATGGTATTTTAGCTAAACCAACTTCTGAAGCAGCATAAATATTGTATACCTTTCTGTTAGATAAGAAATAATTAGATTAAGTTTTATACTATTTTTTATGATTAGTTTAGGAAGTAAGTTTATACCAGTAAAAGCACAATGGGATTGACATCGTCACATTTGTGTACAAAAATCCCTTAAATAAAAGAGAAATTTAAAAAAAAAGTTTTAAATGATTAAATTGTGTATTGAAAATGTTTGAAAAGTAATATATCACGGGAATTTAACGCGATTATTTAGATTATTTATTTAACTTCCCTTTAATTTATTCATTTCCTCCTCTTTTATTTAATTCCTGTGATATATTGTTTTTCAATTATGAAACGCGAAAGTTTTAAAGTTAATATTGAAAATGTTTCCTACACATATAACTAATTTTGTGATGACATTGATAAACAATTTTAATTTGTCACCATAGTAATTAATGGGGAATTTTTAACTGCACCTCTATTTAGAAATTTAAGCAAACAAAATATCTCCACTAATAACCTACTGCATATCAAATAAATTACTGTACTACAAATTAACTACTTGATTACCTAAACATGTTGTACTAAAAAATGTTTAAAATTCATCGAAATCTGATGGCTTTTTTTATCTAATTTACAGCAAAAATCTAGCTGAAACCACAGATATACGCATTTTGAAACAATATTACTCACCGTAAAACAAAAATACTGATTTGCACACAAATTATTCAATATTACAACGGAATTTCCAAAATTATTTTCTAAAACTGCATAACAAATAATGTATGTTTACATTATCAAATTACATTTCACGTATTAATTACTCATGTAGCTAAAATCCCTATCATCCAACTTTATTTCTTTTTGTTTATCTGTTTTATTGAAAAGTATATTGGCGCGCTTTTGTCGGCGGCGCACTCACCGCTCGCGCTAGTCGCATCGCGCTCACTTCTTCACGACGACACGAGTGTGAGAAAGATAGAGTGATGTGAATCCGCAGTCGAACACGGCGCGGCGCATGGGCACGTGCATTTGTTATTGTTTACAATTGTTTGCTCGAGTTTAAGTGCAAAATAAGTTAAGTAATTGTTGAACTATTATTTTCAAGAAGTCATTAGTCCAAGAGCGAGCGAAGCGAGCTCGGGAACTTAGGGCACCCCGACACGGACAGGTTAGGTTCGAAAAGATGACGGCAGCTGAAGTGAGCGAGCAAAGCGAGCGAACTCAGCTCCCGTCATCTTCTTCGTGTTAGGTTACTTTAGACCCTTTAGACAGAAATAGGAGCCACGCGCAGCGGGGCTCCGTCGACATTGTCGTTAAATAGTAATTGTAAAAACTTCCAACAAAAGCAAGACCTGCCTTAATCATACAATAAAAAGATTTATAGGTGATCGATTAAAAAAAAAATATGTTTAAATATGTTTTGCAATGATTAGTGTATATTAAGATTACACTTTGCTGATTTTTTGTGAACTTTAATTACATAAATATGACTGATTAACTGGTGTTTCATTTAGAATAACCCATGTTCTTAAAAGTTTAATAGGTGATGGATTCCAAAAAAAATGATTCAATATTTTGTTGCACTCGAAGAATTATTAGATTTACTTTTAGTTAACAGATAGTCATTCAGTAAAACAGTTAAGCTTTAAAGATCTAACAGTAAAGTATAATTTATTCATTTGATGAGCAAATTTAGTGTGCGATTCAGTATTTTTGGTGGTAATTTCGAATATTTTGATTGAAAAAAGGGAATTTACAGTTAAAGTATTAAATACCACCCGTAATTAATCCATAATTTGTATCAACTAATTACTTTTTCAGAGATATATTAAAAGGGTATGTATGTGGTGTGGCTTAGCGAACGGGTTAGTAAAAATACATTTCATATAAGGACAACTCAAAAGGTGTGTGTTGTAAGTAAACACTCGTTAAAAATGAAAAAGTTTATGAAAAAAATGTTCAAAAACGTCAAGACGTAGAGAGCGGAGAGCTGAGCAAACTCAGTACCAGACGAATAGAAATATGATATAAAATGGATGATTATTTTAAGTGCATTGAATATTTCAGATGTTTAATATTTAACGCATCTATTTGAACCATTAAAATCAGACTTTCAAAGAAAGAAAAAATGAAGTAAATAACTAGGTAACATTCTCTAGAACATAGATAAAGATATATTTATTAGAACTACAGACTAGAAGCTGTTAATTTTTTTAATTGTTAAGAGCGATCTACTAAGCATTTTTTGTTAGATTTTAAACCATACTAAAACAAGCTTTCTCAGTAAGCGAAGATTTGCTTCAATTGCTATTTACTATTGTTTTAATTTGTTTATCTAATTACATTTAATAATTTAGTTATATTTTAATTGCTATCTTATGTTTGACTTAGAATGTCTTTTTTTTCTGCTGTCTAACATTACAATATAAAAACTACTTATTTTTTTTTTCAGAAAAACTATATTATAAATGTTTGTTCATTGTTGTACATTTCTAAAATCGAAGAATAAACACTTCCAATAACACAAAAAGTATTTGCTAAAACAATTTTTTGCGAGAGATGCCAATCTTGACAGCTAGCAAGCGAAACTTTTTGCGTCTGGGGAAAAATCATGTTGCAAAAGTGTAACAACGATAACTGGGGACGGCTTGTGTAGAACTTGCGAAAATATCTCCAAGAGCTGCCAATATATAAAATGTTTTACAAAAAAAAACATGTTCTCGTTTTGTCGATCAGCAGTTTGGATTTGTCAAGGATGACAAAACATTTGTTTAACAAGTGTAAAATTGTTTAAGGATTGATGAAATTTCGCTATGAAACTGAGATGAAAGAATAACGAGACAAGGATCTAGGCTGTGTCTGCAGATTTTTGTTGTAGTTTAAGTGACTTGGTTGTATAGCAAAATAAATAAACATTCATGAGCACTAATACCCCTTTAAATATTTTTCTACTACTATTGATATATTTATACATTCACATAATTATACACATTCAAAATTCCGTCGTTTGCTTTTCTCTATTGTTTCTAGTGTCCACTTCAATAGCAACTTCTATAAAAAGTAATTCTTGCTTGCTTTTAGTGGAATTGGTATAGAAGCTATGAGAGTTGTTATCTGAAAGTTTGCTGTTAGCCGGACTATTATCAATTACACTTATTATATTCATAGTCTTTTAAGTTAATGAACTATTGTTGAAATTATCCAACTCATTAATTTCGAACTCTTAAAACATTTTCTCACCGTTTTTTGACAAATATTTATTTCATTGTATTATATTGACAACGTGTATTACTTCTAGTACTTCTTCCATTATGATAAAGACTATTATTAAAGTTTATCGATATATAGGATGCAAAATTTTGCAGCATCTAGCATAACGCTTTTATTATTTGTATTCTCATGACAGAGGCTCAGAGCGCGGAAACTTTTAAGGGCGTGTTAGAGTTTCATGAATCTCATGTTACATTAACTTATTGTATATGAGTGCGTTAAGTTCAGGCATATGTTGAATCTGCTGCTGATTGGCTTTAAAACTTTCTGCAAAATATTACTTTACAGTCAGAAATTCTCTTATAACTCTTATTATTAAAAATTTTTGTAGCAGGAAACTCTTGTTTATGAGCCAAAACATACATAAACTTTCTAAAGTGAATTTATTTCTATCTACCTACTTAATCTACAAACTTCTACCAAACTACCCATACTAAACTAAGATAAACAAACATAATAAAAATTGCTTTCAAAGAATTTGACCTAAATAAGAATCAGGAGTTTCTCCAACATAGAGTCGATGTATATATATTTGAACATATCGTAGGTATGGTTAACTATATAAGCATTGACTTATTTGTGTCGGCTATATATTACTGTTAGTCGCTTTGCGTCCGTCCGTTAACCGAAGCTTCGAAACTAATTTGCTACAATAAATACTTGTTATAATGTTACCTTCGTTGTTTTTTATTTTTCGTTGATAAACGCTGTTTATTTACTTCAGTTTTTCATTTGCAAACATTAATGTGTCTTTAATAATTTATTTTTATTACATTTACTTGCCGCTGGTACAGTTTTCGGATATAATATTGATTTTATTTTGTAAAGGTTATTTAGATCGTGAAATTGACGGGACATTCATTAAAGTTCTTTTTATGTTCAATTTCTGGAAGCTTAATTATCCAAAAGTTAATGAAACGAATTGTCAAACGCACGAAAGCTACATGTGACTGATTGAATTAATCGTCAACCAATTACTGCAGCTAGCGCTTGACAATTAATCACATTAATTTCGCGTTCCACAAAATGAGGTATGGATCGCACAAATTAAAAACAATGTGATGTAATGTGCACTACGTCTGTTTTGAAGAAAGTCTATTAGAGGAAGGAAATTAAATTCTGAACAAGCGGAAACAAGTTGCAATATGTGACGGTAACTATTGGCTGTACAACTGTTTGTAGCCAATATTGCGACGGTTATAAAAAAAGATGGAGTCTGCGTCCCATTACTTTGTTGGGCTGTGTACTCGTAAATAGAGAAATTCATATTGCAACTGTTAAAATGTAACACTTTTGGACAGTTAAATTGTAAATCATTTTGAAAATGGAGCATTACACTATTTTAGCATTTGTAGGTTCACAGAATTCCTTATTTGAAATGAATTTTGATTTATGGAAAATAGGGTACTCTTAGTAAACAATAAATTAAGAAATGTGATGAAATTTAATATTTATGTAGATAAACTTAAATATTTTGAATTTGAGTCAAAAAACTATATTTTTTATATATTAAAATACATTAAAAACCATTTTCCTTTGATGAAAAGTATTCAGTTTTTCGAGACGTAAACACATTGGTTAAAATACAAAACAATAATTAAAGTTTGTTGTTATTTACCACATAACTATATTCATCTACGAAGGCAACAAATGGAAGCATTAGTGCTACTATACTAGCGATTGTAAGCTTTGGCTTCATCTGGATCTTTCGAGAAAATTCGCCATCTTGCTTTTCATGGAAGAACAAAATAATAAGATTTGAAAATCGAAAAACATAACAGAAAAATAAATTTGTGACCAAAGAGTATAACAACAAAAAAGAAGACTTGACGTATTTTCTTTTTCTCAGATTAGCCCAAGGCTTTCTAAACACAAATAGTTTGTTGAAAACCTTTAACTTACTCTCCGGTCTAAATGTGACGCGTTCTGAAATAATAAAATGTTCTGTTAATCCTTTTGTTTTAGCGATTTATCGCCCATTAAACGTTGTAATTCTAAGTAACCCTAATCTCTAATACATTTTGAATTTAAAGCTTTCACAATTTATAGAGTATTAAAAAACTGTAAAACAGTATTTAAAGAGTTTAGTGTAATTGTATAAAAATCTAGTGTACCCACCCTAAAGCAATACTTACTAAATCCATGACCTTCAAGACAGCGAGAAAAATACTTAAAAAAAATTAAGAACAGTAAAACAGAGTCATTTAGTGGACATACATTACTTCGTGACTAAACTTCTTAAACTAACACCTTGTCTACAAAAGAAGCAATGTATGACAATGTTATCATCGCGAACAAAGTACTAGAACCAAAAGGTCATAAGTGGTTTCTCTAAAGTTACCGCTAGGACATCTTAAGCTGTTAGCACTTAAAGCTATCTTGGAGGCCACAGACACATGCCGTGTTTGAGACACGTTGAAAGTATGTGCACTTTCCTAGTCACCCACTAGAGGAACCCGCTGGAGTGGGACTAAGGAGAAATACTTGGGTTTCTAGTTGATAATGGGTTCTTCACTTACCTGTTTTTCCGGAGGGTACATGAAACAAAATAATTTATTCATTAGTTTGATTTGATAGAACTATATAATTACACAAATGATGATTAAGAAAAAAGTTAGTTTATAGTTGTAGGTAGTCATAGATAAAAAAAAGTACGTAGAGATCAAAAGCAATCCTATAGCTACTTTCCACAGCTGAGAAATTGCCACCTTAGCGATTTCAAATGCGATTTCAAATCTATACGATTCTTGCCCCAATTTCATCAGCTAGACCAAAGAAAATAAGACCAAGTAAAAATGATATTGCGCAATCTAAATTTCTTAAATCCATGGGACGTCGGTATTGTTCAAAATTATAAAAAAAAATGAATTGCGTATTCATTATTTTTAACAGAATCGTCTTAGAAGGCTGAATCTTTTCTAAGGAGCAGATTGCCTCAATGGACAGTTCTATCCTTTAAAGATTTTTTTGCAAAAATCGTGCTCATAAATTTGAGTCAGGTCATTAGAAATCGATTTCAACAAAAGATTCCGGTGGTACATACGAAACAAACCCGCAAAACAAAGTAACAAAGATCTAATCAACCAGCTTTAAAAAGAGAATCGGAAACAGAGTGAAAATTACACAATGCGGAAGTGAGGGCTCGAACATAATCGCAACATGGCCTATACACATTATTTTCATTGCGTTTGAGAATCTTGTTCGGTCGGATGGCAGTGTTTTTTGCGGCGACGCGCCGATGTGGCGCCGGTCGCGACCCCCTTGGTGTGTGGTGCTAAGGGTGAGTGGAGCGGTAAACTAGATTCTTCAAGATAAATTATTGTATTGATACTATGGCCACAGTTTCTTCAAAATTCGCCCAATACAAACTAAATATAAAAATAAATTATGATTTTTTGTGTTAGGTTAAAAAGGCCATTGTGTCTTTCACCAAATAACGATAGATCCCAATTATGAGTTAAGCTTGCCTTTGTACATACGCTATCCTACTGAATGCATTTGTATATGTTTGTTTTGTTTACATTACAGAATGTATGAATAGATTTACGTTTTAAAGCTTAAGTTCTTGATCATTTAAAAATTATTGACGTCAATCTTAAAATAATGGTTAAGTTAGTAAATGGACGAATTTCTGTATCTATAGTCTTAACAGTAAAGCGATCTCATTTAAGTAATTTAGCCTGAAATAATACTGCGTGGTGGCAAAGTTACTAACTGATTTATTACTTAACTCACTTAAAAGGGTCAAAGTGCGTTCTTATTTTACAGGTTTAAAAAACCGCCGATTGCTTATCCTTGTACCACTTTTAGAGTACTCTCCGAGCGAGACTTGCTCCGTCCGTGCCTCCACGAATAAACACCCTGTTACCATGTAAATAGCGAGTTTACGTACCCTGATGTACTTACTGAGGTTCACATCGAGGTACGGCGACACATGCTAAATTCCTTACCATTTTTCACTACAGCCCACACGTTGCCGTGTCGTTTGATATACTTGAAGTTTTGTAAGAGTAAACGCTGTGTGAAAAAGTGGCTGTATTTTTTTATTTTATGAATAGAGCTACTAGCTTCTTCTAGCGGCATCGCCCGCGTGAAAAGTGTTTTATCATCCCAAGAGAACATTATACCGGGATAAAAAGTAGCCTATGTGCTATTCTAGACTATAATCTGTCTTTGTGCCAAATTTCATCCAGATTCGTCCAGCCATTTGAGCATCAAGAAGTAACAAACATACAAACACACACTTACATACTTTCGCCTTTTTAATATTAGTGTGATATAATCAAATCATTTAAATTTACTAGTTTACATTTTTGCCTTTTTAATAAAAACAAACAAACAAAATAGAAAATGATGCTTAAATTTAAGTCCGTGAAAATGCCACAAGAACAGTTTGGATGCCTCTGGCGGTAGATTACTCTGTGCAAACGCGTAAGCAAAAGGTCTTTCAACTAGAGCAACTAGCTCAAGGCTGCTAAAGGAGGTGGAAAAATATCAACAAGGTTGCCAGCTCTCGTAGTGACAAGTATTGAGTTATTTGCGACGGTTTGCGACCGCAGTAGGGTTGACACTCCATTCATTATTTATACGGACTGTGTACCAACCAACAAATATGTTCCACGTTTACACAGAGGAATGTCAGGGCAGATGCTTCAACGAACAAGGATTTTGTAAATGATTTACTTTTTATTTATTTTAGCAAATCGAGTTTTGAATATTCTGGCTTATTAAGGACGGGAGCGACAGGCGGTTGATAGGGATTTTCGGTGAAAAGGCTCTTGAAATTATGTTTGATTTATGACTGTAGAAATATTTTTTTGTTTTGTTATATTGTATTATTTGCTTCTACTTTTTATGGGAGGCCAAAGAAAAGAGGATTGGATTATGTGAGGAAAGAGAGTTAATGATAGCTTGACAGCTGACACAAATTGGACGAACAAATTAACGTCAACACGTCTAGCGTCTTGTCACATGGAACTTGGCAAGACGCTCTAGACAAGGAATACTCTATTAACGAAAGTTTCACGATAAAATGTCACGAGATCCAGCCCTTACTAGCCTTAGTGTCTCCTGTGCGGGTCACAATTTTTTTTTCTTTCTTTCTTGATTCTTACGTTTTGGCATTTCAACCATCGCCATCACTGACAGAATAGCACTGTGTCTAGAGCCTAAGATCAAGAAGATGATGATGATGTTTCTACTTTTAATAATATTTGCATCCTACTAATATTCGTGGTCGCTCACAATGGGTCTCATCAGAAAGGTTACAGTCACCTAAAGGGCAAAGGAGAGAGCTATGCAAGGCGTTTCCTTGCGTGATCGAATCAGAAATGTAGAGATCCGCAAGAGAACCAGGATAACCGACATAGCCCGAAGAATTGCCAAACTTAAGTGGCGTTGGGCAGGGCACCTTGCTCGCAGAACGGATGGCCGATGGGGCAGAAAAGTTTTGGAGTCCCTCTAGGTGAACCAATGACCTGGTGAAGGTTGCGGGGATCCGCTGGTTACAAGAAGCACGGGACCGGTCAATGTGGCGACGCTTGGGGGAGGCCTATGTCCAGCAGTGGACGTCTTTCGGCTGATATGATGATGATGATGATGTATATTATAAAGGCGAAAGTTTCTGAGTGTGTCTGAGATGTAAGTGAGTTTGCTACTCTTTCACGCATAAACTACTGAACGGATCTGGATGAAATTTGGCACAGAGATAGATTATAGTCTGCAATAGCACATAAGATTTTTATCCCGGGAATATGTTCTCTTGGGATAATTTTCCACATTCACGCGAGCGAAACCGCAGGCAGAAGCTAGTCACCCATAAAACCAATCCTTAACCTATCTTCTTCTTCTCCTTCGTGACGATGATTCTCTTATATTTTAACTAGCTTCAATCCCATGTGCTATTCCAGACTATAATCTATCTCGGTGCCAAATTTCATGCAGACCCGTTCAGTAATTTTAGCGTGAAAGAGTAACAAACATACATACAACACTTACACACTCACCAAATTTCGCCTTTAGATTATTTTTGTGATGTAATTTATTTCGACCATTACTCTCGAGCCACGTCGATAGCTTTATCGCTGGCCTCACAAAGGGCTTGCATGGTGCAGGGGTTTTTACATAAGGAGCAAGTCAGCAGTATAGGCTTAGTTTGTGGAGTTGGTCCGACGTCACACTGTGGCTGACTGGAACCCCATCTGACCAGGTTGTGCCTGCAGCGGCCTCTGGTTGTGTCTTGAAGAATGATTTAATTGTTTTGATCGCCCCGGTAACACAACTCTAAATCATCCCACAGGATCGGTCTTAAAACATTTTTTAATTACTTAAAAACATGAATTGAAACTTCTCATTACTAAAACATGTACCAGGACTGACCCCGAGAGTCACAAAGGTACTTATATCCGGGAAAATAAGTGAATTAAAACCCGGAAATAATTAAATATAAGTACTGTGCCCTTCGCACGTTTTTTACAAATGATCGCATAGGGAATACTTATACAACTCATGTAAAATAAAGGACTTCACTGAAACACGCTCGGAATATTTTTGGGCATTTTTGTCTTTGATGTTGAGAATAGAACCCAAATCATCACGTTTTGGGTTTTTTTCCACAGTAGAGGTTTTTTATCACGCTTTTATTAGCTCTATGAACGTGATTTTCACCCCCATCGAAACGTCGACGTCGGATTAAATTGAATCTTTGCTAACACTGTTTAAATTATTGCAGGTCCTTGATAAGTGTTTATCAAGGACCTGCAATAATTTAAACAGTTTGTCCCATCATTATTACCAGGATCTTCAGGATTCGCGTTTGAACTACAAAGTAAAAAATAAATAGGTAATAGTATAAAAAAACACGCTTTATTAGAAACCCAAACTAAAAAGTAGTAAATAATGTTCAATAAATTTAAATTAAGAATACCGTGATTAACAAAATAATGTTTTTTATTACAAAAAAGTGTGTTCTTAATTTAAATTTATTGAAAATTATTAGTTTTTAGTTTGGGTTTCTAATAAAGCGTGTTTTTTTAAACAATTACCTGAGTATACAACAGAAAAATACAGCTGATATTTACAGCAAATTAATAAATCTGTCAAACAACCATACTACACAATATATTTTATAAAGAACAAAGAAAATAATGAACTAATGTATTGCGATGACGGAAGCTTAATCAATTTTATTAATTTTAATTATAATCAAATTGGAGTGCCGTAGGTACTTATACTTGTTTTATTTTTATATCGAGCAAGGCTAATACATTCAGGTAAACGAGTGGAATGAAGTTAAAGAATAATAATAGGTAGCCAGGCCGAATTTCGGGTACGGTGGCCAATCTCGGTGCACGCTAGCCATTGGCGCAAAATCACTTATATCCTACTAATAATAAGGCGAAAGTTTGTGAGTGTGTGCGTTTGTGTGTTTGTATGCTTGTTACTTCTTCACGCTCAAACGGCTGGACGGATATGGATGTCATTTGGCACAGAGATAGATTATAGTCAGGAATAGCACATAGGATACTTTTTATCCCGAGAATATGTTAACTCGGGATAATTTTTGTATATTATAGTGCAGGAGTGTGTGCGCAAATATAGGTGCAATCTCATTCTGTTCCCTAGTCTGACGGGATGCCAATCCAACATCACCGGAGAGAGAATCGACGTAGGACCAACGGCTAAGTTGCTTTCTGAGGCAAAGCGGTGTTGCACCGCCAACTTCCAAACTTCGGGCAGTTATTGAGAACAAAAAAAGTAATGGCAAAATCCTATATCTCTTTTTGCCCGAACTGGGAATAGAACCCATAATATAAGAATCCCGCTCTTTGAGGGGCCAAGCAGAAAACTGTTTAAAATGAAGATAAATAAAAAATAAAAAAATAGAAATATTTATATATAATTACAATGTGTACCTATATCATAAATCGTACAATAAAATTAAATTCGCTATAATTGAAAAACTTATACCTATAAATTGAAAAACAGTTTTAAATAATAATTGAAACACTGATTTAAATAATCTTTGAAAATCAAGATGAAATCAAGATAATCTATACCCAATTCACAAATTCACTCAAGTTTACGATTTCCAAAACCGGGATAAGCTGTCTCAAACTTCCAAAAAGTTACCTTTCTCTCCGTTTTCCATCAAAATTAGTTTGGTAGGTAATTCAGCTGTGAAGACAGATTTTAACTCAAACTTTGTCCAAGGATCAAATTGAGAACCTCACGAATAGATTAATTTGTACTTAATGTTTTACCCACAAATATAACGGCGAAGGAAAACATCGTGAGGAAACCGGCATGTCCTAGAACCAAACATTTGATGACATGTGACATCCACCAACCCGCACTGGGCCCGCGTGGTGGATTGAGGCCCATTGCCTCAGACAGCGAGGAGGCCTGTGTCCCGGCAGTTAGAACATTAAAAGGCTGATGATGATAACAGACTGGTCAATCGTGAAACCTTTGGTCCAGGCTGCCATTTGCAAATCTTTGTCAGTGGGCAGAAACCTGAAAGTCAGTCACTGTGTGGTCAGATAAGATAAGATACATTTATTAGGACTCCTTTCTTTAGATACATCAAGGACAACAACAAAATAAAATAGTAAAATTATTTAGTGCATTAAAGAAACCCTAGACCCCACACTAGGGTACCCTGTGTCGTGGGATCTAGTTTTATCGTCGTTAATGACACATTATTTTATATGCACATGGAGGAAGTTAGCAAATAGCCGGCTACAACACTAAACAATAATTAAACTTAACTTAAGTAATGGTAACATACAAAATTATAATAGGTATTTTTTTAAAGGTTTGTGAAGAGTGTAGGTATGTGTGTGTCTTTGTATGTGTAGTGTGTGTCTGTTTGTGAGTTTCTAGTGTAGTTTATATGTATATCTAAGAGGGATGTGATACGCCTAGGTGAGTCATTACGATGGATTTATTGTAAGGGAATAAGAAGAGCTTCAGTTTGCGCATAGTCTTGAGCAGATAGCCATTTGATTAATTTTACTTTACAAGTATGCTTTGAGCATCCTACTATGTTCAAAATCTTGTTAATGTTTTGATAAATGAATGGAGCCGTGTATCTAGGTGATCTATTAGCGAATTTAGTACGAGTAGTGGAAGTTTTCCATGTTATCTGTCTACATGACCTGGTAGTCAACAGTACAGCTGTATCCGCTTAGGCTAGTTACCAACTCTAACATAATATTTGAGATAAAGCTGCGTGCAGAAGGATTTATAACAGACAGTAGGGTACTGTCTATTCCCCCCCGGTGGGTTCCCGCTTTGTCGAGGCGGGGGGGCTCAGTAACCGTGGCTTGGTCACCCACGGTGAAGCGAAGAGGAACCCGAGGAGAAGCCGCTCGTCAGGGCTTTTGCCGATTAAGCCGACGACGTAGCGGCCAACTAGTAGGTTGCGGTGCCGCTTGGTAACAGGCGACATCGCAACTGAGGCGGGCCGCGATGTCTTATGGAGATTCCCAGGTCCCATACGATATCGCGGCTGAGGGTTGGAGACCGCGGCGGGAGAGGAGTGCCGGTATTGCGGTGCGCCGCTCTCCCTACCTTCCGCGGCCTGGACGGGGTCGCCACCGTCTGATGGCGGACGCGGTGGGGCCGCAGGGGAAGAGGAGTGTCGGTATAGCGTTAGCCGCTCTCCCTATCCCCTGTGGCCGCAAAATGGTAGGTGGCGGGACCATTGACCTCGACCCGTCACAGTGGGACCAAGGGTGCCATACACGGGGTCGTCTGGCGCCCATGTGCTGAATTGGTCCCTGGGGTGGTCACGGCGTACAGTGTGTTCTGGTGCGCCGGTGATGGGGGGTACTCCCCCGAGGAGGGTCCGGTGACGGACAGCCGCGGCGGGTTCGCGGTGAGTGCTAACGCGTGCCCGTGTTCCCGCCATAAGCGGCACTGGAGGACACCGTGGAGTTTTGGTGGGTTGGAGTCCCACATAACTGCACTATCTCCCCGTGGTAGTGCAGTATGCATGAGCATTTCTTCACGCAAAAAAAAAAAACGAAGAAAAAAAAAAGGGTACTGTCTATTATCCATATCGTAACTTACCATTCCGTAACTTCAAGAGTGCTTTGCTTGCATTAATTGCTTCAAAGTTAGAGTGAACAGGCTTCTTCTGGGTAAGCTCACTCCATCGTAGACTCTGTCCCTGTCACCTATGACCTAGACTAGAGTCAAGAGCAAACCCATTACAAATAAAAAAAAAAAAATAAGTTTAAAAATCCGTCTAGTTGACAGCGTAAAACACGCAATTAATATTGTTGTGTTGTCAAAATAAAAGGGAGCGTGCGTGTTACGCGCTGACAGTTACACAATTAAGCTGTAGGTCAAACTTATTAAAAAACCGGCCAAGTGCGAGTTGGACTCGCACATGAAGGGTTCCTTACCATGATCGCAAAAATCGGCAAAAAACACGTTTGTTGTATGGGAGCCCCAATTAAATATTTATTTTATTCTGTTTTTAGTATTTGTTGTTATAGGAGCAACAGAAATACATCATCTGTGAAAATTTCAACTGTCTAGCTATCACGGTTCATGAGATACAGTCTGGTGACAGACAGACAGACGGACCGCGGAGTCTTAGTAATAGGGTCCCGTTTTTAACCTTTGGGTAAGGAACCCTAAAAGTAGTGTCTAAAACACCAGTAAATATACTCGACTCATAAATAATATCATAAATATATTGTATGCGTTTCATGAAGTTAATATAATGAATTCCATGATCCCCGTAATGTCCATCTCCTCGGCATAATGGTCGCGTCAACATGGCCGGGGCGCCGCCATATTGTATTTCATGACGTCACACGGCGACCCTTGATTAGTACCTACTAGTAATATGGACATTTGTGCGTAATACTGGGGTGAATGAAGGTTTTCTCTATGATGTCAGAACATCGCTCACTAAATACAAAAGGGCCACAAATCAAAAGTCAAATATTTTATACGACAGCCAAAACAAAATTATGACCTCGATTTTTTTAAATATTTCGTCATTTTTATTTTTTATTATAACGTGTTAATATGTAATTAGATGCGTTTTTACGTGCTCTATCCATTAAAAATATGAATATTTTAATAGCTGTTACTCATGAAGCAAAAAATGCATAAAAGTCTCTTTTGTATTCAAAATTTCGGTAATTTTATAAAAATTATGTCAAAAATAATACACAATTTTATAAAAATAAATTCTTCTACGAAATAATAATATTCTAAAAAGTCTCTTATTAGTTATAAGTAAAACATGGATAAATGACAGACAATAACCACGTGGACAGGGCATTACAGCCTGTAAATCATACACACATACCACAAAATTATCGCTTAGATTTTTTTGTCAGTCTCCTTTTCTACTCTAACTAGAGAGATTTCTCTTTTAAGTGCATGGCGCACGGTTGGCGCAGTGGTTGAGCGATTGACTGCTGCGCTGCGTGTCGCGGGTTCGATTCCCGCACGGAACAAATATTTGTATGATCTACAAATAGTTGTTCCGGCTCTGGGTGTTGTGTATGTGAGTTTATATGTTTGTAAACGCACCCACGATACAGGAGAAATTCCTAGTGTGGGGCAACGATTTAAAAAAAAAAAAAAATAAAAAAAAAAAAAAAAAAAAAAGTGCATGTCGTACTTCTCTTGCAAATGCGATTTATCTTCTACATTTGCGAAATCTGTGCAGTCTTCGCATTGATCCTTTTTGGGTTTATAAAAAGAAATGTTGAAGTCATTCACGAAGATGTTATAGTACAGCTTGTATGAAAGATAGTGTTTGCCTTCAGCTTTGCACTGGTCAACGTAATCACGATACAATGCAGCAACTGACAAGCTTCCTTCTATATGTATACTCATGTTAAGTTTTTTTTAGATTTGGCCATAGTTGTATGCCTTTCCACAATTTCTAAGAGCTTTGGTTCTGTTTCTCTGCCATGATTCTGGATAAGCTTTTCTTTTTTGGTGATAATGGCTAAGGGTCCACGCTAGATGGTTGACTGTCAATGCTTAGTCCATCCAGCGTCAATACTCAGTGTATTGACGCTGGATGGATTTGATTCTATACTTGGTGACTGATTATCTAAATCGACAGGTTGATTATTATAGATGAATGGCTGAGGTCCTACACGAGAAAGTGTTGGATCTCTATTAGAAATTAGAGATTAATTAACAAAATATACCAATCAAATGAAAGGCTTGTTCAGTTCACATCACACATTATTTACAGATTTTTTTTGAAAGTAGCTCCTTAAGAAGCACAAAATGTCCAATGAATCGTCTGCTAAACGGCTTCTTATTTTGCTGGCCAGATAACCAGCCGCAATGAAGGCCCTTTCGCGCCCCAAAACCGATCGCAGCTTCGTGTCAGTTCGCACGCTCCCGCGCTTCGATTAAGACGTTTTTATGCTCGAGTGTAATCTCGTTAAACCCCAACCCCCCATACATCCATTTCCATTTTTTTTCACGTCCATTTTTCGTCCGAGATCAATCTCGCTAAAAAAGGCCGAGATCTCGGGAAAACTTGATCTTACGAGAACGAGATTGCATTCCCTAGGTTCAACGACTTTTCCAGGCATTTTTGATGTGCTGCTACAGATTTTATATCGGTGTCATCGTCCTCAAGTAATGATAGGTCAGGCTGGCTGTCTGGGATGGAGTTTGTATCTAAGAATCAATGGAAAGAGGGGCTGTCTGAAGGCATCCTGGAGTATTAGGTTCTGGTGTATCTTAGATGTTCTGGGTAGATAAAGGTTGTTCTTAATCCGATTTTTGAGTTAAGGTCACCATTCAACATTAATCGTGCTCTGCTATTCATTCTGTAAGTGATAATGAATTAGAATAATTACAAAAAATTGCAATCTTACCATAAACAGTTACTCAAAATGTTAAATATTACAAAAATAAGATGCACTGACTCGCTATTTGTAATAATACTTATTAGAATATAATTCAAAATGTATTTATTTTAAGTCCAGGCAAGTTAAAATAAGATATTACAGCAATTATTGTTCGTGAAAAAATATTAAGATTATAAGTTTAAAAACAAAAGTAACTGATTTAGCGTTTGCTTTAATGCCTGTAAAACAGTTGTAGAAAACACAATCGCATAATACTTTATAATACAAAAATATAACATAATCATAAATTATTTCCATACAAAATGGATACATTTCTGAACTAGCCTTCAAAAAATTATAATCAGACCATGCATAATTCCAAGCAAAACGAACGCATTTCAAATATGGCCCTGTTGTATTACGAAATATAATAACACTTCCACGATTTTGGAATGAAATGCAGACGCAGTTCAAATAATGGCCCTGTTGTATTACAAAATATAAATACACTTCCACGTTGTTGGAATGCAATGCAGACGCAGTTCAAATAATGACCCTGTTGTATTACAAAATATAATTACACTTCCACGATGTTGGAATGCAATGCAGACGCAGTTCAAATAATGGCCCTGTTGTATTAAAAATATAATTACACTTACACGATATTTGAATACAAAACGGACGTTTTCCAAAATATGGCCCTGTTGTATTAAACATTTGGATTATACTTACTGGATATTTGAATACAAAACGGACGTTTTCCAAAATATGGCACTTTTGCACAGAACTGTAAATACGAACTAGAGAATTATTTTGGGTTGTGGCATTTTTGCACGCAACTGAAGTGCGTTCGCGTCCAGTTTCGGGTCGCAACTCACAAAGTGGCCGCCTTGCACGGAAGTTAGCTGTCAAAATGCTCCAATGCAAAAAGGGCGTTCAGCCGTTTTGGAAATAGTGATGCGAAAATTATGGGTGTCTTTTTTTAACTATACAATTTTGTCGATTTAGACCTCATTTTTGCAATAAAATCATTTTCAGAATTTTTTGATTTGTGGCCCTTTTGTATTCAGTGAGCGACATATTGACCGTACATAGTAATACGCTATAGTACGAGAGCCCAACGCAAACAAGACCATGTTTTTTAATTTTTATGAAAGTGAACTGATAGAAGAATAGATTACAGCAGGGTTGCCTGGCGATATCTAAAATCTGTAAGTTTTTGATAAAACTTAATTACCCATCTAAAACAAAAATAGCTACATATTTTAGTAATGGAATCTTATACTACGTACTAGAGATTTTAGTAGATAGCTGTATAGTTGATAGGTAGTTATTTAATTTTAATATGGCAATAGCAGACATTGCCCTATATCTCTCAGTAGGAACCCGAACAATAAATTAGGCATGTTTTTTAAGGAGACAAGTAAAATTAAAAAAAATTAAAATACCCCCGACATATTTTTATTTCATGCTACATAATTTATCATTTTTTATTTTTATTTAATCCTTATCGTATTATCAAAACGTTTTCTTTTTTGGGCAATCGGAACATTCCAATAGAATGATATGTATTAATCTGTGGTTGACATACAGACAATGGTTCAAATGACGCTACTTAGAAGACCACGGTTTGTAATACGGACAAATTTAGATCATGGTTCTACAGATAAGCCTGGACTTGATAGGACAGGTTTAAACCAAGGTTTATTTAGTTTTTTGTAATAATCAATACATATAATAAATCTGTAGAAAAATATTTTTTGTACATAGAAAAAGATCCAAAAAAAATAGCCAGGGTGTTAAAGGATAACCAACAGAACCCATTTCTAGCATTTTTGGAATTTTTGTCTGTTTGTCTGTTTATTTGTGCACGCATCACGTGAAATGTACGAAACCAATGTAGATAACTTTTATACATAAAAATTGTGCGTAACTTGAAGAATTACTTAGTTTTTGTTTTATCGCAATCGGTTCACTCTATCAAAAGTTAGATGAATTTAAAGTGTTCAAGAAATAAAATTATCACAGCTCACGCAATTCAGTTACTCGGACAGTTGAACTCGCTATTCGATAGATGGCGTTGTGCATTTAAAGTCTTTTTCTGAATCGCGGTGTTAAGATTTAACGCGAAAGAATGACGCCAGAAAAAAAAAATGGTATGTAGTATGTAAATATTTGAGCATGTGGAGCAAGTAAAAATTTTCTTTGATGTGGAGTACTTGGAGTAGGCAGGCAGGCAGGTAAGTAGGGTAGGGTTGGCAGGCAGATGACGGGAGCGAAGCCGCGGGCACAGCTAGTACTGAATATATCGTTCAAATATTACAACGGCCATAACTTTAGAACAGCTGAACCGATTTTCATCAAATATGCTCAACAAGAACACTCTCGATAAAGTCACCTTTCAAACAAGACTAAATCAAAATCGGTTCATCCGTTTAGGTGGTATGATGCCACAGACAGATACACAAACACACAGTTACACACGTCAAACTTATAACATCTCTCTCTTTCCGTCGGGGGTTGAAAAGGTATGTTTCTTTACGACACACAGTATACGATTTGACTAATCTAGGTGGACAAAACTCAGTAACTAAAAAAATGCTTTGTTTATTACATTTAAAAGAATAATATGATAAAACAGGCCAAATGGAATGTAAACAATATTATTTTAATATTTTATCAAAATAAGTACATCTTTGTCTTGTCTCGATGTACTGTTTTCTTGGAAGTTTTCGTAATAGCGTGATGTAGGGGTCTGAAGATGCTTTATTAAATCATAACTGGTTCTGTATCTTGAGGTTTTCATTGTATGGCCTTCCTAATTTATTTATTCTTGGTTTCAGAAGCCTCTTCAGACATTTGGGCGTCTATGAAGGAAAATGATAAATATATTATAATCGCAAAAAATCGCAAGTAATGAGTACTATATCATCAAAGTATAATAAACACGTAATCTATTAAGACTATTATCACAGCTTGACTGCGTTTGACTACCAAGTATAACTCCAAGTCAAAATTAAGTAGAGGAAAAAATACGAAATCTTCTATGTATTTTTAAACAAACGGCACACATTCGTCAAAGTAGAATATTGATTATTTTAATATCTTAATATACAAATAATTATCTCTATTTGACGACTCCATGAAAAAAACTACTCGAAGTTGCTCAAAAAACAAAAAAAACATGTACACTCTTTAGCGTTAACGGTCACACTGACCGGGTCGGCCGACTAGCTGCAGGGTTTGAGTACTTTCGCCCTTTGTTATATCCAGTTTCACGCGGTCTAGGGATAAGTTACTGTTATTGTCAGTTAAGTAATATATTCAAGGATGTCAGGAGATCAGTAAATCGTTATTTTAAGTATTATATTTAAATACCTATTGTCCAGCTAGATTGGTCAAATCGTATACTGTGCGACAGATGTCAATTCAGAACCGCCGAATTTATGTCTTTATTTCCGATTTTGAAATGTCTGTTAATATGGATGGGTCAACGAACGCTATCTATTGCCATGCTAAACTAAACAGCTAAAAGTTTTTACTTGTTTTGATTATAAACGTAGATAATATTTGAAGTAGATACTTATGAGAACACAATGTAAGTACAAGCTTATATCAATCGCATGAAATCAAGATTATTACACAAGACTAAAAGCTTTGCAATCCAGAGGCTAAGTTTAATCTTCGTTATAGCAGAAATGGATTTAATCTATTCAAGTGCAAGATAAATTAATAAGAGCATCAAATGGTCATAGATACCTGCAAACCACAAATAACAAGCTAGCATTTCATTTAAAACAATATTCTATCTTAATAGAAACAGAGTATAAAATCCAGTGCAATTCTAACGATAGCTTTACGAGGTGCAAAGCAAAAGGCTTAACTGTGCCAATCCCGCTTTCCACACTAATCGCTCCTTAGCGAGTTTTCATATTGACGTTGTGGCATTCAAAGCCGGATTGTCAGAATCCCTATAGTATACTAAATGTTCCTAGAATTTGCTCTAAAATTTCATCTTATATCACAAATAAGGTTGTAATTACTATTAAAGTAATTAAAACCTTATTTGTTACTAGCTGACCAGCGGGGCTTCGCTCCCGTCAACTGGCTACCATGCCTACCCTGCCTATCCAGTCTTCCCTGCCTGCCCTGCCCACCCTGCCTAACTTGCCTACCCTGCCCACCCTGCCTACCCTGCCTACCCTGCCTAAACTGCCTAAACTGCCTACCCTGGCTACCTTGCCTACCCTGCCTATCCTGCTTACCCTGCCTACCCTACCTTCCCTACCCTACCTACCTACCCTACTCTACCTATCTACCTAATATTTTTGTTCTATTATCAATAGTTTTCTCAGCGCACGCCAAAGAATGAATTTTATAGACATCATTTTGCTACCTTGGCTTACATTATTGCAATTTTCATAAGGATCTCTATTTTTTTCAAAATATATTATAGCCTTTGACACTCAGGAATAATGTAGCTTTCGACTGGTGAAAGGATTTTCAAAATCGGTTCCGGAGATCCAGAGATTACCCCTTACAACGTCACAAACTTACAAACTCACACTCTTTATAATATTAGTATAGATTGTCCAAATCATAGAATTTATTTCAAAAGCTATTTACAGGCACTCTTGAACCGTCAGTGAGAACAGTCAGTCTGAAATAACGATGCTGTTGTTAGTAGGGCTTAATATAAGAAACAGTGCCGTAACCAAAAGCTTTTCAACTCCAAGGTAATTTCTTGAATAATAAGTTTTCACCTGAAATGCATCCTAAAATTATTCCCTACTCAATTTAACGACGATACCAAAGGACCAAGTTAACAGCCATTACAAACCGTCTGCTCCGACCATTACAGTATACCGTAAGTACACCATAAAGTACACCATAAACTTAGTAAAGTAAGTACTCTTTTATTGCGAAAGGCCATGACTCACAGCCGTAAAAATCCACAGCAATTTTACAAAGAGAACAAAAATGGAGTACCAGAATGTTACCTAAATTCTGGTACTCCTTTTCTGTCGGCTAGAATACGTGTTATTCCTGTTTTATTTTCAGCCAGTAGAGAAAAGAAGACAAAGGAAAGAAGGCACTTATGTTGTGAAGGAAAACAAGCCGGTCTCATTACGATTGAGCGAGGTTAGGGAGCGCGCATGCGTCGTGCACTCGCCGCGTTGCGTGGCAACAAGTGGCCATGGAGGCTGGGTAGGTGGGAGCAGTAGGTTTACAACGGCTTCTGAAGACAGGCACGCCGAACTAATGTAACAAAGTGTTTTAACCGACTTCCCAAAAAGGAGATTCGTTTTTTTATGTATGTTTGGGCATAACTCTAGAAAGAAGTTTGTTCTGAAATGTTACCATTTAAATTTGGTAAAGATCTGGTGAAGAATTTCGGAGATATACAATATAACTCTTCAATAAATAAAGAGGAAAGGCAAACCTCTCGGGATTGCTACAATAGCATGTCTGTTTATTGTTTACACCATTTCATAACATACCATCACGCCAGTATGCTCTAGGGTACGCAGATGTGTACAGTTCACCTTGGCACACTCTCATTCCACCGGTTATGTTCAAGTTATATGTTATTCGGGTAATCTATTCTGACATCACTGAGGGCATTATAGGTACCTTACTATAGAACTTGTCCATTATGTACCACTAAAAAGTGAATAAAAAACTTTTTTACTAAAAAATACAACTGACTTCCGAATTGAAGTTATTTTTCACTTTGCAGTATTTTTATTCGGAAAACGGTTGTATTTTTTTGGAAAAAGTTTTTCAGCAGTTGTTTAACGCATCAGAAAACGTGTATGTGTGTGACGCACACACACACGTTCGTGTCGCTTTGCTGAAACCTAAAAAGTTGCCACTGATTTAACTGCTCTCCCTAAAAACGCAATTCATTCTTTCTCTCAGATTTCTTTCTAGAGAAAGCCTAAGTCTGTTTCTTTTTATTTGTTGAATTGCCCCAAAAATTACTCCGTATCTTAACTCAGAGGACACTAAGCCACATTTAACATCGGGGCTAACTTATACAGAGCATTTGTAGAATTAATAATTGTTTTGCATATGGCTTCCGTGTGCGCTTTCCAATCTAATTTACTGTCTATAGTTACTCCAAGAAATTTTGTACTGTCAACTTTGTCTATGTTATTATAACAATAGTGTACATTAACATTTGGAATGGTCAGTATTTGGAAAAAACGCATGATATTCTGTTTTACCCGACTGCAGGAGGGTAATGTTTTTCGAGTGTATGCATGTATGTCCATTTCTATAGCATGCTCTACAGCACAAACGGCTTGACGTATTATAACATACGAAGTGTCGTAGGATTCGTCTCAATTGTGGGAGTGACATAGGCTATATATTTGTTCAAATTGTGCCCCCACCCCCTAAAAAAGGGGGGCGATACAATATTAATTTTCGCTATTTTAACAATATGGCTATTCCAAATATATAATAATATATATTGTAACACTTTTATGTTCCTATATTGTCACAAATTCATGATAAGCGTAACTTTGATAGCAAAATAAATAATCTTTTTGAACACACTTGCTCATAAAGTGGCTCTAATTTCACCGCAATTAGGCATATAATGATAACTGTAATCAAACTGTGACTTTTTCATTGCTATTATTCACAAGTGAGTTATAGTTTTTTTTTAATGATTTCCTGCCTTCATTTTAAATACTTTTAAATTAAACTAATTTTAAAAGTGTCACAAATCAATCCCATGAAAATTAATAAAATAAGTCATTAATTCTAATCCAGTTAAAATTTAAGTATTTTCAATGTAATAAAATGTAACACTGTTAATCAATTAAAAGTGTCCCATTCGACATTAATCTCTTTCTATTCCTGTCATGGAAGTAGTACTTACTATATCCATAACATGATATGGGTAGTGATATGGGTAGTAGTAATTACTATTTCCATGATATCCATTAAATACATAAAATGTGGCAAAGCTTCTAGTCAAACAATTCAGCAAAATGCTAGTACCTAACATATTGCTTGCTCATTTCATGCAAATTCGTATTCAACTAGATAATTTCAACTTGTATGTGTTAAATAAATAAAATTTCCCCTAAAATATAACTTTTGTTTCTCTACAATAAAGAAAACTTGAAATTCCCCATTTTGTACGTGGCTAAAACGCTATCCGCGAAAAGCTAAATAAAGAAAGTAACCTTATTGTTTTAGTCTATGGCCGATCGTCATTGTTAGATGCGCGCGCATAGGAAAACTGATTAATTTACCCCGCCATTGTGAAAAATTTTCACAACTCGTTTTTACTGTTGAAAATGATTTTTTTGTATTATTTTCTTCACAAGTGTGTTGAAAAACGTCGTATGATACACGTGTGTATTGATGATTACCGTCCTCGGCTCTCTTAAGACCCTCACCTACGGCTCGGGTCTCAATGGCGCCTCAGCGGTAATCACCAACATTGCACACTTGTACCATAATGTACTATTATGGAACCACATAACTTATATGGAGAACTCGTTCATTACTAAATATAAAAAGTCTTAAATAAAACAAATTATTATGAAAACAAACTTTTCAGTTAATTAATTTTTAGCAGTCGGGTTTTATGTTTTTTTATAATAAATTTTCCAAGATTTTTCTTAAGATTGTCTGCAACTATTTTATCATTGAATCTATAGAATTGTCAATGTCACCTTCATTTATCTAGATTTAAATGTTTCCAACGTTACATAAGTGTGCAAAGTTTCAGCTTATTTGAATACCAGGAGGTGCTGCAAAAATCAATTACTTCTTGCCGGACACGCATACGAAAGCAAGATAATAATTATAAAGCTTGTAAAAACAGTTTTACAGAATCTAGCAATGTCTATCATCATCTGCCTAGCCTATTCCCAACTATATTGGGGTCGGCTTCCAGTCTTACCGGATTCAGCTAAGTACCAGTGTTTTACATGGAGCGACTGCCTATCTGATCTCCACAACCCAGTAACTGGGTAAACACGGTACCCCTTGGCAAGACTGGTGTCAGATCTCAAGCTTCTGACTACCCGTAAGGAATGTCAAAGATCTTCAAATAACAGCCAAATAAGACCAACGGCTGGTTGGTCCCGGCGATCCAAGGCACAAAGGAAACTCGGTATGTTGAAATGGTCACCCATCCACGGACCGACCTCGTCGAGCGTTGCTTAACCTTGATGATCGACCCGTGCGGGTTATATTATTTAGCAATGTCTACAGAAACAAGAATACCATCGGATATTACAAAGTTCGTTCCATTTGCTATTCAAATAAGTAAGGAATTCCATCCATTTCACTAACTTAATTATACGTCAAACACGGAAAACAAACAAGTCTAAGAAATATTAAGATTTATTACTAGAAGCAAACTAAATTTATTTGCGAAATTAATGTCAGAAACCTGATTATAGAATCATTTCTTAATTACATTATTTTTACTTAAAATAATATCGTTTCAGCAATTTTTTAAATGCCTATTTAAAATAATGCCGTAACAAAAGGTCCGATGGTTTGCAGTCTTCAGAGACTAAAGGTCGTAGTCGCACCCGGCAAAATAATATTCATCGAAATGTAAGCTTCAGGGCGTCCTCTGTAGACATACTTTACATTGACAACACAAATTATCCATAGTATCACTCGACAGCTGCGCTTACCACGCGCTTCAACCGGGCGGCCCGCGCAGTGTACGCAGACTGCTCGTTTGAAGCACGTTGCTAGCTTGTCGAAAAAGGTAAGGCGAAAACGTTCGGTGCGGGTACAGCTAGCTGACTGCCAGCTGTAGCGCGTTTACAGCTGATTGTCTGCTAGCTGTCGGCGCGTGGACAGCTATCAACACTTATATATACGGCTTTTGGCCGTACCTTCAGCACGTTACTAAATGCTCTTCTGACATCAGCACTGGAGTGTGACCTGTTTGCTGGGAGATGGATAGAAGTGAATGTGAAAGAATGTGTTATTTGGTCTATCGATTTGTTAATTCACATCAAAAGTCATAGAGCCAGGCAACCCTGCTGCAATCTATTCTTCTAAGTATAATGAAGTTAAATCGAAAACAATTGACTACCGATTTTCGCGGTGGGATCTCGTACTGTCAATGTTCTAATTGCAACTAAAATAGAACATAAAAAATGGGTAATTTGTCCGTACACCGTTAAACTTTACCTATCTATCTATGATATAAAGTCTAGGTATTCCTCCTGCATCATAGTTAAAACACATTCACAGTTCTCAGTTCTCACAATTGGCTCACTGAGTAGATCACATTGCTTGAGTGCCTCAAGTTAAGTAGAGACAAAGGGTTCTTGAGGGGATGTTGATGAGAAAGCATTGTGTGGAGATTAGGTGCACTCATTAAGAGCATTGTCTAGATTGTTGGGGCGTTAATTTGTGACGTAATTGTGTGTGAAGTTTATGCTTGAGTGCTTACTTAAAGAAAGTGTTGTGTAATTTGGTGTTTTGTGGTTAAGTAAATGAACAAGTCTAATTAATAACAAGTTAAATTTTGTCTTTGAATTGCACAAAACAAAATAATTTCAAACTTTAAGTAGTCGTAAGAGAATAGATTACTGCTTTATTTTTTTGGTGCTTTTCTTCAAAAAACGTTGCCCCACAGTACAAATTTCTTCCTGTGTACAGAGTGCGTTTACAAACATATAAACTCGCATACATAACACCCAGAGCCGGAAAAACTATCTGTAGGTCACACAAATATTTGTTCTATGCGATAATCGAACCCGCGACACGCAGCGCAGCAGTCAATCGCTCAACCACTGCGCCAACCGTGCGCCCACTTAAGTTTGGACTTTTGGTTTTATTAAGAAAAACCACCGTTTATATCAAAAGACATTTTTTTCATCTACAAGAGGCTCTGGACATTCTTTCAACAAAAACGTCGCGATAGCGATTGTTAAAAGTCAAAAATCATACGATTGATAACTCTTTCACATTTCGGCATTTGCCACCGCCATCGCTTATGGAATATTACTTTTGCGGAGGGTACCTGTAGGCTTGCATAGGGTAGCCATTTCCTTGCGGAAACCTTGGTTAGGGTATTCGTCTGTGTAAAGCGTCAGGTAAATCAAATGGTTATCTATAAATACGCTGTCGTCTCCTTGGCCTTTTAATAAATGATCTTTAATAACTGCGGAAGAAGCAATCATACCTATGTGACTTCTTCAAAGGTCAGCAACGCATTAGAGAAATCATTAGAAACGGTGGGCGTTTGTGGTATGAAATCTAGCTAAAGGTACTTGCCATGACATATTTGTATCGGGAAAGGTAAACAAGGCTACTATTGACATTAAATTGTTGCGACTGTATAGTTTGTTTAGTGCTTGGTTTGATCTCTGGGTCAAGCAAAAAGTTATTGGTTTTGTCTTACTGTAATTTTTTAGTAGCAGTCTGGAGTCTAGATTCATGGCTGCTTGATGGCTATAGGCCCTCATCCCTTATTACATGGGACTCTCTTTATAAAGTCATGGATGCTATCTTAGCACACACATACCTCTGCCACGGGGTCTCATTGCTAAGAAAGAAAATTTGGTTCAATTTTTTTATTTTTGTTATAAAAAAAAAACAATATATATATATATCTCACTAGATGGCGCGACATGTACACACATTCAATAGAATTGTGTGTAAAATTAACATTTTTTTTTTTTTTTATAGTCTATAGGCTCGCGTTTGACCACTATCTCGCCTGATGTTAAGCGATGACGTGGTCTACGGTGAAGCACGCTTGCCTAGAAGAAATCTACATTTTCTGGAATTGAACATAAAAATTGTATGTTCTTGTTTAATCAACTCCTAAGTACAAAAGTATGGAATATTGGGCTCTTAATTCACATTTCAAAGATTGTTTGTGGGGATCATTTAAAATTGATGCCAATAGATGGTGCATTTTTTAATTTCTGAGACATTCCACTTGATTGTTAAAATTTGCATTGTAACACATTTTGGTGGAAACAAACTGTGAAAACGTGCAAAAAATACTATAAAACGAACCTTCACTGTATTTTGAGAAAAAAATATTCACGTACCTATTAAACCCTTTTACTCGCAAATCGCTTTTAACCCCATCTATTGCCGTAAAACGGGATCGAACGCGATTGATGTACTTACAAAAATAACAAGATTAATCAGATGAAAAACGCTAGTTACGTTGGCACGGATTCCTTGTATGGGATGAGCCATCTGTATGCTAGTATTATATTATCTGTGCCTCTGCCTTCTCGTCGGGGATTGAAAGCCTGAACTTCAACTGTTATCTTGTGGCGAATATAGAAAATTCATTATAATAAGTAGAAGTCATAACTTATCCGTCCCCGTAGTCTACTAGACCTAGGTTTATAGGTTCGTGGGCTTGAATAGTTTGTAAACACGCAAGGTCGCAGTATTATTAATATATTGGGGAATCTGAATCATAATAGCTGATTTGATAGCATTTCTCGTTTTATTAGACAGTCGTTAAAATCTGAAACATCCGTCAAACGTTAAATTTGATTATGAAAATACGAAAATAAGTTTTTTGTTTGACCTATGTAAAGATTATGTCGAAAAAATTATAAAATACAGAGTAGGTAGGAGGATGCTTTCTGGCAGACGACAGAGCCATAGGTCACATTCAGTTTTCAGTAGTTTAGCAGTTTTCTAAAAACGTTTTATTTTTTAAGGATGGATGGATGATTGATAAGCATTCTCGCAAAAACTACTCGAGGGATTTTAACGAAACTTTACAGTAATATAGCTTATATACATAATAACACATAAGCTATATTTTATAAAGGTAGAGATACTAATTTCACACGGGCGGCCAGCTAGTTTTAAAAAAAGACACAAACATATATTATTTATAAAAGTAATGACAAAGCCGATTAGGTACATCTATTTTATATTCTATTTATATTCTATTTTCAACCGAAAAAAAGAGAATATTCTCTAAGTAGGTATTAATTTTGGTTAGCAAGAAAATGGAACAAATTGGAGGGTCGCGATAAGCCTCGCTGATTTTAATAGCGTATATTTGAAACTTATTTTTTATGGAATACATTTTGCGAAGAAAGTAAATTCATTTTTAACATTACTGGCTGACAACGAAACTACCTAACCTACTTACGAAAAGCTTGACAGAAATAATGTGGTCTATGCATTTAAGTAATTACTTTAAACGGATATTTAGTCTGTCCTTGTGTTGCAATTACACGTAAAACGGACATAAGGGTAGAGACGTTTTGATGCACTCATTTCAAACACTGTGACTGGTAGTTTGATGAAACAATTATATATTTGTATTATTTCAAATTCAATTCAATTTAAATTTGAATAAATCTATCTGCCTAGCCTTTTCCTCTCTTCGAATCTCGGTATGTTAAGATAATGGTCCACGGACCGGGCTCGGCAAGAGTCTGCCAAATACCAACTTGAGACGATTGGCAGACGGGCCAAGAGGCTGATCGGCAATGATGCACTGGTCGACTCAAAGCACCATAGCTTTGAATATCGTAGCCGAGTTGCCAGGCTGTCGGTTTTATATCGGTTACATTTCGGGGAATGTGTGATGGAACTGCACAAGTTGATTCCGCCTAGCCCTTACCATCATCGGACTACAAGACGTACGGCAAAGTGCCATCGGTACACGGTGGACATCCCACCCATACGCACAAAGCGTTTTGCGAATACTTTCATTGTGCGTACAGCTAAGGAGTAGAATTTCCCTGCCGGAGTCTATGTTGCCTGATAGCTACAACCTCGACTTTAAGTCAAGATTAGCCTACTTCTAGGCAAGCGTGCTTCACGGTAGACCACATCATCGCTTACCATCAGGCCATCATATGTAAAAAAACCTAAGTGCAATCAAGGCAACCATTGAACCCATGAAAGAGTAAGACAAATACTCTTTAAATAATTAGGTAATTCCAAAAAATATTGGACGTTTTCATTGGTGGAGGATACTCTTTTTGAAAGAGTTCAATATTTTTTGGCATTACCAAATTAATTATACTTTGTAACATAAGTCACAAATAAAATCCTATTAAAGCACAGGGTTGCACGATAAATGCAGCACAGGCATTTTTAATTTACTAAAGCTACTCTATAACAACTCGGCTGTCTTCGTGACAGTTAGTTACAAACCAACATTAGTCAGTGCCCGACTGCCCGGGTGGCAACAAGCGTGATCTCGCTGAGAAATAAATTGCATTAGTGCCTTTGTTTTTAAAAGAATAGATATTAAATTATTGGATGGCCTGAGCTTATGGAGAAAGGAATGGAAGAATTAGTTTAGAGAATATACTACCGGTCCGCCCTGGCTTCGCACGGGAGTACTAATGAAGAAAATGTTTTTCTTTGTTTTTCTTTCATACAAACCTTGCCCTGACAATTACAAAAACAATCAAAAATAATTTGGCATATAGGTAGGGCGTTCTGAAGTGATGCACTTACATACATTCGGCAATTGATATTTATTTAATATAATATAATATATACGCCCCAATGTAAACGCAGTACAGGCCGCTCGGAGCCAAAATATCAATATTGAACCTCCTTTTGAACAGTTTTGTTTGCAAAATATTATTTGATTTACATATGCTATTTCAGTTATGAAGTAATTCCAGCCATTAATTTTTCTGTGTAAAAATATTTTTAAACATCCAAGTAATTTTGGAGGAGTATCCAAAAGTAGCGAAAAAATATCGTTATAATTTTTTTAAAGCAAAACTATTAGTTACACGAAAAAACCTTGTTTCAAAAGTAATGTAAATGAATCAAAAATAAATATTTTTTTTTTCAAACCTTTTAACCTAGCCGTTACTAAGGAGTTTGCTTTAGAAAGTTACCGTTTTACGGTACTAAAGCGGATGTAGGCCCTTAAGGAGCAACAAGAATAATGTAACCAGTATTTTGTGATAACTTGATAAAAAAAAGTTTCCATGGAGTTTCTTGCACGTCTTTCTCCATAGAGATATGTCTTATCATTACAAAACATAAATACCTATAAATATGTATATTCTGTAAGGAGCAAATACCTCAAACTTTCTGAGTAGTTTACTGAAGCCTTGATAGTAAAAAAAATGGTTTAATTGAAATATAAATGCTTTGAATTTGAGTTACATTAGTGTAAAGGTGGGTATGTTAGTTTAACTGGCAGCAGAACAATATTGGGGCAAAACAATCATGACAAAAATGCAAGAAGTAAGCCAGACGTATTATCAAGATACCAGCAATACGTATAAGAATATTATAAGAATTACACATACGACACATCAAAAACAAATCAACACGAAAACCATCAGAAAATATACTACGAGAAATCTCTCTCTCACTCTGCTAATCTATTAGATACCAATCGCACCTAAGCCACACTAACGACAATTTGAACGAAAGAATACTTGGCAAAGTCTTTCAAAAACAATCTACATACATTTCGAACCTAATTCAATAAAACAAAGGACTTTCAGATGACCCTGAATTGGTTTGGGAGGCCTCAATTGAGTCCACGTAATCTCCGGACTTTTGTCCCCAAATGAGCCTTGCAAATCTGTCTTTGATTGGAATTTGTACTTTGGTAAAACTGCGGTAAGCCTGTTAGATTTTTTTGGGTAAATTGAAAAGGAGAAAGTAAGATACTTACTTACAGCGATATCGAAATCGTTGTTATTTTGTAGAAAATTATGGAAATTCTGTCAATATTATATTTTGGGTAAATCACAGCTACTTATTTTTTACACAATAATTAAAAGTAGGTTGCTACAAGCAAGTATTTATTTATATAATTATGAACATTTTTTAAGTAGAATTAAGGAAAAATACGAATATAAAAAATAATTTCATTTCGTTTTATTTATTAATTAATAATCATACAATGTGTTTGAATGTTTACAAAAAGGATTTAAATACAAGCTTAAAACAATTTTAACCAAGTTTAATATTAATCACATTGAAGTACATCCATTGTCATAATTAAAATCATTTTGCATAAAATTCAATTAAATAATAATAAAACATAAGAAGAAAGAAAGGGAGGACTTTGCCCTGCGGTGGATCAATTCGAGCTGACTGAATAAAAAATAATAATCTAGAAATGTCATTACAAGAATCGAATAGTTCAATATAATAAAATCTAATTCATGACAAAAATGTCAAAACCAAAACAAATCAACCTAATCCGATACATCAAAATAAACACACATCCGATACATGATATTTAAAATAATCTAATAAAATGTCATAACCATTTCAATAAATAATCTAAAAATGTCTAACAAATGAATTCAAATTAACAGGTTCACTGTCCAGGCTCCAGAGTGGGAATGGTCCATAAGTCCAGTTATGTCCTGCCTGTGATGATGTGTCCTGCCAATTCCGCATTAAATACGAGACTTTCTCCTTACGTCCACAGTATCAGATGACTTAGAAATTGTACGGGCGAACATACCACATACGGTCTGTGGACTGATATGGAAGTCTCTCTACAGACCGTATGTGGTCTGTGGACAGTGAACCTGTTAAGTAAAAAAAAAAAAATTACGTGTTAAACCTTCTTTGGATTAATTAATATATTATTAAAACCGCGTCTTTACTGAAATAAAGTCATTCTCACTCACAGGGAATACATTGAACGAATAAAATTATTTCCTCTGCACGTTCTGTCACGAAAAAAGTATAAGTGTAAATTCAATTCACACAAAGTTTTAATTCATTTCGACGTGAATGTGCGAATGAAAATACGTAAAAACACCTCAGCTTAGTTTGCAAGGTAAACGCGTACCCAAGGTTCCGTATATAAAGCAGGCTTATAACTTGAGAGGATCAAATTGGTACATGTATGGTGTACGATCGTCGTGTTTTTACCCGGCTGCAAGGAAAGGGTTATGTTTTTCGAGCGTATCTTGTATGTAAGTATGTTTGTATGTATGTATGTAATATTCTTTATTACCTCATACCTTTTAAACCGCTAGCCGGATTCATATAAGGGAGGAAGCACTTGCTGTATCGCTTGATATCTCAAAGGCCTTTGACAGGGTCTGGCACGCGAGTCTACTTAGTAAGCTTCCTGCTTATGGCATCCCTGCTGGTTTTTGTAGCTGGATATCAGACTTCCTCAGTGAACGGTCGATCCGAGTAGTCGTTGACGGCTGCTCCTCTGACCTTATGGCTATTGATGCCGGAGTTCCTCAGGGGTCTGTTCTCTCTGCAACTCTTTTCCTGCTGCACATCAATGACCTTCTTCAGCCTGGTATTGTTGGGTACGCAGATGACAGTACGGTTTCAGAGAGATACTTGTCCAGCGCAAAAACCAGTGCGGATGAAGTTCGTTCCTTGAGAGAGGCTATGGTGGAGCGGACAGATTTGTCCTTAAGCCTTGTCTCCCAGTGGGGTGATGACAATCTGGTCTCTTTTAACGCCACCAAAACACAGGCGTGTCTTTTTACCGCTAAAAGGAGTATTTTCGATCAAACTCCTACTTTTCGGGGTGCGTCTGTTCCTGTGACTGATCGGCTCGAGCTCCTGGGCATGGAGTTGACATTCAGTCTCAACTTTGGCGCCTCCATTGAGTACAAAGCCCAAATTGCGGCCAAAAAACTAGGCATCCTAAATAAAGTGAAGCGATACTTTACGCCTGGACAGCTTTTAACCCTATACAAAGCACAAGTCCGATCCTGCATGGAGTATTGCAGTCACCTTTGGGATGGCTCAGCTAAATATCAGCTTGCCGCGCTTGACTCGGTGGAACGCAGAGCCAGGAGGCTCATTGGCGACGTTGAGCTGGCGGGTGCCAGGCTTCACAGCTTGGCTCATCGCCGCAAGGTTGCCTGCTTGTCGGTCTTCTACAGACTGTACTTCGGTGAGTGTGCTGAAGAACTCCACGACCTCATCCCACCAGCCCCCTTCTACCATCGGACATCTAGACGTACTGCAAGTTATCATCCTTACCTTGTTGCCATTCCACCAATTCGCACCAAACGCTTCCAAACATCCTTCATAATGCGCACAGCGAATGAATGGAACTCGCTACCTGCGTCAGTGTTTCCGAACGCATTCAACCCGAATCTCTTCAAAGTTAGAGTGAACAGGTTTCTTCTGGGTAAGCTCACTCCATCGTCGACTCTGTCTCTGTCAACTTTGACCTAGACTAGAGTCAAGAGCAAACCCATAACTAATAAAAAAAATATATATATAATTAAGACATCGTTAGATAGGTCTTGACCGCCCAAGTGTTGATATCTATCAACACTTGGGTGGCTATCTGGTGAAGTTAAAAAAAAACAAATATAGTGGTTATTAGGCGCCATATTGTGCGATTCCCAATTTTTTTTCTTCTAAACCCATCGAGTGAGGTATCAAAATGAAGGATTTTAAGAGGCAATTACAAAAATATATACCACTTATATATTAAAAAAAAAAAACAAATATGATAACTAAAAAGTTGTAAATATAAAAAGTTAATTTAAAAGTCAAAATCCCGACTGCTTAAGAAGCGAACTAGAAAGATATAAACTTGAAAAAAATATGCTGTGCAATCGGAGGATATATATTCGCGAGCTAGCTGACCCCCCCTTTTTATATAGTACTCTGTACACATTATGAAGTCGGTCAGTTGGTCAGAAAGTTGAAGGTGTTCGCTAGTCCGAACTCCAATTAGACACCTCGTTTCTATACAAGCATGTCGGCTAAAGGAAGAAACAATTAAAATTCAGCCGACTATATTTTTTTAAGAAAATTTACGCTTTTTCAATCTTTCCATACGATAGTGCGATGGTGGTGGTACACCACCCCTACTTTTCTACGCCGCAGCGCTGCGCAAAAATATAGAAGGCAAGCCTAAATAATACTTACAAAAACAAAATTAAAAGAGAAAAAGAAGATAATCTCATCGAGTACTTTAAAAACTGGAGGGATTTTAGAAATTTTCTGGGCGGGTTTCACACGGTACCCTAAAAACTAATACCTTCTCTTTTAGCGTCGTCGGTTCCAATTTATTAATACCAATTAAAACTTAACTAGTTCCAGCGACATTTGTTTGTTTTCCTTTGAAAAATAAACAAGTGGGAAATAAGATTAAACTATACCTTCGTTTGTTTTTCTCTGGAAGTTGAAAAACTTAGATGAGAAGAATCCTAGAAGTGTTCAGTTGCTGAAGACAGTCTCTGTAAGTTTGGTTTTAGTTCTGCGTAGTTGTAATCTGACCTTTAAAAATAAACAAGGAGGTAAAAAGGCCTGATAACTTTGTGTAGCATTCCGCTACAAGAATCGGCATCGCCTTTTTTTTCCGGCCGGTAACATTTTACGAATTTTCAAATTTCGATTGACAAGAAAAGATAAGTCAAAATTTTGGATAAAAAAAACGTCATTCACAGAAAATTAGTGGCATAGAAATTTAAAATATAATTATTGATTTTTTATAGCAGCTGTTAAATCGATATTATTTGAAATGATGAGCAGGATGGTCAGATAGGCTCTAAAACATAACCCTAGTTCCCTGGGTAAAGTTCAACCTCTCGTTAAAACAGGCTGATCTACACTAAGGGTCATTATGAAAACTGATATCACTCCGGCCAACCCGTACGGGCAGAGCGCGTGACCGTGTTGTAAGCCAGCAGACTTCGTGATTCCGTGCATTTTACAACGGGTTCCGTACATTTTTTTCAACGGCCTGAGTTTTGCTACGAGAACTGCGGTGCTGTTTCAACCCGTAATCCAGCATTGGAGCGGTACTATTGAAACCGATTTTTTTCGTCTGGCGCGGATCGCCGACATGTGCCTGACGTGTAATTTTTTATATACATGTCGGGTTTAGTCAATAGTACGGACGTTAAAACAAATCGCAAGCACGCCATCTGGCAGCAAAGCAAGAACAACTACGCATTGGCGCGCTTTTTGTAACCGCTTGCGTGATCCCCGCCACAGAAGATGGCAGTTGAGTACTGACAGCCGTAGAGCTAAGACGTCGTAGAACCAGTGTCGATCAGTAATATTAATAAGCAAGAATGTAACTTGTGTCTATTTGAATATACTCAGTGTATCGAATAACTTGTGTGATTTCATTTCACGACTCTACCCACCGACCTGCCCACACACGATGTCTTAACCTAAGGGAATGCGTCCTGACTTACCGATGGTTTACATCTATCGGCCAGCCTTGATGCGACATACATATATTTTTGTGTTAGAATTAACCTAGCAACTACGTGTTATTCGATATCGATAACTGCGGTTTTACTGTATTTTTTAATTCAAGTGTTTTGCATTTTTGTATTATTTTATATATGTTCTGTGTATTTTACAAAATTATACGTATTAATGCGGCGTTAAGTGTTTCGCATTTTTTTTTCAAACGCTTTTATAATATTAGTTGAAATCAAAGTGCTGTTTATTTTTTAATTTTTTTTATTCACTTGCAATACCTACAAATAACTTTAACAATGGGACAAACACTGAATTTGTGACAAAATGCTGTCCTCACATTTTGTCGAGTTAAATGCGAACGTTAATTTACGAAACGCTGTCGATTTCTTTAACATATTTCAGTGTTGATCCCATGATGAAAGTTGGTTATATTCATTAGTATTTCCCACATCTGAAAGACTTTGAAAGAATGTAAAGTCATTCCGTATTTTACAAAAAAAAAATTTTTATTCAACATACAATAAACCATTCTTGTTGATAAGAAATTTAGTTACTATTTGAACTTTTGCTTGTAGTAGTTAAGTGCTTAAAATAGCGCTGTGTTTAAAATTCCCAACAAACAGATACATAATTTAATTCCCAAGAACAAGCAACTGAACTACAAAATACTCTTTTTGAGAACGTTATTAAGTTTTCTTTCATTAAAATGATTGCTGTTTCACTCAAACTTACATACACAAACGTTTGAGCTGCTTACGAAGCGAATTAAAGCGAATTAAGTGATTTTCTCTATACTTTAGGAACTTTTCCTAAAATAATTTTATACAAAGCTCTCCGGAATAGAGTTCTCGTTCTGGGAACAAACCGAAGCTTAGCTTAGCTTCTGTTTAGCTTTGCTCTTGTTTTTTATTCTATAAATCATAAAATATATGGTAGCGTTGGACCACTATATCACCTGATGGTATGCGATGAACAGGTCGATTTAGTCTTGACTTAACCGGCTGAATGGCCGTAATTACTAAACTAATAGAAAAGCCATTGTGTCTCGCATGGATACACGTTTCAAACACTCAAAGGATTAAGACCCTCAAGTTGTTGGTATCAGGAAACACAGACTCCGGCAGTGAATGCCGCTTCTGAGCTGTACTCATAATTTCTAAAACGTATAGTGCGTATGGGTGGGATTTCTACCATTTACCGATGTCATGTCGTTCAATTGTGAGAGTACAAGTACATGAAGTGGGCACAACACTCGTATATTACCACGCTTATGGACCTACCTCACCATCCGTGTGAGGGGTACTGTAATTTACGGTGAGAAACGAAGTGTGAAAAGATGCGGTGTCCACTTGAGCGAAGCTAAATAAACTTAGCTTTGTGTTCGCTCCGTTTCTGTACAGCGTTTCTACTAACGAGTAAATAATTTCTTTGAAGTTTGAAAGTTCATCTTATGCTGGTACGGAATTCATAGCTCAATATGCTGTGCCGTATAGATTAACCATTCAGCAAGTTTGGCGTTGGAAGTTGCATACATTTTAATTTTCTAGTTTAGGTGAAGAAAACGCTAAAAATAAATGCTGTAAATATGGCTGCTCTATAGTTTCCTACTGATAATATTTATGGCCTGTTTAGCTTTACTACTTGCAACTATGACCCCATTTTTTTATCCTTGAGAAATGCTCATGCATACTGCGCCACCACCGGGAGATAGCGCCGTTACGTGGAACTCCAACCCGCTAAAACTCCACGGTGTTCTCCTGTGCCGGTTATGGCAGGAACACGGGCACTCACCGTGAAGCCACTATGAGCCCAAGAATGAACATCAAATGAACGCTAATGATTTATTTTTGAGCTGTTTTACTTACCCAAAGTAAATCCCTTTCATTCTGTCAATTCAAGAGTATTCAATTGCGTGTTTCACGTTGTCGAGCATACAAAATTTTCAATATACCATTAATCTTTCACCTAATGTATATTTTTGTGAACGTACTTACTTTTTAATAAATTATTCTTATTCTGTCACCTTTACTAACCTCTATTATGCAAATCAATTATTTAATTTGATTTGAATTTACATTCAGTGTGATTGAAAATTTTATTGATTTACTTTCTTACGCTAATAAGGTGCTGATTTCAACACCGAACTTTGACCACAAGCTTAATTAATTAAGGCCACGCTTTCAATAGACAAAGCCAGATTTAATAACTATTTAGTGGTTGTATTTATTGCCGAATGCCATGTCTCACCATTAAAACAAGGTTGTGCACTTTGGTGTTCCAATATTCTGGAGGTCTGTGGTCTGGAGTTTATTATACGTCTAACTCAAGAGCGTAAGATTCTGTTAGGATTAATGATATTCTAGTATACAGATATGTTATGAGCGCGTGCATGACGTGTGAAGACTCGAATAGGTCCTAATTGGCGTCTTTAGTCTATGTCACCCATGGCGAAGAGCAATAGGCTTCGTTGAAACAAAAACAACATTTAAAAATGCCATCGTGTGTATTTAGAAAGTGTGCCAATTATGATACCAAAGTACATAAAACAGAAGGTATCTCATACCAAAAGTGTGTAGGTATCTGTGCTGCCGCTGCTTTGCGGAACATTTTTTTCTGTTGTTTTGTGAGTGTATAACGTATCTGTTTATTAGAATATCATTGGTTAGGATACAAACTAACAATGTTATGATAAACTTTGGCAATGTTTTAATTGGATTAAATCTAAATCTGGATCTCTCTCTCTTGGTCGGTCCCTCATGTTTGAGGATCATGGTCAGCATCAGGGTTGCACCTGGAGTGGATGATTTGCCTCCACCAGTTTATGTCTAGCGCGTCCCTTACGACCGTGTAGAATTTGGAGGCCGACGAGTCTTTCACTTGATCGGTCCATTTTGTTGACAGCTTTGGCTTTTCTTAGCTGAGCATGGCCCACCTTTCATTTTGCATCGTATGCCCTGTCAAAGTCACATGCTTGTGTCAGGGAATGGTGTTGCCGTAGCAAAATACAGGGACAAACAAAACTTAAAAAAAATATTGTATCTGCCATCGACCCGCTAAGAAGAAAAATAGAAAAAAAATTAGTTTATTTTGCGCCACGCACGACGGATACCATACAAAAAATTCGTCCACATCGCTGTCAACAGGAAACGTGCCCAAAAGGCTGGCAGCATTGCCACGTTGGATGGCAATTCTGATTCTTTGGTCAAAAAGACAGCCATCCCTGTGGTCTCGTAAAGAGTCGACCAACCACTTGGCGATATCCCAAAATAATAGGTGTGCACTCGGACCCAATGACCCTAGTGTTTTAATCCTAAACGGCCCAAACACATAATTACCAAGTAAGTTGTTGTATTTGCGCCGTTTGAGGTTTTCGGCACCTGCAGCAGCCACCCCAGCGCAGCCCACCGTGCTAGGAAGATGGGATGGTGTAAGAGTGTCGACGCAAGTTGCATCCCACACCAAAGACCTACCCAACTTCCATGGCATTTTGTTCATACCATCTGGTAAGTTAATTTTAATGGTTATGAGCCACTCACCTCTAATATACAAGTACATGTAAATAAAATAAATACATGTATATAAGAGGTTAGTGTTATGACCAGTCTTCCAAACTCGCTTGATAATAAAACCAGGCTGTAACTACGTACCTAATAATTTTTACATCTCTCATGTTCGGTAAGTAGGTTCTTATTACCTCCAAATGGGGCTTGTAGGTGACTAATTAGCGCTCTAGGGTAATAATGTAGCTAGAAACGCCCTAGGGCGGTAAGTAATTAAAAAAAATACTTCTTTCTTTCAAAAAGTTCGCATACATCTAACCATCATACTGGCAATAGACATCACGCATTCAGCCCAATGACCAAAGAGGTCGCTTTGCTATTCAGCCTTGTCTTCGTGTGAGTATAATAGTCATCAATTTTATTCTTGTAATGCCGGTTTTTTTCTACTTACCTCACAATCGAGATGTAAAGCAGAATAGTTAGCTCGGGTGTAAGTACCAATTGCACCCTCGAACTATAGGCGGGCGCCTAAATATCGCGGGCTGCAATTGATGCCTTACAGCCCTTGGCTACTAATCTACTATTATCTATCATCAAAAGTTTTCTCAGTGCAAGCCAAAGAATGAATTTTATAGGCAACATTTTACTACCTTGGGTTACATTATTGCAATTTTCATAAGGATCTCATTTTTTTTTAAATATATACCCAATACACACTCAGGAATAATGTAACTTTCTACTGGTCAAAGAATTTTCAAAATCGGTTCAGTATATCCAGAGATTACCCCTTACAACGTCACAAACTTTACCTCTTTATAATATTAGTATAGACAACGTTTGCTCAAGGGGGTTGCCGATTTTAGGCTTCAGGCCAGGTTGCTTCACTATATTTTTATCCCAAAGAAAAAAAAGGAGGAGGTTCTCAATTTGCCTTGGAAAATACGCCTTGGAATGGGCATCTACGGTACTTTCACAGTTATTATGTCTTGTGACTGGGACTGTAGCACCATAATTTTGTAATATTTTATTATGTCTTTTGACAATTCAAAAGTGCCTGTAACTGGCCTACTTGAAATAAAGTGCTTTGACTTTGACTTTGAAATGTAGGTACCTATTTTTTTTTGGGTCGGAAAATATAGGTACCTCAAAATTAATCCTATTTAAATTTGAATAATAAAATCCACTCTCAAAGGATTTATTGATATTTCTCCACAGAATTTTTAATTGTGAACCGATTCTGTTAAAATTAAGTAAACTGAAAAGCAAAAAAAACCTGTTTAACAAAAAATTCAACCGACGAAATAACGAACGAAAACGCAAAAAACTAAAAACTTTTAGTCTAGTATTTTGAGGATTTTCAAATTCAAATCTTTTATTTGCAGAAATAATCTTTTCGGTTTTCAGTTCGTTATTTCAACGGTTTTTTTTTTTTAAATTGTTATTTCTTCACAGATGTCAGTAATGTCCAAGATAAACTTAGAACATACTATATGAACTGCTGCTTGCTGAGGTCTGAGCTGAGGTCTTAACTACTGTGATATTAAAACATTATCAAAGATAAGAATAATATTTATTCACAGAAATTTTGTACATATTAAACAAATGAAGGGCTTAGACTTAATGTAAATTACACAAAATATTAGCATTTGAGGCCAAACTAGGCATAGCCTGTATTTCAGCCTTCAACGCCGATCTCCTCGAATTGTAGATTATAGTCATCATTCTGTTAAGTTGTACATATAATATTAAGGTCAGACCGCACTAGGTGTAACTGCACGTCAGTGGAGCGACGCGACAAAATATATTGTATGAGATAAAGTGTCGCGTCGCGTGGTTCCGCTGCCGCGAAGTGCGGTTTATCTCATACAATATCATACAAAGTATATTTGGTCATATCGCGTTGCGTCGTTCCGCTGACGCGTAGTGCGGTTTGACCTTTAAGATGAACATAAATTGAAAAGTAACGGTAGGTGTGTAAACCAGTCCTCTCTTTGTGTGTGAAGTAAGTGAGTGAGTGAATGTGAGCAAGTGTTATTTTTTGTCACTATTTTGTTCTTATTAAAGTTTTCATTAACAAATTAAATTATAGATTAAGGATAATACATCAATAATTTAAAGCTTATTGCCTATCCACATACCTGAAGCAAACTTTCTGTTTTCTCTTAGTATGCGAGTTTCTGAATGTCAATACTGTATTGTGACTCGGCCCTGTCCTTGAAATAAGTGCCTACAAGCGCGCGTCATGTCGTCAGGTTAGGTATATTTTTTTTTACAGTCTTGCCTTTCAGAGGCTCCAGGCAATTTTTTTTTTATCTTGGGTGCGTTTTAGAAGAATTTAAGCAACAAAAACAGCACAATATAGTCTATAATTGCTCTCTGCCATATTAAGTACTCGTAAGTAAGTACTTGTACGTTTTTCAATCAAGTATTCACTAATCGCACGCTTACTGCCTACAAAACCATCACACCGTTCGTGACTATTTGCGTCTGCAGTGTATCGAGTGTTGGCTGAACTCGAGACGCGTAGGTATGACTCACGTTCCGAACTTTTGTATGAAGATAGAATACTGTTAGATATCTTTACCGTGCTTTTGCTTTAGAAGATTTCCTTGCTATCGGTTATATGTTTAGAGTTTTATTTATCTTATTCGTTTATTTAAAGAAAATAAGTTTTTTTTTGTATCATAAACGATTGACCAAGCAGCCTCCCAAATCTGTCCTCGTTACACAAACAGACAGACACAAAACAAATTAGCCTCATTAATCGATATAGCATGTTTACTTCAACACGGCCCATCTCCGTCGGCTTCTGAAAGTGTAAATAGGACCATTACTCACCGTGTAGGCAGGATCGCATAATTTATGCGTCCGTTCCTGAATAAGGCTGTTTGTCTGCAATACTAATTGGCGTATGTTTGCGCTGTAATAGATTTAGGGATCCTTATGGTTAAATTAAAAACACCAAGATATAGGTGTTGGATTAAATTAAACACTTTACTCCGAGGAACACCGTGAATCTATATTTGTGTTTTTATAACAGAAGGAAATGATGTCTCAGAATGTTTTCTTTTTTATACTTAAAAAATAGACACTAGAATTAGTTAAAACACGGTTTATTTACTGTTGAATTAATGAGCAGTTTTTCAATTTTATTTGTAAAAAACCAAAATTAAGTAAATTCGCTCCCTTCACTCCCTGACACTCGTTTAGCCTGGAACTAAAATTTTCATTATTTATTTCGTCTGTGTGTCTTTGCTTGCTTTTAAACATTCAGGTTGGGTGGCACTAGTTTGTATACTTTACTTTTTAAGTATCCCCCCATAGGACAATATTTGGAATGCCATATCACGTCAAGGAATTGTTTGAAGATTTTAGTTACAGCATAATAATTGAGTGTCAGGAAGTGGAGGGTGCACATTTATTAAACATTGTTTTTAATAAACAAAATTGAAAAACTGCTCTTTGATTTAACAGTAAATACACAGAGTTTTAACTAATTCCAGTGTCGTTTTTTTAGGTATCAAAAAAGATAAACATTCTGAGACACCCTACTTACAAACCTAGCAACTTTCCGCACTCATCAAGTGAACTGATTTTCTATACTAAAACAATAGGAACCCTTATGGAAATGGGTTCCCTCTGTCTAGAGAAAAGAAATAATGGAGAATCTGGAATCCCTGTCACTAAAGGTTATAAGTACTTATGACGTTAAGAAGCGAAGGAACATGATTTCGGGACGTTCGGATCGATCGTAAGTCATACCGAATGTACAAGTATCTTTGTTGCGATAACATAACTTAACTTCATGACTGTATTCGCGGAAGGGTTGGACAGAGTACTTAGCACACCCACTTATGTTTTTAAGTGTCATTTCGCCAGTTTTGAAGTCCCATGTAATAGTGAGCGAGCCTATTACCAATATTTTAGGATATTAAGGGTACATGAGCTATTTTTTGCGCGGGGTTAAAATGCATTTTATATCAACCGACAACACGTGCGGAAGAGATAGATGCTGTGATGAACAGTAGGAAGCTAGTTCGCGTACGAATACATACTTTTGCAAATTTGTAGCGAAATGGATAAATGATTTAGGACGAAACCAAGCGCGCGAAATTTTATAAACAGACCTTTGGCAGTCTAGACATCATGAAAAAACAACTAAATCTATATGTTCAAAATAAAATTATATGCATTGTTGAACTACTAATCAATTCCTGTATGGAGTCCGCTTTTCAATTTTTCGTCTTCTTATGGTATTTATTGGCGCCCAAAAATGCGTTAAAATTAGTGTCGAAATGTGGAACTTTCGACGCTCATAACTTTCAGATTTTTTCTTTTTTACTTTTTCGCTTCCATACAGGGCTAGATAATGATGAGACAAATTGATATCACTTTTTATTTTGAACGTACATCGTCAAACAGTGGAACCCTAGACTACGTTTGTATGGAAAAAAATTAGACTAGTGTAACCTTAAACGGTTTAGTCCACCTACCATCTGCAGTGAACCTTGCTTTAGCGATTTTAAGCCTAATGGGCAAGTTGTCAGTAGTTAGTATAGCATAGTTTGCAACAAGCTGATTTGCTATGAATGTTTACAGAGAAAAAACAATTACAGTCACAAAAATTGCCGGTGGAAAAACAGTATGTAATTATAAAAAAACTTATTCGTAAGACCTAAATTACCCATAAAAAATTTCATACCATCATGAAATTCTACCCTCCAAAACCTAGCATTTATCCCGAGCATAATGTATCTAGCGGCAAAACCTGCTTTCACAACGTAGAACGGAAGACGGCCGAGCACCCGAGTTCCGGCGCCGTACCGCCAATTAGACCCGCAGGCGGATTGTAGCGCCGCGAACCGGTTTGCACTGGATCGTACTGGAGTAATCTGGATTTAGCTAGATTTTTTGTTAGCGTTGGTAGCGGTTTTAGACGCGCTGTTGTTTATTTTTTGGTAGATGGGAATATATCTATCTATATATATAAAAGGCAATGTCCCGACTGACATATCAACGCCCAGCCTAAACCACTAGAGCCAGAAGTTTGAAATTTTTAAAAGATGTTGATTTTTTACTGTAGGCGTCATTTAAGAAAGGATTTTTGGTAATTCATCCTCTTAACGGGGTGAAATAGGGATGAAAGTTTGTATGGAACTCTGTAATTTTTTGTTTGAAATGAATGAAATATGGTATGTAGCCTCTAAATATAAAATAATGAAAATACTCCTTTAAGCTATTTTTGAATTGACCTTTAAAGGGGTAACAATGTTCAAATTTTAATGAAAAATATATTGTCTAAGTTCAAAATAATCAAAGAAACACGGTATAAGGATTTGTTTAATATCATCCTTTAAAGTGCTAAAAAGGGATGTTAAAGGTAGAATGAAAAATAAATTGATCATTATCAAAATTAATTGAAATTTAGTCATTCTGCTCTTATCTACAATACAAATTAAGAAACACGTATTTAAGGATTTTTTAATTTCAATGGTGTTAAAGTTTGTATGAAAACTAAATTGTTTAATATCAAAATTATATTTTATTAATGTATTCTTCTTATTTTTAGCAGGTATGGGTTATTTCTTACCACTTTCTAATTAGGTTTATTACTTTAGTTACTTTGTTTTATGTCCTATTGAATTCTTGCTACAGTTTTATGTTTACGTAACGGAAAACCTGTAAATGTTAAAACTATAGAGCAATAAGAAACTTTTGCTGTATTGAAACAAGTTTTTTTGTTGTAACAACGTAATACACAAAGCAACGCGAACCTATTTCATACGCCCAAGGTTAGAAAGCGTTCATTCATAAATTTTCAGGTGGCTGTACACAGCCAACGGGTATTAAACAGGGCTTACTGAACTGTAAGCACGGCCAATACAGCCCAATGGAAACATAGACCGGCCCACGTCCGGTAGCGGTCCAGCAAACTGTGTTCACCGCAAATTAAGGTGACGGGTTATTCTATTGTCCTAGGTGATTAGCATTGGTTGATAACAGGTGTTGCACGGGGGTTCCGGAGTGGTTTATTAAGGGGTAACAGGGTCCTTTCGATGTGCTTATTGTGATCACCGGGGTGGTTTTAGTGACGTACAAATCCCACACTTCCTCTTCTTTTACCCAAAAAAAAGTTGATTGCCAGATGTTAAGTAGGGAACAATGAAAGACGGCCTGTAATCAAGATTTGTTTGAATCGACATCATTTCAGCCGAAAGAAGTCTTCTGAATTGTTGTCACACCTACCTGTTCTGTGCGTCTCGCATTCAGCGGATCTGATTGCATGAATTTCTTTGTTTTTTGTTTTTAGGGTTCCGAACCCAAAGGGTAAAAACGGGACCCTATTACTAAGACTCCGCGGTCCGTCTGTCTGTCTGTCTGTCCGTCTGTCACCAGGCTGTATCTCATGAACCGTGATAGCTAGACAATTGAAATTTTCACAGATGATGTATTTCTATTCCCGCTATAACACCAAATAATAAAAACAGAATAAAATAAATATTTAAGTGGGTCTCCCATACCCACTTAAACAACAAACGTGTTTTTTTCCCGGTTTTTTTGCGATAATGGTACGGAACCCTTCATTTGCGATTCCGACTCGCACTTGGCCGGTTTTTTCTTTGATGCTCTTTCTTGTTTCTGTCCTGTGTGTGTCCTGTGTGGTTGTGACACAGAAATTTTATTATACACAGAGGGAAGAACCACACTTTTTCACATCGGTGTCGGCGATTCTATACTATGTTTTCCTTATAATATATAATAATAATATATTTACCAACGGAAAATTACACTTAGGTACAAGAAAAAATGCGGATATGTTACAACTAATAGGTAGAATATTATTATGACACAATATTGTAAGTTGCAAATCTGTACTTAATAGATTAACACTGCCTCATAAGGCGCGTCCCCGAGCAAAACGCCGCGCTAGTCGAATTTTGTGCAGTTTTTAAGAGCTATCTACTCTTTATTTAAAAAGAAATATCAATTAATAAAAATACATTAAATTTCTACATAATGTTGATTCTAAATTTGTAGTACACTTTTTTTTTTAAAGATGTATATGTGTCACTAATCTCCATCCAATAAAACCATAAAAATGTGAAATAATTATTGATAGCATGCATCTCCTCGTAAAGTAGTCATTAATTATTTTTTATACTAACACTAATGGATAGACAATTTTATAACGAACATTTTGTAAGTTTTATTTTTTTCAAAAGACCAATATTCGATTTTACAAAGATTTTATTCTGAAATCTGGGCGTATTCACTACCGTAAATCATGCGCCACCAGTGCCGCTAGGCCAATAGGAATGCTCATATCTCGTGCTGATTTTTTGGTCAGGGCACGGCCTTAAACCTGTATCTTAAGAGACAGTGTTCGGCTATGAGATTAATTTAAAACATTATTTATACAAATACAAAAAAAAGAGCTAATAATATTGCTTATTTTAATTAAAATAATAAAATACTTATTTTCCTAAATTGGAGTTCGTGTAGTAGTGTACGGACTGTAAATCAGCGTTGACCAGCGTTGTGGCTATGCTGCACACTGATCAGCATTTGCTGAGCCCGCTCCTTTTACCACACTGAATGTGCTCATATTGCCACATCTGTGTTTGACACTTTTTAGTATTGAGATCGTACACATATAGTGTTTGGTAATAAATGTTTTCTTTCTTTCTTATGATGTACCTTCAATGTATTAACATATGATAGTCAATGATTTCGAGTTCAAATGCGACAGCTATCGTGATACAATGCGAAATTACCCATCAGTTTGTCTCATTCAATTTGCGAGTATATGCGATTGTAAGTTGTACACTACGTCGTTAAGCAGCATTACCCGTCACGTCACGTCGCACGTCGACGCATAGTATTTGTCTCTCTGCTAGGACGATGGGCTCAATGTCTGACCCTATTTGTATCGACAATTCACGGCAATGCAACAACCATGTTGATCAGTAATTCTCTTTGGTCTGGGGACACTAGGGACGGCCTTCATTGAATCGGAATGAAGCTCGGTAATTGTATGAACCTCTATCGTTGATGGTTTTGCTTTACAGGATTGGTTATAGGTTCGTTCTTGTTAGTACAGTATGAAAAAACAATATCACATCTGATGTTAAATGAGTGCATATTCAAAGGATTTTTTTAAGATTTGAGCCGGTTACAATTCCAGAGCAAAGCTAAGTCAGGTAAAAAATTCTTCCTATGCATGTCCTCGAAAAGAGCGTTTTCCAAGCAGCCAAACTGTGTGGAAAGTGTCACTTTTTTTTACTAGTGCTTTTTACTTTCCTGTATTTTTTTCATTTTTAACTGCAACGTCAGCCCACCGCATAGTTTTTTTTATTATTTGAGAAAAGTTAATAAAAATAGTTAAGTACAGATTATCATCCATGTAAAAGGTAAAATAGAACTAATACTCCATTAAAGGCGTTTTTACTCTAGATTAAGATTTTGATCAATAAATTAATTTTAAATATTCAATAAATATGTTTGGCAGAATGAATATTTTACTCGTGCCTTTTTGCGTTACGACGTGACAGCTATTTGCACATGCACAGTAGATATGCCCGAGGAACTATTAGTTAATCTGTGGATATACTGAGCGCGCTTGAATAAGCCCGCCATTTTATTAATTTCTTGCTTGGTTCAGATATTTTTTTTTATTTCCTCGCACAATGTATAGTAAAATGTTGTATGATACACGTACGTAAGATGATTTCCGACTCGTGTCGATTTATCCACTCATCGGAAATCATCTACCTTCCGCACTTGTAGCATAAATAACTATTTTTTACCAATTTATATTAGCTCCTGGTCTCTCTATGTAAGTTACGATTGATATATTTCACAACATAATAATATTTTAAGACGTCATTTCAACCCTCGCAAGAACAAAGTAGGGTTCCACGTTAAAGTAACATGTTTTTATAAAAGGCAGCCTTTGTGAAACTCGTTACGTACGTCACAAAAAGGTCCCAGCTACCAATTTCCATTACATCGTTTACTTAACCTTGATGTCGATCCGTTTAGTTCCGAAACCGCTCACATGGCGCTGTTTCATTGGGGATGTGAACGCAAAGCTTAGCGCAAGTGTCGCTGGCAGCGCAATGACTGCTGTCAAATAGTTTTTGCTTTGTTTACATCACGATTTTTGTTATTTTTTGTGTTAAAACTGGTCTATAATCGTTGTTGATAATATGTATTGTCCCTGGAAGCTTAAGGAATTGAAAGACAAACTAAACAAATGAGGAGCAAGGATAATTGGAAAGAAAACAGATCTTATTGAGAAACAGACTTCTATATAATAAAATATTTCTCTTCGGTGATATGTTCTAGATTTGGATATTTTTTTAGCTGTAACGAGTTAATTCTTACTTGACTCATGGTAGAAGAATTTACAAAAAATTAGAGAACATTACTTTAATGTGTTGCTATTCTTTACGTTTTAGGTTAGAAGTTTTATTTTATGCAAATGACATTCCTGCTGCAGAACTTTATCAATACGTTCATAGCTCCACTAAATCGCCGAGATTACTTTATTTATTTATTAATAAGGCACACCGCACACCAACGACTTATTTACACATAACATTACAATGAAACATTCAGAAAAGATCCTGTGTAAGCAAGTCACTTACAGGCATGCACAACACTTACAGAATAGGTTACATAAATTGAAATAAAGATCTAAAACAAACATAAATAAATTAAAAAATAATATAAAATGAAATAAAATTTTGATTAAATTAAAATCGAACAATTATTTAGCCTAACAATTATTATCAAGCAATATAATCAGAGATACTTTGACAGATACATAATATAACCTATAAATATGTATATTTATTTATTTATTTATTTAATACTTCAAGCACACAAATGTACAGAGGCGGACTTAATGCCTTAGGCATTTTCTACCAGTTGACCTCAGCCAGCCAGTATAGCCTTTACTCAGTATTTTTAGCGTTGTAGCTTTGGGCAATAAATGAAAACCGGGGTTGGTACATCATGGTACAGCACACAGAGGCATATTTCGAGAAAATTTAAAGTTACTGAATGATAGGTTACCAAATGTATGGGTTTGACAGCTTTCAATAGCCATAGCGACGACGTGCCACCTATCCAAAAAAATGGCAGTTCACATCCCCATTGTTAAGGTACCTACATACTTTGTACAGACCAGTCACGTTACTGTCAAGTCACTCTTTGGCGGGACTAGCGTCTAATTTCATGGCTTCTGATTTTGCGTAACGAACGTCTGAAATCTTCAACTGACATCCGGGCCCAATGGCATTAGAGGCTTTCTGTGGCAAGAAGGAATCTAGAATCGAATGGCCACCCATACACGGACCGACCTTGACCACCGTTGCTTAACCTTGAACAACGACCCCTGCGGCTGTTATTATTTAGCTCCTCCTATCTGATGTGTGTGTATGAGCCTTTAACGAACCTATAATGGCGATTAGACTATTTGTTTAATACAGGCCTGCGGATCACAAAGCCAAGGTTGCAACGATGGGGCCCATAGCAACGCTGCGAATCTCGGATCCTACAAGGTCTATACCCGCGAATCTGCGATACGCAGCAGCGGTCAGCTAGTGATTTGTTGTTTGAGGATACCGGTTACTGTCATACAGGTGGAAGGTGATACACGACGGCACAACTTACAAATAATACTCACGTTTGTTCCCGCGGTGGTCTCTTGGTCAATCCCGTGTAGTCGGGGTTTATGAGGAGAAGATATAAATATATAATAAAGGGATAAGGGACGTGATCTGGGACGAGATTCCCTGCATACACCTGGACACGCTCCCCCCAAAATTCCCTCGCTGCGCGCGAAATATACACAAAAACAAAATGCACGGGCGGAGCACAGTACCACTCGCGGATGGAGACACAATTCCGGTGAACGATTGGCTGGTTATTGCTTAGTTTTCAAACAAGACCAGCCTAAAGCCAAATCGTCACGTCTAGCCCGGTCAAACACGTTCTTACAGGTCATCTGTCAACGTCAAGCTCAGTCGAAAGCTGTCGATTCGATGACAGCGAGCTGACACAGTGTTGCAACAAAATAACAAAAGGGAACGAAACGTTTCGTTCGCAACACTATTTTACAAAATTATCGTTTTTGATGTACTTTTGGTAGTCGGAGTGTTTCGTAAGGGTAGCCCTATCTTTGAAGACGTAGAAATTACTTTCGGATAGGAAGGGACGGTTTAGGGATAGTGTCGTTAAATATGGCTTCTTAGAAAACGGTAGTTGTTTGGTTTTTAGCTTTACCGTTCAATATCTAATATATCGACCAGAGACATTTTTTGCTTGGAGATGAAACAAAAAAGAGCTGGGGTCTGAATAATTTTGTATATCATGCCATGTACGTGTGATACTCGATGGGATTGCTCTAATATTACCCCTTTAGAGGATTTGATTCTTCTTTAATGCTCACTTTCGTTATAAATATAAGAGCCTTTTAGAAGATATATCAAGTAGATAGACCCAGTGTTTTAGACGGTGAGTTGTCCTTCAGTGATAAAAAGATATATCATATCAAACTTCAATGAATTTTAATACTTAATTATGTACATAAAATTAAACTAATTAACCACCTTTGTTTCTCTTGTCGTGCCTGTTAGTTGAAACTAATACCTACTACAAAGAGCCCTTAGGTGGCGAGAAACTCAAACACTAACTAAGAGCACACTGCGAAACTTTAGGGTTAATAGTCGGCTGACCTTGACCTTGAGACGGTTAGGTTGGAGACACTTTGTTACGCAACAGTAGTGGGTAACTGGGTACCCGTAAAAAGGGTTGTTTATTTTGTCGATTGATGAGGATCATGATAGCAAAGGATAGGCCACACCATAATACAATACAGAGTTAGGTACTAATGGCAAATTTTATAATAGAGTATTTCAGATTAAGTTGTCAAACTATAATTTAGCCTGATAGCCTGTCAAAACTAGGTACAAATACGCAATTTAGAAATAACAGGCCCTAAGTCATACACACTAAAAAAATCGTAAATCTGAAGTTTTACATTTATGTGATAAATCGAAAACAAGTTTATACCGATAGATTTTTTGTTTTTTTCTTCAACAAAACTCATAATGGAGAAAGAACTGCTCGATCTGAAAACCCAGAACAGATTGTCCTGTTACCATAAAATTAGGAGAGCCGACCCCACCTACAGTGAGATAGGCTATGAAGATGAGAAGAGAGTTTTTATCATCAATACATATAATAAATCTGTAGAAAAATATTTTTTGTACATCGAAAAAAAATCCAAAAAAAATAGCCAGGGTGTTAAAGGATAACCAACAGAACCCATTTCTAGCATTTTTGGAATTTTTGTCTGTTTGTCTGTTTATTTGTGCACGCATCACGTGAAATGTACGAAACCAATGTAGATAACTTTTATACAAAAAAATTGTGCGTATCTTGAAGAATTACTTAGTTTTTGTTTCATCGCAATCGGTTCACTCTATCAAAAGTTAGATGAATTTAAAGTGTTCAAGAAGTAAAATTATCACAGCTCACGCAATTCAGTTACTCGGACAGTTGAACTCGCTATTCGATAGATGGCGTTGTGCATTTAAAGTCATTTTCTAAATCGCGGTGTTAAGATTTTACGCGAAAGAATGACCCTAGAAAAAAAAATTGGTATGTAGTATGTATATTTTTAAACCGACTTCCCAAAAAGGAGGAGGTTCTATGTTCGACATTATGTATGTATTTATTTTTTTTGTGTGTATGTTCACCGATATCTCCGTCAATTGTGGACCGAGTTCAATAAATCTTTTTTTTGTTTGAAAGAGTATGTTCCGAAATTGGTCCCATTTTAATTTGGTGTAGGACTGACGAAGCAATTCGAAGATATACAACAGAACTCTTCAATAAATAACGGCAAATCTCTCGGGATTGCTGCAATCGCATGTCTGTTTGTTGTTTATACCATTTCATAACATAACATCACGCCAGTACGCTCTTAAGGGGTACGCAGATCTCTCATTTCACCGGTTATGTTCAAGTTTCATGATATTTGGGTCACTGTGGAGCACCACATCCAGCTAACTATAGGGGATGTATCGTAGCGAAAGAAATCCAGCAGATACGAAACAAAAAATCGAAAGGCAATAATACTGCCCCTCAAGAAAATACACGTACGGGAAGAGTCGAAGTCCCCATCCAGCACAATCGAAGTCAAAGCACAATGAAAACTACGACAAAAAACGTATCCTATGCCCAGGTAGCGACAAGAGGCATAGCCAAGGCGCCTTTGGTTGATATGAACAGTGACAAAAAGTTGGATGAAATCTTAAAGTTAATGACATCATTCGACGAGAGATTGAAAAAAATTGAAAATAGCAACAAAGCTGCTACTTCTAAGCCACAAAAATGAATACTGCACTAAAAATTATGGCGTGGAACTCAAATGGGTTACAAAAACATCAGAACGAGTTACAAGTAGTATTAGACATAAAATATATTGATGTGTGCCTCATATCAGAAAGTCATTACACAAAGCAATCTCACATTAAGTTTAAAGGGTACAAAGTATACCATGCACTCCACCCAGACAATTCTGCAAGAGGTGGTAGTGCCATTATTGTAAAAGAAAACCTACAGCACTATGAAGAGTTCAAATACGAAGAGAAGGACATCCAAGCAGTGGCGATTTGTCTACAAACCAAAAAATATCCTGTAACAGTATCTGCCATCTACTGTCCACCACGGTATGTGATAAAAAAAGACCACTATATGAACTTTCTAACTCGTTTTAGAAGTCGATTTATATTAGGAGGTGACTTCAATGCTAAAAATACGTATTGGGGCTCCAGATTAACAACTACTAAAGGCAAAGAACTACTAAGTGCCATAAAAGAGTTGAAATGTGATGTCATATCAACTGGCAAGCCGACCTATTGGCCAACAGATCAAAATAAAATACCGGACTTAATAGATTTTTTTATAACTAAGGACCTATCAACTAGTTATATAAAATCGGAACAAAGCTATGACATGAATTCAGATCACTCTGAAATATATCTAGAAATTAGCGAAACCATTCTTTATAAAGAAAACAGGCCCACTCTTGTTAATAAATGTACAGACTGGGAGAGCTTTAAGTCCAGATTGAATGATCAGATAGACCTTAAAGTTCCATTAAAAACACCCGAACATCTAAACATAGAAGTCGAAAAGTTCATAATGCATATCCAGCAAGCAGCGTGGGAAAATACACCTGACTTCAACAAGAGGACGAAGGGAAATACTTACCCGCTCACTATCAAGCAGCTCATTATGGAGAAAAGAAAACAGAGAAAAACGTGGCATCAATCTAGGTGCCCTGAAGACAAACGAAAATTGAATAATCTAACAAAAAAAATATGAAGACTAATCCAAGACTTTAAAGACGAGTCAACCAAAACCTATATTCAAAGTCTAAGTAACGATCAAAGGACAGACTACTCTCTTTGGAAGGCTACTAAGCACTTAAAAAGGCCGATTACCCAAATCCCACCTATCAAATGTGAAAATGGACAGTGGGCAATAACTAACGAACAAAAAGCGAAGAGGTTTGCAGAACACCTAAAAAATATCTTCCAACCAAACGACGGGGAAATCATTGAAGATCACACTTTGCCTAATATGGTGACATCGGAAAATGAAGTTACCATAAAACTAGTAACACCGAGAGAAGTCACGCGAGAAATAAAATACATTATAAGCACACGAAAATCACCAGGGTACGATTTAATAACAGGAGAAGTTCTTCATAACCTACCAAGAAAGGGTCTGGTTAAATTAACGACCCTTATCAATGCCGCACTAAGGCTTAAATATGTACCAGACTTGTGGAAGGTGGCTGAAGTAATAATGATAGCTAAGCCAGGTAAACCGGCTCACGAAACATCATCATATAGGCCTATTTCCTTGCTACCAATAATGTCCAAGCTATTTGAAAAGCTGTTACTCAGACGACTAAAACCTATAATAGATTGCAAAAACATAATACCAGAGCACCAATTTGGTTTTCGAGAAAAACATTCTACTATTGATCAAGTGCATAGGATTACAAATGTAATAGAAAACGCCCTAGAAGACAAGAAAGTATGTTCTACCGTATTCCTAGACGTGGCGCAAGCGTTTGACAAAGTATGGCATGAAGGCCTTATACATAAATTGAAGAACTTGTTACCGAAGCAGTTTGCAGATATATTGGAGTCCTACATTCTAAACAGAGTCTTTAGAATAAGACAAGAAGATGCTTACTCAGAACTGAAACAAATAAATGCTGGCGTACCGCAAGGAAGTGTGTTAGGTCCGGTCCTGTACCTACTATACACTTGTGATATTCCTGAATTAGAGCAAAACACGATTGGGACCTTTGCTGATGATACAGCTATAATGGCTGTAGGAAACAACCACGTCGAAGCAGTAGAAAAGGTTCAAATGGCTGTTAATAAAGTTTATGACTGGACCAAAAAATGGAGGATTAAACTAAATGAATCCAAATCTGTTCACATAGATTTTACCAACAAAAAACACCAGTATTCTCCAGTTTATATTAATAATAAACAAGTTCCATACGAGAATACAGCCAAATATCTCGGTATGACCCTTGACGCAAAGTTACGCTGGAAAGCCCACGTCAAGAAGAAAAAAGAAGAACTCGACTTCCGATTTAAAACAATGTATTGGCTGCTTGGAAGAAACTCCATGCTGTCTGTGCAAAACAAATTATTGCTATACAAACAAGTCCTGATGCCAGTTTGGACTTATGGTATTCAGCTATGGGGCTGCACCAAACAGAGCAATATATTAATCATACAACGATTCCAGAACAAAGTGCTAAGGGCAATTGTAAATGCACCTTGGTACATACGAAATGATGACCTCCATCGGGACCTAAAAGTTGAGTTCATCGAAAAAGTGATCAAAAAATTTGCAGAAGCTCACGAAAAGAGACTTCATCAGCATGTGAACGTCGAGGCAATCCAGCTTCTCGACCACACAAACATAGTGAGAAGACTAAAAAGAACAAAACCGTTCGAGTTAGTGTTTAGTGAATGTGAATAGTGTAACGTACGAAAGTGCTACCAAATAAACACAAGAACGAAGTGTATTCCCCTTAATAGAGACAATAAGAAAAGTGCTACTGGACACATTCTTACTAAAGACAATTTAATAGTTTATGTTATAATTAAATTACTTATTAGTCTATTTATAAGGCTAGATTGTAATAAGATTAGGGTCCATCCTATTGATGAACCCTAGAAAAGGAAAAAAAAAAAAAAAAAAAAATGATGTTTGGGTAATATATTCTGGCGTTATACGAGTAGGTAACTTACTAAACAACTTGCCTATTAGGTAGGTACAACTAAAAAGTGAAAAATAAAATACTTTTTACAAAAAAATACTACCGACTTCCAAATAAAACTACAAAGTGAAAAATAACTTTAAAAAAATTGGTACCTACGAAAGACACCGACTTCCAAAAATAAAGTTATTTTTCACTTTGTAGTTTTATTTGGAAGTCGGTAGTATTTTTTTGTAAAAAGTTTTTTTGAGTATGTGGAGTAGGCAGGCAGGCTGGTAAGTATGGTAGGGTTGGCAGGCAGATGACGGGAGCGAAGCCGCGGGCACAGCTAGTCGTAAAAAAATGTTCGAGTTGGTCTCGTATACGGTTTTTCATATCTATGAGTGCAATGACCCCTCTTTCAGGTTTTGTTTTATTGTGATGCACGTTGTATAGTTTGAGCCCAGTAGGTGGCTAGATGAGTAGATGGCCACTTATATAGCGGCTTCTGTGACGTTGTCCTCAATGGTGCATTGTGTATAAGCACCTGAGACTCTCTAAGGCGCAGTGGTGGCCCAGTGGTATCGGCCGCGACTTACAAGTTGTAGGTCGTGGGTTCGAACCCAGGCAGGCGCTTTACTTTGTGTAAATTATTTTATCACCGCTGCTCTCAAAACGGTGAAGGAAAACATCGTGAGGAAACCGGCATGACCCAGAACCAAACATTCGAAGACATGTGACATCCACCAACCCGCACTGTGCCCGCGTGGTGGATTACGGCCCATTCCCTCTCACAAAGAGGAGGCCTGTGTCCCAGCAGTGGGAACATTAATAGGCTGATGATGATGATGACGGTTTTTATGGTTTTAGACATTTATTTTCGCAAAAGATTTACACAATCACTTACAGAGGAAATACAATATTGTTATTTAAAAAAAAACAAAAACCCAACTGCTTCAAAAGCAGAAAAATTTGCTGTGCAGTCGGAGGATACATATTCGCGAGCTGGCTGCACAGCAAGATTTTCTTCTTGTTTACATCTTTTTAGTTCGCTTTTGAAGCAGTCGTGTTTTTTGATTTTATTAACTTTTATTATTTACAACTTTTTAATTATACTTTTTTTTCGAATGACTTTAAACATATAAGTGGTATATATTTTCGTGATCACCTCTAAAAACCGTTCATTTTGATAACCCACTCGATGGGTTTCGAAGAAAAAAAAAATTGCAACCTCTACAATGTGGCGCCCAAAATCCGACATGTTTTTTTTTTCAACGGCCCTTTTCTAAAAACACTTGGGCAACCAAGACCTACCTAACGATGTCTTAATTATGAAAACACGTCAAGTGGTTTGAAAGATACGAGGACATAAAGAATATTACATACATACAAACATAGCTTTCTATTGGTGAAAGAATTTTTCAAATCGGTCCAGTAGTTTCGGAGCCTATTCGGTACAAACAAACAAAAAGATCTTTCCTCTTTATAATATTAGTATAGATTAGGTACTACTAACAGAAGACAGAATTTTGTGTAAAAGGGATAGTTAGTCCTTTGCCCTCCATGGAAACAATACATGTTAGTCAGATTCGGTTAGAATATGGACCTATCCGCACATTGATTACAAGTCTGTGTTTCCCGATAGCTACAATCTAGGGGTCTTTAAGTCAAGAGTGAATGGGTTTTTTGTAGGCAAGCGTGCTTCACCGTCGACCACATCATCGCTTACCATCAGGTGAGATAGTGGTCAAGCGCAAGCCTATAGATAATTTAAAAAAAATGTATGGCATTTAGTCCACCTATGAACCTTAATATTGCAGCTTCGCCTGCGTTGAACTACATGATTTTGGCTGTTTAGTTTTTTGCAGTTCTGGCGGTATATTGCAAATTATTATCAAACGGGATGAAATTCAAAAAAAACCTTAAATGTGTGTACGTGTTTCTGTAATTGTACTGTAGAGCAGAAATATTAAGGTTCAAGTAATTTTGATGAAAAGCTTTTTTTTCAAAATGAAAAATGAATGAATTTTTTTCAAGATGAAAAGATTTTTCTTACAAACTTTAACACCCGATTTTAAACCTTCAAGAGATGAAATTAAAAAAATCCTTAAACACGTATTTCTTTAATTGTATTGAAAAGCAGAAATACTAAATTTACCACCTCTTTTTACCCTTTCAAGGGATATAATTAAAAAACTCCTTAGATAAGTATTTTTTATTTTATATTTAGAGGCTATATGCCATATTTCATTAATTTAAAATTAAAAATGACGGAGTTTCATACAAACTTTCATCCCCTATTAATATTAGCCCTAAGGGAGTTACCCTTAGGGGTTAATTTTCGAATAATCCTTCCTTGTTCCTTTTCTACATTATAAAAAAGACTTCTGAGAAAAAAATCAGCTTTCTTAGTCCAAGGATTTGGGCTGGGCGTTATAGATAGATAAAGTTTCAATAAATAAACTGTTTTTAATGAACAGAATTTTTGTAAACCATTTCCCAGAAGTTATTAGGAACTTATGAACACACCATTATTCTCCTTCTTCTTTTGACTGTCTAGACTGTATCAAATGTAACCTAACCTCACTATAATTCACAACAAACAAATTCATTTCAAAGAGAAAAGCAATTACTATCTGTGTACTGAGGGCTAAACAACTAGCAAATATAAATTGCAATGAATTATTTTCGTTTTTCATTTTGCAATATCGTAAAATTTTCGGTCCAATTGTCTTGAATTATCATTGATACCATTTTAACTCGACAGCGATTAACATGCAAATTATACACATGCCAAATCATCTAAAAATCAACGATGTAAAAATCGACGACGAATAAATTAATATTCAAAACAGAGTAACTACGACCAGCTATTTAATTTTTCTAATTTTGGTTCTCTATGGCTTGCTAAGCCGAATATTCAGCCTATAAGTAAACATAAGGCGTTCCTGTCTCTTAGAAGTAAGTGAGGCAGACGAAACATTTTTTGATGCGATCGAATCTACAGCGCACGAATTTTGAAGGAAAAAACTCTTTTTGAGATTCAATTAACTGCGTCCGGAGTTCAACGCTGGATATAGACTGCTGCCAGTCCTCCTGCTTCCACAACCAGTCCATCCCAGCCACATTTTGAAGGTCGTCAGTAACAGTCACAGTGGGCCTTATCAGAAGGCTTAAAAATCACCCAAAGCGCAATGGAGAGAGCTTTGCTCAGAGTTTCCTTGCGTGATCGAATCAGAAATTAAGACATCCGCAAGAGAATCAGGGTTACCGACATAGCCCGAAGAATTGCCAAACATAAATGGCAGTGGGCAGGGCACGCAGAATGGCCGTTGGGGTCGAAAAGTCTTGTATTTCTTTGAAATCTCGGTCGCACAAAAAGTCTGCCGTCTGTGTACAACCTTATCTGTGAGGAAACGGGAAATCCCTTGACGCGTGCCGCTTCAAGGACGTATTCTTCCTTTCCCTTATTGCCCCTTTCCCGTTATTTCCCCCTTTTATTTTCTCTGCCGCCGCACTACTACTGTTTCCGTTATCCTTGGGTTACAGGGTTACTGGGGCCGACAAATAGTGTCGCCTCAGGATTATTGTGTTGCGTAGTTTTTTTTCTGTATAATAATTGTTTGAGCTTTTGTTGTTCGTACGAATTTTGTTTATGAAATAAGGTTTTATTTAGGGATTTTGATATAGAATGAACAGTCATAGTGCCAACATAAACGAAATAAGTCTAAATTAGCAGAATTCTGCCCGTTCATAATTTAGACTTGTTTATGATCAAGTTATGCCTTAATTTAACGAACCACAGATAAACAAAAATAAATGAGCCAAGGAGTTCTAACGCAGCTGTCAAAACTATGCCACAATTTGCATAACTGTCAGATTGAAATAATAAAAGTTTAAGGGCTTTCGAATTTTGATGCAGGAAATAGGTTGAATATCGATGGTCAAAAGGAATAGAAACGTCATGAAAACGAAACGAAAAGCCATGAAATACAAAATTTGTATTGTATCTAGATGTACTATTAGAGCTGTTTATTTTGATTCGAGGGTGAGACAACAGATTTATTTCCAGGGAAAAACATAAGTAGAATAGCATTACTTTTTTAAGAAATTGTTGGATATCGTAAAAAAGTATTTGAGTGGCAATTCTCGTATTTTTAAGGCACTCTCATCGTCATTCGCATCACAGCATAGAGTACCTAATTGCTATTTCTGTCAAATCTTTTAATTTGCATACAGTTTTGACATTGATTTTCGTTAAAACCATATTGTTGTATACAAATAATTTATTTATAAATATCCGCAAGGCAATATTATGCTAATATATTTTTCTGAAAAATTTTCATGATTTTCCTCTTTCAATAACACATCTACCAAACATTATATTAAAGAAAGTAAAGTTACTTTCTATAACCTGAGTACCAAACTATGCAAATAATAATAAATAGTAGGCAAGTTCTTACCTATAGTTATATTTATTAAGTAAGTGAATTGAACCTATTGTAATTCGAAATTGAATATGTTTTTCAATAAGGAAAAACGTTCATAATGAAAAGATTTTCAAATCCAAATTAAAATGCCTAAATAACACGCTGGAACAATAGGATGCTGCATAAAAGCAACGTATTTGTGCGTGATAAAGTAACCCGATAAACGCAAAATAAATACCAACGTAAAACAAAAGAGTTGTCAATAAGCCGAGCTATTTAAATTGACGTGTGATGACGTCACTGGATATTCCACTCGCGACCTCCTGCCATAGACACGAACGGGATTATTTCGGTAACATTCGTCATTGCTCGCGCCGCGCAAATCTGCATTGACAGCTCTCATTCGCGCGGGAAATTGACAGCCATTTTGTTTTATTGCTTTCAACTTTCGTTTGATGTAAGTATGTTAGCAGAGAATCGGTTTACGGAAATGGTGATAGTTTTATTATGTAATGAAATTCAAGAGATTTTTATGAAGTCTCAAATTGTTTGATGACTTTTCGTAATTGGGGGAAACAAATAGTAATAAAATGATTCATTAGTTCCGGTAAAAAAGATTTTGTGTTTTACTTTTTGTAAGAAAAAAATATAGGGATTTCGTCGCGCTTACAATTTTACGGTCGCTCTTTGTAATATAATAATTGCATCATCCGAGATAAGTTTTTGCTTTCTATATAACCGTGACTAACAAAAACTACCGAAACATAATAAAATAGCACAACAATCTAGAAACTGGAGTAACTTTTGAAATCCGAGACCCGATTCCTTCTACCCGTCACGTAATGGAGTTATCTATACACGTCAACACTACATACAAGAGAAACGGGATACCCAGAAAATGGACTCGCCCGATCAAACGACCTACCTACTTTATTAGATTTCGGCGGACGCCCAACCCCGACACTGTCATCGGCCAGTAAATAAAAGTGATTGATTATCTATCAATCTCTATACATAGAGCATGAATGCCCGCACTAAAATTGTTGGGCCATAGATTTATGTATCTGCATGATTAAGTAGAACAAAAATATTGTTGGAAATATTTTGTATTTATCAGTTTTCTGGTTAAAAGAACTGGGCAAGTAAATATGTGTATATACCAACATTCTGGCCACATGTAGATGTGTGTAAAATAAAGACGTAAATATTTTTTCTTCCTTACGAGTTGAGCCTGGCTGAATACGAGCTTTCCATTGCCGACAAACACAATATAAAAACATTTCTCTTCGTCGCCTGTTTAATGTGTGATTGTCAAACAACAGAAGGCCTTGTTTACATTGAGAAAATCAATGAAATTCAGCGATGTATGAAGCAAATAGACTTTGGGGCGTTTATTCCGCTTTCAGTAAATATTATTAATACATTCTTCATGTGGTCTCGTGTGGGCAACTAAAATTGTTTGTCGTTTACGGCTTGAAGCTTATTGTTAGCTTTATCTTTTGCAAAACCAAAATCCTGATTAATTAGGCTAATATTTTAAGCAGCTTTTATTACCCTTTCAGCCACCTTATTTCCGAAAATTACAATTACGGTAATCACAAGCAAAATCAGCACCAATAAGCGACGTAATTACTGGTACTCAATTTAGTCTAATCGGATAAGTCCGAAATTCATATCTCCGTCCAATAACTGTAGCATTGGCTTTGAACATCGGACCGGACCTCTAGAGGTCCGTTTTATCTCCTGTTAAAGTGCCCATTTCAGTCAGGACCCCTCAAAATTATGTATAACTTAATAACAGGGACTTTATGTGGGTCCCTTCGTAAACTACGGCCTGTATAAAGGATTATATGGGCGTAACCGGAAAATAATATCATGTGAAGGAGAAAATTTATGCAGTTCATTGAGTTTTGTAGTTTCTTTACCATTATGTGATTTGAGAGTGTTGGGTTTTCTCTGGGGGATTTCCTTTCTCTGGTTTAATTAAGCTTTAAGAAGATTTCAGTGCTTTTATAGATTTATTTTTATGAGTGTTGTTGATTTATGGCGAGGAAAAATATCATTGGCTTTTCTAAATGTCTCTCCACACTGTTTTTTTGTGGAAGACTGCTCTACCTGCAATTAATTAGAGTTTTTCAATCAGTGTATTAATGACAATTGTTCAAATCAAATCATTTATTGGTTTGCAAACATGGATATTTAGTACATAGATGTTTTATTATATAAGAGTCCTCCATGCTCTACCGTCACATGAGCATGCAAAACATATTATTTAATTTATAAAATAAAAATATTGAATTATCATTTTAAATATCAATGAGAATCAAATAATACAAATTAAAGTTAATTGTTTGTTCAGCAGATAATATAATTGTGTCTTATTGACTTAAATTTTCTCGCTAATTTGTAGCGGCATCTATGTAGTTCCTATGTCATTTTATTTTTGCATGTAATGCTACTTTTTATAATCTGTAATAGATATGTTATAATAATCTTAAAATTATGCATGAAATAATTATTGGAAAAAACTTTCTAAATTAAGACATTTATTTGTCCATATTTGTACGCTTCACAGCAAAACATAGAGAACTAACTAAGCATAATGTACTCGTAACATCTCACACACAGTGTAACTACCTATGTTTACAAATAAAATATTCTTATTCTTATGTGGTGGTACATAGGAACTACAATAAAACCTGATTACATAAAAAATCTAACACCGCGTAATATATGTTCTCCGCGTGATTTGAACTCACACAAACGACCGACAATAACCATCGGGCAGTTGCCCGCCAACAGCACCCGTCTGGTCGGAGGGTCCTTTTTTTATATAATTGATAGACTCGCGTTTGACCATTATCTAAACTAATGGTAAGCAATGATGCGGTCGACGGTAAAGCTCACTTGCCTAGAAGTAAACTATCAGGACACTTTAGCTTTGACTACGCACAATGAACGTATTCCCAAAACGTTTAGTGCTACATAATGAGTCCGTATTCAATGGAGGTTGCGGAATTTTAAACTCTTTTACGGATATCTGAATAAATGTAATCGGTTTAACACATTCCTTACCACATCAGAATAGGTGACAGATAAATCAAGGTGACAGAAATCTGGTGATCTGAAATCTGGTGGTGGTGGTGGTGGCGTGGTGGTGGTGGTGGTGAAAAAGGTCATGCTGTGCAGTCGGAGGATACATGTATTCGCGAGCTGGCTGACCAAAACAAGATATATCCTCCGACTGCACAGCATGATTTTTTTCTTGTTTACATCTTTTTCGTTCGCTTTTTAAGCAGTCGGGATTTTAATATTTTTAACAAACTATTTTTATTTACAACTTTTTAGCAATTTTTTTTAGAATTCGGTACATTTAAACATATTATTATAAGTATTATATATTTTTGAAATCGCCTCTTAAAACCCTTTATTTAATACACACGATGAAGAAAGAAAAAAAAAAAGAAAATCCCCCACAAAATGGTGCCCAAAATCCGCCATTTTTTTCTTTTCAATTTTAATGTAGCCAGTGACACTCGCAAGGTTAAGACGAATCGATTGACGTAAGAATCATCAAAATCGGAAAACGCGTTTGGTCTCTAGAACGCCACATAGGAACAAACATACATACATACTTATATACATACTTACATACATATTACATAGACTGATAAATACATTACCCTCCTTCGGCAGTCGGGTAAAAAGCTCAAGAATCAAATAGTTCTCATATATATATATATACCCGAATTTGTCAATGTCAGAGACCCCACAAAACGACATAATCACGAGACTTCAGTAATTATGTATGTAGACAGTTCAAATATTATTCTAACAGAGCAGAGCTTTTGCTAAGAAAATCTAATATTGTTATACAAGCTTCGCTTATGAAGAATAATTTATTATAATCATAAAACTAGAGAATAATTAAAAAAATCTACGTAGACTAAAGCGAGTATTTTTATTGAATTTTTTTCAGTACATTTTTTAATATCACTCGCAGCTCATAAAAAACGTATTGGTGAAAATATTTTAACATAAAATCATTTTTATAAGGCCTCCGCACCACCGACCTACGCATGCCGTAGACACAGTATAAATATGGACGAACAATACGACGGCAACTACCTACAAACGCTCGAAACGGCGCACTCACTCACTGGATTATGTTCAAGATAAGAATGCTTGGAAACTTGCTGGACCTGCTCCATAGGGCAATCTTTAGTGTAGACAAAATCAAATTTGTTAATTTATATTCATAGTTATATTATTTTTTATTTTTTTTTAAGAAATTGACTCACACACTGTTCCGTTGTTGTTGAATAAGGTATTTTACCAATGGTTGCAGTATTTGTAAGTATGTGAGAACCATGTTCCTATTTATCAAATTAATTAATTTAATTCTTTTAATACTTTATACCTGTACGTGGTATAGTGTGTAGTGCTATTCTGGGTGCATCATCCTCACATATATGAATTTATTAATGTATATACTTTTGTAAATATTGTAAAACACCTATTATTTCAAACAGACGTTAAAAATTAAAATTTACAAGTAATAAAAATTGATTCTACCGTGCATTCGGAAAAGTAGTTTGTTATGGAGAAGAACACGCAAGAAACTCCATACTTACTCTTTAAAAAAAATTAAATGTTTTACAATATTAACATAAGTACATACATTTATAAATTCATAAACGTGAGGACGATGCACCCAGCACTACTATACTACATATAGGTATAAAGTATAACAAGCAGTGGTGTTGACTATGCGATCATTTTCGTTCTGGCAATTGCCTGAAGGAATGATGGAAACGATACAATCTTGGCCAAACATAATTCTCTTTTACACATTTATTTACTCCCAGAAAAATATCTAACGCTGAATTAAATATACTCTTCAACCTTCGTAAATAAAACGGCACTTAACACGATTTTTCCTTTTACTCCTCTATGATTTTAGTATACAGTGGAAGTTCGGGTAGGTCCCGGACAACCAATAATATTATTGTCGAAAAAAGGGATAAGTGATCCCCGGACAAACGGATTAATGGTCCAAAACGGTGTCGCCTATTCCCAATATACGGAACCATTTTTCATTTCACCCCGAAAAGAAAATAAAGCGATGGCAGAGATGGCGAATTTTCTTTTAAAAAGATTTAATTTCTCGCGGTAGACGGTGGATTATTATTTTACAATGCATGTCCTCGAAAAGAGCGTTTTCCAAGCAGCTAAACTGTGCGGAAAGTGTCACTTTTTTTTACTAGTGCTTTTTACTTTCCTGTACTTTTTTAATTTTTAACTCTAACGTCAGCCCGCCGCATAGAGTTTTTATTATTTGAGAAACGTTTTAAAATTAGTTAAGTACAGATTATCATTCATCTAAAAAGTAAAACAAAACGAATACGTCATTTAAGGCGTTTTTAATTACGCTAGATTTAGAATTTGATCAGTAAATTAATATTAAATATTCATTAAATATGTTTGGCAGAATGAATATTTTGCTCGTGCCTTTTTGCGTTACGACGTGACAGCTATTTGCACATACGCAGTAGAACCACTGACTTATAAACCTATGGACTTGCCATACCTACGAAATTAGCGTGATACCTACATAAATCGGGAACTTAAGATGGCTGCCCATTGGCCAATGAGGTAGGCCATTTGCAACTGTTTGACAGCACAACTACACAGATAAACGTACATAAACAGCACACAACTACCAATTTTACTCGGTAATCAACATGGCGACCGGCCACGCATAGACATGATTTTGACGTCACACAAAAGTGTTACCAAGTTTAGTCCTTGACAAACATTTAGATGTCTCTCTTTTCATATGTAGTTCTTGGTTAGTTAAAAAGAGACAAAACGCTTTTTGACATGCGTGTGTCGATTTGATAGATATGTGTATAACTATTCTTCATATAGTAGAATAGGCCGTCTCCATAGATTTTCCTTCCTCATTGAGTAGAACTATGAACTATTAGTTAATCTGTGGATATGCTGAGCGCCCTTGAATAAGCGCCATTTTATTAATTTCTTGCTTGATTCAGATATATTTTTTTATTTTCTCGCACAGTGCATAGTAAAATGTTGTATGATACACGTGCGTAAGATGATTTCCGACTCGTGTCGATTTATCCACTCACTTGCTTCGCTCGCTCGTGAATAAAAATGCCACTCATCGGAAATCACCTACTTCCCGCACTTGTAGCATAAATAACTATTTTCCATTATGTTTTCGTGAAGTTAAAATATATGTATTGTGTTCAAATTAGGTTGTCTCACTTAGAGGATAACAAATAAAGTTTTATATCGAATGGCTTCCAGCCTTAAACTATAAAAGGTGTATTTAAGTAAGAGCTTGTAGTTACTATGCTACTTACTTACCTACACATTAACAATTTCATAAAAAAACACTTAGCAAAAGTGCTTTTTTACACAATGAACTCCAGTAAACTCATTTAGGCTTTAAAAAAGACACGAACACGTGTATACCACTCCGTAGTTAACACGGAAGTGAAGGTTATCAAATTACAAACATTCAGAGAAAATGTTGAAGGAAAAAATTGGCAGTCAAGGCACTCATGATAGAGTCATACATAAATAGTATAGATATATATTATTATATATATTGACAATGTATAAGTATACTATTACATTTTCATACCCAGATTCGCACAGCAACCAATCTTCAAACGAATAAAGCTGTTTACATTTTGTAATAAACAACATAAATATCCATATTTATTTCCATACAATTTTCCAGAGCGCTGGTTATCACGTGTAATGTAATAGTATTTTATTGATAATAAACGAGATTATCTGCCTTGAGCGGTTGTGGCACAGAGTAACGGGCAACAGAAGATTTACTTCGTCTTTTGAAATGTCCAATAGAAAACCAGCGTCGGACAGTATCAGTCTGACCGACATATTGCTGAAATATACCATTTTAACACAGTTGTGAGGCACAATTAATTAATATTACAGTTTTTTTTTAGTTTCAAGAGTTATCTTAAAGTCAAGAGAGTTCCAGCGGAGAAATGCAAGCAAAGGATGGCCTTTCTCCGTATGACTTTGCTGTAATTTTAAATTAACAACTGATTGGTACAACTTAAGGACTTTATGATCGACTCTTTGATTGGCAATTCAAAAGTATGTGTCCAAAATAATAATAAATGCTGAATAACGGCTAGATAACAGGGTTTTAAAATCTAGCAGCAAATTTTATTTTTTCTGATATTTATTTGGATAGATTAGGTAGGTTTAGGTTTTTTAGTTGGTTTTAAGTAGGTGGGTTTTTTAGGTTGTGTAGTTAAGCTCATATCGTTTCAAGAATAAAAAAATCGGCTAAATGCGAAACGGACTCGCGCACGAAGGGTTCCATACCATTATCGCAAAAATCGGCAAAAACAATCACGTTTGTTGTATGGGAGCCCCACTTAAATATTTATTTTATTCTGTTTTTAATATTTGTTACATCATCTGTAAAAATTTCAACTGCCTAGCTATCACGGTTCATGAGATACAGCCTGGTGACAGACGGACAGACAGACAGACGGACCGCGGAGTCTTAGTAATGGGGTCCCGATTTTACCCTTTGGATACGGAACCCTAAAAAGAAGGAATGACTGAATTAGCCATTGGGTTCCTACTTTCTGACTTATTTTAACGAGTGAGTCTTCTGATATCTTTTATTCTGTGGATGACAAGATCGTGTACATTTAGAAACGGAAAAGAAATATAATAAAGTTTTGTTTACATAGTTTGTTGAGCTTATTGGATAGAGGATTCCGCGAATTCAAATTCAAATTCAAATGTTTATTGCTCAACACAGTACATTGTTTCACATATCCACATATCCACACATCAGTATATTGTTTCACATATCCACAGAGAGAGATGCCGGAGATAAGTGGGTATGTATTATTTGATGCAACGAAAACAGTAGCTGCAATTTTCTAGGAAAGTATTAGAAAGAGGATTGAATTCTTTATTGCGATGTTTTCAAGGATTTTCCTTTATTTTTTATTTAATTCTCTGTTATCTATGTACATAGCTATCTTGTTAAGGGTTTAAATTTTGTATTGACTATCAGCTTGTGAAGTACTTATTTTTTTCTTTCATTAAGTCAGTTCAGTCGTGAACATGAAAATATTAAGTACTTCATAAGACAGCTATGAAAATAGCTTTGATAATAATAAAAAACCGGCCAATTGCGAGTCGGACTCACGCACGAACGGTTCCGTACCATTATCGCAAAAAAACGGCAAAAATATCACGTTTGTTGTATGGGAGCCCCACTTAAATATTTATTTTATTCTGTTTTTAGTATTTGTATAGCGGCAACAGAAAGACATCATCTGTGAAATTTTCAACTATCTAGCTATCGCGGTTCATGAGATACAGGCTAGTGACAGACGGACAGACAGACAGACAGACAGACAAACAGACGGATCGTGGAGTCTTAGTAATAGGGTCCTGTTTTTACCCTTTGGGTACGGAACCCAAGAAACTGATAAGTCGTTCCATTTCATTTTGAATAAACCGGTACGGCTGCTAAAATCATAAAGCATAGAGAACACAGAGTGACGTTGCGCAACGGAATCAATTACATACAGCCAAACTTAATTGGAGGCGGCCGGCCCGAGCAAACAAGACGTGACCGCCACTAAACGTTATTTATGTCTAAATCTAGGTAGCTTTCGTAGCTAGGCGAGGTATGGGATTCTTGGTTCAGAGTAATTTATATTAGACGAAAGAACAATATTTTCGTTTGGGTCAAAAGTTGCTTTCAGCTTAGTAAGCATTTCCTTTTAAAAATGGAAATGTAGTTGAATTTAAAATTATACTAGTTATAACACAGTGCAAATTGAGCTGTAAAAGCGGTAATAGTCTTGTACAAAAAACGCGTTAATACACCAGACTATCAACACAACTTCCTTGCTAACGAAAAACCCGCGTCATTTGCTTCCACAGATGCCAACATAACAAAAAAAAAACTACAAAATGGCGATGAAACACGCGCCAAAACACGCAACAACGCATAGATTGTATATAAACATGTACTGCCGTCATCTTGACCTAGAGCGGGCCAACAGCCTTTTGAGTCTATTTTGGTACACCACTACCCAGTACTGATGCGAAACATATGTTTGGATATTCCTAACTGTCGGAAGATTTACGCAAATTGAAATGACAATTGGTTTCGGGAAGAATTTTTATGTATGTAGCAACATCATCTTCTTAGTTTTATTTCTGGTAATGAATAATTTTTTATAGGTTTTGAGAATTATCTTGGGCATTCCGAACGTATGGAAGACGGACATATTCTTTCCACACACGCAAGCAATTATGACGTAATACCTTCTGCCAGCAGCTTCGCCCACGTGCCCAGTGTTATAGAATAGAATATACTTTATTGTACACCAAAAAAATAAATAACTTTTTTTTTTACAACTTAATACTATGGGTACAAAGGCGACTTATCGCTGGCAGTGATATCTACCAGACAACCTTTGGATGGACTTGAAGAACTTAAAATAAAACAGGAGGTATCCTACGGTGTACTGGTACATACAAAAATATTAATACGTAAAAAATATATAGCAACAAAAATACTATACATAAACTTACAAATGAACATACATACTTAATATCAATGATATTCTACTAAACAGATACGTTATACACTCACAAAACAACCGAAAAAAGTGTTCCGCAAAGCAGCGGCAGCACAGATACCTACACACTCTTGGTATGAGATACTTTCTGTTTTATGTACTTTGGTATCATAATTGGCACACTTTCTAAATACACACGATGGCATTTTTTAAATTTTGTTTTGTTTCAACGAAGCCTATCGCTCTTCGCCATGGGCGACATAGACTAAAGACCCCAATTAGGACCTATTCGAGTCTTCACAATGCACGCGCTCATAACATCTGTATACTAGAATATCATTGCTTAATATTAAATGTTACAAAATTTGAAAGAAAGGTTGACCAATGATAAAAGAAAAAAAGAAAATAGTACGAGTATATTAGATATATTGCAAGTACTTTTCTTCATTATTATGTCGAAAAGCATACAGAGATTCTTGGCTACGAAATACTACAAAAGTTCAGCTGTACCCAGCCACCAAACGAAAAATATTGACAACATTATTACAAAACCTAAATATATTTAAAATTGTAATACGTTCATCCCTAATGTCCGTAATAAATCATGGTTGGCAGTGCTTGTGCTTCGTAACAAGGCTCCAATTTATCATTCCCCGTAGATATTAATCTTCGTTACCGCAATTACCGATCAGATCTGACGTTAAGTAGCCTAATCTGGGCAAATTTGATGATTACAAGACTTTGTTGATGTTATTGTAAGTTTATTTGGCGGGTTGTTCAATTAACGAGGCTTTCTGTACAGACCGGTCACTATAAAAGTCCCCTTTCGAGTCGGTAGCACTGAGCTTAATTGTTATCCTTCAAAATGCGATGCATTTCTTCACCAATGTTTTCTTTGCAACACTATTCAAGAGTGAGCAGTGGTGGCCCAGTGGTATCGGCCGCGACTTACAAGTTGTAGGTCGTGGGTTCGAGCCCAGGCAGGCGCTTTACTTTGTGTAAATTATTTCATGACCTGCACTGCTCTCAAAACGGTGAAGGAAAACATCGTGAGGAAACCGGCATGTCCTAGAACCAAAAATTCGAAGACATGTGACATCCACCAACCCGCACTGGGCCCGCGTGGTGGATTACGGCCCATTCCCTCTCACAGAGAGGAGGCCTGTGTCCCAGCAATGGGAACATTAATAGGCTGATGATGTGATGTGACTATTCAACATTTTGGCACGATCAAAAATTGCAAAAAAATAAGTTATTAACAAGTTTTTAACGATACGACTGGCTTATTTTAAACTAAGTAATGAAGTGCAACACCAAATTACTGGCAAACTCGTGTAAGGTCCGATTTTCATCAAGTTTTATTAATTTTGCTCATGGCAGAGTAGCAATAACATTAACGAAGACTTCGTAGAAATTGTATTTAAATGCAAAACAACATTCTATCAACATTATTTGAGTAAGTGGGGTATCAATATGAGTTGAAAACCAAACAAAAATTGAAAATTTCTTGAGATGAGACAGTATTGGTGATATTTAAATCATAGGTTTCAGAGCAGAGACTAGAACACATCCTCGAACATTTTTAAATTCCGGACCGAACGTTTAGTTTCTCCTTATCTTTATTGTTGTTACGCTGAGCTTCGAACGCCCAGAGGCGGATGTATCGCAGTGGAAAATTCGCTCCACAAATGCTATTTATAAATGTACGTGTATCCGAACGGCCATTGAGATGTTCTATGTAAATATCACTCGCATGGATGAGTTTGGACATATATTTATTCTGTTGCCTACCTACTAGGTCCATTTACATTCCAACAGATTTTTATTTCATTTCTGTGAAAATTCATATTCGAATAGTAATTGTATTTGATCTTTTATCAGATTGACATCACTGGCTGATAAATTGATGATGCAAAAATCTTTTGAGGTATTTTGAATTTTGTCCGTCATCCGGGATATGGTCTAAAGTCTCGATTTGATGTCACCAAATTTCAGTGATTTGTATAAAATCTCAGTATTTGTATGCCAGAGAAACAGAAGTATTTAGATTGATTGTTAGATTTAAAAAAAAAATGTTTTCTCCCAAAGAACGATCACTGCCTAAACTCGTAGACATTTTGGTGGTCTATTAGAAAGGACATGTTCAACATTGGTCGATTATGAGCCGAGATTATCCACATTATTGTTATGATTGTGTGTGTTGTTAGATAGACGATCTAACAAAGCTTTTAGTAGGATTTTATCGCCTTTTAACTCATAGTGTTTATGCCAAATAGCCGAATATGTTTTGGTCTGACTGGTTATGTTATTTGGAATAGATAATGCACATGTATTATTGCCTATTATGATTTCTCACTAAAAGTCACTTGAAATTTAGGTAAGTAAAAAGAAACGGATGGCTTTGTGGCTTCGTACCTAACTGTAGTTATGTGGTGAACACTTTTATAGAACAACCATCTCACGAAGGCGGATAAATCGTAACAACATGAATCTTATTTCCACGTCATAAGTCACGTAACCTTCCTTCGTGAGATAGATCAACTTTACTTTTTTCAGTATTATAGGGACACCATTGTAACGATGAACATGTCAACGGACGAACGTGTCAAGGGCATCATGATTTTGCTGTGAAAAAGAGATAGTGCTATTCAGAGTAAGGCTCCTGGAAAAGGTTGCGTGAAATTGCCAAAAGCCTTGAAAAAGCCCAAGGGCTAATAGGTACGTCCAGCAGTAGACATCTATAGGCTGAAGAATGACAATGAAACAACAAAAACAAGTGCAGGTACTGCAACGATTGAGTTTGCATTGAGTTCAAACCTTACGTTTGTACTGGCATGAAATACTTCTGTTTTTAAAAGGTTTCTTATATTTTGAATAGGATTCGAATACTTTGAAATTGATAGATTTTGTTAGTACGGCATTCTTGTTATAATGGCCTTCGGAAGGTAACGTTTAGTAAGTTCAATATAGCTTTGCGAGTCTGCTGCAATTTAATTTAATGGCTACCCATTTACACTTTTACTTCTAAAACTATTTCTTATCACCAACGATTTTAAAGAGAGCCGGTATATAATTAAAAACCATTCAAGGAGGATTCATTGATACATATTTATAAATAAACGGCGCTTTTCGTCATTATTTATTTATGGTCTTTCCAACGTCTTTCCTGCGAATTGTTTTTGTTACTCCTAGGGATTTCCGCGGTGTAAATAACATCTTAATACACTGTTTATTTACCTTCATAGCACTGCCCACTATTATTGAAATATAGACGTGTTTGTAGGACGGTAATATCGGCATGATGACGAGTGGTTGTATGTTGCATTATGTGTTGCGAGTTCGATTCATGTATCTACGGAAGAGGCTCATCATCTTCCTGCCCTTGTCCAATGTTACTTGGGGACGGCGCAACACGTTTTATACCGTCCGGTATGGAAGAAAAATACGTGTTCCCCGCCAAGCTATCACTGACTCCCTTTTCTTTCATGTCACCCCTTACACAGTCTATCCATATTTTCTTTGACTGTCCTCCTCACCAAAAATTTATCACATTTACCATGTGACATTGCACTAGCCTATCAACTGTAAATCACATACGTTTTGAAGTGACATTGCGTTAACCTAGCACGTGTAAATCATATAAGTTTTGTAATCATAACGTCGTCAAAACGTATTTGATTTACAGGTGCTAGGCGCTAGCCTAGCACATGTAATTGCGTCAGCCTAGACGTGACATTTCGTCAGCCTAGCACCTGTAAATCAAATACGTTTTGACGTTACATTGCGCTAGCCTAGCACCTGTAAAACAAATACGTTTTGAGGTGACATTGCGTCAGCCTAGCACCTGTAAACCAAATACGTTTTGACGTGACATTGCGTTAGCCTAGCACCTGTTAATCAAATACGTTTTGACGTTACATTACGTTAGCCTAGCACCTGTAAATCAAATACGTTTTGACGTGACATTGCGTTAGCCTAGCACCTGTAAATCAAATACGTTTTGACGTGACAATGCGTTAGCCTAGCACCTGTAAATCAAATACGTTTTGACGTGACAATGCGTTAGCCTAGCACCTGTAAATCAAATACGTTTTGACGTGACAATGCGTTAGCCTAGCACCTGTAAATCCAATACGTTTTGACGTGACATTGTGTTAGCCTAGCACCTGTATCCAATTAGTTTTGGACGTTTTGACACTTTTGACAATCGCGATCTTTGATAGAATGTCAATTTACTCGAATAGGGATAGTTTTATTTGTAATCGTACTAACGATTATTCTGCCCTTTATAAAAAGCTCTACATTATGTTTTGAACATTTATTTTCCCTGGAGTATTCAGTTTCTAAATACGAATGTTTGAGTTAAATCTAAAATGGACACAGCCCAATTTATGTATGTAGTGCATTATGCCCTTTATAAAGGAAAAACTACGTTTGAAGAATCCACAAGATTAACTAAAGCTAAAATTCAACATTTTGAACTTTTGTAATTTATGTTAATGAGTTCTTTCCTCCTGACAGACACATAAGCCTGCTAAAGCCATCTGAGAGAAGGTTTGTGTAAAATAACTGATGTTAAACTGTTGAAGCGGCAGCTCGTTAGCCTAGGTAGGTATTTGTCTAAACATTGGCGAAATGAAGTCAATAAAAAACATACCAGATATAATTTATTAACGAATTAACACAAATGTTTGTGCAAATAAGGCCAATGTTGGGACCCCGAAAGACAGCAGTTATTGCTCCACCAGACGTTTTCGGGGCTGTAAACTTTCGCGATAATTTATAAAGATTAAGAGTGGGTTTTATCGTTTCAAGTTTTCGGCGATAAATTTTCAGTTTTCTCCTTTAGTTTTTGCAACATATTCCGGACCGAACTTGGAAATATGAACGACTAACAAATGGAACACGAATCTATTTTCTTTTTGGCTGTAAATTTAAATATACCCCTTATGAAACGTGATATTATGTGAAATACACAATATTTATCAGTATTCATATTTTTGTAGATATTATGTTCAAAAACATCAATCAATAAACATTGAAAAAAGCTTTTTGATTTATGTGCATTGAAATTTGAACATTTGAAAAGAGAATAAGTAAGTCCCGAAATTGAATACTTTCCATTTTGTGCAGTTAATTTATTTATTTTCATTTATGGCAACTCTGAAAGTTAGTAAAACTTTTTTAAATAATTGAATAAAAAAAAACTTACCAAGTGATATGAGGCCGCTGTTGAGCATCGGTAGCTTGATGCTGTTGGGGATGGACACCAAGCTGGTAGTGCCTGATGTCCTGAAGTCCTTCTTCTTTGGCTTTTTCTCCATGTCGTATCTGGTGGTCGACCGCGAGCGGTGTTTCCGCTGGCTGGTCGCAACTGACGTGCCACGCTGCCCCGTTCGCGACGACATTTCGGCTCACCCCACGAATTTCCCGCCGATTTATACTTAGTCGGATATGACAGGAAGCAGACGTAATTAATGGCACACCGTCATTTTATATCACGAACAAACTCACACACAAACACTGTTTCTGTTTAGTTATTGTGGTATAAAAATTTATGGCCGATCTTTTTTTTGTTTTTTAGAAACTAAAATAACTTTTGCAAAAGAAATTTAAAGCGTAAATTTAATATTCTTTATATCAATACATTTAATATTTACACATTTCTATCCAAGACTTTGACACTGTAAATAAAAGTAAAATAGCAATGTCTATGAAAGTGTTGCCAGTCGTAATTTGTCATAAGTTCCCTGTCATTTTGTCTGGTGTTTTGGTGTGTAAATTTGTCGCCTGAAACAAAGAAAGAAACACTGGTTAATGAAGGCACTTGACAACAAATAAGTTATGATACAAAGATCACGGAATCCATGTTCAGATTGAATTCTTGGCGCTTTGAATGGCCATGTTAAATTTGGCTTTAAAACATAAAAATCCCTCTGAGAGGAAATTAATTCAGATACAAACAGCCTATATATACTTCAAACATAACTGAAATTCAGTCAGAGACAATTTTTTATAATATTTTTACTTATAAGTTAAACCATTGGCATCGATCGTAACATCGGTCACAAGAAAACATATATCAAAATTATGCTAAGAAGGCTAATGAATCCATTCAAAAAACCGATTGATTTATTTACCACACAATATATACTTACATTACCATAATCTAAGTACAAGCATCTGCAAAATGCAAATGTGTTCATTATCTATGTTAAATGACGCATGTAGTAGTACTAGTACTCTGTACCAGGTACACTCATTCATTCATTTAATTTTCACGCCAACATGTGAACGAAAGCAAAACAAGTGTCATTGAAGGTGACATTCCGTGAAGTTCATAGAGAAATTCCTTATTTAAAGTTATGCAAGGCGTTTGAGGTGAAAACTTTTGTCGCTACGCAGAACATGGCACTTGAAATACGAAACCGTTGCTGTTTTTTGGACATTCCTAATTATGTAACATAAAGGCATAGTCACTGTCAAATTGAAACCATGGATATATCAGTGTACCTACTTAGCTTCTATTTTCAAAATACGAAAACTTTTGAACTTTTTTTCTTTAATTGATGTCTGCAAACAGCCCTTGAGTTTTAATGAGATTGCTTGTTTCTTCTTTTTCCGTACGCAAAATACGCGGTTTAAGTCTCGATCGATTGAACCATTTTGTTTTATTGTTTGGAAAAAGATTTTAAGACCGGTGACAGTCATCGCAAACACCTTCATCGCATCTATAATGTGCAAAAAAAAAACATAAAACGCTTCCGGATTAATGAAAATTTTCCATGAATTTAACCAACTGAGGTGTTTGTTATATGAGTATCAATCTATTTATGGGCACTATCAACGTATTTATAGCAGCAATGATGCAGCTGTACAGATATGCGACTAGCGACTACGTAATTTAAACGGTAGGTACTCGACTTACTCCGAACTCTGTAAATAGCATTTCTGCGTTCGGAAAAGTGGTATTCTTGATAAATCGCGATAAAAGCGGGTTCCGAGTGGATGACAAAAGTGGTCGATAGCTGGTCACACGAAATATGAATTTATATTTTGAGATCATTTCAATTCACCGCCATCAACTTAAATATTGTCGGCTTTAGTGTTGTGATTTTTAGGTGGTTTGTATTGAAAAAATCCTAAAAAAGTATGATTTACAATACTTACAATAAAATATGAATTTTGTTTTGTATGTTATTGAGTTTGTTGTTCGAAAATTTCATAATTATTATGTCTAATTCAGAATTTAAATAGAAAAAAAATAACGATTCAAAGAACTCAAACTGGCAGCCTTGAGCCTTGTTCGAATTTGGAACCAGTCACGTTGCATGAACGCGCTCCACGTTTATGAATGAAGCAAACATGGATGGTGCACGGTGGAATTCCACGTTTGAAATCTGAAGAAACTGGCAAATTACCGCGTGATATTGAAATCCAAATTATTTCACAACGTTCACTTATAAATAAATATTTATGAATGAGTGCGAGTATATTAGTAGTATTACCGTTTTTAACATTTTTCCAAATGATTTTCAGTGCAAATCGTCATAATTCTAAGAAAGTTGGCATGGATTTGCATGACGTATTTCATTGAAGATTTTTAAAACCTAACTGACTATCAATATTGTACTAGACGACAAAACATCTCTGTTATTTGTACAGACAAGTAATAATTGTCGTGTGATCTCATTTAGCGACAATAGATATTACTGGTTTGTTCTAAAATTCGAAGTATTTGAGACAGTCTGAAACAAAAGTTATTTTTGTAGTAACTAACATAACTAAGAATAATGTGTGATGCAAATAAAGTTTTCTTTACTTTGATCACAGATAGAAGACAAGTTTCTTTAATAACTAAGTACTTTGAAATATTGTTTGAAATACTTCTGGTATACTATATTTAAGACATACTAATTCCATGCAAAACCATAAAGAAAAAAAACGACTCATACGAAAATCGGTAACGAGTTCTAATTTCAAAACGTTAACGTGTTATGACGTGAGACGCCATGCAACAATAACAGACTTTCAACGCCATTGCAACTCCTTGGCACCATAGACCCGTACGGTGGCATAGTGCCCGCACTAATTGCTAAGCGATAATCTGTCTATGAGTAGGTAATGAGACTATTATTTTTGGCTTTAAGCGAGAATATTTTCATCAGACTCCGAGTACTAAGGTGGTGACGCATCGTTTGCACACCATGCGTGTAAGATTTTGTTGAAAATTATAACTTTTGCTGAAATACAGAAATACCTATAAAAAGAAGTAAAACGGGCTAACAAGGTCCACACAAAATTACATGACAGTGTGAAAAGAAAAAATAAAAATATTTTAATTATTTGAAGATTATTTTCCAGAATTATATTGGCAAACATCTTATTGACTTGAGAACAATCCTAGGTACCTTTTCTAGAATAATTTGGTCACAACAACAAAAAATATTGCTCATCTCTTTGCCAGAAACACGTACATACGTACAATGACGAATATTTCAGAGACGACACGCCATGTTTGTGTGGGCGGCGTATGCGCATTGTGCGGACACAGAATACATAGGCACAGAAGCTCGGCTCCATTCAAAGAATGAAGACGAACGCATACATACAGGTATTAGTGTGATATGATTTTGATTTCATATCCGATTTGATGATTCTTACGTCAATCGATTCGTCTTAATCTTGCAAGTGCCACTGGCTACATTAAAATGGGAAAATAGAAAAATAGCGGATTCTGGGTGCCATATTGTGAGGGCCCAATTTTTTTTCCTTCCAAACACACATCGTGTGGGGTATCAAAATAAAGTGTTTTAAGAGGTAATTTCAAAAATGTATGTAACTTATATGTTTAAACGTACCTAATACGAAAAAGAAATGTTTACTAAGAAGTTATAAATAAATAAGTTAATTTGAAATATCAAAAAACCCGACATAAGAAGCGAACTAAAAATACGTAAACAAGAAAAAATCATGCCGTGCAGTCGGAGGATACATATTCGCGAGCTGGCTGAACAAAACCAGTCAGGTTTTTTGATTTTTTGTTCTTAGAAAGTTTGTGCGCGATATCGCCTTTCGACACAATTTAAATTGCATCGCGCCATCAGGAAAGAGCCTAACAGGATGCAAATAAATAGTATTTTAGATGAACCGCCTGCCTATCAGACCTCTACAACTCAGTAATTGCGTGACACCACACCACTTAGCAAGATTGGTTGTCAAACTTTTGGGCTTTTCACTACTTATTTGGTACAGAAGCTCGACTCCATAAACAAGCGAAAACACACGCACATAGAGCGTCGCCAACGTACAGCCAGCGTGCTCGCGACTGTCATTTTGTTTAAGACGACGACTAACGCCAACGACCTTGAGGGAACAAAACGCGCACTCGTTTCACACCCGCGCGACCTAAAATTTTGTAGCTTTTTGTACTTTCCTTATTATTCTATGACTTTAAAAAAAAAAGCCTCTGATCAAAATGTAGATAATTAAATTGTCTTTGAGATGGTGTCGATTTCATTAAAATACGCCCCGCGGTTTTGGTATGATTGTCCTGTTTTTTTCCGTTTTAGACATAACTTTACAAATTAATTAAACTATGTTATACGAATAAAACTCAAAATTTTCTCAAATCAAATTATTAAGAAAATAGTCTTATATAACATATATTTTTTTCAAAAAATTACAACTATCCGTTTAGACGTGATTCTCATTTTAAAATCAGCTACTCAAGGGAATCGGCGCCTTAAAAACGCCGCCCAAACGTAAGTACCTACATACAAGTATGTGTGCGTGTGCCTGTGTTTGCTCGCTGAAAGAACTGTCCCCGTACATCATAGTTCAACTGTTAAAAAGGGATAGAAGTATACAAGACACATACATCTGTACCTTACGCACACTAAAAATAACCTTGCGCTAAGAGCTTATGGTCACATCCCCTGTGGGCCTAGCCAAATTAAAAACGCTTCATATCGAATCTTTCTACAATCTTTAACGCCTTATATTAATTTGGTCTGACCACGTGACTTAACGTTCAGATGGGTCATTGCCATACATTGATTCATTTTCTAATAGTGTTATCGATTGTAGATTGTCAACTTGGCTACAGGTGCTGGCCTTCTGAGTCTATCCATTTTGTAATGCGGGTGTAACATTCCTACGGTCAACAGTGCACGACATAAAATTTTAATTATTTTCCAATAACACCAGGACTTTATGAACTTTCGGTGACGTGAATAGACGTTGGCTGCATAGTCGTTAATAGCCGTTCATAAATTGATCATAAAACGCTTCAAAAATATTACTTAAATTTTTTTTACAAGTTTAACACGACTGGGTTTCAAGAGGTTTGCCATTTCGTAAGTATCGATGACAAGTCGTTGTTAGGCCCAGTGAAACCAGAAGAACGACTTTTTAACATTCTTTTTAATACCTATTGTCTCTGTTAGAGATAGGTTGGTATAGGTATGACAAAACAAACTAAAATATTTAAAAAGTATGGTCATGCTCACGTTAAAAGCTTGTGTAAATCCATTTGCCTCTTTCCTGTTAGACATTTTCTAGATATTTCCGCACTGAATCGAGCTGAAACATAGCAGTTGATAGTAGATACAGCAGGTTATTTTACTCTGTCAGCAACAATTGCAAAAAAAAATGTCGCTAATTACATTATAACCCTGTATCCACCTATAACGCTACTAGAAAAAGTAGATTGATGTCATTTACTCGAGGAATATGCAAATAAAAATCATTTGCATTGTAATTTTTATCCGTTGACCAAAAATATCGAGCTTTATTATAAGACCTTATGCAATTGCTTAGGCACAAATGAAGCCCATAGATTAAAAAAATCAATTAGATTCATCATATTCAATATAGTATAAAATCCCACCAAGAACTCGTCATACATTTTAACGAGAATATCACTCCAAATAATTTGCATTATAAGCCGCATTACACGTGTAGGTAACATTTCAAATTTAAATTTAAAAACCATTCGAAAAAAAGAATTGTGAAATTAAATGCGGAGGCGACAGAATTGCAGTGTGAGGCCTATGATCCCTTGTGGGAAGCGTCTACGTGCTCTGTTTGCGAATGGACGGAAATTACATTTCGGGATATTTTACTGAATTTTGGTGAGATGTTCTAGTGCTTTTACGTTGGTGCTCTAAAATAAAAGGAGTTTTCTGCTTGTAAGTACCTTCACGTTATAGAAACGTGTGATATTTTGTGTTATTACGTGGAAAAGTGGCAAGCGGCCTACTAGGTAGGTAGGTAACTGGGCAGCGTCGTCTACAGACATCTATAAGCCAATTGCATTGCAGGATATTACTGAAACGTCTCTTGCCACAGCAGCCCTTCTAGGCAACAGTAAAAGCAATCTTGACCTCTAAACATTTTTTTGAGTCTACGAAGTCAGATTTGACAGATAAAAAAAACGAAACGAGAAACACATCCATATGTAAGTAAGTAGAAACCACGTGTGGACACTGTGTCCACGCGTGTGGACACAATGGACCGTTACTTGTGGATGTGTGTTTCGGCCTTTAGATAGTCACGATTATAACTTTAAAACTAAAGTTATATTAAAAAAAAAAACTAAAATTCTACGTTACACAACAAAACAATGCGATATTCAAAAACAATCTCTTGTTCTCTTTTCAATCTTCATTAATTACAAAACTGACCGTGGCACATTTAGCTGCAATAAATTGAACCTTGTCCACACGCAATACAGAGTGCCGTATATTGAAACCGTTAATAAAGTACGCTACAAGGCGTGAAGGAGCCACTATAAATCGTGAGTCGCGGTACGAACGAAACCGCGGGAGCTCGCCCAAGATTTCGAATTTCGAACGATTCGAACAGTCTATCAAAATGGGCGTTATTTAAAAGGTTTTTAAATTGAGAATATTGATTGATTGATACCCGGTTGACAGCAAGTGGACCCCTTGGCACCTAATCCCTAAGTTCTAAGTTATTTATTTCACTCGACTCAACCTCGACTAAGGCGACCATCAATTTGACGGTTATAGCTTGTTATTCAATAACGACTGGTGTCTGAGTCGAGTTGAGTGAAGGAAGTCTCCTTCAAAACAAGGGTAAGACATAGGTCTACTATTGTAACCTCTGTCTAGCTCTTCGGGGAATACAGCGTGATAATATGGAACGTGTTCAAAATATAAAAATAAAACTAAAAGGATAAAAACTAAAAAACTGTTTTATCTTTTTCAGTGACACCTGACTCACGAGTAATATGAAACTCGCAATTTGGTTCTGGCTTTTCAATTAATTATTACTGTAAAATGATCAATTAATTTGTCTTCACTCTCTGTGAGAGGGAATGGGCCGTTATCCACCACGCGGGCCCAGTGCGTGGTGGTGGATGTCACATGTCTTCGAATTTTTGGTTCTAGGACATGCCGGTTTCCTCAACAATTAAATTTGTCTTCACACAAAACAATTACAAAATTCTCGGATGCAATTTCATGTACACCTACTGAAGTTACACTTAGACGTTAACAGACAACATGTCCATTTTGGCATGAACACAGAAAACTATTTCGCGGGTCTTTAAAAAAATCACTTTTCAATATTTTTTTGACACAATAAGTTCACTTAAACCAACATGTACACAAAATAACTCGATATTTATAAGTCCAGTTGCACCATTTGACATCCACAGAATCATACAATTCGTTTCCATGGAATCCTTTGTGCCCAGGGACCCACATCAGTCTTACCCTGTTGTGCTTCCCAAGCCTGTTTAGGGTTTGGATTTACTCTCACTACAATTATCTCAAATGAAATTCAGTCTTTGATTGTCAGTACCTATAAACATCGTACTCGTATATATCGCAAGTATCGAGTAGGTTTTACTCTCCTCAGAAAGAAAAAAACCATGGATATTTCTATCTAGGCGTTGTGTACCAACCCAAAAAACCAATAAAATAAAACTAACCTCGGCGCCGTCCGTCTATGTGTATAGGCAGGAAAACAAAAGAACATCTTTCAGCTCAACGCGCACTTTGCTGAATGAACGAATGAAAGAGTAAACAGTTGAGTGACTCACGTTCGTTATTGAATGGTCCGGTTGAGTTCACTCAAGGGCGGCTGATGTTGTCGAAATAAATCATGGCAGCTTCGGAATGACATGTGCCGTGAATGAGTGAATCATACGCGTTCTTTGCTCAGAATAGCCGGGATAATTTATAAAATGTTTGGTTAGTCTTCTGTTGGAATTTGGGGCAATTTCCAAGAAAAGTTATCAGTAAGGTATCTCTTTTACAAAAAGCTAAACTGGAAAGCACACATAGAAGAACTCAGTAAAAAAATAGTAATTCTTGTTATGCGCTGTTCAAACTGGTCCCAGTGCATTATGTCATTGCTCTCGGCTTATCATGGTTTGGTTTCTTCACATTTGAGATATGGGATAATTTTCTGGGGCAACTCAACCAACAAGGACATACCCTTTAAAGCCCAGAAAGGATGCATCAGGACTATGTCAACCGAAAGTTGTATGCCGTATTTATAAAAATATAAAATATTACCTCTGCCTTGCCTTTACATTTCAGAAATTGTCGTGTTTGTAAAATCAAATCGACACTTATTTCCACGTCAATCAGAAGTGGTCGATCGCAACCATAGTAGGCGCGATGACAGTATTATTGGTCTACACAGCTCTAAAACAGCATTAATGCACAATAGTGTTTTCTGTATGGCCCCTAAAGTTTTTAATAAACTTCCAAATAGTCGGAAAGAGCTTAATGTCCGTCAATTAAAACATAAATTAAAGATACTGCTAGAAGGGAAAGCATACTACAGTATTCTAGAATTTCTTAATGACAACATCTAATGCCGTGTAGTAACCAATGTTATCAATACATCTTTGATGTAATCTGTACTTAAAGCAACATATTATTGTTATTGAAATAAATAAATTTGACATTGGATAATTTTAATTGACATTTAACATTGGATAATTAAAACGGATTGGATTATTAACATTTGATAAAACGGTGAAGGAAAACATCGTGAAGAAACCAGCATGTCCTAGAACCAAAAATTCGAAGACATGTGACATCCACCAACACGCACTGGGCCCGCGTGGTGGATTACGGCCCATTCCCTCTCACAGAGTGGAGGTCTGTGTCCCAGCAGTGGGAACATCAATAGGCTGATGATGTGTGTGTGTGTGATTGGATAATTTTAATTGATATTTAATAATTGTTACTTAACTATGACCATTAATATTATTTATTTGTTTTCGATATTGTGATTTACTATTTTATTGTTATTCAATCTAATACTTTATCCAATGAATTTTATTACTGAAATTTAAATATTTGTACGCCACTTAGGCCAAATATGACTGATCTTAATCTATAATGTAAATTATTTTAATCTAAATCAATATTATTAAAAAGGAAAATTGTATGTTTGTAAAATTTTATCTTTGGAAGTACTGATTTAATTGAGTACTGAGTACTACTTTTACTCCGGCCAAAATAGACATTATTACACCTTCCAGAAATGCCAAAGAAGCTGAAAATTTACAACGTTAGGGATACCATTATATTGAAATTGTGAAAAATCCTCATCGATTCCATGTGTGCAATTTTTTTATTTAATGTAAAAGGGCACAAAAATCTGATTTTTGCTTAATTCTCGGCAAGTTATGATTTTACTGCAATTTTTGCTTGGTCAAGTTTGTTCCTTGTTCAATTGTGAACAAAAACGTTTTAAATAAGATTCGCTTATGTTCATTTAGTTTTCGAGATATGAGCCAAAACACATATTTTTTTGTGTTTATTTTTTGTACTTAATCGTGGGCATGGTAATTTAGGCTAGTTAAATTATGATATTATGCTCAAGAGAGCCGTTCAACATTCAAATTGACGTTTTCTGGTAAAACATAAGGTTTTCATGTTTTGACAGCAATATTATCAATTTTGGGTACTTAAAACACGTAAAACCAGAAAGAAAAAATAAACTAAATATAAATATACTTCTATATATAATATAGTACTGAAATATACCCCATTGCAGTGCATTTCACAAAAAAGGGGTGTATTTACTGAAATACACCACACCTCTATTTACGTTCATGTAAATTTTCTGCTTTTTTGGAACTTATGCAAGGGTACCCCTAGTTTTCGGGCTAACTTGACCGGCCTAAGTTACTTCTGTGTCCCAGCGAAGTGCACGGCTCTTATCTCCATAAGTCACGGAGGCCTCGACAAAATTCCAATCACGGCAATAAAAGTTATTCCAGAAAAAACATTATTTTGCCCTAGTGATGACACTGCACGTATCACGAAAAGAAAACTACCATCAAATTAATTAACTAATACCAAAAAAAGAAAGACTCTTCACCAACTAGATACATTATCTCTGAACTTAATGTATTATTAACCCCTGACAATGAGCTTATCCTAAAGGCCAGCCTTTGTGAAACTTTTCCAGCATAATCCGGACAATAATGTATAGTGCTCCAATAGATCCGAGATACAAAGCTGCCATGCTGAAACTATAGTGCCACACTCTGAACAATTCATATTTTGAGTAACTGACGAAATTTGAATAAGTAATAGTAAAAAAAACAAAAATACACGCTTTAACAGAAAACCAAACTAAAAAGTAGAAAATAATTTTCAATAAATTTAAATTAAGAGTAGTGTAATGTAAATGTAAAAAAGCAGGGTGCTTTTTAAGATATTTTCAAAATGATTGCCTTTACCAATATCTGTCAATAAAATACTATAACAATTAAAATCAAGCAACCCACGCTTTTTTACATTTACATTACAGTATTCTTATTTTAAATGTATTGAAAATTATATTTTACTTTTTAGTTTGATGGTAGATGATAGATGGTTATAATCTGGAATAATGTATCTTTCAAATTGTGAAATAGTACATTGTGATACAAGGGTGGGAAGTAGGTTATTGCAAACGAGCTGTCATTAACAAGCCCGAGCCGAAGGCGAGGGTTTTTAATGACACGAGTTTGCAATAACCTACACACCCGTGTATCACACGACGTTTTTCAATACAGTTGTGAGAAACAGTAAAAACAAATCAAAGAATTAGATTTGTTTATTCACAAAAAATAAAATTTTCAATATGGCGCGTTTTTGCAACTGGACATATTTTTTACAAAGAAAACAGCCTATACAGCCTATTCGATTTTTGACAAACGTTAATGTGAAAATAATTAACTTAAAACTGGTAATTAAACATATTAAACAACTTTTTTTTTTTTTTAATGAGAATTCAATGCTAAAACGTACGGAATCATTAAATTTTCCTCGCATAAAATCGTATCCCATTTTATTCTATGTATGAAAACTCCTTGCTAATAATCTTTTTTAAATTGACTTCTGGCGCGTTTTTGCAACTGGACTTATTTTTTTACAACTTTAACAGCCTATACAGCTATACAGCCTATTCGATTTTTGACAAATGTTGATGTGAAAATAATTAAATTAAAACTGGTAATTAAATATATTAACAACCATTTATAAGACTTTTGAGAATTCAATGCTAAAACGTACGGAATCATTCATTTTTCCTCGTAGAAAATCTATCCCATTTTATTCTATGTTTGAAAACTCCTTGCTCCTAAACTTTTTTAAATTGACTTATAAATTTAAAACTAAACTGCAAACATAATGATCGAGCTCGTTAACAAAAGTCACGACCGCGTAACAGAAAGATGCCTATGCGTAAGATTTAACTTTCGAATCATAATTATAGCCTCTGAAAGTACGCCCTGTTTAACAACTGTATTGAAAAAAATATTTAAATAGGTGTAGTGCACATAGGAACGAACTCACTATGTTGGGACTCTCTATTTTTAATATTATAATAATTATAGTTAAGACATGTGAAACTTTAGTTTAAATCAATGACTTAATCTTATCCAAAACAAGGTTTGTAAACATATTAATTAGGGACGTTTTTAATTTTATCGGCATCTATTGATATTAGTAAAAACCGTCTAGAAACATCTATAGAGAGTTTTTTGCTGATGGCATCAAATAACTTAAATCGGCCAATTGTCAGATAGTGGCACTATAGCTTGAGGACGGCTGAAAGTGGGAGTCCCTTTTATCCAATTTCGTTCCATTGTATCAGAGGCCAGGATAATCTGCTATGACAGTACCATGGACGTGGCGTGTCCCCTACGTACATTTTCGTAGTTTAATTTGAGCGCCTACTAGACAATGTGTATAAGGGTGATGCGTGTGGGTGTGGGTTTGGTCGTCTAAAAGGATGTATAAATGCTTTGAGGTGATATTTAGATAGATGTACTCTTTATTGCAAATCGTATCAAAGACTACAATGGTCCGTCTTAAATGTATGGTAAAATAGGCCTGAAAAATTGTGCTATTTTTGAAAAATCTTGTTATTCCTGACTTTGCAGACGTATTCCACATCGCGCACCCGTTTTCTGAATTTCGAACCAAGCTCAAATGGCTTCATGTTTGCCTTCGCCGGAATGCCCACATACTTTATTTGCTATAAAATGTGCTCTTTAATCCTTTCATTCCTTTTTATTTTAAAGAACGCTTTCAGTTCCTCTGTGACACACATTCTAGGTCTCTGTGTTCATCGGCAAAGCTAAAAATAATCATTCGTTTGCATTCCACATCCTTCTTCGATAAATTTTCAACGGTTCAAGCAGTTCGTTTGTGGAATGCATTTCTCTATTGAAGTAAGGCGTGCGCAAACATTACCTACATTAAAAAATAAATGTGAAGCAGCATTTCCTTTCTCTGTTCTATATTTTATATTTTTTAGTATATTATTTTGTGTTGTATGTATGTATTTAATTTAATTATATCTAAGTAATATCAATTTAAATCTTTATTTTTTGCACACTGCCCTATGTCTATCTTCTCTCGTTCAGTCCATCCAAAAGTTGTCTTTATGAAATTGTCCTGTGCGATAAAACCGCCCATTGTACATTTATCTTTGTAAATGTCGTCCTGTAATTATTTAAGTAGTGTACAGTAAAGTATACAATAAATAATAATAAATATATACAAATAAAAAGTTTGATAATAGTCAATGTTTTTCAATATAACCTAGTAGGTACTAAGCTCATGTACATACATAGTCTTTTATCATATTGAAGCAATAAGAATAGCAATCCAATTGAAATCGTAACCAAAATTATAAAACTTTCAGCAATTTAGCTAATCATAGAAACACGTGTAACATTTGACATTGAAATATATTAGGTGGGTAGATGCATAATTATAATTATTAATCTTATTACGTCTTTACTTTGAATTAACAGAACCTAATTACTCATAATTTGGTTCAGTGTCGGATATGACGTTAATATAAATGTGAGTTCATCAATTAGCAGGCTCTTTGGAGTTTTAATTGGCATTTTCCAGCATTGACGAAGGTAAAGACCAAAGTCATGAAAAACTAGACATTTAATTTGACGTACCATTACGGTTTGGTTTAATCTTATCGAGTAAGTACCTAAATGATAGGCAAAGTTCTCTAGCATTTCAATAAACCTAATTCAAACAAAAGCAACACGAATCAAGCAATCAGCTATCAGCAATCCCTCTACTAAGAATAGTTGAGACAAGTCCTATTTGATCGTTCCAGAACATCACCATTAAATTTCTATTTACAGGGTTTTTTTTATATTTGATATATGTGTCGGGTTTAGTCAATAGTACGGACGTCAAAACAAATCACAAGCAAGCCCCTAGCGGCAGTCAATAGCAACTACGCATTGGCACGCTTTTATAAGCACTTGCAAGGTGCGGAATATGAATTATGACAGTTGATTACTGACAGCCGTAGAGCTAGGAAGTCGTAGAATCAGTGTCGATCCGTAATATTAGTAAGCAATAATGTAACTTGTGTCTATTTGAATAAACCCAGTGTATCGAATAACTTATGTGATTTCATTTGCACGATTATACCCACCGACCTGCCCACACACGATGTCTTAACCTAAGGGAATACATCCTGACTTCCCGATGGTTTACATCTATCGGCCAGCCTTGATGCGACATATGTATGTTTTTCACAAATAAAATGGTAAAAATACCACAAAACGAGAACTCATCATATAATTTTCCTACCCTTGTCCCATGTTTCTTGGAGTCAAGTACAACACGTTTCCTTCTACCATTCTTTCTCAAAACGACAACTTATCTGGCGAATTTTCCTCGATGAATGTCAATAATATATGGACACATTTATCGTTCTATCTTCCATATTTTATAGCAGTCGTACTACTAGGTTATACAAGACTGTGAACGTCGCGCTTTCCTACGATTCCCTTAAAAATATTTATGCTTAGGTGTCTCAAAGGACGCGATGCTGCTAAGCTTCACAATGCAGGTCTTTGTTACTTCGGATTTAAATAAAAACATAAAACTACATGCTTGGTTCGTTCTGAGGTTTAGAATGTATTCTGGAACGTATAAGCATAGGCATAAAAGCTCTCTAGCATTTATTTTTATTTGCTTAAATATATGGTTCTAACTCCCACACGCAAATACGAGGCGACAATTTAAAAATGATGTGACAACCTTTTTTCATGAAAAATTCTACTAATGTGTTATTTGTGGAAATATGTATTTTTATGGAAACGCGTTTTTGAATTGATGAGTGTCATGATCTGCGGGAGCTTTAATGACTGATTAGGAGGGTACCAAAGCGTTTGCGTTTTTTTTTTTAAAGTTTCCTTTCCATAAGTGAAGTTTAAGAGCGCTTTGCCCAATCTGCCCTGCCTAATAATCATTTTCATTCATTCCTCATACAATCCATTCATCTTTTCTTTGGTCTCTCTATTTCTTTCTGCAGTATATGATAGAAATATTCACCCATCGAATACAGCTCCACCATACTCATAGACTATTATATTACTACAAAAAAGTCCATATCTAAGAAAGACTTTCACCAATGGAAGCGATCAGCATACGTAAATGGCGTCCAAGAGCTGTCACTGTCATAATTGTCATGCAATATTGATTCTGACAGATTTAGAACAAGGTTAAGCTACCCTAGTACAGCTAAGTAAGTCACGTCATCATGGAATCCGGTACCTAGAATCATTTAATCGTAGTTTTTATATAGACTTTGAGTTCTCCTCTTCAGGCTGCTTCTTCTAAAGCCTGTAGTTAGAATGAAATCGGTATTCCGGATAACTGTCTACCGTACAATAATTTCGGTTTTCAAAACGGTAAAGTAAGAGGCTTGTGTTTTGCTTCGAAATTTTAATAGTATCTAGCCTGAAATTGAGAATGTACACTGTAAAATTGTGTGACAACTCATTTTTTACAATATTGCTATCATAGAAATAGTAATCCATCCAAAGGTTGTCTTGAAAAGATCGCTTTTAGCGATAAGGCCGCCCATTGTGTCACCCAGTGCAATGTTCGTCTATACTTTCTGTAACTTATATGGTGTACATAATAAAGAGTATTCTATTCTATTCTATTTGGCAGGTACTCCCATTAGCAATGGTTTCAATATTAGGCGGTAGGTACTCAAGATTTGATTTTGTGGACGTTTAAAATATCAGTGATTGAAGTTGTATCGCATTTATCTATTAATACCCATCACGTTTGTGAAGTCTCGCAAGCAGATTTTATTTTTCCCTGTCTAACATCCGACATTATCACACCATACTGAGGCATTTTAGCCGTACAATAATACACATACCTAAGTGAAAACTCTTAAGCTTGTTCAAAACTGTAGAAAGTCGTATAAACGCTCAATTGAATGTTCACAATGTGTAACGATTCTTATCGTTCCCTCGTAGGTACAATTATGCGCAGTAAGTAAAGGATAATCCTTACATTTATATATCGTTACCGCTGAAATCCGCCGTTAACTGGTACGAACCGGAATAATCTGGAATATTCATTGTTGGAATTGCAATTGAGAAAGTTCTATTGTTTTAGTTGGAAATTAAATCTGTTAGCCTTTGCGGCCTTTGCATAGTAGGAAAAGAAATGAAAGAAAATTATTTATACGGTTCTGGTTAAATCATTTCTTATAATTATTTTGAATGGATCGACTTTAATGCACAATTTTTTTTTCGACAGAGCTTATTGGATTGGCTTTAATTTTTTAAGTCCTTGAGTACATCAAAGTTTTTCTTATCAAATACCTAAGAGACCTAAGAAATAAACCTATCTAAAATAAAATATTACTTTTTCGATCTAAACTATCTGTTAACGTCAGTGGGCGTTAGATAAGACATTGATTGAATGATGTTTTTACTCCATTTCGTACTTTTTATTGGCAACTCCCTGAGGTCATATTTTCTTTTAAAATCTAAAAGAACATGCAAGTATGACATGTAAGTATAACTAAACAAACAAATAATCAATTATGTTGGTACGAACGGAGACTGAAATTACTTTTTAACAAATTAGTAGATACTCAGCAACTATTCATCCGTGCCCGGGCGTAGTAGGTCAAACTTTTCGCAAACTAGAGCATTCGATCAAAACATTTATTTTGCCAAAACATTAAAACGTACCTAGTTATTGCAAAGTTTTGAGCAGCAAACAACAAAACAAAAGCGTGCTTTAGTTGTTAATTCCATATGAAATCAAAAATTATTTGCGGATCAAATATTACTACAAAAGAGACTATCGTCATCAGCAAGGACATTCAAATTCGGTTGTTATACCAGTTACTTTAAAGCTGGTTGCTGACCAAGAACTAAACTGAGTTAGTTTAAGTTTTTTTCATTCGCATTGCTGCCCCACTTCTGGGCAAAGACATCCCCCAAGTTTTTCCAGCCATTCTTATCCTTCGCCGTCTTGAACCAGCACTCATGGTACGCCAAATCATTTCGCTACCCCTTTCTGGGTCGGCGTCGACGGTGCCTTCTATCTTCAGGAACCCACTGTTTGTGTGAGCTTAGCTAAGGTTGCTACTGAGAAATTCCTGATCGAAAAATCCAATAACACTGCCCGACTCGATAATTCCAAAATATTCAAAAGAGTATGCGCTCAAGCAAAATCTCAAATAATAATTAACAAAATTGGTGTTTCTAATAATAAAATAAAAACTGTGTGGCAAGTAATTAATAGTGAAACTGGAAAGACACAACAACGCGATCAGAATGAGTTGTCTTTGAAAATATCTAATCAAACCATTTCTGATAAGCAAGAAGTCGCTGAGACATTAGAAAATTTCTTTACCAACATTCCGTTGGAGGTTACGAAGTCACTTCCCTCGTCATCTAAATTGGCTGCAGCTCTTCTTAAGGAATACTTTACTAAAGACATACCAACATTTAAATTTAAACCAATATGCATTGATAAAATTAAAAACGCGTTCAAAAGTCTCAATATAAAAAACACTGAAGACTTATGGGGGATATCCGTTAGGGTTCTTGGAGATATTATTGACTCAATTGCTCCTGTCCTAACAGGCATATTCAATCAATGTTTGGACAGCGGCACGTTTCCTGACTTAATGAAACACAGTAAAGTAGTGCCAATTTTCAAATCAGGCTGTAAGAGCGATCCCTCTAATTATAGACCTATATCCGTGCTACCAGCATTGAGTAAAATCTATGAAAAAATCATGCTGGACCAGATGTTGTCTCATTTCAATTCAAATGGGATCCTGCATAGTCAGCAGTTTGGTTTCACGAAAGGTAGGTCGACAACGGACGCGGGAGTAACACTCATCAGCCACATCTTGGAATCTTGGGAGAAATCCCAGGATGCCATTGGCATTTTCTGTGATCTGTCAAAAGCGTTCGACTGCGTCGACCACAACACACTGATCTGTAAATTACAACACTACGGAATTCGAGGACAAGCTGCTGATCTTGTGCTTTCCTATTTATCAAACAGACAGCAAAAAGTAAATGTTAATGGGGCGACGTCCTCCGGGTCTCTAGTCAAAATGGGCGTGCCCCAAGGTTCAATTCTCGGCCCTTTCCTTTTTCTTGTTTACATTAATGATCGCCCTTTTATGATGGCCAAATTATCGGATATAATTCTATTTGCTGATGATATTTCGCAAATTTTTAAAATAGATAGGAAAGATACGGATGTCTTACATGTCAATGAAAGTCTAGTTGTTCTCTCGGAATGGTTCGCAGCTAACAATCTTTTACTGAATGCGAAAAAAACAAAATGTCTAAAGTTCTCTTTACCAAATGTACCTCAACGTGACCTAAATCTAAATCTTGACGGCAAAAATCTTGAAATAATAACGGAAACTGTATTCTTGGGGATTACTATCGATTCAAAATTGCAGTGGGGCGCGCACATTAGAACTCTTTCGGGCAGGTTAAGTTCGGCTGCCTATGCAGTAAGGAAGATAAGGCAGTTAACCGATGTAGCCACAGCTAGACTAGTATACTATGCTTATTTCCACAGTATTATGTCTTATGGCATTCTGCTGTGGGGGTCAGCAGCTGACGTTGACTCAATTTTTATCTTGCAAAAGAGGGCAATCCGCGCGATCTATAAAATGGGTCCTCGCGAGTCCCTCAGAGAAAAATTTAAAGAGATCGATATACTGACTCTACCTTCACTTTATATTTTGGAATGTATTTTGTATGTCCGCAAAAATCGAGGGCTTTTCAAAACTAGAAGTGACTTCCATAATTTAAATACACGCAGTAAGCACGAAATTGTAATACCCAAATTCAGATTAACGAAAACTAGCAAGTCTTTTCTTATAAACAGTATACGCTTTTATAACAAGTTGCCTAAGTCAGTTATAGAACTGACCGATGGAAAGTTCAAAAACTACATCAAACGTGTCCTTGTTAAAAAAGCATATTATAAAATCAAGGACTACGTTGAAGATAAAAAATTTGGCTTTGACACCCTCTGCGCATGCGGCTTCCCTGGTAACTCATAAACGGCACAAATATATGGATATCTCTAACTATTCTCAATCTCATTTTTTTTCTCTCTTTTAATTAGACTTTTCACAATATTTTTCAATCATCATTATAGCCCTTTGCTAAGAATAGTTACAGCACTGATTACAGTATTTGTGCCACATGTTAAATTTAGTGTTGTGGTTTTTTTTTTTTACCTTTGTATAGATTCTTTTACCTATTGTGAATGTGTGAACATTGTAGGCTTTCTAGTTTTCTAGTTGATTGTTAACATTTGTTAACTTTTTATTTCGTGCATTATTTTTTTTTTTCAATTTCGTACGACTTATTGTCGGGCCTACGTTGTCCCCCCATATCCAAGTACTAATGCTGTAACATGGAAATATTGTAAACAAAACAATTTAAAAGAGTAACCATGGAGTTTCTTGCCGGTTCTTCTCCATAGGAAACGACTAACCCGAACCGTGCACCTTTTGTCGACGTTTTATAAGTGCCCATGTAGGCCTATGTAAAATAAAAACATTTGATTTTGATTTTGATTTTGACCCAGGACCTCATGCTCAGCAGTAGCGCTTGCAACCACTACACCAACGAGGACGTAATTTTTATACGTACGTGTTTTAATTACTCCAGCTTGGTGGAAATCCTCATGGATGTCTCCCACCCTGGGATGGACGAAAAGGTCTGTCAGACTCTTACTGACTAAAACCACCAGTGATCGTACACCTGCTTCGGGGGCTGCGGGTGCGCGTGTGTCTCCTGCTGCTCCGGACAAGTGCTGGCCCGCCTTTCGCAGGCTTCGTCCCGTAATGGGGTGTGAGGTGTTACCTCCCATTTGACGTCTTAAAGATGCACGCGTGGAACACTACGCGCCGCCACCTTGGGTCCTGATTGACCCCAGCTAAGCTAAACTAAGTTAGCTTAGCTTATAGCCTGCAACCGACTTTAAATAAACCAAGTTGTATCCCAAGCCTTGAACTTGTGACAAAACAGGTAGCCGAGCACCTATACTTGAAATAATCACGGCGACCCGACCACCGCCTTCGGTCCTTGATTACCATCGAGATTGACTTCGAAACACAATTTGAAGGAAGTCACGACACCCACTAACGAAGAACCTCTTTAGACTTTACCTCTAAAACAAATTTTGTGAGGCACTCGATGAAGCAAATAATAATATTACGCCTGTGTTTCTTGAAATGGTAGTCAGAGGTGTAACGTACACGTTTACACCTCTGACACACACGAATGTCACGTTTGTCCAGTTGTTGACTGATTTTTGGCCATTTTAAGGCACTAGAAATCCCAAATGCAATTGTTTTTTTTGTTTTTATTTAGGGGCTTAAAGGCACAATTAAGGCCATGTTAACCCCATCATAACTTAAACATATACACATACATATACTTATTCTAACTTAACTATTGTTTTATAAACTAAAATGGCTTCTTCCGATAGAGGCACTTAGAGGATAATTAGGAAAATGCCTAAATCTTTTAATTTTATATTTCATTTATTCATCAGAGCCTCTCTTCCAGCTCTGGTCCTGACACATTCTTCCAACAAATTGTATACGTCCTCCACAACACCACACTCGGTACAGTTTGGGTTGGGGTTTATTCTCATAAGATGCCTAAACTAATTGCAAGGAATGTGTCAAGACGGGAGACTAATTTCCTAGTAAGTACATTGTTGGCAAACCAGGGGAAACGAGGGGGTTGACTTTGAATAGTTCTATACCAGATTCATTTTCCGAGTGATCTTTCATTAAAATACTCTTTCTCTTAAGTTTTGGCATACAGTCTTAAATTTAGTTAAAATTTTGAAATAACTTGGAATGACATTGCGAACACTTAAAGGTTTCAATTACAAAATGAAGAAATGTTGAAGGTTTTCTCAGAATTTTCTGGTATTTCCTTTGCTTTTGGTCTAAAAATTAACCTTAAGCTATTCGTTTTTTCTATTATTTACCATCTAAATTATATGGCGATGTTCATTTGCTTTGCGCTGTTACATTTAAAAAAAATAAAAATAAAAAATGGTGGTGGAAATTCCGCCCATACAAAGAAAACAAAACAACTAAATTCCTTCCACCAAAATCAAGAAACAAATGAACTCACTATCACCATCAGACCCCAATATAAACAGGATTGCATAAATAAACCTAAATGTTAAGAGGGATTCCGCCATACTTGTTTTTTCCCAAGTTACGATAGTACCTACCATATTTCCCATGGGTTCTTCATCTATATTAAGAAATAAAGTCCACTTGTGGGACCCCACAGGATTGGTTTACGTGATATGTGGCGATTTCGGTGAAATAATGTAGGATACGGCAACAGCGAGAGCGAACATGGGAAGGGAATATATTGCATTTGTTAGTTGCCGAGAATCAAAGATTGAAACAGGGAGAAAAAGTGGAAACGGGAATAGAGGGAAAATAAAATAAAGTAAAACACAGATGGATTTCTGGAACGATTAATTAGGTAGTCATTTGTTATTGTGTTCGTCGACAATATTGCCATCGTGGGTAGAAAGGCCCTAGACAAGTGGCATTTGATGTCAGCAGTTTTTTTTTCATTTTGGCGTCTCGTAGTTCGGTCAAAGTGAGTGACAACTACTTAACCGGGCTTCCCTGTGGAGGCTAAGCTATATAGCCTCCAGCCAGGCACAAATTTCTAAACCTAAGCGACAACGCTGAGGGCTACCCCCTGTGGGGTCGAACCTCGGCTCAGGGCGTCGCTGGGGGGACAACTATGGCTGGATCTTAATGAAGTGATTCTACCATCCGTTCGGAATAAGCCTACGTGGAGAAGAACGGACAAGAAACTCCAATTAACTAACTAGAATTTAACTACGGCACAGCATTGCGCGGGCTGGCTTGTATATCTTGGCGGGGACGTCGCGACGGGCCTCGGCGGCGAGGACGGATCGAAGGCGGTCTGTGTTTGCGAATTGTGCTAGTCTCTTTTTTGCTCTCTTGGAGCAGGGTAGTGGCGTCATCGGGGATGGAGAGGGTGAGCCTTGGTCGGCGAATCTTTGAGATATGGGAAAGTTCATAGCGGGAGGCCGCTTGAATTAGGGGGTTGCTGTGGTTGACAGCTTTGTCGAAATAGCGCTTGGTAATGCGCTTCATAAACTGTTGTATTGTGGGGATTCTAAGATCGACGTGGAGATCCTGGTCACGAACGTACCAGGGGGCTCCCGTGATTTTCCGGAGGAATCGGTTTTGTATAACCTGAAGCTTGTGAATGTGGTGGGGCCTTGTGTGCGCGAAAACTGCGCAGGCGTAGGTCATGATGGGACGGATAACCGCAGTGAAAGTGCGCAGCTTGCACCTAAGTGACAAGCCGCTGCTTGCGTTTACCATCCCATGAAGTCTGCCCATAGCGAAGGTGGCTCGCTAGCGCGCCGCCTTAATATGCTTGGCGAAAGTGAGGTGATTGTCTAGGGTGACTCCTAGGTACTTGGCTTGCTCTTCCCATGGGATCAGCTTGCCGTACATAGTGATGGGTTTGGTGGGTCTGGAGTTTTTGGAGCGAGAGTAAGGCCTAGAGAAGAGGACAGCCTGGCTCTTGTCAGGATTGACTTCTATTCTACAGAGGCGGAACCACTTAGCAAAGGCTATAGTCAAAATGAATATAAGGGATTGATCACGTAATTTTTCGATATCGCTTGTCAATCCCATACAATTTTGCCTTTTTGACAATCGCTATTTTTTTTTTTTTTTTTTTATTTGAGATGGGTTTGCTCTTGACTCTAGTCTAGGTCAGAGGTGACAGAGACAAAGTCGACGATGGATTGAGCTTACCCAGAAGTAGCCTGTTCACTCTAACTTTGAAGAGATTCGGGTTGTATGCGTTCGGAAACACAGACGCAGGCAGTGAGTTCCACTCTTTTGCAGTGCGCATTATGAAGGATGTTTGGAAGCGCTTGGTGCGAATTGGTGGAATAGCAACTAGGTGAGGATGGTAACTTGCAGTGCGTCTAGATGTCCGATGGTAGAAGGGGGCCGGTGGGATGAGGTCGTGGAGTTCATGAGCACACTCGCCAAAATACAGTCTGTAGAATACCGACAAGCAGGCAACCTTACGGCGATGAGCTAAGCTGTGAAGCTTGGCATCCACCAGTTTGACGTCGCCAATTAGTCTCTTAGCTCTGCGTTCCACCGAGTCAAGCGCGGCAAGCTGATATTTAGCTGAGCCATCCCAGAGGTGGCTGCAATACTCTATGCAGGATCGGACTTGCGCTTTGTAAAGAGTTAATAGCTGTCCAGGCATAAAGTATCGCTTCACTCTGTTTAGGACGCCCAGTTTCTTTGCCGCAATTTGGGCTTTGTACTCGATGGAGGCGCCGAAGTTGAGACTGGATGTCAACTCCATGCCAAGGAGCTCGAGCCGATCAGTAACAGGAACAGATGCACCCCGAAAAGTAGGCGTTTGAATGAAACTAGTCCTTTTTGCGGTAAAAAGACATGCCTGTGTTTTGGTGGCGTTAAAAGAGACCAGATTGTCGTCACCCCAACGGGAGACAAGATTTAAGGTCAAATCAGTACGCTCCACCATAGCCTCTCTCAAGGAACGAACTTCATCCCCGCCGGTTTTTGCGCTGGACATGTATCTCTCTGAAACAGTACTGTCATCTGCGTACCCAACAATACCAGGCAGAAGTAGGTCATTGATGTGCAGCAGGAAAAGAGTTGCAGAGAGAACAGACCCCTGAGGAACATCGGCATTAATAGCCATAAGGTCAGAGGAGCAGCCGTCAACGACTACTCGGATCGACCGTTCACTGAGGAAGTCTGATATCCAGCTGCAAAAACCGGCTGGGATGCCATAAGCAGGAAGCTTGCTGAGTAGACTAGCGTGCCAGACCCTGTCAAAGGCCTTCGAGATATCGAGCGATACGGCAAGTGCTTCGCCGTGTTTCTCGATGGCTTCGCCCCAGCAGTGCGTGACAAACACAAGAAGATCGCCAGTTGACCGTCCCCGGCGAAAGCCATATTGACGGTCACTGAGGAGCTCATTGTCTTCAAGGTAGGTCAGCAACTTACTGTTCAGTACCCTTTCCATAACCTTACATAGTATGGAGGTAATGGCTATCGGACGGTAGTGGGCAGGGTCTGCACGGTCGCCCTTCTTGGGTACTGGTTGTACATTTGCAAGCTTCCAGGATTTCGGCACCGTTCTTTTTTTAAGAGAGAGGCGGAATAAGCGTGTCAATACAGGAGACAGTTCAGGCGCACACTGCCTCAATACTCTCGCTGGAATGCCGTCAGGCCCGCTGGCCTTGTTCACGTCTAGGCTGCACAGTACTCTCCGAACCTCTTTAGTGTAAACTGCGATCTCCGGCATCGAAGAGTCACAATGAGGTATATTAGGTGGTTGCTTAGAGCCAGCATCCAGACGTGAATTGCTTGCAAAGAGAGACGCAAATAAATTTGCTTTCTCACTTGCAGAGTGAGCCAGCGACCCATCAGGTTTCAGCATTGGAGGTAAAGTGGGACGACAGAAATTAGTTTCAACCGCTTTAGACAGGGACCAAAACTGTTTACTACCCAGAGGGTGCGATGCCATTTTGACCATATTGGCCCCGATACGTCCAATATGGTCAAAACGTGCCCGACGCAGAACCCGCTTGCAGAGCTTGGCGGCAGAATTAAAGGCTCTTTTCCTCGCGCGAACCCTACGTGCTCTAATTTTGCGGCTGCGGGCCTTGACCCAGGCTTGGTAGGCAGACTCTTTTCGAGCCTCAGCGTGGGCGCATTCTGCATTATACCAAGGCCGGGATTTGCGACCGAGCGGGATGTCGGAGAATGGAATAAAATACTCCATTCCCTGCCGAATCACGTCCGCAACCACGTCAGCACAACACGAGGGGTCACCCGAGGAGAAGCACACATGCCGCCAAGGATAGGACGCAAAAAAGTGCCGCATCTCATCCCAGTCTGCTGACTCGTATCGCCATACTCGCCTCGTGCCTCTAGGACTCTCATCTGGAGGAGAGCAGGTCGAAACGGATTTCACCAGACAGTGGTCAGACGTTCCCAGCGGGGCTGAGACCGATACTGAATGACTGCCCGGATCAGTTGTCAGCAGGAGGTCCAAACAATTGGGTGTATGGCCGTCTACATCCGGTACCCGCGTTGCCACATTCACCAGCTGGGTAAGATCTAGCGTTAAAGCAAACTTGCGCGCCTCCAACCCAGCATGGTCGGTTTTCTGGTACGGGAACAGCCACTCCTTATGATGGGCGTTGAAGTCCCCCAGAAAAACAAGCTTCGCTGTTGGGTATCGTTGCTGGGCTACATCAGTCGATATCCCCACGCTTTCGATGATCGAATGTCACTTGTCTAGGGCCTCAGTCAGTAGTAATAGGGGTTAAGAACCTTGATGGCAACAATGTCGACGAACACGATAACAAATTACTACCTAATTAATTGTTCGACAAATCCATCTGTGTTTCTATTTTTTTATGTATGTTCGGGCAATTCTTCGTCACATTTAGACGGTTACGTGAGATAGACGATTTGCAAAAAAAATATATTTTATTTTATGGGGTGTATACTCTCGAGGTGGTCTCATTGTCACCAAATTAGAATCTGATGATGGGATCCCATGGAAATCCAGGAACCCCTCAAATATTATAGCCAGATCTATTACACCGATTTTGGTATTTTCAATAACATGGCAAGCATTTGCACTCAGAAAGTATCATTTGGTGAAGTGGAACTGATGAAGAATACCAAAGATTACCACTGGAATGCCTTTATAAGTATATCATGCGTATCACGAATAGTTATTCGACTATGATGAAGCGTCATCGACCTGATCTGATGATGAAGCCGGAAGGTAGACACTGTAACTCTATAATAAAACAAGGTATGGTACCTAGTCGTGTTTGGGCTTATAAGAATCGAAATGAGATGTACTCTTGATTTTCATGGTAATATGAGGTACCACGGGACCGGTCAATGTGGCGACGCTTGGGGGAGGCCTATGTCCAGCAGTGGACGTCTTTCGGCTGATATGATGATGATGATGATGAGGTATTAAAACTAAAAAGTGAAAAATAAAAAACGTTTTAACAAAAGAATTAAACGTTCTTCTAAAGTTCTCTATTGTTTTTCGTTTTTCGACACCGACTTTTTTCTTTATAGTGTTTTTCTTCAGATGTCAGTTTAATTTTTTTGATTAAAAGATTTTTAGACATAATCTCAATCGATGTCAGCGATGGCAATGGTCCAAATGCCAAAACGTAAGCAATTATCAAGTGACGTTTCGATAGCTCTTGATATTCTCACACATTTGTTGTCATTTTTCTTCGCTTTCGTTAACAGAATTTCATTTATCTCTGGACGATGTTGGCACAGGAGCGGAGAGTTGTCAAGAAAAGAGAGTCTTAAGGACGCTATTACATTTTTCTACAAATAACAGTGCTTTTCAGGTACCATTTTAATGTATATGCTGCATGTATATAATGTAATGTATAGCTGTGCATATTGTCAAAATCTGGGTGATGATGACGCATTTTTGTTTGCTTGGTCAGTTTCTTTGGCAATAAATACTTTGTACACGGTTATTTAATTTTTTGTTACTTTTCTTGATATTTACAATTTGAGCAGTATCTAAAAGCGGAATTTCATCTTATTCGCTCCAAAAGTAGCATGGTAACTTAATAGAAGTCTTAGTTTAATATAGGTCAGACAAAAGCTTCCAGTAGCCAATGTAGGTCAGTCAACGCTTCAAGTTCTGTTTCAAAATTAAATATTTCGTGTATACTTGGCACTATGTTACCACCTTATCGTGCAATATCAAGAGCGTAGATAATTATGTTAGTTTTATTAATAAAATAAGCTCTAGTATATACCTATTACTATAGGTTTTTATAACACCTACCATTTTAAACAATCTGGTATTTATTAGAGTATTTTTATGGTATAGACAACAACTGAGAATAAAAAGTTCCAAGAACTCTTTTCGCGACCCGTATATAGATCGCGGTATCCTATATTTAGACTATACTTACGGATCCCATAACATAGAAGACTTATTTAGATCAACGAGGTATTAATTCCTAAAAACACAGAAGCTTTTAAGACTTAAACCAGTTAAAATTCAGTGAAACCCTCGATGGACTAAACAATAATGTGAACAAAGTTAATTAAATTGCATTTCGCTCCAAATTCTGTGGTTATGAGTCCGGGGCTTAGAGCGGGCGGTACATTTTATTTTTGATTCGCTTTGCGTTCGGGCTCTAAACTGACTTGACTAATTTTAATTAGAATTTTCCGAATGCTCTGCGGTGTTCCAGGGTTTGTGGCTTTGTCGGCTCTGAAATTCAAGTTTTGTTTGTTTATTTAAAAATAAAAGATTATTTTCCCTTTGTGGGCTTTGTTTTCTCGCTTTGCATTGCTACACTCGAGAATGAGAGGCATTTCGTTGGAATCGTTTTGAGAGTGAAGCTTGTAGTTATCCAAATAAAATTAGAAGAATACAAAGAAACAATTGTTGCCATCTGTACTTTATGTAAAATGGTGCTGAAAGACATGTATGGATGAAGAATTGTGACGTGAACTCCAAATATCTACTTTAATTCATTATAGTCAAGCAGATTGTAGTGTATTCTTATTAAATCTCTAAGCTATAACTATACAGTTCATAATTATTATGAATATGAACAATATTCCTCCCAGCAAAACTTAATGCATTTGTGATTTAAATATTGACTATTACAGTTTAACTGCCTAAATCAGGTACCAAGGTTCATACCATAATATTTCGGCACGGATGAAGTTATTTCATAAACTCTATTTCCCTTGTCAAGATACAGCGTCGAGATGAAATATGTACATAAGACAGCAAACATCTCATATACTTAGGTGCATATTCTCTACTCGTGACATAGATACGGTTGGTATATACATATGAGTATATCTAATAAGAATGAGTATATCTACTAACTAAAGCTTATGTTATAGTAATAAACGCAACCACATCGCGAATATTAGCAAATATGCGTGTCTTATTTAGCTATCTACGTAACATCAACATCATCATCATCCTTTTAATGTTCCCACTGCTGGTACACAGGCCTCCTCTCTGTGAGAGGGGATGGACTTTAGTCCACCACACGGGACCAGTGCGGGTTGGTGGATTTCACTTGTCTTCGAATTTTTGTTTCTGATACATGCTCATTCCTCAGCATGTTTTCCTTCACCGTTTTTAGGGCACTGATGAGGAAATACACATGTAAGGAGGAGCAGTGGTGGCCCAGTGGTAATGACCCCGACTTACATCTATGCATGAATGTTAAAGCATTGTTGCTTTAATATTCGTAATAGGTGCAAGAATCTGGTGCGCAGGGTATAAGACAGCTCCAACCTTAAGCATGGTCAATGGCTTGATGATAAAAAATCCGCGAGATATGCTCAAAACACAAATCTCACATCATGAGAAACATTGATAATGATAAAAAATAACGCTCAAAGATAAATCTCATATCACCAGCCAACCTCAACAAAAATAATGAATTCAAAAATATAATGAAGAATGAAAAAACGACTCAACAAATGGTGCTTGAATTATTTCATAAGAGCCACTGAATTTATATTCAAAATTCGTTCATTCCATTTCGGTATATTCATAATTTCATGAATTTTTAAAACCCACTCGTTTGTAGAGCTTGCCGCAAAGTGTGTAATGAATAAAATATATTATTAATTTATTATTTTTGGGCCGGCTTAGTTGTGGTGTTTCTGGATTTATTATGAGTGGTATCAGAGGTCATTCGAAGATTTATTAGTTAAATATTATCAAAATCTGTTGATTTGTTATGTTGAAGACTAACTCATCGCAGAAAACAAATATTTCATGAAACAATCACAATTTTGAAAATCATGACATCGCTCAGTTATATTAAGAACGTAATAATGACTATTTACTAGCTATATAGTGCTATGGCAATTTCATTAAGCAAACTATTCTACTTCTTAGCGTGTCAATGGGAAATATTAAATAAAATGTACCCAGAATTCAGCTATCAGCAAAGTAAGCAAACTATTAATTTGAACTGTAAAAAAGAGCACCCCGTTAGCCCATTCGCTAAATCAATATTCCAAAGTTTTAAAATTAAATAAGCTTACATAATTTCTTTTCCACCAAAGAGATCTTGTGAGTCTACAAAAAGCCGAGACTCAAAGAGCGTCGAGTAAAAAGATAGCCAATTAGCCGTAGGACGGTTTTTTATACCTATTCTTATAGGTATAAAAAGTGTATGCTGGCGTTGAGTTGCATAAGGGTAGGGACAAATCGGAGCGGAAAAACTTAGCGGCAATTCACGTCGCTGACCTCATCATCATCATCATATCAGCCGAAAGGCGTCCACTGCTGGACATAGGCCTCCCCCAACAGGTCGCTGACCTGCGTAACTGAAAACTTTTTAATAATCTAGACACTTGAGATCATCGGCGAATTTGAAACTTTTGATGCCTGCTCATTCCACTAAATTTTACGAAAAATCGATGACGGTTCAGGCTGTGCGATTGTGGAATGAGTTGCCGTTGCCTGTTAGACAAGCTCAGTCACTGGCTTCTTTTAAGAATCTTGTTAAAAACCATTTCCTTTCTCTCTAACACTTTTATATTTGGATCTTATTTCTTTCATCATTATTCAAAATGTTTGCCAGTGATTACCTACGGGACAGAGACGTGGTCGCTCACAATGGGCCTCATCAGAAGGCTTAAAGTCACCCAAAGGGTAATGGAGAGAGCTGTGATCGCAGTTTCCTTGCGTGATCGAATCAGAAATGAAGACATCCGCAAGAAAACCAAGGTTACCGACTTAGTCCGAAAAATTGCCAAACTTAAGAGTCAGTTGGTGGGCCACATTGCTCGCAGGACGAAAAGTTCTAGAAAAGCGACCGCGTACCGGCAGACGCAGCAGTGGAAGGCCTCCATCTAGGTGGAGCGACGACCTGGTCATGGCTGCGGGAGTCCAATGAATGCGAAACGCACAGGACCATCAGTGTGGTGACGCTTTGGGGAGGCCTATGTCCAGCAGCGGACATCATTCGGCTGAAATGATGATGATGATAAAATTAGTAGCCAGTTTTATCTGTTAAAATTTGACAAAAAAATTACATTTAAAAGTGTCACTTTAACCAAAATAAATTAAATAAATACCATTTATCAATCTTGTCTCTAAATTCACTATGAATCACCCATCATCATCAGCCTTTTAATGTTCCCACTGCTGGGACACAGGTATCCTCTCATAGAGGGAATGGGCGGGCCCAGTGCGGATTGGTAGATGTCACTTTTGGTTCTAGTCCATGCCGGTATCCTCACGATGTTTTCCTTCACCGTTTTGAGAGCAGTGGTGATGAAATAAATTACACAAAGTAAAGCGTCTGCTCGGGTTCGAACCCATGACCTACAAATCGTAAGTCAGGGCCGTGACCACTAGACCACAACTGCAACCATCGAAATAATTTTATACGTCGCTGCGTCATTATTCAAACAATTTTCTTACCTCAAAAACACACTAAGCAAATCAAGCTTGCACACAGTTCACAATGAGAACTCCAAACATCGAGCCGTTATTCAGTTCCACATTTGTGCCCAACTTCACAGACTTAGGGTTAAGAATGCCATTAACCCTACATTTGCCACGTAATTTTAAAGGGTACATTTTCTCCTTTTCCCCACGTCCCAGTGCGGTCGCTTGAGTTTTACTTTTAATATAAAAGCCCTGAGATAAATGAAATGCCCGCCGATTCAGCCTTGTCCGCTAGATGGGATAATGAAGCCGTAACTTTGGCTCACTTACAAAAGGGCTTATGTTACTCTTTATGTCTTGCTAATTTTCAGTTTCATTTTGAATTTTTGCTTTTTTGTTGGTAGAGGTGACGGTAAGACATAGTTTATAAAGAGAAATAGGGTATTAGGGTTATTTTAGTCCTACGGATAGTTACGTTACCTTTTAGGTGCAATAATAATAATAATAAATACACTAAGATTAGATAATAACAACTCAAAGATCCATGGAGCGCAGCATACTTAATTTAAAATTTAAATACCAAAAAAGAAATAACGGCATAATGGAGACAACCAAAGCAATTGACGCTCTAGAACACTGCAAAAAAACTCAAATGGAAATAGGCAGACCATTGCACGCATGAGTGATGATAAATAGAAGAAAAGGGTAACAACATGGAACGGCCCAACAGGCAGTTCAAGAGGCAGATAGATGGCTCGATGAGATATAGAGGACTGCAGTAAAAGGCTGAATGGAACCGTGTGGAGAAAAATAGAGGAGGCCATTACATGTTGAGAGGTTCTTATTAGCTAACAGTAATAAACTTCTACAAAATTTAGAAAGACATGTTAATCATAAATCATTTTGCATGTTCGTATTAAGTAGCAAAATTGTTATTTTAAATGAATAAGGAGTGAAGTTTTTTTTTTTGTTCAAATAGTACAAAACAAAGTAGCTGTCCGCGTCTGTTGACGTCATTTCTGTTTCTCCGCTAACTTCTTATAAACCACGCAATGGATTTTATACGGTTTTCACTATAGTGCGCGCGGAACTAGTTGGCCGCGCCTTAGGTGGCGACAGGGGTGAGGGGGCGGGTTAGGACAATGGACAATGTCAATGGATTAATGGGTCATCACACCCATTATCAATGGGTCAACCCGGGTTTTGCTGGCGTCCCCGCCTCTCTGTCCCACCGCTCTCATACCTAAGACGCGGCCAACTAGTTCCGCGCGCACTATAATAGAAAGTGCGATAAACGAGAAAGGTTTTTGTATATTATGGTCCTATGCGAAACCGAAGCGGGTCCGTAGTCTAAGATAAATATATACCTAGCTAAAAGATAAATATATAGCCTGAGCTCCAGAGCCTCGAACATTAACACCGAGTTGCCAGCCTGTGGTTTTTTAACAGTTACATTTCGGGGAGTGTGCGACGGGAACTGCACAATTTGTTTCCGCCTAGCCCTTTACATCATCGGACCACAAAACGTACGGCCATGCGCCATCGGTACATGGTGGACATCCCTCCCATACGCACAAAGCGTTTTGCTAATACTTTCATTGTGCGCACAGCTAAGGAGTGAAACTCCCTTCCAGAGTCTTTGTTCCCTTATAGCTACAACCTTGGGTTCTTTAAGTCAACAGTGAATAGGTTACTTCTAGGCAAGCGTGCTTCACCGTAGACCACATCATTGCTTACCATCAGGCGGGATAGTGGGCAAACGCGAACCTAAAGATTATTAAAAAAAAAACCTACCAATAATCTAGCCAACTGTCATAAACTCATAAGCCTCATACAAAAGAAGAAAACATAACCTCTAACTCGTAACTCTGGGTCAGTTTATAGGCTAAAAAGTTTCAAATGTTAACCCGTAAAACCAGATGTTTCGAAATGATCCACGATTTAATGTTAGTTAATTTTGATGGACCAGTTCTAGCGAATTTTGAGTTTTATTATCATTGAACCAATCATTTCGGTAAATTCACGAGTAAAATTCAATTCAATTTCATTTTTAGTGGACTATGGGAAAACAAATCATTAAATATTAACATTTTGTAGGTATCTATGTAATTCTGTGATGAATGTACATAGCCTTCAAAGAAAAATTATCTCTATACAATAGGCCTATTCTACGTTAGGCACTAATTAACCTAGGTATTTTGGGCATGTTGATATTGTTAGAACAAATTATGTAGATGTACCTACATCATAACATTTTAATTATTACTGTATCAAACAACGATATTCTAGTAAACAGATATGTTATGAGCGTGCGCATTGTGAAGACTCGAATACGTCCTAATTGGGACGTATAGTCTTTAGTCTATGTCACGCATGGCGAAGAGCGATACGCTTTGTTGAACCAAAAACAAAATTAAAAAAATGTCATCGTGTGTATTTAGAAAGTGTGCCAATTATGATACCAAAGTACATAAAACAGAAGGGATGTCATTCCATATGTAAGTACGCAATTACATCTCAATTTAATAATTTATCTCAATATATTTTTCCTAATATTCTGATATTTGGAGGTTACAAAAAGAAAGAAATGGTAAATACTTTGGTGGCCAGAATAACGTTTGTTTACATTCACACGCAAGTGACAAACACTAGCTGTCTCTTTTTTCTTGTTGGTTTTATCAAGCCATCCCTTTCGACTTGTAGTGAAATGTCAGATGAATGAAAAGTGTGTATGCGTGCTGCCGCTGCTGTGTGGAACACTTTTTTCGGTTTTTTTTTGAGTGTATAACGTATCTGTTTACTAGAATATCATTGGTACCAAATAAATTTTACAACCTTTGTATGTTTTCCTTAATTCAAAGTTTCCCTGTGCCTTGTGACTTAATTGTAAAGATATACTTGCCTTTAGCATTGGAGGAGAAGACACAACATTAATTTAAGACAACGTTCATATGAAGTGATATAATAAATTCGCGAATGAGCGGCGTCACCCGCGTCTATTCGATGCTAGCAACCGCTCGGCCTCGTCTCAACCCCGCTTGTATTTGGCCCCGTCCATAGAGCATGGAACAGCCCGACTAGAGACGTTATTCTGCATATGTAAAAGGGACACTACTGACCGAAACACAAAAGCATAAAAAATCTCAAATGTTAAATATCTGTTCGTTGAAACCAAACTTACTACTATATACTAAAAAATAATTACTGGATGCGCCATGTTTTCTTGTTTCCGAACATAATAATAACTAATTTTTTCTTAAAAGAGCATTTTCACACCTTCTTAGGATGGCTGCACTGTTAATAGTATTCGAGACGGCGCTATCATGACTAATCACAAGTTTTGTCATAGCCATAGTCAGCCATTGACACCGAGGTCATTGGCACCGGCCTTCAAAATTTCTATGATTATACGGTGACACTCACTGACACGCTTGGTTTGTATGAAAATTTGACAATGCCGTCTCTAGCAGTGACATCTGCTTACTCTGTGGTTACATGACACTTCATAGGCTGTCAGGTCACTTTCGTCAATGGACGAACCGGAAAAAGCAGGCAATCTAAATCCCTACCTGATAGATACAAAGAATTAAAACCATTCGAGCCACAGTATAGTACGGTACCGCAGTGAATCTCCGTACACAGTCGCTCGGTAAACCAATCAATGCTCTGCATAGACTGTCAAGATACCAACATCATGTGATCTGTAGTGCCTCGTAAATGGCACACAGGACTTGAGTCTGTTAAACTGATCTGGGCTTAATAGTTGGGATAAAGGATCAAGATTGACGGGGCGGAGTTTGACTGAGAGATTTTTACAGAATAGAGAAAGGAATTGGACGCACATTCGTTTTGTCCCTTTCTATAGATTAGTCATTTTTGTGACGGTTATGCATTGTCCAGTTCTCTCCATATCTCTATTTTAGTTTGGAAGGATTAGACATTATTACACACAGTTGTCATATTTGATTTGTTTTTTTTTATTTTTACCGCTGTGGCGTCTTGATACTCTGTGGTCCTATCATTCGTTTTTCTCAGTAAAAATGCGTAGCGGTAAACCCAGCAACAGAGGGTTAGTACAACCGAGATGTAATTTATTACCGAAACGTTTTCGCATACGTGGGATGAAACATGACAACAACATTGCCTTTATTTGTTCTTAGAAAATCTGGTGTATTCAATAGGCTTATTCAATAATACTTGGATGGATGTAGAATTCAAATGGCGGATAGAGTAGGCCGTGTTCTTTTTTGTTACATTTATACGACGGTTGAGAAGAATATGAAAAATGGGGGCAAGTAAAACATTCGCTTGAGACTAAATTGTATATTATACTCGTATTTCGAATTTTTCACTCGAATGGGAGTCAATATGCTCTCTTACCAAATAGTTTGTCTTTTAATGCATTGGCAATATTTTAGGAGTACCTAAACAACTTTAACCATGGCAACTACGCTGAAATTTGAAAAAAATCTGCTGTTCATTCAAATCTACGAGTCTGCATAACTCGATAAAATGTTAGCAACACCAGATTTTTTTGCTGTATTTGTTCATATTCGTAAGTACTGTTGCTCCCTGAAAGATTGGGAACAAAAAAAGCTGAAACGATACCTAGGCACAATAATCTTAATCTCGAACATTATAACCTCCTTCGTAACCTACATAAATTAAACGGAAGCTATCTAAATAGCTACCTCATACGTGTAGATCATCATCATCATCATTTCAGTCGAAAGACGTCCACTGCTGGACATAGGCCTCCCCCAGGCGTCGCCACATTGACCGATCCCGTGCGTCTCGCATCCAGCGCCTTCCCGCAACCTTAACCAGGTCATCGGTCCACCTAGTGGGAGGCCTTCCAACGTATCGTCTTCCGGTTCGCAGTCGCCATTCCAGAACTTTTCGGCCCCATCGGCCATCCGTTCTGCGAGCAATGTGCCCTGCCCACTGCCACTTAAGTTTGGCAATTCTTCGGGCTATGTCGGTAATCCTGGTTCTCTTGCGGATCTCCACATTTCTGATTCGATCACGCAAGGAAACTCCGAGCATAGCCCTCTCCATTGCCCTTTGAGTGACTGTAAGCTTCCTGATAAGGCCCATTGTAAGCGACCACGTCTCAGAGCCATATGTCATCACTGGCAACACACACTGGTCATAGACTTTCATCTTGAGACACTGTGGTAAGTTGGACGAGAAGATACCGCGCAACTACGTGTAGATACAAAGGATCAAAACCATTCGAGCCACCGTATAGTACGGTACCGAAGTGAATCGCCAGATATAGTCGCTCAGTAAACCAATCAATGCTCTGCATTGAGTGCCAAAATACCAATATGATGTGAACTGTCGTGCCTCGTACATGGCACACAGGACTTGAGTCTGTTATTCTGATCTGGACTGGAATAGTTGGGATAAAGGATCAAGATTGACGGCGATTTTTTTTAATTTTTTTATTTATCGTTGTGTGATTGGGAAGGATTATACACAACAGTTAAAAAAATATATCAAAGTAATAGTAAAAAATCATTGAATGTAAAAATAAGATCGCCCATCACCAACAGTAACTGTAGTTACAGTTACCTACCTACCGACGAGGAAGGTACCTGTCAAAAGTAATTAGGTGTTACAATCATTTGTTTCAATTTCAATAAAGTTAATAATGAAGATAAATTACTTTTTTGTTAGGAATTATATTAACTTTCAGGGAAAATTGCAACATTTCCATAAACTTTACACCGTTTATTATTTGTTCAGAAATTATTTACAATATTTGGCTTTTAAACCATAAAAAAAATTGTAAATTGTTAAAATAATTTTTGCAAATTTTTTCTCCGTAGAAGGAAGGACACCATCATGAAGAAATCGGAATATTCTAGTAACCACATCAAAGCTTAACATCAGGCGAGATAGTGCGTCAAACGCGAGCCTATAGATAATAAAAAAAACAAAGTGCGCTGGATTATACTTTATTATGCTTTATTCCTATTCCAAAATAGTTTAAGAATGGAAGTTTATGCAATGGTCATATAATAGGGGTTACACTCGCGTGTTAATATTATCACATTCGGCTTCGCCTCATGTGATAAACCCACGCTCGTGTTTTAATACCTAATTATATGCCGTTGCATACACTATTATATCTTCACTCATACAGTTGAAATAAAATAAAAGTGGAAACAAAAAAATATGCGGAATGGCGGGCAATTTAGATTCTCATTGCACCATGACTGCGCAGCGCCCGCATCCATAGACAGTGACACTACTTTTCTACATTAAGTCAATGAGCCCATAAGCGCCAATAAACTAAAAAGTAAAAGTGTGCTATAAAAATTAAAAAGTTATTTTATGATGCAGTTGTTTGAAAATCGAAGGAAAATGTTGCACTGTAATGTCTTTTTTTTTAATTTTACCTATCCACGAATATAAAGTACGTCTTTATGCAATATTTTTTGAATTCATATTTGGAACATTACGTTGTGAGTGTAGATAAAGAGATGAACGACTCAGGCCAAACACAAAACATTAATAACTAAGTTAACAATATCCTTAAATCCTTATTCAGCCATGATTAAGTAAAAGCTAAGAATGCGTAAGTCCGGGGATTTTCCGCCAAGGATAATGTATAGTGGAGTGGGAGGGCTGATCTTCAACTATTGATCAACCCTACTTCACACATTGATTAACTAGGGGTCGTAAAGTAATTAATGGATGTGTAATTATTACTCAATTACTTAAGCGTTATAACCAGGTTCAACTTTCCGGTTTTATTTTCACAATAAGCCTGCGCATAACTTTATTTTCACCTGATAGGTCTTGGCTAAAAAATTACAGCCGCACGGGTCGATTTTCAAGGTTAAGCAATGCTTGCAAAGTTTGGATGGGTGACCATTACCCATCGACCATAGAGGCTGTATGGTCGATGCCATTAACGTTAAATTTGGTCACGGTTGTCATTTGAAGATCTTTGTCATTACAGGTAGAGAGATGCCTGAAATTAGACACCAGTCTGATCAGGGAGTACCGAGTTACTGGGTTGTGGAGGTCAGATAAACAGTCTTTCTATGTAAAATACTTGTACTTAGCTGAATCCGGTAAGACTGGAAGCTGGCCCCAGCAAAGTTGGGAAAAGACTTGGCAGAATGATTGAGGAAGCAATAAATGAGGTCTAAGATAGAACTATGGGGCCGAGACTTGGTCACTCACGGTACGGCTGGTCCATCAGCTTAAAGTCACTTAGCGAGCTATGGAACGGGCTATGCCTGAGTCTCTCTGAGGGATCGAATCCGGATCGAGGTGATCCGTAGGAGGATAGGACCAAATTTGTCGACATAGGTCAGAGTTCAGAGTAAGAAATCTGAAGTGGCAATGGGCCGGCCATATTAGCCGTAGAACCGGTGACTGTTGGGGTAGACATGTTCAGGAGTGGAGACCGCGAACTGGCAAACGTAAGGTAGGACGCCCTCAGGCTAGGTGGAGAGACGACCTACGCAGGGTGGTAGACAGTTGCCGAAGATCGAAGCAAATGACGTGCAATTGGAGAGTCCTACGTCCTATTAGCATGCATGGCAGCATTGATACCCAATTTGCTTTACGTGACGTCTTTACTAGAAAGAGGCGGATTTATCGTCATTTCATGAGCTTCAATAAATATCTATCAACCTAGTGGAAATAAATATACGATTTAAATGGAAAAAAAACCTTCCCTTCAATAATAGTACATTATGGTACAAGTGTGCAATGTTGGTGATTACCGCTGAGGCGCCATTGAGACCCGAGCCGTAGGTGAGGGTCTTAAGAGAGCCCAGGACGGTAATCATCAATACACACGTGTATCATACGACGTTTTCAACACACTTGTGAAGAAAATAATACAAAAAAATCATTTTCAACTGTAAAAACGAGTTGTGATTTTTTTTCACAATGGCGGCCAAAATTAATAAGTTTTCCACAAAAGAATGAGATTTCTTTTTTTTTTGGCTTTTCGTGGATGGTGTTTTAGCCACGTACAAATAGGGAATTTAAATTTATCTTAATTACAAATAAAATTTATATTTGAGTGAAAGTTTTTTTTATTAAGCACGTACAACTTGAAATTATCTAATTAAATACGAAGTTGCATGAAATGAGCAAGCAATAGGTACATTAATTTATTTATACTATTGAGCACGATCTTATTTGTATCGAAACTTTTTTAAGAACAAAGCAACTCAACCAATAAATTAAAAAAAAAACTCTATAACTCACTTGTGAATAATAGCAATGAAAAAGTCACAGTTTGATAACAGGTATCATTATGTGCCTAATTGCGGTGAAATTAGAGCCACTTTATGAGCAAGTGTGTTGAAAAACATTTTTTTAAATTAATGTTTATGTTGGCTAACCTACTGCAGTCAGACTAGTGTATAAAACTTAAAAAGTCATAAAGATACAGAAAACTAAACATAAAAAACGTATACTCGTAATGCACCAAACCATTGGCCACGGAAGCAAAGCCAAGTAAAAAATATAAATTACAATATTTTGTTCTTGTTCTTCAGCCAATAAGATGGATGAAGTTTCTTACCAAGGAACGAAAAACGAAAGAACTGCGCACTATCAAAGTCCAGTGTGGAACTACCTTAACATCACTAGATGAAGCCTTTTGATAGATTATAGCAGAGAACTGCCCGCCTCGCCACCCACTGAAATTACTTTTACTTAACTTTTATATTTGTCTATGTGTGGTGTAAGTGCTACAACGTCTACGTGTGTCTCCTATATTTGTGTTATATTGAGGCTGACTGTCTGTGTCCCCATTCAATTGAGTTTTAAATGGCGAAAGTGAATTTTTGTTTTTTTCTGTGACTTTCTGTAGATAACCAATATCTACAGAAAATAACGAGAACAAAACAGAACACGTGATAACGACCAAAAATTTGGCCTTGTTAGTGACTATAATTATGTTCTGTAGTGTTTTTGATAAGATTTTACGTTTATATTTATTTACTGTTGTCCGCGACTTTTTTCGCGTCAAAATAGTAAAAAGATGTTTTTTTTCAGGGTTAAAAAGTAGCATATGTTACTCCTTATAACATCTGCTATCTACTAGTGAAAGTTCAAAATCAGCCCAGTCGTTTCGGCGATTACCCGAAACAAACAGACAGCCAGCCAAAATCATAAAAATTGCGTATTTGTTATTAGTACCTATATACTTTCACAAGCATTAAATAAAACACTTTTCATTTTAATATACAGACACTTCAATTTTATTTATTTTTATTATTTTGATATTAAATACAGACACTTTAATTTTTTACCGACTAGGGCGAAGCAAACGGGAGGGTTATCTTTTTGGCCGGTATTCGAGTATGTATGTATGTATGTAATTCATTTGTTCCCTCATAACTTTTAAAATCCTTATTGTAATTTGACAAATGAGGTGTTGTTGGAAACGTCTAGTTTGTTCGCTGGTGTCCACTTATCCAGCTTTATTTTTACTTTAGCCCGGCTTTATTTGTACTTCAGGCTATGCAAAGTCACATTAAATTGAATATGGCGCCATCTAGGGGGCAAGTCAAGAACACAAAAAATAATTTTTTCACCCCTCCTCATCATGTGTGGTACCATTGAACAGGTATTTTAAAATTAAGGTAGGGTTTCGTACATCATACTTTTGTCAAGCATACCGTTTGCGAGACATATCCCGTCAAAGTATTTATACCTGACTACAGTGCGGCGTCGCAAGGTGTTTGTTGATCGGTATGTAAGTATGCATTTATGTTCATTTGTTACCTCAGGCTCTGCAAAAATCCCAAAATATTTTAAATAAAAAATAAGTTCAAAAACTAAACCCGACTACTGAAAAATAACGCTCTAAAAAGTACGAAACAAGAAAATATTCCCGTAAATTTACCGTGGTCGTATGCTACTTTGCAGAATGTATTGTTTTGTTACGGTAGATTTACGGGTACGAACGCGGTAAATTTACGGGAATATTTTCTTGTTTCGTACGTATTAGGGCCTGATTTTTCAGTAGCCTGGTTCTTATTTGTATAGATGACCTCCTACAAAAGATGTAACTACATAATTATAATTTCCAATAAAAAAACTTTTTTAAACAATACTTAGCTTACCATGCATTGTCATTCAAACCCAACGTGTATGCAAAATTTCATCTTAATCGGTTGAGGATTACTGCTTTAAAATTCAATTGGAAGATTTGACTCGAACAAGTCAATAGCTGTGATAAGTCAAGATGAATCTAGTCAGTCTTTGAGGGTAAGGTTGAGTGCGACGCAGAAAGCCTTAGAGGAAACGAAGCATCTAGTCATTATAGAAATAGAAAGGTTAAGGCAAGTGCTACTGCACACATAGGTATATACATACAAAGATACATACATACATTGCAAGTTAATAAAACGCTTGTAATAAAAAACACAATGTTTTAAGAAATGAAGTTACGGTTAGTTCTTTCTTCAATTGTCTCTCACGGCCACAGCACTTATTCATGAGTAAGTTAACATTTCCAAGTAATCGGGCAATTTTCAAATAAATCTAGTACGCAATCATTTTGCTTGCGTAAAAGAAGCCTTTCAAAGTAAGGGGGGAAAATAACTATAACATTTCCAGTTCCGTACAACGGAAGCTCCATATAAAATCGGAAATCACAAACTGTTAAACTTTCTAGGGAAAAATATAAAAGAGCTGCAAATCAGGCTTCAGTAAGATTTCGACGTAAATATTTACGTAAAGGCTGTTCAATGTTGGACTCGGAAAAAGTCCTACAGACTCTTTTGTGAACTTCTCGAGTCCAAATGACTATTTCCTTTTGAGTAACAAGTTGGCCAGACTCGAAAACGGCGGCTAAAGTACAAACTAAGCTGGATAAGTGGACAGCAGGAGTTGTGTCCGGGACTTATTTTTTGGGGAAAGGACAATTTATACTATGCACATAAGGATATAGTTGTTATGAAATCAGCAGATCATTCAGTATAAGTGTATTCTTTGAACATATGTTTTGGAAAAAACCAGTCAAGCAATGATGTCATAGTTTTTCCTATCAATTAACTCAGTCTATCGTAGTCCACAGAATCACAATAAAAGTACTCATCAAAGCTGCGCCAGAACATCCCACCACTGCCTTCCGCACCCAGTCCGTCCCAGCTACCTTTTTAAGGACGCTCGGTACATACATTATGTAAGTGAAATAATAATAATTAATGAAAAAACGTGCTGACTCAGAATACCTAGTTTTCAGCAAAAGCCACACATGGGAACCTAGCGTTAAATTCTACCAATCAATACAAAAACAATCAAACAGCGATTCAAACAATCAATCAAACATCAATCTCCACGCAAACACCACAGAAACAAAGCCAGGCAGAAAAGCCTTTATGACCCACAGAGCGTACCTAACACGCATGTTTTGTTCCGTGTGTACCAACACCTACCATTGTCACGTCAATCTAGTCGCTTTGGGCAAACTCGACGATGAACAGAAAAAAATACTAAAGCCTTTGCCGTGAAACGGGAATGAAGTTAGTGGGAAAAGCGTGTTTTTAGTTGAAAAGGATTCACATTCTTTGTGCTCGAAAATTGCGTTTGGAGAGCGCTTCTAGTGGAGGTTTTGAGGTCTCGAGTCTTGGACATAAGTAGAGAGTGTTGTTATATAATCATTTTTGTGGAGTCTTGAGTGTCTTTAGAAGAGGGTTCAATTGGGTTAAGTGCACTTAGTTTTTGTTATAAAATTTGTGAAATATTTAACCAATACAGTAAAATGTATTTCAATTCGACTCTAAGAACTAGAAACCATTTATTAAGACACTAGCTGTGCCCGCGGCTTCGCTCCCGTTAACTGACTGCCTGCCCTACTTTGCTCAACACTCTGCCTACCCTACTTACCTACCTACGATTTTTTTTCCAACATCATTCTTTCGTGGAGAATCTTAACACCGCCATTCAGAAAATTACTACAAATGCACAACGCCATCTATCGAATATCGAGTTCAACTGTCCTAGAATCATTCAAAATTCATCTAACTTTTGATAGAGTGAACCGATTGCGATGAAACAAAAACTAAGTAATACTTCAAGTTACGTACAATTTTTATTTATAAAAGTTACCTACATTGGTTTCGTACATTTTACGTGATGCGTGCCCAAATAAACAGACAAACAGATAAACAGTCAAAAATTCCAATAATGCTAGAAATGGGTTCTGTTGGTTATCCTTTAACACCCTGGCAATTTTGTTTTTAAATATTTTCAATGTATGAAAACGATTTTTCCACAGATTTATTATATGTATTGATATTGATGATAAATATTATGATTTAGCAATATCATTTTTACTATTCATGGAAGGCTCTCGTTTGTCTGCTATCTCACCTGGTGGTAAGTGATAATGTGGCCGACGATGGAGCACGCTTGTCAGAAGTAACCTACCTTTTTACTCATAACTTACCTAGGATCTCCCAGGTTGTTCTAATTTCTTCAGGCGCCTCTTAGTTCCTTATTCAAAAGCAATATTACGGTCTGGTACAGTTCTCGGTCTCTTAAACATGCATCATTGGATCGCGGAAAGTAATCTCGTTCAATCTAATATTATTCTAGTCCCACAATATCTGAATTCATACGATATTTCATTTCGTATACTTGTGAATTTTGTAAAACAATATTTTATAGTGTACAATTTTTGTTGAGAGATAGAAATTGCTTGGAAGATAGTATATATGCTCTAAAGCGTTTAAAAAACATTGTATTGTTTTTATCTTCAGTAAGAGCAATCTTTGTGTTTAATCATTATGATTATAAATAAATGGAAACTGCCTAACATGTCCAATGCAGCATTTTTCTTAATATCGACATTTTATCAAACATGTTTCATTTTACGTTCATATACTATCGCTGACTTCTACCAGAGCTGCAGTACCTAGATCTTCATTATAAAAATTCAAATTGCCTTTACGTATCAGCGTTATCGATGCTTCTGGTAAACGACATCTCATGTTTGCAGGTGTCAGACTTCACGTGAAACTGCTGACTGAGCGCTGTCACTGCACATTTGACGTTACATTAGGTGGATTACAGGAAACATTTCGCGGGATTTGTTCGTGCTAGGTAGGTTAGGTTTTATTTTTTGGTTCCAGTGAGGAACAGGTTTCATGAATATTAATGTCAGTCATTGATTTTATGGTATTTTGGTAAATAACAATTTAATGAAAGTCTATATCAATTGAAAAAAAACGATATATAAATGATAAAAACGGCTAATTAAAACGAAACTACTGTAAACAAACATTCATTTTTATAGCAGTCATCTAAAGCATAGAGCACCATCTACAACTGGTACACTTGCAGCTATAAAAACAAGATCTGATGAACACACAGTATCTGACGCAGTAATCGCACTCGATCTGATAACTCAAAAGCGTCGCGATATACCAGGCAATCTCATCTCCATCGCTAGCTGTTTGCTCTGACGCAAAAACAAAGAACCAGCAATCATGCCACCTAACGTAGTCACGACTATGGAACATGGAATGGAGTTACGTTCAGGAATGGAAATGAAATTCGTGTCGACAATGGTGAATGAAAAAACGTTGAAGATTGACATAACACATCTGTATTTGCCGTAAAATTATCCTTTGATACACCCACATTTCACCACTTATATTTGAGTAAAAGGAACAACTCTAATTTCATCAACCAAGGACAAATTAAGAGTCTAAGCCGCTACTGAGATATTACTGAAAGAGACATGACACTTAACAGTGTTTTAAAAGATAAAGAAGACAATTATAACAGAAATATAAAAAGTGAACGTTCATACTCAAAAAACACGATTGTAAAAGGTACGGCAAACATTTTGGTAAAGTCTTTTGTGGTGAATGCGCAGAATCTGCAAAAACATAAACTGACAGTTGTGAACAAAAACAACATTCAGAACACAGGAGATAACTGGCAATCGAAAAAGATAAAGAAACGGGAATGTTATGGATGTGCAATAAAGCTCGATACCAGTACTAGGAGGACAGACGCTAGTGAAGACATAGCGACATTTGCGGTGAAGTGAGCCAATTCGAAATAGGAAAGAGGTTTTGTATTTACTCTTGTAATAGATCCGCAATGTATCGAGAGGAAAGATAAAGAAAACGTATACTTTTTTCACTAATCTTACTTCTTGCTCTTACCAATGTTATAAGTGCGTATGGATAAGTTTGGATGGATGTATATGTGTAACTCAATCACGCCAAAACGGCTGACCGGATCGGTATTAAATTTGGCACAGAGAAAGATTATAGTCTGGAATAGCACATAGGCTATGTTTTATCCCGGGAATAAGTTCCCATGGGATGACATGTGAAGCCGCTGGCAGAAGCTAGTATTTTATGTTTCCATGGGCTCAGTAAGTGAATACCTACCTGTTTAGGGAAACTAAGAACCTTTATGTGTTTCTTTATTTAGTTTAATTATCTTATTTTAAGTAATAATAACTAAGAAGCAATAATTGAAGTTAAGGATTTCGTAATTGAGAATTCTCAATACAGGACTTAACTCGTAGAATTGATACAATAGATCACACACATGTATTATCCCAAAAGCCGCAAAACTGAACTCGTACATATTCAGGTGCTAACACAAAACAATAACGTAGTCTAGTGTACATCAACGCGCCAAAGCGATTGGCAACCGGATATAACCGCTGAGTCAGCGTTATATTTTCCAACCGACTGCCACTACCCTCTATGCCTTGCCACACAAGGCATATTGCTAAACATGAAAACTTGAATATTAAAACAATGCTCTCAATTTTATCACGATAAAATATGTATGGAACCCTTTTTATACGGATTGAATTCTTATTGTAAGTAACAGGTGAAATTTATTAGTTTCTTTCCTTTTTTTTAGGGTAATTTGGGCCAAATATTTTCTTATTGAATGTCTTAAATTTTGTCTATTTTTAAGACACGTTCAATTATGTTTTTTGAAAGACTTTGCAAATGTTAGATCGCTTTGAAAGAAATTGAAGTTATCAAGAAACGAATTTATTAACAGACCAAACTTTCAAAGAAGATATATTTATTGCATATGCTAACATTCTTGATAAAATCTGATTTATTGTTTATTTGCAGAAAACAAGTGATATTACTCACACTGAATTGCTAAAAGTGAACTCGGCTGAAACTTCTCATTCGACTTTTCTTATTATTAGTTTCATGGTATCAACAAGAATATATTATTATTTGAACACTAGAAATATTTTCATGTTATTTTAAATATTAAACATAGTGTATGAGTTCATTGCTGTTATATTTTCCATCTTTCTTTGTTCTCAAGAGACGGCAAAACATAAAAGCTATCTTAAATATTCTGCTGCTTGATCTAAAATAACATTTAGAGTTTTTTCCTTCAAAAGCAAATATATTTAATAAATAAATGACCTTGTTATTTTCCACACAATATTAACCTTCATAGTTCCTTTTGTAACCTTGAAATCTTCAATAAATATTCAAAATAGCAAAATCATCCACGGATTTATTGTAAAGGCCGTAATAGACTGTTGGATTTCACCGCTCCTGTTTAATTCAATACAGCTGTATGCTGGCAGAAGGTCGTTCCACCAAAACCTGTCTGGGATCTAACTGCTTTTACTTGTCACTAGTTAGATTTAGAGTTTCTCGAGGGTCACCATCTGTGGTCAAAGTTATTGTACAACTTTTTTTATTACTACCTATCTATCTACCTAACCTGGTCAAATGAAGTATTATATATCCATCTACTTGTCAGCCCTTCGTGCCCGACCACCTGTACCTTACGGGATTTTAACGTAGGGTATGACAGAGCTATCCGAGTAGCTACATACAAAATGTGAATGGTTAAGATATACTCGTAGTTTGAGTTAATCTGCAAAAGAAGACTACCTGAAAATTGACCATATCAATAGGGAACGGAAAATGCGTTTTCTTTTCGGTGTTATGTGCCCGGCCGTAAAAGGGAAGGTTAATAATAATAAAATTTTAACATATAATACACAAATTGGAAATACCAAATTAACTTGTGTTCATATTAGGGTTTCGGTTTATTTATTAATTCTAAAAACAATATTTTTGAACATAATAGCACATCGGCTAATATTATAATTACGTAGATTTAGACGCAGTTAATACGCTCTCTAACCACCGTAAAAACAACCGGCACTTGTGCGGTAAAACTTTTATGTTTTCGCTATTCTCTGCTTAAATTAAATCGGTGCAACCACCCGCTAGAGAAATAAACGTTTAGATTCTATATTTGTTTTTCCTTTTGTACATCTGTTTTATCTTTATTTGAGATTTCGCATTAGAAAAACCGGTGTGGAATTCAACAGAGTCATGTATTTTTAATCAATAGCTTTGGAATTAACATAAAACATATGGCAACAATAAGTAGGTATACAATTTGGTTACCAATATTATTTTAGCTTTGGTTAAAAACAGCGGTTTGTTTTATCAGAAAGTTTTCGTATGTTCCACAAACTTCTTTTATGTCAGAAAAATAATAATCAATAAGATACGTCGGCAGTTCCCATTAATCTTTACTCCAAGCTTTAACCTTATTGGTTGGCGATAATCGAATTTCATCCATCTATCCCTCGTTGATGGGTAATAAATTATGTGGGAGCTTCGTATCGAACTGTCGACGGATAACTGCCACGATAACGGGATTACATTGTTACACATCCACCGTTGGAACTCGTTCGCGCACTGAAGCGAAAACTTGATTGGAAACCTGGACACATTTCAATATGGAAAAAATATCTGCTAAGGTAACTACAGACTTTTTTAATGAATTTTCTTCTCAGACTTGCTGTTTATTAATTAATGGTCGTTTTTCAGTCACTGAAATCAAATGTTCTGTTCTGTTTCAGAAATTAATAATGAAAACGAAAAATATTCTGACGAATAAGGAAGTCATCAACATAAATTATCCTTAACAAAAATTAATTGAACATAAAATTGTTATTAAAATGGGAGAATTTATAATGATTTAGTTCCATATCAGAACAGGAACATGTAAAGTGTCATAAAAAACTCAACTTAATCGTTTGCAATCATTTAGCGTTTATGAGTTGTATTTTGTATCTGATAATATCCATTTGCTAAATCCAGTGGTATAATTAGACCGTCTTCTTTTGCTTCAGCGTCTCAATTCGTCTCAATTTTTTTCTGACCTTTGTGTAGCCTGATAATTGTCTTTTTGTCGCGTCACAAAGTTACGAAGAGGGACGTCATGGATCGTTAATACATGGAAATTTTCACATTGTTGGATCAGGGAACAGCTACGAGAATTTAATTGACGAACTTCGCTCCAGGGCTCGTGAAACGGCTTCCAATCAAAATGTATTATGTCCCGAAAATTACTTTAGGAGCGCTAATAACTATTGAATAATTAATTTTGTATCTAATGTATGCGATGGGTTTTAGTTTAAAGTTAAATTGAATAGGGTTTAAAGCAGTTTTGATTTAAAATTAACAACAAAGTTACGGAGATTATTATAACTATACATAAATATTCATAAGAAGACTTATCGTCTAACATAACCTGGTATATTTACTAAGATATGAAAGGCAAATACGAAAAGGTATTTAAAAGGTAGACGAGAATGAAAACGTAAGGGACGCTGTAGGAGTACATATACAGAACTTATTGTTGATGTTCTTCAGAAAGACTGCGTGCAGTACATGTCCGACGTGCGTGTGTGACTATATGTATGAACTTATATGAAGCAAAATGAGTATGCAAGGATCGTAGCAGATGGCGTTCTTTAGTTTCTGCGCACCCTCATGAAGAAAAAGGCGTAAAATTTTGTATTTATAATATATATCTAAGGCAAAATAAACTTCAAAATTCACAGTCACTTGACCTCAATTGTCGTCCTTACCCTCAGACGTACTAGAATTGTCTAGCTCCCGTCAAAGGTAATTTATTTGTTCTAGCTGGTAAACAAAGCTTGACTTTGATAGTTTAGGCACAAAGCCTTTACATCTTTCCATCAAATATGATTGGTAAGCAACCCTATGTAAATAGATTACAGAATATGTCACAAGAATGGGGCATTATTTCTGGAGTACTTATGTAATGTAACCTTACGACTTTGGAAGATGTATGGCTTCGATGTTGCTATGGAGAGGTAACTTTATTATGTCGATGCGAGTGGAAGTTTTCAGGTTGGTTGCGTTTACTGCGAAATTACTCATGAATATGTAGTTCTTAAAATGACTCCTACTCTAAAATTTGAACTTATATATTAGAAAGAGGTAAAATGGTTGATTTATTTGCAGAAAGATCTCTGGAAGTATTGATCGGATTTATTTAATTGATAGATAAGAATGATACGAGACGCATAGGACCGGTCGATGTGGCAACGCTTGGAGGAGGCCCATGTCCAGCAGTGGATGTCTTTCGGCTGAAATGATGATGATGAAGAATTATACTCTATCGATAAATGTTATATTTTTCGTGTTTAGTCAATAGTACGGACGTCAAAACAAATCACAAGCACGCCACCTGTTTGCAAATAAATGATTTCTGATTCTGATTCGGCAAATCAAGGACAACTTCGCGCGCTTTCTCTAACCACTTGCGTGGTGGGGACAGCAGAATATGACAGTTGAATACTGACCGCCTTAGAGCTAAGATGTCGTAGAAATAGTGTCGATACGTAATATTAGTAAGCAAGATTGTAACTGTGAGTTGTGACTATTTGAATAAACCCAGTGTCATAGACTAAATACGTGTTACTTGGTTACCGTTGTTGACTAGAGATATGTCATTGAATATAATACTGCTATCAAGAAATAATATGTTTTAATTCATATATAACATCTGGCGACGATGCCGTTCGATGTAAAGAAAGCAAAACGTTCGCGAGCCATCCTACGCGGTGTGCTTACGAAAACTAATAACGCATTTCAAGCTGAACAACATGTATATACTCATGAAGAAATAGAAACACGATTACTGACACTTCAAAATACTTACCAAGGACTGCAAAACATACAATTACAGATAGAACAGGAGACAGAAGACGAATACCTCGAATCCGAAACCGATTACAGGTACGAAGTGAACGAACTTTATACAAATTTACGTACAAAAATGATTCGACTAATGAACACTTTCAAACATCCTGAGCCGTTACCAAGCGTACCTTCCACACAAGATGCGCACGAATTCACGAGCATTCATCGAAACGTACATCCCAAACTCAATTTTCAACCGTTTCAAACAAACGAATCGTTTAAAAACTTTATTAAAAGACTGTCTGTTTACATGATGCTCAACAATATTACGGATCCCACAACGAAGGTCTATACCCTTCTGTCCACTTTACCACCTGACATTCATGAAAGAATTTACGACCTGTGTTCACCCGACGACCCAATCAAGAAGACCTATGAAGAACTTACTGATATCTTGGACAATTTCATCGATCCAAAACCTAGCATATGGGCCTCTCAGCACACCTTCATATCAAGGCTACAACAAGCGGATGAATCGATTACCGTTTACGCGTCAGAACTAAAAAGACTATCATCAAAATGTGATTTTAAGTGCTCACATTGTCTGAAACCCAATCTGGATTCATTTTTATCGTTACAATTTATACGAGGATTAAAAGATGGAGAAATTCGCACAAAAATTCTACAAGCAAAACAAACAGCGCCATTTTCAGAATTACTTCGCACGGCCACATCTATGGAAATGGGAAAATATGAAAATTCGACCATATCTACATCCATTCGTCCATCACCATTGGACATAATCAATAAAGTTTCAAAAGTACATAATGAATTACAACACGCACCGAATAAAGCACGTTCAATTAAAAGACCGACTTCTATAAGAGAGCTTAAAGGTAAATGCTATCGCTGTGGAAAAGACGACCACAAAGCAAATGAATGTGGAGCCATTAAAACTACATGTCGAAAGTGTCAAAAGGAAGGACACCTAGCGCGAGTGTGCCTTCAAGGGCACAAACGCAATGAAGCGAACTTTCTGAATGACGACTCTGCAAGCAGCATCAGTACCGACAGCATCGCAGAAATCAACTTCGTAAAGAGCGAAATCTCTGACAAATACATTATAATTATCGAAATTGAAGGAAAGAAAATAAGAATGGAATTTGACACGGGTGCATCACTCTCTACCATCTCACTAAAGGACTTTATGAAGCTTAACATTCGCAAAAGACTATTTCACACGAGTATCAAATTAAGAACTTATACAGGCGAAGTTTTTAAGCCCATCGGTGTCACGTTTGTTCGATGCAAATATAAAAACCAACTATTCTATGGAAAACTATACGTGATTAACAAAGACGTGAAACCCATCTTGGGTAGAAGTTGGATGAAGGAGTTTAACATTAAACTAGCCGAAATAAATTTTGTTGATACATGCAAGAAGACACAAAATCTTGAAAAATTGCTTAAAGAGTTCGAATCCACCGTCTTCACTACAACCATAGGTGAAATTCCAAACGTTCGAGGCCACCTGACTCTTAAAGATAATGCGCAACCAATCTTTATTAAACCTCGGCGAATTCCATATGCGCTACGATCTAAAGTAGATGAAGAAATCGACCGACTTGAAAAACTGGGAATTATTACAAAGATTGATCACTCCGATTGGGGCACTCCCGTCGTCCCTATAGTAAAACCAAACGGAAGCATCAGACTGTGCGCCGACTACAAAATTACCTTAAACAAAATGATAGAAGACGAACAATATCCAATACCAATAATAGAAGACATTCTAGCTGAAATGAATGGTGGGCAATTTTTCTGCACCTTAGACATCACGCAAGCCTACCTGAACATGGTGATGGATGAAGAAAGCGCCCTGCTGCAAACCTTGAGTACACACAAAGGTACTTTTAAAGTGAACCGACTCATGTTTGGAGTCAAAGTAGCCCCAAGTCTCTGGCAAAAATACATGGACCAATTACTACTGGGCCTTGACGGTGTCAAGTGTTTCTTCGATGATATAATAATTCAAGGTTCGACAGAAAAACAATTGTTATCCAGATTGAAACAAGTTTTGCTTAAACTTCAAGACAGCAACCTTCGTGTTAATAAAGAAAAGTGCCAATTCTTCAAAACAAGTATCAATTACTTGGGACACACGATAGACAAAGAGGGTTTACATAAAAATCAGGATAAGATAAAAGCAATTTTAAATGCACAACGCCCAACTAATGTAAATGAACTAAGAACGTTGCTAGGCATGGCAAATTATTACAACAAATTCATACCCAATCTAGCATCCATCACTGCCCCCTTAAATGAACTCTTGAAGAAAGGAGCAAAATTTACATGGTCTACAAAATGTGAAGAAAGCCTGAAGAACATAAAAAAAGAAATACTAAGCGAAAGAATTCTAATACACTTCGATCAGAATAAACCACTTATACTGGCCACAGACGCTTCACCCACAGGACTTGGTGCCGTCCTAAGTCACAAACTACCTGATGGCTCAGAAAGACCAATAGCATTTGCTTCTAGATCCCTGACCAGCAGCGAAAAGAAATACAGTCAAATCGATAAAGAGGCGACAGCTATTTTCTGGGGTTTAAAGAAATTCTTTCACTATTGTTACGGCCGGAAATTCACCCTAATCACAGACCATAAACCACTTACATCAATATTTCACCCGCACCAAACCTTACCAGCCTTGAGTACCATGAGGCTATTCCACTACGCACATTTTCTTTCAGGATTTGACTACCATATCGAATATAGAAGTTCCTCAAAGCACTCCAACGCCGACTATCTTTCACGTTTTCCCGTTGAGAAGATTAATGAGAATAAATATGACCAGCATCACATATTCCAGCTGAATCAGATAAACGCATTAAATATTTCACCAAAAATAATAGCAGAAGAAACAAGAGAAGACCCAGAATTACAGAAATTACTTGAAACACTCCAATCAGGCACTTCACTTAGGGAGTCCGGATATAAAGACAATGAACTAACTCTGCAGAATGACTGCATACTAAAAGGCATGAGAGTTATAATTCCACATAAACTACGCCCACGTATCTTAGATGAACTTCACGCGGGACATGTCGGGATCTTGAAAATGAAACTTCTTGCGCGGAGTTTTGTATACTGGAAGAACATTGATAAAGATATCGAAAACAAAGTTAAATCGTGCAGAACCTGTCGATTAAACCAGAATGAACCACCAAAAGCCCCTCTGCATCACTGGGAAGACCCTACTGGCCCGTGGCAAAGAATACACATCGATTTTGCAGGTCCGATATCCGGCTTTCAACTTCTAATTGTCGTAGATGCATTTTCCAAATGGGTAGAAATAATCCCTACAAAAACTACGACGAGCGCATTCTGTATTCAGAAACTAGACGATTTATTTGACACCTTTGGATTACCCTACACGCTGGTGTCGGATAATGGAAGACAATTTGTCTCTCAAGAATTCCAGACGTTCTTAACTAGCAATGGCATTGTTCACAAAACGATCGCACCTTACCATCCCGCAACTAATGGACAAGCTGAAAGATTTGTTCAGACGGTTAAGAAATCACTACACAAATTAGAGGGGGAGAGTGGTGGGATACTGCACAAGGTTCGTATAGTTAGAAGTCTCCTCCGGGCTACGCCAGTCATCTCAGGCGACTCGCCCTATATGCTCATGTTCGGAAGAGAGGTAAGAACGAGATTGGTAGCCAAGATTAGAGCTCCACCAAAGGCACTACATAGGGGCAGAAGAGAAGGGATGAGAGAGTTTGCAGTCGGAAGCAGAGTGCAAGCTCGCAATTACTCTGTATCAGGAAGGAAGTGGGAGTTTGGTACAGTGACCCGCCGACTGGGAAACCTCCACTATGAGATAGAGATCGACAGCGGACGCACATGGATGCGCCACCTCGACCAGCTCCTCCCGGCGCCTCTGATTCCTGGGAATAACGGCGGAGGCGTGTCATAAACTAAATACGTGTTACTTGGTTACCGTTGTTGACTAGAGATATGTCATTGAATATAATACTGCTATCAAGAAATAATATGTTTTAATTCATATATAACACCCAGTGTATCGAATAACTTGTGTGATTTCATTTTCACGATTATACCCATCGACCTGCCCACACACGATGTCTTAACCTAAGAGAATACATCTTGACTGCCCGATGGTTTGCATCTTTCGGTCACCCTGGATGCGAAATATTGATGTATGAGTAAGAAACGTTTTTGCTGAGTACCATAGACCATATTGTGTATATGTAAAAATAAAAAATGTGTAATATGTATATGTAAAAATGTTCCTATTCCTGTTCAAGCAAAAATACACCGAAACGTACACTAAAAGATAACCATAGAATTTAATACCCGCCTGTAATCCCTATTATAAACTAGACATAACCCCGTTAGCGTCAAACTAAGGAAAACTGAACAAGCCCAGATTGATGTCAAAGGCAATACTCGTAAATAAAACCCCAACGTGTATTATTTGGAAACCTTTCAACACATTTACCGATCTCATTTGTCGAGCAACTTTTCGTTTAGAAACAAGAGCCCTTAAAACAATGCTCATGTTTAATGCTTTTCAGCAAAATTAACGAGTACTTTCGTGTAATTATTTTACTGTTGGTCTCCAATTAGGTAATTTATTAAATTAAATAAGATTTCTCATTAAATATCATTTTAATTAGAAGGTTTATTGAGAGGTCTGTGTGATTTGTTTAAATTTGATATAATTGGTGTAATTAGATAGATGTTTTTTTGGTTTAATTCAAAGTTCAAATAAATATTGGCATCGGCCAATCGCCGCGGTTCAATCATCGGATTGAAAGCATAAAAATGACTGTAAGTTCTTAGGATTGTGTTATGCACACATAAATAAAATTAGATTGGTAACTGAATTATAAGAGCTTTCTTCTGACTGCTAATTCGTGAGTGTGTTTTAACACTAAACACAACACTAACACAAACACTAACACAAACACTAAACACTAGCTTACTACCAGAATGAGACTAAAAAATATATATATCAGTAGATACTTTTGAGATTTCCTCATAGGTACGTAAACAATAGACACACAATTTTACGTCGCTAGTAGGTGCTAAAAATCCAGGTTAGTAACCGAAGTCACGGCGGTTAAACAAGCCAGCAAAAATACAAAAATCTGCGCCACTATTACAGACTAAAACCGTTAACCTCACGAAGAGTGCCTTAAGGTAGGTCTACACAATTTATGTGGGCCGCTCGTTAAGGCTCTTCCAGATTGAGTTATAAATAAGGTTCAGACGAAAACACCTGGGTTATTGCCCTTCTCGATTGATCGATGTCCCACTTCGGATAATGTGCCCAGAAATAAATTGTACAAGGCTTATTCTGATTAATGATTGCCTATGTAGACGTTAAATCTTAGTTGGCGCCATCTTGAAATGTTTTTTTTTTATTATTAAGGTTATTTTATCAGACACACGAATTCATTAAAAAAGTCATGGATATTATAGAGATGAAAGTTTTAGGGTCCGAAAACATTGAATTTGCTGTTGGTTTTTGCAGGTGGCCACTTTCTTGTCGGACAAAATTTGAGTTAAAGACCTATGTAAAGAAGAAGAACAGTGCCTTTGTGGTCAACCTACGAATAGCAATTCAAATACATATTTACATATTTCGTATGTAAGGATTGTAGCAGGTCGCGTTCTGTAGTTTCTGCCGACACCCATTGGAAAAAGGCGTGAGTTTTTGACGTGACAACGAAAAATTGGTTGTCTATAAAGTCGGTTTACGGACGATAGTTTAACGTGACAACGTCACATACATAACTATACAATTAACGTCATTGTAACGTTACGATTATAACGTTACAATGAGCGTAACGTTACATTGAGTGTAACGTTACATTGAGTCATCCTTTTTCGTGCGTGCAGCCGGCGTTCATCGATTTATTAGACGTTGTCACGTCAAAAGGAATAAACGCCGGCTGCACGCACGAAAAAGGATCTCACTGTCTCGTTACGCTCATTGTAACGTTACGATCGGAGCGAGAGCGCTACACGAGCGAGTGAAAGGCACGATTGGCTTGCACCGCATCATGACGTTGTCCGGTTAAACTATCGTCCGTAAACCGACTTGACAAACAACCAATTGTTGAGAATGAATTTCGAGGTCGGGTAATAACCGAATAATTGACTTTCCAGATACAGATATCCAATTTCTGTGTTTTCAGTTTAAGTGCATTCAATTTGATATGAAACTCCATTCAAATTCCTGTAGGTATTTGTATTTTCAAAAGGGATTTCTCGGAACCGTAACTTAACAGAATTTCATCATAAATGGTGGTCTTATTCTAATATATTTTTATAACATTGAAATGCGTGTTAAACCGTATCGGGATTTCAATTCAAATTCAAGAAAATTAATGCTGTTTTTAAATTAAATTGCTTTACTTTAAAATACTTGTTATGATAGTAAAGCATGTACTAACGGGAAATTATTCATATACTTTAAAATAATAAAACAATAAAACAATAATATTTCTTTCAACAATATTTCGGACAGACTCTCTAAAATTAATGTACATTCGGCTATCACCCTCATTCGTTATTGTTGCTTTGGTCCAAATTTCATGTACTTTCTTCGCGCTTCGCCATTATGGAAGCATACACAAATTCTCTTGGACAAAATTGATCAGATTATTCGTCGCACACTATCATCTATCCTAAATGTGGCCCTGGATGACCGAGCGTGGCTGCAAGCTACTCTACCCATTCGCTTCGGTGGGCTCGGCATCCGCAAAATTTCTAGTTTAAGCCTACCGGCGTTCCTGTCTTCGGTCCACAGCACTGAAAAGTTAACCAGGAAAATTTTGTTGCCATCACTGGTTAACTGTGAAGTGCCGTACTCGACCGATGCAGTGAATGCCTGGAAAGTGGCTTGCCCGAATACAGCGTTGCCCGAGACCCCTTTTTCCCAGAGACAGTGGGATGAGCCGCTCTGCAGGTTGGTACGGAATAAACTTATTGATACGTCCACCAATACTGCTGAGCGTGCGCGCCTGCTGGCTGTGGGAGAATGGGAGTCGGGCCTCTGGCTACAGGCACTACCGTCACCCAACATAGGTACTATGTTGAGTGACAACACCTTCCGGATCGCTACATGTCTGCGTTTGGGTGCTCCTAGCGGAGCTCCTCATCGTTGTCAATGTGGTGAAGCAGTCGACCGCCTCGGACACCATGGCCTATCCTGCAGTAGGAGCGCTGGTCGGTTAGCACGGCACGCTAGCATTAATGACATCATACGTCGGGCTCTTGTCACCGCCGGGGTGCCAGCTGTTTTAGAACCCAATGGCTTGGCGCGCGACGATGGGAAGAGACCAGACGGGATGACCATAATGCCTTGGAAGGTGGGTAGGCCTTTGGTGTGGGATGCAACATGTGTCGTCACCCTTGCGCCATCCCATCTTCTTAGCACGGCGGGCTGTGCTGGGGCAGCTGCTGCTGGTGCGGAAAACCTCAAACGGCGCAAATACAACAACCTTATTGGAAGTTATATATTTGAGCCGTTTGGGGTTGAAACATTAGGTCCATGGGGTCCGAGTGCTCTTCGAGTGTTTCGAGAAGTAAGTAAACGGTTAGTCGACTCTTCACGTGACCAGAGGGCTGGGCTTTTCCTTGGCCAGAGAATCAGCATTGCCATTCAACGTGGCAATGCTGCCAGCGTTCTGGGCACTTTTCACGTTGACAGCGATGTGGACGAATTTTTTGACGCCCTATGACCCCTGCCCTTTTATACGCGTTCGTAGTTTAATTTTATTTTTATTTAAGTGTATTTATAGGTAGTTATTGTTAATTAAGTATATTATATTATGTAAATTTTAGATTATTAATAAATAACTTCTATTACATTATGTAGAAAAAAAAAAATATACTTTAATGACATTAGCAATTTTTTTTGTAATGTTTATTTAACATTAAAACCTACCGTTTAAAGCATTTTAATGCAGTTTATATTGCGTGGCGAGTAATTTATTTCAAAAATAAGAATAAAAATTAAAGCGAAAAATAACTTTCTTTTTGAAAGTCGGTGTAAAAACGAAAAAAAATTTTACTAAAGACACCGAAATAAAGTTATTTTTCGCTTTGGAGTGTATAGTTTTGGAAGTTGGTTAAATTTTTATCAAAAAGAAAGTCTTACCTTTTAGTTAAGATCTTCACAAGATAATATTTATCAAGAAAACTAAATACTAAATGAAGCAAGAAAAAAGGTTAACATATTCAAGCGCTTGTGAATTGCTACATGCAACAATCACCCCTCTTGTTACATCCGTTGATGGGGTCTTCGCTTCACAAATGTCTACCCTTGTAAAACATCTTGGAGCTGCAATCGCTGACCGCTGGAATAGGTCCTTTAGTGTTGTGATGGGTTGGCTAAGATCAAGAATCATCATCTCAATAATCTGTGCCACTAGCATGTGCATTCGCGGCACAAGACATGAATTTAAACCAATAGCCAAGTTATTCGGCTTCGACGATGGAGCAGCCCTACCTAGACAATGATGTAGATGTGGCCGATGAACCAAGAAAATCTCAATTGCAATATTTCACGATGGATAAATGAGCTTGTTTTATATGATAATAATTAATCAATAATTTGACACTACTCTAGTTAAATATTATTTTGTATTGTAATTTCTTGGAAATAAATGTTGTTACTTAGCTTTAGAAAAAGGCTAAAACAGCTACTTATTTCATTTCCTCTTCAAAGGCATAGCAAGAGTCGAAAAAAAAAACAAAAACCGTGAAAATTCAAGAACTTTTCTTTCGTGAAACGTAAAAAGGGTTGTCAGAGGCTAAAAAATAATTAACGAAACAGCAACAGTTCTTGAAAAAGGCTGAATAAAATAACTTGTAAGGGATTTTAGAAAAATGGCGTCTAAACGAAGTTTGGTCGTTTACGAGGGGCACACCTTCGACGTGTGAAATAAACGACTTTTATGTTTTTATACGTTGTGGATTGAAATTCATGTGTGACGTGGAAAAAGGAATAGAATGACAAAAAAAACGGTGAAGAATAAAAATGTATTAAAATAATAAGAGTAATTCCTTCTTCACTAAGATACGAAGATAAGAGAAGAGGTGTTTGACCGTTTTAGATGAAACAGTATTATTTTGTACACCGTAATCATGGGGATCAGGCTGAAATGTACTAATTATTCTATACCATTGACTGCCTCGTTGGTCTGAGTTTTTGTATCGGTCGGATACTCGGGTAAGCTGGAATCTGGCTGTGTGGTCAATTAATTGAAAAGTCTCGCCCACCATTACATGAACCTTAAACATAAATGGCGATATGTGTTAGTACCTAAAGTATCCGCAGGAGAACCGAAGTAAAAGCAAATTTAAGTGGCAATGGGAAAGGTACATTGCTCGGAGAACGGATGACCGATGTTGCCGAAAAGTTCTGGAATGGCGACCGCGAAACAGAAGACGATGCGTTGGAAGTCCCACTCCCACTAAGTGGACCGATGACCTGGTCATGGTTGCGGGAAAGCGCTGGATGCGAGACGCACGGGACCGTTCAATATGGCGACGTGTCGTTTTCGTTTTGATCGTGTTAGCGACACTGCCTATACATTTTTTTCGTATCATTTTTAAATATTGGAATACATTGGTATAGGTGTTAACGACTTTTATTTTTTTGTTCGCTAGTAACAAAAAAATAAAAGTCTTCGTCGTGTCGAGTCGTGACTTTAGTCGGTACATATACACATTTTCCAATCCCTTCGGAAAAATTCAGGCGTGATGCTGCACAGATACCGAAACTGATGTGAATTTAATACCAGTGAATAAGGAGAATTGTGCAGACTTTTCAAAGTTTCTTTATCTATCCTAAAAAAATGGGTTTTCTCCGAAACGAAACTCGTGACCCATTCGACCATCTCTGATTTTCTCATTTCCTCAGTTTTCATTCAGTTCTAGGTATATTTCTAAGCTTCATAGAAGGAGTTTATCTTTTCTCATAATTGCAATATGCTAGAATAAACGAACTCAACAAATAATATTAATTTTTCTGGAGTTTTGGCAAAAACAGAACTATGGATTTTACAACGGCGATGGATACACTCACCGGTTAATATTGGAATGTACAGTCAAGGGTCAAAAGTGCAGTCATACTCTCCCAAAACTCAAATGACTAGTTTTTGTAGAAGAAGTTAAATTATCCACAACTGATTTAATATTTTGTATAGAAATTAAAGTATAAATTATTCCTACTAACCGCGAATATTTGAAATTCTGCTGCCTACAAAAAAAATGCCATTTCTGTTTTGGTATAATGTGACTGCAATTTTGACCCTTAAAGTACTTAAAATATATATGCAACCAGAATTAATGTTACATGATAATAAAGTTAACTTAAGGTTGAATATTCAGTTATCTATCTATCACTGGTGGTAGACCGTTCATGGATCCATTACACACCGAGATCCTTGAGCTCCTCGAAAAGCTGTTGATCCTTGTAGATATTTGACAGTAACAAGAATCTGTAGAATGTCAATCGTGACCGCATTGATATTTTTGAGACTTTGTGCTGGAGGCAAATTTCACAAATCCCTTGGACAGCCATTCGCACTAATGACTCTATACTCCGCGAGTTGAAAAAAAAAAAAAAAAATATCAGACTGTCCATTATCTGCTTTCATAGAATTTTGGAGTTCTTCGGTCACATTGCCAGAAAGGATGGACACAACCTCGAACTGATATGGTGAGTGGCAAAATCGAAGGGAAACATCCTAGGGGCCGCAGTCCAACCAGATGGTCAGACCAAGTCTGCACATCGTTGAACACCAAACTGCACGATGCTCTCCACGACGCAAAAGACAGACATAGATGGCGCAAACTGGTGGAAGAAAAGTTGTTTCCATCCTCAGTAATGAGAAACACGATGCGAGGAGGAGGAACAAGAAATCAGAACTCCAAAGTCTGACACGAATTCTTGTCAAAATGTCACTCAGTAAACTAGATTGTGGAGATCAAATAGGCAGTCTACATGGCAAAATACTGTTATATACTTGTATGTACTTGTATTTCCAATTTTGGGCGCACGGTTGGCGCAGTGGTCGAGCGATTGACTGCTGCGCTGCGTGTCGCGGGTCGATTCCCGCACGGAACAAATATTTGTATGACCTACAGATAGTTGTTCCGGCTCTGGGTGTTTGTGTATGTGAATTTATATGTTTGTAAACGCACCCAGGATACAGGAAGAAATTCCCAGTGTGAGGCAACGTTTTTAAAAAAAGAAGAAAGAATAAGAAGAATTGGGAATTAAAATGTTATGTTTCACACTTTTCTAGAAAATAGGTACACCGTAAATGTCTTCGCAAACTGTTGTGTTTGAGCACATCATCACAGTTCCTCTAAGACGAGATAATTAATTATATTACCTCTAGCGCAGCAGACGAGAGACACCTACACACATCGAATTCAGTAATGTCTTTCGCTCACAAAGTTAAGTCAATATTTTTGCTAACTCGCACATCAGGTTGACTTCCCTGTATTTGCACAGCGATTTTCTTGCTTTTTTATTTGATAACATATCTTTATTCAATGCTATGTTTATTGGATAACATCTCGTTTTTATACTCATGAGCTGAGGCTTACGAGTCGCGGATTTAAATCCCGTAACCAGTGAATGTATGCCGTTCAGTTGAACGTTTGGATTCCGGAGCTTAGCTTGGATCTGTGCCTTTTATAAAATTTTACTACTTATGATTAATTGGTTTGTTAAGTTCTTTTAAATTAGATTTTGTAACATGTACATGTGGTGTTTTGTTGTTTTGTAGCGCGAGCCTATTTCATATTAAAAAAAAGATTTTTTATTTATTAAAATTTTATGCACAAGTACCAAGGCGGAATTAGACATTTTCTACCAGTTGACCTTAGGGTGGAGCAGTATATTTTCTTATCTGACTTCATAATATATTCAATTCCTTTGTTCTGCCCTTAGTAAAATCTTCGTTCCACCTATAATCGTCTTTTACAATGTCCCTCTCACCGCTCTGGGTTTATCCATTCCTCCTTCTTTGTCCAGGCGATCGCCGTTTGGAATGCGCTCCCTCAGAACATCAGGATGGCAAGCAGATGGTTCTTCTTCAAATTGAAGACACGTGAGCATATACGCAAGAAAATTGCAGAATCTTCACACAGTTACTTTGTTGGATTCGGTTTCCCAATGATATTGTTCATATATGTATGTATCTAAGTATATATTTAATTTATTAAATTATTTTTTTTCGACTTGTTCTTACATTTAGTTGCACCTGCCATGTTTTATCTTTGCAAGACCCTAAGGTAGACATGCCTTAGGTATTATGTCCGCCTTTGTATTTATTCATAAAGTTTTAATAAGTAAATAAAACAATTTAATATATATATATATATATATTTGGAGGTATGAGGAACAGGGTGGAAAGCCCTGCAAACCTTCAAACAAAAGGGAGGATCCTCCGACGAAACGGGTATTGTGTCTGGTCCGGGCAACTGCCCTAGTGTTATTGTCGGACTGTTGTATGTGTTCAAATCGCGCCGAAAACTTTGCTTGATATATACATACATATAAGAGATATTAACAAAGTAAAAAATATGATACGACGAACCCAAGTTACATGGGACCAGGCTAGAAGATGATGGTTGACAACCGCAAATAAAAGTATTCCTACTATCCCTTCTACTTCTCTTAGCGGTGTCTTTCTTATCATCTATCGCTAATTTGCTAACACAAGTAACTAACTCAGTTTAAATTAAAATATGTCTTACATAATGAACCCGTGCTAGCTACCTACTCAGAACAAGTAAGATAACCCAGGGCGGCGCAAGCGAGCCTCTGACAGCTAACCCAGTTGCATTATGCAGGCCAGTCCATTCTGTCAGTCTACTAACACTAAACACACGTTTGTCCATCCACCGCATATGGCTGGGCTGGGCGGTAATACAGGGTGTTTGGAAGGGAGCTGTACATACGCCTAGGGTAGAAACTAGGGATAGTCTGCTACCTACCCCCGCCCATTATATTGACCTTGGCCTCAAGGTTTTTTTTTAATTTATTATTATTTTTTATTTGACTTTTTTATGATTTTTTGACTAAAACTACCTGTAGCTCAAAATCTATCCATGGGACCGGTCGGCTAATGGTCTTGTTTTAATCGTTAGAGTCTTAGGGTCCTGCAAAAAATTATTTTACACCAGAAAATTGTGGAGAAGAAAAGTTATGGGGCCTGAAGTACCGTAGTAAGGTAAAGAAATAATTTTAAGGGCAACTTTCTATGGGGTTTAAAAAAAAACTAACAGGGTTGGAGTTCTTCTGATTTTTTTAAAACATCCTCAGTCCATGCCCTTTCTAACGATATGCTAAAAGTGTAATTATCACTTTTAGTTTTAAAGTTATTAATTAATTTCCGCAACTAGGGCACTTTTACCACCACGAGTCGACATTTGTAAGACAAATGTAATTTCCAGAATTTAAACCAGTTTGGCCTACAGTTGGCAAATTTTTTGTCTCACTCTTACACGAGAGCAACATGTAAGAGACAAAACATCGAAAATGGACGTCATCCTTTCCACTACACCCCTGTTCAAGGTAATTTTTTACATAAAGTTTTTGTTTTTAGCTCTTATGTAATGAACTAGCATGTGAATTTCATAGGCAATTTTTAAATTAACATGAGCATGTGTGTGAGAGAGAGAGAAATGGAAAGACAGAGATAGCAATCAATGTTACATAGCTACTAATTCATAAGGAAACCGCTAACGTTGATATTTTTATTGTTTTAGGCTTAGAGGATAACGACTATGCAAGAAGGGTGGAGTTTTGCCGCCACTTGCTCCATACGGACGTGGAAGATATTAATTTTTTACGGAGTATTCTCTGGACTGACGAGTCCAAGTTTGACAAGGAAGGAATTGTAAATTACCACAATCTCCATCACTGGGCACCCAGAGATCAAAACCCGAGAGTCAAGAGGCACAGAGGTTTTCAACGAAGGTTCTCCGTGAACGTATGGGCAGGCGTCATCGGTAATCGGTTGATAGGGCCGCACTTTTTGCCAGACAACCTAAACGGGCAAAACTACTTAGATTTCCTCGAAAACGATTTGCCTGATTTAGCGGAAGAAGTGTTTGACGAAGATCGGCCCATAGTCTTCCAGCACGACGGCTGTCCTGCTCATTGGAGCCTAGCAGTGAGGGAGCTTCTGGACAACTGCTTTCCTAATTCTTGGATTGGTCGGGGTGGGCCAATTCCCTGGCCCCCAAGGTCGCCTGACCTTACCCCACTCGACTTCTACGTCTGGGGAAGGGCGAAAGAGTTGGTGTACGCAGAAGAAGTACCAACAAGGGAGGTTCTAATTAACAGGATCCACGCCGCATTCGATACAATGCGCGAGGAACTGCTGCTTAGAACGGTGACCGTGGAGATGAGGAAGAGGTGCCGAGCATGTTTACAGGTCAATGGTCATCAATTTGAACAAAATTTGTAATTAATTAAAATTAGTAATTAATTAAAATTTGTAATTTAATGACATTAGTCATTACCAAATTTTTTGTTTCATTTGCCATCCTTTTACGATCGAACACATTTAATTTTCATTAGTTGAAATTTTTGCTTGAAGTGCCCTTGTTGCGGAAATTAATTAATAACTTTAAAACTAAAAGTGATAATTACACTTTTAGCATATCGTTAGAAAGGGCATGGACTGAGGATGTTTTAAAAAAATCAGAAGAACTCCAACCCTGTTAGTTTTTTTTTAAACCCCATAGAAAGTTGCCCTTAAAATTATTTCTTTACCTTACTACGGTACTTCAGGCCCCATAACTTTTCTTCTCCACAATTTTCTGGTGTAAAATAATTTTTTGCAGGACCCTAAGACTCTAACGATTAAAACAAGACCATTAGCCGACCGGTCCCATGGATAGATTTTGAGCTACAGGTAGTTTTAGTCAAAAAATCATAAAAAAGTCAAATAAAAAATAATAATAAATTAAAAAAAAACCTTGAGGCCAAGGTCAATATAATGGGCGGGGGTAGGTAGCAGACTATCCCTAGTTTCTACCCTAGGCGTATGTACAGCTCCCTTCCAAACACCCTGTATAATGCCGTGTCTACTGGCAATGGATGAAACATTAACTGGTAACCGACCGGAAACGTTGCTTGACATGTGGCTCTGTAGTTAAAAGAGACTGGTATTGAATGTCGCTTGAAAGCGCGTTTTGCTTAAAAGCATGGCAAGTAAGCAAACGGTCACCTATTTCTGCTTTTTGAAAGGTTTACTTTTAAACAGTTTCATATACGTTGTTCTATCTTACCAACACTTCTCTTTTACTTAGTATTTGTGGATATTGTGTAGTGTAGGTAATTTTTAACTGACCCCCCAAAATGGAGGGGGTTATCAATTCGACTGTATTTTTTTATGTGTGTTACCTCAGAACTTGTTATTGCATGAACCGATTTTGATGATTCTTTTTTATTTGAAAGCTGGTGTTTGTCATGTGGTCACATTTAATTTTCATTAAGATCTGGTGAATAACTTCGGAGATATACATCAGAACTCTGCAATAAATGACGGCAAATCACTCGGGATAGCTGCAATCGCATTTCTGTTCATTGTTTAGACCATTTCATAACATAACATCACACTGGTACGCTCCACAGGGTTACGCAGGTGTGAACAGTTCACCCTGGTATACACTCATTCCACCGGTTTTGTCTGAGTTTCATGTTATTCGGTTAAACTATTCTGGCTTCACTTTGGGCATTATAGGTACCTAGCCTATAGAACAGGTTTATGTACCACAACTACAAAGTGAAAAATAACTTCAATTTCGGAAGACGTTGTCAAAAAACTAATAAACGAAAACAGGAACACCGACTTCCGAAATTGAAGTTATTTTTCACTTTGTAGTGTCTAGTTTTTTTTGTCTGTGTCAAATAAATGTTTTCTGTTTGATTCTATCCTACTTTATATTATTAATTCATAGACAATATACATATTACCATTAAATTATTAATTCTATAACTTAAATTTCTCAACCGAGTAATACAATAAAATAAATACAACATAATTCAACACTTAAAAGTTAATAAATTCAATGCCACATTCAATATAATAAAGAAAGTCATTATGTAGTTCGAATGATTAAATGTCAACAACAAAAATTATGATTAAAATTATGATTTATTATTATTGATTATTATCTGGCTTAATTCAATATTTTGTACATTATAGTATCTTAAGTTGAACATTTTTTTAACATATTTTTAGTATTTTAAAACAAAAAGGATTTCAGAAATAAAATATAATTACGTGAAGCGAAAGTGAGTTTCAAGTTACCGTTCACAAATTGAGTTGTACATTCAACAAATAAATCATTTATAACTAAGTGCGAATTTATTCAACATAAATATTGTATCAGAAACAACATCTAACAAATTAAGTTTCAGTAAATAGCGCAGTACAACATTATTTATTTATTTATTAACTATTCCAAACTCAAAGCGAAAGTTTTCTCCGAGTCAGCGCCCTAGTTAAAATTCAGTAACTTTTTAATAATTACGTTAGACTAACTAGAATCTAAATAAATTTATCGTAATTGTTGAATATTAAACATGTTCATTTTGAATTCTTAACCAACAATTTTAGAAAATATTTAATCAATTAATTTGTTAAAGTTAAAAAAATATTTTGTTTTGATTTAATTTACCCGCAAGCATGGGATTTTTAGTTTGATTATCAGCTAGCAATGCTATTGGGTTCTTCATTTGTAATAACTAAATCTTCGCTTGCAAGACCAACGTATAAACCTTTGCCAACCTCTCGGAGAACAAGGTCTGAGTTTATATTTTCTTAGAACCATTTTAAAGCTATTTTCGTAACGCTATAAACGAAATCTACTTTTACACCTACTATAACTCAAATACAAAAACAATCTCATAAAACTGCAAAGAATATTGAAAGCTTTTACTCAGAAGCTGTAGAAAGGCCGCCAAGTCTTCACGTCGCCAAGAGTCGCCAAGTTTCTTAAAGGCTTACGAAATACGAGTACGTTGACAACTGGTTACTACTGGCTGTAAGTTGACTTGGCCTGTGGGTACCTGTTTCGTCACTTTATCATTGCTTGGGTAGTTACGTCACCTTGGCATTCATTGGCAGGCACAGTTTCTACATATTGACAGGTAAATGTGACGATTTGTTTTGCGAAGGAAGCTTATAGTTAGCGGTGACCGAAAAGAATATGGAAGCAAATTGTTTCCTTACTTAATAAGTAGAACTGTAAGTAAGGAATTCAATTCCATTTATTCAAAAACAGTTTTTTTTTTAATTTGTGGTCCAACGGAAACACATAACAAAGCCAAAATTAAACTGGGGTTCAAAAATGGGATCCAACGAAAATAAATCCAATATTTTGAGTACATAATCCTCTTAATACTCCCACATAAATATCAGGTCATGGATGGAGTTGATGAAATGGAGTTTCTTGTGCATTCTTCTCCATAACAAGCTACTTTCCGAATGCACGGTAGAATCAACTTTTATAACTTGTAAATTTTAATGTACCTAACGTTCAAAAGTGCCGCTTGGTGGCCTACTTGAAATAAAATATCTTTGTCTTTGTCTTTGGTCGGTTGCGGTGCTGCCTGGGCGACATTGCAACTGAGGCGGGTTGCGATGTCGTATGGGGTCTCCCAAACCCGGTGACGGGGCCATTGACCTTGACCCGTCACAAAGGGACTAAGGGTGCCATACACGGGGTTGTCTGGCACCAATGAACTGGTTTGGTCCCTGGGGTGGTCACGGCGCACAGTGTGTTCTAGTGCGCCGGTGATGGGGGGTACTCCCCCGAGGAGGGTCCGGTGACGGACAGCCGCGGCGGGTTCGCGGTGAGTGCTAACGCGTACCCGTGTTCCCGCCATAAGCGGCACAGGAGGACACCGTGGAGTTTTTGTGAGTTAGAGACCCACATAACTGCAAAAAAACATTTAAAAACCTAAATCCATTAAACGAGTAAGTAACATAAGTACTGAATACATTTTACGAAACTCACATTAGTGTGACTGTGATGGATAGCTCACTACCCCATTTGTCAGCATCGGTTGAAGGGTTCGTGATGAATATCCACTTACAACTACCCACTATCTAGGTACTAAATATATATGTACTGATAAATAGATGTATTTAATTCCAATCTAATGCATTATATCCTTTCCTACCATCCTGCTATGATTTAAACGATCGTTCAACAACTGAGGGTATTTTACAGAATTTGAGAATTGTTCTTCATCATACATACGAACAAAAAGCCTCGCGTTTTTCCCATGGGGTCTCCTTTGATACATTCAGTTGAGAGTCAATCCTTCGAGGATGCATAATGCATAAGCCAAAATGGTTGGAATATCTATAATAAATTGACCTTGTCTCGTTATGGTTGTGGAAAATTTTATTTTTCCACTAATACTTTCATTTACAAACCAAGACAGTATATCCACAGATAACTTTTTTTTATATTAAACATTATTATACTTACTATCAAGCAGAGCAAGTAAAAGTAAATAAGTATTATTCGAAGCCTAGATTAGACTGTATATAGTGTAGCACTACATGAAGTCTAATACTCTAGTCTAATCTAGAATGTTGCCTTATCACTCCGTAGCACTAACCAAGAGTCAATAGTTAACGCCTGTGAGGCTACATGTTTGACATAACATTGTTCGTAGCAAATGCCTCTCGTAGCAGCTCGTAGCGGCTCGTAGCAATGTCCGTAGTAACACATGCCTGGCGTAGCAAGCCGCGTAGCAAGCCGCGTAGCAAGAGACGCCTGCCATTGTAAAGTTAGATTATGCTATACTTTACGGCCTCGTGACTTGAAGCACTACTACTGAGCTTGAGGTCATGGACTCGATTCCCCGGACGCTTAAAATGTTATTGGATTTTTCCATTCGGAATTTCTCAGTAGCAGGCAAGATTTGTGATCGGTTTATTCGCTCGCCCAATTTTACATAGGATTTTACATAACTGGCGAGGCGTTGGCATGCCCGTAGGTATGACTCTGCTTGACTCTTTGACGAATATCTGCGTGATATTATGTCAATACAAGAAGTTTGATATAAAGCCTTCTGAGAATAAGGTATGTGCAGTATTTTTCCAATATTCTAGAGAAAACAATGTTCCTTTAGTCAGAAAAAATCACCAATTACGTTACAATAATTACGTTAAAACTCTGACAATCACAACAAAGGCTTAGAACAGATAGATTCTGGTAACTACTAAAAGTTTCCAAGAATTAATGCTTTCATCGTGTCTCCCGGAACTGGTATCGGGAAATTTCTTGTTATCGTAAAAAAATAATGTTTTGTCGTTGAAGAAAAATAAACAATAATTTCATATCTTGTTAAATTTTTTTCAAATCTATATTGCTTCAACAGTGAATTGATAAAATAACCTTTTGACATTGTTGAGTTAATTAATTTATTGAATCTGAGCAGAAATATACAATTTTCTTTCTTTCTTTTTTCAGTAATTCTCAAAATATATAAATTAATGTTAGGGTAACTGTATTGACAGTTACCCTAACAATTTTCTATATTTTTTAATTCATTCAAAATCTGTTTACACTATCACATTCATACATTCTGCCAAACTGTAAAAAGTTTGTCGCCAGTTTTTGTCGTGCCCCAATATATAACAAGTTATGTACTTACACAACAACTTAAGTATTTATGCTAAGTACGTAAACTAAATTAAACAATTGATAAAAAACCACCGGGGTCAGACAATCCCTTTTTCCACACCCATGATCAATTTGCATTGTCCATGACAATATGGTCCATGGTTGCAAAACGCGAGTCTTGTTACGAAGCGTGGCTATGGACAAAGTGACAGATAATGTTTTTTTAGAATTTTCTTAAGTTGGTATTTCGATTTAATACCCGACACCAACTTTGAGGGTAGTTTATTCATCAACATCGGCGTTACATACTTTCTCGTACGTTTACCGTAATAGTTAGTGACCTTGGGAACAATAAGCAATTTTTGTTTAGATAAACGGGTTGGGTACATAGGCTTACGTTCCACTTTGTAACATTCATTATTAAATTGTTCGGATATTTATTATTTATTTATTATACGCTTATACGGATAAAATGTTTAACTTTATTTTTTCATGAACTGGAAGCACCTTACAAATTTTGAACAATTATTCGTAGTTTTATTAAGGCTAGCTTTAGTTTTTTTGGCTACAAGTAGTTGCAGTAATCTAGTCTGCAAGATTCCAAGACCTCAGAATCTTTCTGCCCCATCGGCCATCCGTTCTGCGAGCAATGTGCCCTGCCCACTGCCACTTAAGTTTGGCAATTCTTCGGGCTATGTCGGTAACCCTGGTTCTCTTACGGATCTCAATATTTCTGATTCGATCACGCAAGGAAACGCCGAGCATAGCCCTCTCCATTGCCCTTTGAGTGACTGTAAGCTTTCTGATAAGGCCCATTGTTAGCGACCACGTCTCAGAGCCATATGTCATCACTGGCAACACACACTGGTCATAGAATTTTGTCTTGAGACACTGTGGTAAGTTGGACGAGAAGACACCGCGCAACTTCCCGAACGCTGCCCAGCCGAGTCGGATTCGACGGTTGACCTCTTTCTCGAAATTGGCCCTACCCAACTGGATCGTTATAAGAAGTAACTGTTTCTAAACATGCGCATTGACAGTGTTGCTTGTTGTTGTGAAGACATTCGTACGAATGACCTTTCACTTCTACCGTCAGATTGTTTTTATTTTTATCATAAGGCGAGTGGATGAGCTTGCCTTTAATTTTTCTTAATATTAATTACAATGCCATTATCATGTGCCCACTGAACTAAACTGTCAAAATCACTTTGCATTGTTTGCTGTATAAGCTGGGTATTATTATGCCTATAAACCAGGCAAGTATCATCAGCATACATAAATTCCTTATACTTATTCAATACATTAGACATGCTATTGACGTGCATTATGTACCCCAGTATACTGAACCGGTCGGAACACCGAATTTGATGTGGCCCCGTATAGTTTCGGTTCCACTAATACACACTCTGAGCGATCGGTTCTCCAAGTACTTGCCAAAACATACATTCATGGGTCCCCTTATGCCACATTCACTTACAGCCTAAATTTTCCTAAATCATATCTTACTACTAAAATAAACGCGAAACTTTGAACTTTGGAAAACGCGAATGTTTGTTACTTTTACACGCAAAAGCTACTGAATGAATTTCGATTAAACTTAAAGTAATATTTACATTAACTACTGAATTAATTTTGATGAAACTTTACAGTAATATAGCATTTACATCAGAATTGGCTACGTATTATAAAGATATTAAGGGAAGTGTTAATACCACGCTTGCGGAGACGCGGTTTTCAGCTAGTATTCCATAGCTTTTTCTTCTTTATTTTCAGCGACTTCTAACAAACACATTTACAATTACCACCCACACTTTCTCTATCCATCACCCTCTATTCACCTGCCATGGCAAACAATTCCCGTCACACTTACCCGCATATTACAAGGTAAGAAGAGTGAATGGATAAACAGTAAGTTTTGTCGCGGTTTGGCCCAATTACCCAATCGTTTGTTCCGACCGACGGGCTGGAAGGGAATTAGTCGGCGCCCACTAGAATAGAACATTCACTTTGTAGGTGGAACTGGGAAGTTTTTAAGACGGTTCGTACATTAACTGGCACCGAAATTTCGAAAGTAATTACTTGAATCTTCAGCATTTGAGAGATGATAAGATTAAATCGTGATTATTATTTCAATATTATAAAGGTCATTCTGCCATGGTCTATATGTAAAGCAATTTATCGGTTGCACACCTAGGACGGCCACTGCAAACATAACTTGGCAATATGGGGTTTTATGAACCCGTAGGTATATAAATAAAACATATCTATACTAATGTATAGATATGTTAGTGTATAGATATAGTTGTTTGAACGCGCTAATCTCAGAAACTACTGGTTGGAATTGAAAAATTATTTTTGTGTTGGATAGTCCATTTATCGAGGAAGGTTCTAGGCTATTTAACATCACGCTACGACCAATAGGAGCGGAGCATAAATGAAAAATGTTGCAAAAACGGGCAAAAATATTCCTTTTTGAGGGCATCCTTTGCGTGCGCTGCGTAAACGGTTTAAGTTACGCAAATATCATGATTGTATGTAGGATAGATGGGTAAGTAGATAGCCAGTTGACGGGAGCGAAACCGCGTGGGACAGCTAGTTATTACATAAAGTGGGAATCATCGACACGACGAACAAGATGGACCCGTCGCATACCAATGCGAGTGCGGTGCCCCAGTCCAAAATATAAACCACACATTAGGTGACCTAAGTGTTCGTACTGGCACCGAATGCAACCGACGCTGCAATGAACGTGGCCCCTCCTGAGTTATCTAAAGAGTTTAAGCATCGACACGAAGAAGAAAGAAAGTACTTAATTATTTTCATGTTAGGTTACGGTTCCATGTGCTGGTAACAAACTACAGGGTGATTTTAGTGATGACTGTAAGAATCCTAAACCAAATCTTATCGCAAAATTCCGGGCGCTTTTTGAAGGTTTTTTTAATTAACTATCAACCGAAAAACACAAGAACAAAGTCAATCCTTGATTTTCCGTGAGATTCAATTAGTACGCAACAATACCTCCCCTTTTCCGACATTGAAACTGACAAGTCATTTCTATAAAACAAGCAAATAAAAATAAAAGAATTTCTACTGGACGCGGACGGTACGATGGTGGCAAGTAATGGATTTTGTAGGACAGTGGTTTTTTTTTTTTTTTTCGAATTCGCTCAACGTAGTTATTGACAACAAAGAAACCAGACTTCAGTGTAAATGGCGACAGTGGCGTCCACATACACATGGGCGTAGGGTTGGCATAAGTTTTTATATTCTTTTTTTATTCGAAATGTTTTTTTTACAGATAAAATGCTTTGTCTAACTTCTCACAATATTTCGGATAGGAAACGCTTATTTTATGTGTAGAAATAAATATCAGTATTTTAAGTATGCAAGTATGTATAAGATTATTGAAAAAAAAATATGTTACCTTTTAGGAAGGCAAGGTTTTGAAAATAACCGTACCACTCATGCGCACAGCGAATGAGTGGAACTCACTACCTGCGTCTGTGTTTCCAAACGCATTCAACCCGAATCTCTTCAAAGTTAGAGTGAACAGGCTTCTTCTGGGTAAGCTCACTCCATCGTCAACTCTGTCTCTGTCACCTCTGACCTAGACTAGAGTCAAGAGCAAACCCATCACAAAAATAAATAAAAAAAAAAAACCTTTGTATCTTTAATTGTTTCCACTCCTCACACCTTATTTTATCATGACTCTTTAACCCCGTTCATCCCTGCCCGCAAGCTGTCACTTAGACTGCTCTCACCATCACAGGCCACATTTTATGAGCTGCCATCGATTTTACATAAAACTAAGCACCTTGGCGCACCCCTAGTCAGATAATAGAGTACATAACACGACGGTAAATGTTTAAAACTTGGCTACCTGGCGTTACTGTAAAATAAGGAGGATTTATTTTTAAAAGTTTAGGTTAAAACGGGCTGTTTTCCGCAACTCCACGACCAAGCGCGTATTTTGCGTACTTTTAAAAGTTTAAAAAGATGTTAAGGAATTTTACGGCAAACATCGCATTATGAATAAGTACATGCGATAAGCACTATAGAGGTTTAAAGTTTTGGTGTTGCCAACTAGCCTTCATAAATATGTAATACTAGTAACCGGCTTTGCCTGGGTTAAAATAATTTGTAGCCTATAACCATCTGGAATAATGTGCCTATTAAAGGTTGAAAGATTATACCCTTCATGTCTGAAAAATCTCACAAAATTCGGTCGCTCTCGTTATTATACTGGTTAAGATTAGGAGATAAACACTATTTCATTTTTATTTGTATATAGGTTTGTTTTTTTTTTAGAATAATCAATTGTATAAATGTTAATAAACTAAAAACAATGAAAAGGATTAGAGATGAAAAAAAAATTTGTACAAGTGTATATAGTTGACAAGCAATTTATAAAGTAACAAGTTAATTGGTTTTGATAATTCTAAAGTTCATGGTTCAAGAATTTAATAGAGTAGAATTTAGTACCTACCTGTATTGTCTCGGGGGACTCCTAAACTCTCTTACAGTACCTTCACACACTTATATACCAACTAAGGACAACTAGCAGTGGAGATATTACTTACAAGGTAGAGTTTTTCACGAGAATCGTTGGCCGAAAAGGTGCTTACCCTGAAAAGAAGAGAAATACCTCATTAGTATTCATATTGTTTAAATACATCTCATATTGAAGCTTCATTCCTTAAAGATCGACTGGAATTTGCATTATCATCTCGCCTCATGTCGAGTTCTTCATAAAATGAGAACCATTTCTTAAATCTAACCTAGAACCAAACTAAAAGTTCTCTGTGGTAGTGGTCTTTTAATTTGATTCAAAAGTAAGAAGTTTATAAGCTCCAACTCTCTCCTTCATAAAATAAAACTTCGACCAGCAATTCAATCGTTCAACCGTTATTATTTGAATAATAAAATCCGCCTGAACCCATTTCATCATTATTGTTTGACGCTAAAGAGGGTAATAGAAATCGTCGGGCATCGGTTATCGGGCTAAACTGAAGAGCGAGCCGTCCGTCAGTGGTTCCGGTTCATTGAACTCGTTATTGCCCCTGCACGGCAACACTGGGGCAATACACGTCCTCTTGTTTTATGTACCAACTAGTATATTGCCTGTACAGATGTGTTTGCTTTGCGAGATTCATTATTGTTCGGTACTTAATATTAAAAAAAGGGGAAAGTTTCCGAGTGTATTTGTATGTTTGTTACTTTTTTTGCTTAAAAACTACTGAACGGATCTGGATGAAGTTTGGCACAGAGATAGATTAAATGCACAGCCGTATAATTTTCGAAATTCACGTGGGCCAACCCGCTGGCAGAAGCTATTAAACTATAAATGTAATATCATGATTAATTAATCTGCCAAGCCTTTACCCAACTATGTTGGGGTCGGCTTCCAATCCAACCTAATGCAGCTCATTACCAGCATTTAACAAGGGGCGACTGCCTGTCTAGATAGATAGATAAACTATTTATTCAGTGCACACAAAACACACAGGACAACACAAAAAAAATCCGGCCAAGTGCGAGTCGGACTCGCGCACCGAGGGTCCCATACAAACCTCAGCTTAAAGGTATTATAGACCTGAGTATTTGATATGAATTTCAATTGAATACCTCTACGCGTTCATGAGGAAAGGGGTAGTAAGTTTAAAATTATTAAAATATTTTTATTATATGATTTAACTAAAAATTTACCGTTTTCGCAATTTTTCCTTTATCTGTGCTATAAGACGTTGCTTCGTACCAAATTTAAAGATTCTGAGTTTACGGGAAGTACCCTGTAGATTTTGATTCCCTTGCGAGTGTCGAAAATTTGCGGCAAAGACGGCTGTATCTTTTGATTGCGTTGGCTTAGAAGAAGTCATTATTTCACAGCTTTAAGGGACAGTAGACTTCAGTATTTGATATAAATTTCAGCTTGATACCTCCACGCGTTCCTGAGAAAAAGGGTCTTGACAGACAGAAGGACGGACGGACGACAAAGTGATCCTATAAGGGTTCCGTGTTTTCCTTTCGAGGTACGGAAACCTAAAAAACAGTTTTTTTTTATTATCAGACCTCTACAACCCAGTAACTGGGTAACACGATACCCCTCGGCAAGACTGGTGTCAGATTTTCTGGCTTCTGACTATCCGTAAAGACGATCAAAGATGAAACAAATGCCAGCGGGTACCAACAGCTTAAAGTGCTTGCCGAGGCACGGACGAATCTCGCTATGTAAAGATAGTCACCCATCCACGGACTGACCTCATCAAGGGTTGCTTAACCTTGAAGATCAACTCATGCGGCTTTTATTATTTAGGTGTGAGATCCTCCGGTAATGTCCTAATCATAACTAATCATTATTTTTTACGTATACTCATAACATCAGTCCTGCATTGTAAGCCGAGATACAGTATATTAAATCAGCATCAGTTGCTATAAAAAGGCTTTTTAAACAACATTACGGCATATTTTCGTAAAAATCCGTGTACAGTCAGCTCAGGGGGGTGACCATAAGCTCTTAAAGCGGTATCAATTTGAGATCGAATAAGGGACAGATGTATCTGACTTGTATACATCTGTCACTTACTCGATATCAAATTGATACCGCTCTAAGAGCTTATGGTCACCGCCCTGGTAAATGATTGATAAATCTTGATAACGGATAAATCTTTTTACCACAATATCATACTGTTTTCAATTCATATTTTATTCTTAAATCAGCAATATCTTCATAAAGATGTAACAGAAAAATAACTATATGTAAATCTCTCTACATCTATATTCTAAGCGTCTAATTATCATAAAAACTACGGGATCTTAAGCCGAAAAATAACACCCCTAATACAAAATTCCAAATACCAAAGCAATAAAAAATACTGTCATGGTCACAAACATTAACATTAAAAGCGGAATATTTACCATGTTTACTGTTTATTGCGAGTTCCCGATATTTCGGTGCTGTTGCAAGCACCATGATCACGGATAAACTGAAGTCATTGCGGGTGGGTGACAAAACGGTCTACCCTCTTTCTTGTTCGTTTTTTGCACTCAGTACCGCTACCATTGTCACTCACAACGTATATCATATCGGAAACTCGCAACAAACAGTAAACATGGTAAATATCCCGCTTTTAATGTTAATGTTAATAAAAATACTGTTTTAAAATTAATTTAAACTGCAATAAAAGTCTTACTGCAGTATAAATTTAATGTTATATAGTATAAATAAATTTATACAGTATACATCAATTTAATAGTGCTCAGCTATCCGGCAAACAGCAGGATATAAAACAATGTGAAAGATAAAAAGGCGCATAAAAAGACTACCTAGGTACGTAGGTGGTATCGCTTACAACGGCAATATAATGATATTATCAGTTGCTTTAAAACCTTTTGCGTCTGACGTTACTGAACTCGTATAATACCATGTACAGTCACCCCTTGAACATAGCTGACCGGTTAATCTTTGAATTAATCCTTAATCTGTTATATATAAAGAACAGGATGTTACACAAAATAAAGAGAAAAGTGTGTAAATTTCTAAATCCATTTTATGTGCGCAACTGTCATTGCAGAATATTATAAGCTGTAAAATATAACACAAAATACCAAACCAATTAAAATGATTATTTCAAATTAATTTATACTTTTTTTACTTTTGCTTTTCCTGATAGCTACAACCTGGGAGTCTTCAAGTCAAGAGTAAATAGGTTTCTTCTAGATAAGCCTGCTACATCGTCGACCACATCATCGCTTACCATCAGGTGAGAAACTGGTCAAGCGCGAGCCTATCAATGATAAAGAGAAACTGCAATGAAAGTCTCTTTACAATACGAATTATTTTCAACGCCAATTACACTGTGTATAACAAAAAGCATTATACTAATATTGGTGTTAAAAAAAATGTGAAAGATAAAAGGCACTTAAGTACGTAGGTGGTTTGAAGTGACATTGCTTTCGATGGCAAAATAATGCCTTATTGAAGAATAAATTTTATTTTTAACGTCATTTAGCAATAACGCTAGGCTATCGGAAAAACAGCCGGTTATAAAACAATATGAAAGATAAAAGGCACCGAAGTAGGTGGTAGGTGTACGTAGGTGGTTAGAAGTGATACCGCTTTCAACGGAAATATAATGATATTATCAGTTGCATTAAAAAACCTTTCACGTGTGACGTTATCGAGCTCGTAAAACATCGTGTACCGTAGAGAGTCATTGAAATTTTCGACTGGCCAATCTTTTTATGACAGTATGAATTTGATATAGGTACCTATGTAAAGAATAGTGTATGACACAAAAGACTAAATAACGTATAAGTATATTGTCCTATCTTTTACATCTATGACTTTTGTATGTTTCCTTTTATTGTTGTTAATCTTATTTTGTCTTTTAGAGCAAGATCAAATTAAACAACTGAAGTGGAAATGGGCAGGCCATTTAATAAGATCTAAGACAGAGAAATGGACTAAAGATGTGGCAGAATGGTGTCCTACATACAAAACAAAAAGGAAAGGCAGACAGTATCGTAGATGGGAAGATGACATCAAAAAGGTGGCAGGGACGACTTGGACTAGAAAAGCAAGAGATCGATGTTCGTGGAGAGAACTTAAGGAGGCCTATGCTGGAAACCAAGACAGTCGAGAAACCGGTGTCGATTAAGAAAAAGTACATATATATATATATATATATATATATATATATATATATATATATATATATATATATATATATATATATTAAACACTACTGTAATATCAAGTAGAAATAAGTTAAAATGATAACTGTGAGATGTTAATAAAGGTATTTATTATTATTTATTATATTGTCCTATCTACTCCCTGTGTGCAACTGCCATATTATAAATTGTTGAAATTTAAACTATGAAAATATCACCTCTAAGAAAAACGAAGCAAATAAAATAATTTAAACTGCAATGAAAGTCTCATTGCCATACAAATTATTGTCAACGCCAATTAGCTATGTATTTCGCTATCGGAAACACAACGGAATATAAAACAATATCATCAATACATATAATAAATCTGTAGAAAAATATTTTTTGTACATCGAAAAAAATTCCAAAATAATAGCCAGGGTGTTAAAGGATAACCAACAGAACCCATTTCTAGCATTTTTGGAATTTTTGTCTGTTTGTCTGTTTATTTGTGCACGCATCACGTGAAATGTACGAAACCAATGTAGATAACTTTTATACATAAAAATTGTGCGTATCTTGAAAAATTACTAAGTTTTTGTTTCATCGCAATCGGTTCACTCTATCAAAAGTTAGATGAATTTAAAGTGTTCAAGAAGTAAAATTATCACAGCTCACGCAATTCAGTTACTCGGACAGTTGAACTCGCTGTTCGATAGATGGCGTTGTGCATTTAAAGTCATTTTCTGAATCGCGGTGTTAAGATTTTACGCGAAAGAATGACCCTAGAAAAAAAATTGGTATGTAGTATGTATATTTTTGAGTATGTGGGGTAGGCAGGCAGGCTGGTAAGTATGGTAGGGTTGGCAGGCAGATGACGGGAGCGAAGCCGCGGGCACAGCTAGTACTAAATAAAAAGGCTCCTAGGTACGTAGATAGTTGGTAGTTGGTACAAAGGTTGACTGGTAGAGAATGCCTTGCTGCATTAATTAACCATTGTACGTTAAGTTTAAATAAATAAATAAAAGTAGTTCGAAGTGATATCGCTTTCAACGTCAATATCACATTACTATTTTACTGATTTCCAACTGTTCTGGAAGTACGATTTGTGTGTCTTTTTTAAACTTAGTTTTAACTCTATCTTCTCTGGCTTCTGGAAGTGATAGATTATGTTTCAAAAAACTTAGGCGTTTTGGAAGGTAAACAGAGTTGAAAGGATGAGAGGATGAGCAGTATTTTCACAGATATTATTTACAGAGCTATTAGGGAAAGTATTTTGACAGAGCTTGCTGATCAGAGCGATTTTCAGTTTCAGTTTTAGATCTTAAAGTAAAAATTTATATCATATAAATTACAAAAGAAGTTAAATTGTTTGTTTGCTTGTATGTTTGTAAAATCTGATCTCTGGAAGTTCTATCCCATTTACGAAAATTCTTTCACTAGTAAAATTTTCATATTCATAAATACATTTATTGCATTCTATTGTGTTATTTATTACAGATGTTACATAAAAAAACATCTAGCTACGTGCAAGTTCATATTTGCACACCTAACAGGATCCATAACCCTGTTAGGGCACACTGCAGCTGAGCATCATAGGTAACTTTTTTCCTGAGAAATATAGGATTCCTATTTGACAGGCTACGGAAGCGAAACCGAGAAAAAACTAGTGTAACATTGTTAACTTTAATACTTTCGCGTTTCATAATTGAAAAACAATATATCACGGGAATTTAACGCGATTTGGATTATCACCATGATGATTTGGACACCAGTCTACCTGGGACCACGGTCGTTGCAACACGACCGAAACGCGTCGGGTGAAATACGTAAATAAATAATCCAAATCATTGCGTTAAATTCCCGTGATATATTATTTTTAACATTATAATTGCAATATTTTTATGTGTTGATTTTGAAAGGCAAACAAACTTAAAACCTTTTTTTTAATAGATGATATTTCCATATATTCAATACCTACACTAAACCTATTGTTAAAACTCAAATAACATTCGGCTGGACGCTGTAACATTGTTTGCAGATGAAAGTACTACCAAAAAATCCAGGTACAGAATAAATTTTAGCAGGATTAAACACAAACAGGGCGTGTTGGTTCATCCAATACGTATAAAAATATTGCATCGACAATTTAAACAAATAAACGTTGGGTCCATTACTTGATGGGAAAAAAGGATAAAATTTTAAGAGTAGTGTAACGATAGTAGTAGGTATAAAAACCGGCCAAGTGCGAGTTGGACTCGCGCACGAAGGGTTCCGTACCATTATCGCAAAAAACGGCAAAAAAGCATGTTTGTTGTATGGGATCCCCACTTAAATATTTAGTTTATTCTGTTTTCAGTATTTGTTGTTATAGCAGCAACAGAAATACATCATCTGTGAAAATATCAACTGTCTAGCTATCACAGTACATGAGATACACCCTGGTGACAGATGGACAGACAGACAGACGGATCGCGGAGTCTAAGTAATAGGGTCCCATTTTTACCCTTTGGGTACGAAACCCTAAAAAGTAGAAGTACATTTTAACCCCCGACGGAAAAAGAGGGGTGTTATGAGTTTAACGTGTGTTCCTGTGTGTTTGTGTATTTGTGTATCTGTCTGTGCCATCATATATCCTAAACGGATAAACCGATTTTGATTTCGTTGTTATTTATTTGAAAGGTGACTATATCGAGAGTGTTCTTAGCTATGTTTAATGAAAGCGGTTCAGCAGTTCTGAAGTTATAGGCGTTTTACGGATCGGGGTATTTTCGCAAGATATCGTGTCATAATTACGTGTTTAATAGATTGATGATCCAAGCGTGTCTACTTCTAAATAAATTACGAGCATAAAATATAAGTGTGTCGCGGGTATTTTAAATTTTATTTGTGTTTACTATGTATTTATTTTTGTTGTGGACCATTTTTTAACCGACTTCCCAAAAAGGAGGAGGTTCTATGTTCGACATTATGTATGTTTTGTGTATGTTCACCGATATCTCCGTCAATTGTGGACCGATTTCAAACATTCTTTTTTTGTTTGAAAGAGTATGTTCCGAAATTGGTCCCATTTTAATTTGGTGAAGGACTGATGAAGAAATTCGAAGATATACAACAGAACTCTTCAATAAACAACGGCAAATCTCTCGGGATTGCTGCAATCGCATGTCTGTTTTGTTGTTTATACCATTTCATAACATAACATCACGCCAGTACGCTCTTAAGGGGTACGCAGATCTCTCATTTCACCGGTTATGTTCAAGTTTCATGCTATTTTGGTAATATATTCCGGCGTTATACGAGTAGGTAACTTACTAAACAACTTGCCTATTAGGTAGGTACAACTAAAAAGTGAAAAATAAAAAAACGTTTTACATAAAAATAATAAGACACCGACTTCCAAAAATAAAGTTATTTTCACTTTGTAGTTTTATTTGGAAGTCGGTAGTATTTTTTGTAAAAAGTTTTTTTTTTTGTTATCGCTCTTGACCACTATCTCACCTGATGGTAAGCCATGATGTGGTCGACGGTGAAGCACGCTTGCCTAGGATAAACCCATTCACTCTTGACTTAAAGACCCCTAGATTGTAGCTATCGGGAAACACAGATTCCGGCAGGAAATTCCACTCCTTAGCTGTACGCACAATAAAAATGTCCCCGAAACGTTTTGTGCGAATGGGTGAGATGTCCACCATGTACCGATGACGCATCGCCGTAAGTCTGGTAGCCGACTCTAGTGCATCAAGCTGGTATTTGGCAGATCCGTTCCAGAGATGAGAACATGCACGATCGAACTTGCGCTTAAATATTTTACTGTAAGGTAATCTTGGTTTCATTACGGAAAAGTAAAGCAGCGAACCGAATTGACACACCGACATCATTACAATATAGTCGAAACCTGATGATCAATGCTCATTTTTTATGTTTTACTAGCATTGGGCTTCCTAATTGTATCCAGGCCATTTAAGCAGATAATTTAATTTTAGATTTTACCGTTCTTATGTCAATTATCTACCTATTAAATGTATTACAAACTAAAATGCACTATGTAACTTGAACATGCCACCATATGCCTCAATAATATTTGTATGCAACGTAGTTAAGTTCGTTTCCATTGTCAATAACAAAAAAAGAATTAAAAAACACAAGTAAAAATTTATGCAAACAAATATCTCACAGAACAACCTATTGTTAACAGAAATTAAATCAGCACAGTAAAACAAGAGTTTCATATTTTGCAAGGGAAAGCCTCTGTGGCCGCCCGTCACACCGTGTCGTAACAGTGAACAAGCCTTGAGCTCATGAACAATTCAAGCCTAGTTACATCTCATTACTCTGAGCAGCCAGCTCGAACATTTATTATTTCTCAGAGATTTCAAGGGACTTAATAAATCAAGATTATTTTACTGTACTTTATACATGAAGATAAGAAATGTAGGCGTAAATAAAAGTGGGCAGATTTAAAAAAAAATCTGATTGTGCTTGTTTATTCATGCTTGAGAAATAAGCATGAATTAAGCTTGAAGAACAACTGTAAAAAAATACTGTTATTTTTACACGACTGACTAAAAAAGGGGTGTTATGTTTTCAGGATTCATGTATGTTTGTGTGTTTCTTTATTCCACCATAACTTCCATACGGTCTAACCGATATGAATTTATGTGGTATTGTTAGAAGTGTTGCATTATACCGGGTAACATACGCTGGTAAAAAATAAACTATAACATTAGGGGCGAGTCATGGTTCATGAAAAAAATACGGAATTATTATTTTTATAAACATTTTACTACGTATTCTGTCATCGTCTAGAGCTTGCTTAGTACATAACAAAAAATATAAAGTAGTATTCAATATGAATTCGTTCACTACTAACACAAAATGAAATATATATAACAGTAGGTACTATTCAATATCCCATAGAAAAAGTATAAGAAAAATGTGTGCGTTTAAAATAATAACTTTTTGGCACTAAAAGGTATGACTTAAAAATAAAAATTTAAAAATTAAAAAACACGGCTGCCTTGTCAAAAAGTGAATTGAAAAAATTAACCAAAATAAATTAAGTTAAGGTAACAACAAGCCAAATGATTTTAGTGTCGAATGGGCACAAGGTAAATACTATACATTCATTATAATATTTACTGTGCGATTAAACCGCCATTGTGCCCAAAAGTGGAAAACTAAAAACCAATCTTTTCATTGCAGTCGGGGAACGGTTCCTTGGATAAGTTCTTTACAGGTCCCCCGACTTCGCTGCAAAGATTGGATTTCAGTTTCACCTTGCGTCCATTCAACACTAAAATCATTTAGCTTGTTTTTAATTTTAAGGTTCAATTTTTTAATTCACTTTTTGACAAGGCAGCACTATTTTTTTTTTATTAAATTTTATTTAAAGCGAGTAGATTGTTTAGTCTCCTGTCAAGTGTCCCGACCAGACAACGACTCTATTGAGCGGCTTGTGGTCCAGGATAGAGTGAAAAGAACAAGAGCACTCGGTAGAATATTTATTAAGTATTGTTAGAAGCGTTGCATTATACCGGGTAACATACGCTGGTAAAAAATAAACAATCACATTAGGGGCGAGTCATGGTTCATGAAAAAAATACGGAATTATTATTTTTATAAACATTTTACTACGTATTCCGTCATCGTCTAGAGCTTGCTTAGTACATAACAAAAAATATAAAGTAGTATTCAATATGAATTCGTTCACTACTAACACAAAATAAAATATATATAACAGTAGGTACTATTCAATATCCCATAGAAAAAGTATAAGAAAAATGTGTGCGTTTAAAATAATATCTTTTTGGCACTAAAAGGTATGATTTAAAAAATAAAAATTTAAAAATTTAAAAACACGGCTGCCTTGTCAAAAAGTGAATTGAAAAAATTAACCAAAATAAATTAAGTTAAGGTAACAACAAGCCAAATGATTTTAGTGTCGAATGGGCACAAGGTAAATACTATACATTCATTATAATATTTACTGTGCGATTAAACCGCCATTGTGCCCAAAAGTGGAAAACTAAAAACCAATCTTTTCATTGCAGTCGGGGGACGGTTCCTTGGATAAGTTCTTTACAGGTCCCCCGACTTCGCTGCAAAGATTGGATTTCAGTTTCACCTTGCGTCCATTCAACACTAAAATCATTTAGTTTGTTTTTAATTTTAAGGTTCAATTTTTTAATTTACTTTTTGACAAGGCAGCACTATTTTTTTTTTAATTAAATTTTATTTATAGGGGGTAGATTGTTTAGTCTCCTGTCAAGAGGGTGTCCCGACCAGACAACGACTCTATTGAGTGGCTTGTGGTCCAGTATAGAGTGGAAAGAACAAGAGCACTTAGTAGGTCACTTAGGCGATGGACTGATCGGATCAAGTCTGCAGCAGGCGGTCTGGCGGTGTACTGCATGAGTGGATACGAGTCACAGCTAACAGAGAGGGGTGGCGTCGCATCGTGAGGCGAATCATGGCAGCCTGGTTTCTCACTGCAACATGGTGACCAAGACCACTTTGATCAAGAGTGACGAAGACAAAGTCAAGAAAAAAATACCGACACATTTTATTTTATCAGTCACCAAAGTTACCGATAACTCAATATCCGATTTCACCTTGACCTTTCCGACAACTAACTCAGACACGGCGACAAAAGCGAAGCAACACAAATAGTAACTGCAAACATTACGAACTCAAACACGAAAGCCGAACACAATCAACTTTGTTTATTTATTTACCGATACCTATTCGGCGTTCCGTGATCGGTAAATAGTCGAACGTTGTGATAGTCGGCCTCGGTCAATATCGGTCGTCATGCAAATATAATCGCTCATTGGGATTCCGTTTGGTTGGAACTCATGAAGAGATCTGTAATCTTGAAAAACGGTTACATTGGAATTTTAATGTAGAAATTTTTACAAAGACCAAAAAATAGAGGGTTCGAAGTCTTAATTTTTAAGTTTCAGCAATAAGTTACAACCATATTCTGCTCATACTCCAAGGAATGATTGTAGAAAATGAGAAAGAAAAAAAGTTTATCTTATTTTACTTTCCTAGCCTATAAATATTATAAATGTAAAAGTCCGTATGTTTAGATGTTTGTTAATCAATCATGACTCAACGGCAGAAAGGGTTTTCATAAAACTCTGCACACGACTAGTCTATGACCTGAATTAAGGAGATAGGATTCTTTCTATTTCAGTAGCACAAAATCCAAAATTGATCCTCGGGTAAGTTCTCCCGTGAATCAATTTTGGATTTTCTCGAGGGTGAAGCCGATATAAAATGTGAATTTGTCATAAAGTTGCTTCTAGATTCATATGTTTTGTTGAATCAGCATCAGGGTAGAATGGTACCGCAGACAGACGCAACGCAACAATCCGTCAATAATGCACCATTTTTTATAGAAATGACCCATGGGAGTAGGCAGAAACTACAAAACGTCACCTGCTACGACCCTTACATACGTAGTTTCTGCATACCCCCGTGGGAAAAAAAGTCGTGAGCCTATGTTTGTTTGTACGTTGTTTACCCGTATAATAAATGGCAGCCTGAAAACTTTCATGACATGAAAATGCGTTTGTGTTAATGGGAAAACTAATAACCTATCAAAAGCCTTTTTATCTACACGATCGATATTGCAAAATAATCCCCTGTTAAGATAATCGGGTCACTAAACACTATGGGTAGCTATATCGATAAACAGTTTACCCGCAAGTACATACATATATCGTTAGAATTAGCATTTGGGTAAACAGCCCAACAACGATACAAATGCTAATTCTATCGGATCTCCATTAATTTATTACTTCAAGCTAACTGCTAAGCTGTAATCTATGGCGCTGGATGCAACTAAGGTGCCGTTAGTACCTGTGATCTGTTTTCTGCTTCTCTTCGTAGATTTTTCACTGGTTAGAGGAATAAATAACCACTGTAAGGCAGTAAAACTATTCGAGTTAGAAGGCGGTTGGGATTTAAAATGCATTTACAAAGAAAAACTATGCGATGTCTGTGTGCGGGTTCTGTGAGCAACTTAAAATCTAAGGATCTAACTAAAATTATACTTAAAAATCTTCATAACATCTGATATTTTTGAAGATTTAAACATATTTTTTCAAGCTATGGATCTAGTAGAAATTAATTAATGTTAACATTTGTTGGAAAACAAATTCATCTATAAATTCGTATTATTAAGATTGTTAGTTCTCGTAGGAGTGGGAGTAAAAGCTCGAGGCTAAACAATAACAGCCGCTCTGGTCGATCAGCAAGGTTACGTAACGCTTGACGAGGTTGGTCCTTGGATGGGTGACCATTTCAACATACCGAGTTTCCTCCGTGCCTCGGAAAGCACGTTAAGCCGTTGGTCCTGGCTGTCATTTGAAGATCTTTGACAGTCGTTACGGGTAGTCAGATGCTTAAGATCTGACACCGGTCTTGCCAAGGGGTACCGTGTTACCCAGTTACTGGGTTGTGGCGGTCAGATAGGCAGTCGCTCCATGTAAACACTGGTACTCAGCTGAATCCGGTAACACTGGAAGCCGACCCCAATATAGTTGGGAAAAGGTTATGCAGACTGATTGATTAAGATTGTTAGTTATTGTGGACAAAAGATTTAGTAGAAAATCGACATTCGATTTCAAAACAGATAACAATGAAATCTCTCCTAAATAGGATAAAATTAAAAATACACCGAGAACAAGCTCTAATTAACCTTAGTTAACTCATAAAACTTCTCGTTCCAAAGTGAAGTTTCTTGCTGAGAGGAAATTAAAGGGTGAACACGGGACATTTGTCATAGTCTCCCCATTAACGTCAGCTAAGAATTCGGCTCCATCATTCATCTTGTAACAAATTCTTCGAAGTCTTTCGGCCCATTCATATTTCTATTAGGGTTGGAGTTAAAAACTTTTCAATGACTTTCGACAGGCGGTCAGTTGGGCTGTTAATGTCAGTTAATGGATATTTATAATAATTTAAATTTCCATGTATTCTTGAATCAATGGCATAATTATTGTTTGCGTGGACGATTAACCATTACATAATTGACACTCTTATGGCCATAAAACATAAACTGTCAGATGTTAGGTAAGTAAGTAAAGTCATTAACCTGAATTACTTAGGATTCAGACATGCACTGCAGTAAGTACATTGTTTTTTTTTGGGGTGGGATATTATCCAATGACTTCATCCGCTCTGGGTGAAGTGGGAGGGTTTACTGAATAAAATCCACCCGTGTTTCTTCAGTTGCAGTAAGTACCTAGGTGAATGGAACTCTATATAAAAGTATTAATATCTACCAAGATAGCAAGCTTTGAATGTCAAGATGGTTGTTGGTTATTTACTGTGTATCAGAGTTCCAATGTATGTGGTGTGTAAGGGAAGGGTTTTATGAATAAAAGCACAGAAAGACAAGACCAGGTATTTATTTAAATAGCTTATGTAGATTAGATTGGCTAGGCAGAATAAAAGAAGAAACCATGTCTACATGCAAATATCACTTGGTAGGAACAAGAGCAATAAACTATGTATCGTGTTTCAATTGTAAGAATATTGAGGGTCACGATTGATGTTGACTTAGGACAGCTTTGACTTTACTTTTTAGGGTTCCGAATCCAAAGGGTCTAAGCAGGATCCTATTGTTGTCACTCATGTGGCCGTCTGTCCGTCGTCTGCCACACGAGTTTTACGGCGAAACGGTTGGAGCTACACTTTTCAAATTTTCAGAGTATTAACATCAAGTTGACTGAAAGCCATGCAAATTGTAAAAAAAAAATATTTTATATTTTTAAGGGCTCCCATACAGCAAAAGGGGGGAGCGAAATTTTTTTTTTACTCCTATCCCATAGAGTGAGGTATCTTTGTTTAGAGCTCGTTGAGTAGAAATATATTTTATTTTTTGTTTTAAAAGATATTGAAAAACAAAGGAATAAGAAGCCACCAAAGTCAGCATATTTTACAAAATTTTGTTCCGAAGAATTTTTTAACTTCCCTTTGACCTATGAACTTGAAATTTGGTGATAATGTTAATTATTACGTATATTTTACTGAAAAATACTAATATATTGATAAATCAGATTTTTTCTTTGATATTCCTTCATTTTTTCTATTACAACCAACTTATTTTTGCGGTTTTGTACGGAACCCTACGCACTTTACCGGTTTTTTTTGTAATAGCCTACACTGCCCCACAGCTGGGCAAAGGTCTTTTCTAAATCCTTCTAGGTAATCTTTTCCTGAGCCACTACGATCCAGCCTTCTACTAACTAACGTCAATAAAAGCAAGTGGGGCAAAAGTTATTTAACCTTATCATCATACTAAAAAATCTTACTCGATCCTCAAAGACAAGTTCAATGTAAAGAATTATTCAATGAAAAATAATGTATCATGGTGATGCTGTGACGTGGAATCTAATTAAGCTTTTTCTTTTGCTTCCGGCTTATCATAGCATGTTTTTACTTAGAAATATGGCTGCAGTGGCTTGACTGATTAATTTCTTTTTGCTTTCAGCCAGCCATGGAATATTTGTGATGGATTTATGTGGGCAGATTTTTCCTTTTGGATGTTAAGATTAATCTCTGACTGGAATATGGGAGAGAGATTTTGATTTCAGTAGATTCTTGCGTAATAACTATGTTATGTGTCTATTGGGTATTTTTTTATTCATTCGTTGGGTAGCGGAAGATGCGCTACTATAGATAAATAATGTATTTATTGGTTCACATTAGCTATGGTTTCTTTCTTTTCTGTTTCGTGTGAGGATGTAGCCATCTCTGATGCCAGAGATAATAAAGCCGCCTCTGGGAATCCCACAGGCCTCTGACTTGGCTATTTCAGACTTACATTAACTATGTAAGTCCAGGTTTCCTCACGATGTTTTCCTTCACCGTTGCCTGTGATGTCCAAAATAAACTTAGAAAGTACATATGAATTTGAAAAAGTCACATTGGTACTTGCCCGGATTTGAACCCACGACCTCAAGCACGAGAGGCGAGGTCTTAGCCACTGGGCCACCACGACACTACTAATAGCCTATAGGTGAGAATGGTTTAGTTATATAAGTTAATATCCGTATTACCCGATGGATTAGGCAGACACATAAGTTTAACTCAGGGGTAAGTTCCATAGTTTAACTCAGGGGTAAGCACCATAGTGTAACTCAGGGGTAAGTACCATAGTTTAACTCAGGGATAAGTAACATAGTTTAACTCAGGGGTAAGTATCATAGTTTAACTCAGGGGTAAGTGAAATAGTTTACCTCAGGGATAAGTACCATAGGTTAACTCAGGGGTAAGTAACATAGTTCAACTCAGGGGTAAGTGACATAGTTTACCTCAGGGGTAAGTACCATAGTTTAACTCTGGGGTAAGTAACATAGTTTAACTCAGGGGTAAGTATCATAGTTTAACTCAGGGGTAAGTGAAATAGTTTACCTCAGGGATAAGTACCATAGGTTAACTCAGGGGTAAGTAACATAGTTCAACTCAGGGGTAAGTGACATAGTTTACCTCAGGGGTAAGTACCATAGTTTAACTCTGGGGTAATTAACATAGTTTAACTCAGGGGTAAGTATCATAGTTTAACCCAGGGGTAAACGGACCGCGACCTATATTGATTTATGGGGACAGCAGTTTACGAGCAGCGAAGTTAATTTTCTCCTTTTGTTAGACCAATGTTCGGTTCTTTCGTTGTTTATGAACGTCAGAAATTTTACCTAATAATTTTGGTGAATGTAGCTGTTTATAAGGAACCCTCGGTGCGCGAGTCCGACACGCACTTGGCCGCGTTTTTGTTTTCATGGACAAGCTTTAAAAGGTGCAACTGAAAAACTTAAGACTGTGTATTAAGTGATACGGTATGTGTGTGATAGTGCTGTGTCAAAAATATCAAATAACAACAAAACGTTTTACAAGTCTACTTATTGAATGATCTCTACAAGTCTTTAGTTATTATGTCTTAAGCCTCTAGCAGCTAATCAACAGTCTGTCACAGTTCTAAGTACTAATCAGTCGATAATTAGGGTCCTAATTAATTACCCGTCTGGTACTCTAAGCTCAGTTAATCTATTAACTGAGACTGTAATATTTCGAGTCAGATGCAGAACTGTATTGCTATTGAATGCCTTTCAAACTGTAGACGGCTCATGGCATCCTTGGTAATCTATATATATAAAATGAACCCCTATTTCTCCTGGTCACGCTATAACTTGAGAACAGCTTTAACGATTTCGCTAATTCTTTTTTGTTGTTTTTTATTGTTAGGAGAAGGTTCTTAGATAGAAAAAAAGTGGTTTGGTATGTCGGTAGGGTAGGTAGGGTAGGCTTGTAGGGAGGGTAGGTATGTAGATAGGGTAGGTATGTAGGTAGGGTAGGCTTGTAGGTAGGGTAAGTATTTATTTATTATTTATTATATTCTTTATTGTACACCACAAAAATATATATACAGGATAAACAATCATAAAAGCAAGTGTACAATGGGCGGCCTTATCGCACAGGGCAATCTCTTACAGACAAGGGGAGGTAGGGTAGGCTTAAAGGTAGGATAGGTATGTAGATAGAGTAGGTATGTAGGTAGGGTAGGCTTGTAGGTAGGGCAGGTATGTAGGATGGGTAGGTATGTAGGTAGGGTAGGTACGTAGGTTGGTTAGGTAGGTAGATAGGTAAGGTAGGGTGGGGCAGGTAGGGTAAATTTGAAAGAGAGTTACCGCGGCCCTGGCACAAGCAACTGAAGAAACACGGATGGGTTCTAGTCAATAAAAGTCTGACACGCCCTTCCGCTTCACTGATGATTTCCCAGCCCAAACAAAAAAAAAGGTATGTAGTTTGGGTAGGTAGGGTAGGTATATAAGTAGGATAGGTAGGTAGGATAGGTATATAAGTAGGGTAGGTAGGTAGGATAGGTAGGTAGGTAGGGTAGGTTAGGGTAGGCAGTTGACGGGAGCGAAGCCGCGGGCGCAGCTAGTTTAATAATACTAATTGATTCGGGAAATGGCATCAGACGGTAATTATTTGTGTAATGATAGCTGATATATGTATGGTGGTTTGTCAGTGGATTCAAATTTAAGTATATAATTGTTATTAAGAATTCTATGGAATAAAAGCTTAAATCGTACTTTTTTTTTATAATTTGCGTAGGAAGCACAAAAATGCATTTACAAAAATTGCATGTGTGGGTTGGTTTCTAGGTGGAGCGATGATCTTCGTAGGGTTGCTGGTAGCAGCTGGATAAGTTACCGAAAATTTTAACAAATGGCGTGCATTTGGAGAGCTGATGATGATAGTGTTGTGCCACCACATAATGCAAAAAGTGACAAAAAAAAATTAATAATAAAAAAAAACATGTTTGTTTATCTATCAATTCAAGTTTAAGTAATTGCGTTGCATTCAGATTTCGAATAAATGCTAACTTTTATGTCTTTGCATTTTTTTCTAATTTGTGTGTTAGTTATCTTACCCTCGGTTCCAAAACTGACAAAAAGAAGAAAACTTTTCAAACTCTACTTGAGCTTGAAAATTTGTCAGTTGTATTTTCTGAGTGACTCACAGAACTCAAAATCAAATTGCCAAATGCTTGATGCTGTGAGTAAACGCACAACCTTTTTTCTCAGTTTTCTATAGTCAAGTAGGTAGAATACCAGCGAGACGGAAGCTTATAGTATATCCCTGCGGATCACCGAAGACTTTGCTGCACTTCAGCGCAAAACCGTGTTCGGTAAACCGTGGCTTGCCTAAGTGAATACATAATTTTGAATATTTTTCAGGAATCCTGTAGGACAGAAATTGACAAGTAGAATTTTCAAAACATTGTTTTTTTACAGTCAATTACACCTCCAAGATTGGTGACTTCTTCGGCTATTTATGTTTTAACCAGGTATGAGCCGGCAAATTCCAAAACTAACAAAAGAAATTCCAAAAATTTACAACCACATAATTGTATTTAAATTTAACAGCTGATCGTCTGAGCGTCTATAGTATGAGGTTTCGCTTAAACTGAATTGCACATATTGATTATTGTTTTATACTAGCTTCCGCCAGCGGCTTTTCCTGTGTATAAATATCCCAGGGATCATACTTCCGAGATAAAAAGTATCCTATATCTGAATCCAGGACATTTTCTAACCGTGTGCGAAGTTTTATACAAATTCATATTCGCATTAATTTGTGTTAGTTACGATATCGAGAGAATAATGTTACATTTCTTTCAGTCACTCTATAGATTTTTTTATACACGACTGTCTGTACAGTCATCAATCTCTTCCAGTACAAGTAACTTTATTCTGCCCAATCTTAATCCACTTACGGTCTCCACAATACCCCACATACTCAATAGAACCTTTATAACATAATAATAATTATGATTAATCAAATTACCCGATAGAATAGGCTCACGGCTTGATACAAATTGAATTATATCCATAAGTTAGCAGAGCTACGAATATTTTGTTCGCATAAATATTGGATAGATTTTGAAGGACTATAATCTTAATGCTAATATGCGTAGTTAGCATGGAAATATAAATATAAATTTGTGACTTTGCAAGAGACTTCTGTTTCTTGATTAAAAATAGACAAAGAATAAGGCAAGTTCCAAAGTATATGGATAAAAAGAAAAAAAACACATCATATTCTGTAAGACCAAATAAGTAGTTAAGTTTGGATGACGGAACAATACGGAATGAAGAGAAATGGCTGGAATAATCTCAAAGAAAAGTGAGGAGTGTAGCTTTGAAAGGAAGATTTGGCGTATTGGAATTGAGAAAAGTTATAGAAAAGAGAGATTGAAAAGAATAATGTCTAAAACTTATGAACATGTTACATGATGTCAGAGATAGAAATTATTCGGAATTTTTGAGGTATTTTTTTATATTTTAATTTATAGACTTAGTTATTTTAAACAACTAATTTCAATATTTCGTTTTTCCGAAGCGTTACTTTTTATATATTTTTAAGCTTTGTTCGTGCTGACGTCATAAAGTAGTCTGAATGGCATAGGACTTGACGTTGTCATTGACGCTTGACACGTACAAAACAACATGCACGAATGACTTATCTGGGAGTTGGTTGCTAGCGCGAGGTTAAATTGACCATATTGTATGTCGAACTGTCTAACTCTGGGTTGTGGTTTTCGTGCAAATGGGCCATAATTATTTCATTACAAGAGGCACTGGATGTTTCCTTCACAGGATACTTTATGACGACATTTAGAGGTCAAGTAAAAGTCAAGTGATTTTAAGTATTTTTGTGGAAATAAATACGATCTTAAAATGTTAAGTTCTAAAAATAGAAAAATAAGGCTTACAAACCTCAAATCTCGAAAAGGTTTTGGAATAATTCTTTGACTTAATTTTTACTTTACATACCGAATTTCTGAAGATTGGAGAGGAAGACAAAACCCACTAAAGTTAATAACTAGTGCCGAAAGAAGTTAGTAAGAATATTTACTGCTAGTTGTAGTTAGAGAAAAAGCTAAAAGAGAAACAATAAAACATTGTTCCACAGCCCAAAAAAACATGCAACACAGACAAGTGTTGGGTCAACGATTATAATTTTAAATTCACAGCTTCTCTCAGTGGTACAAGCGCGACCTAGTTTTCCATTGCATAAATATTTTTTGTGTTAACAATTCAAGATGGTTTAATTTTCATATTGCTTTTTTACATAAATGAGCTTGATTTTGCTCAGAATATTTACTTCTAAATGTAGCTTTAGGAATTATGAAGTCAGATTGAAGAAAGTTTTCATTAGATTGTGTTATTATGCTTAGATAATATATAATACTAGCATACAGATGCCTCATCCCATACAAAGAAACCGTGTCGACGTAACTAGCGTTTTTCATCTGATACCGATTATTTTTTATAAATCGATCGCGTTCGTCTCCGTTCCACGGCGATAAGTATATCACAATATAATCAGTACAGTACGTCGGGACAGTTTCTTTGTATGGGATGAGACACCACTGGCTTAGGTTGGCAGTGGATGCTTTCACAGATGCGTATATACTGACTCTACCTTCACTTTATATTTTGGAATGTATTTTGTATGTCCGCAAAAATCGGGGGCTTTTCAAAACTAGAAGCGACTTCCATAATTTAAACACACGCAGTAAGCACGAAATTGTAATACCCAAATCCAGATTAACGAAAACTAGCAAGTCTTTTCTTATAAACAGTATACGCTTTTATAACAAGTTGCCAAAGTCAGTTATAGAATTGACCGATGGAAAGTTCAAAAACTACATCAAACGTGTCCTTATTAAAAAAAGCATATTATAAAATCAAGGACTACGTTGAAGATAAAAACTTTGGCTTTAGCTCCTTCTGCGCATGCGGCTTCCCTTGTAGCTCATAAACGGCACAAATATGTGGATGTCTCTAACTATTCTCAATCTCATTTTTTTTCTCTTTTAATAAGACTTTGTACAATGTTTTTCAATCATCTTTGCTAAGAATAGTAACAGCACTGATAACAACATTTGTGCCACATGTTAAATTGAGTGTTGTTAGTTTTTTGTTTTATTCTTGTGTTTTATTTCTTACGACTTATTGTCGGGCCTACTTTTTCCCCCCATATCCAAGTACTAATGCTGTAACATGGAAATATTGTAAAACCAAACCATTTCTAAACGAGTAACCATGGAGTTTCTTGCCGGTTCTTCTCCATAGGAAACGACGAACCCGAACCGTGCACCTTTTGTCGACGTTTTATAAGTGCCCATGTAGGCCTATGTATAATAAAAAAAACTGATTTAGATTTTGATTAAAAGAACCACTATCTGCATCCCGATATATGTGAATTTTTAAACGGTTTTTTTTAATTACGTGTTTTGGTGCAAGATACATCAAAAAATTGCTGTCCTTTTAACAGAGTTATCTGCTGACACAAGTGTTATATTTTAGGGATTTTTCCCACGGATACCAAGTGGCACGAATCACTTTCTTAAAAATTATATAATTGCCTATTTATCAATCAAAGAAAAGAAAGGATATTCAACTAAAACATCAAAATAATTTTAGCCTTGGCTCTTATCAGAAGATATAGCCCAATACGGTCCAACCCCACGCATTCCTCAGTACAAAGAATACTGACGTCAGTCCACAGTAAAGTGATGGCGAGGAGCGACATCGTGGCTTCGTACCCGTTGTTATAGTTACCATTTTAGTACAAAATCGATATTATGACGTCAAAACATCTCTGCGGAGGAAGTTCATCGAAAATAGATCGCGTTTATTTATTATATATTTTACCCACCGTTATCTGTTAATATTAAAACTCGTTTAACTGAAATTATGATAAAACGGTGCTATTTTACGTAACATATTAAATAAGGCTTGTATCGTAGGCACTACACGTTTTTCGATTAGCAATGTTACCAGATAAAATTAACTTATGACCAGTTAAGCTTAAATTACGAGTAGTAAAAACGATGGCTCGTTTGCTAATATAAGATACGTTATTTATTTTGCAGAGTCTGTTGAACGCCGAGAGCTAAGTAACACAGTTTTGTAAACTAATTGTCTTTTCATTAAGCAGGAATAACAGGCCCTGAGGGGTTCTAAAAGCGACCAAGAGTACGCCGTGGTTTAATTGGAATTATGCAGAATTTTAGATGAGAAACGTAATTGGTTATAAGCGATATATCCGTGCCTGGAGGAGCTTGTGGCTAAATAACAATAACCGCACGGGTCGACCTTCAGGGTTAAGCAACACTTGCGAAAGTCAGTCCGTGGATGGGTGACCAGATTCCTCCGTGCTTCGGAAAGCACGCGAAGCTTTTGGTCACGATTGTAATTTAGTAGATCTTTGAAAGTCGTTACGGATAATCATAAACCAGGAAAACTGTCCAGTCTTGCAAAGGGATACCGTGCTACCCAGTTACTGGGTTGTGGAGGTCAGATAGGCAGTCGCTTCATCTAAAATACTGGCACTCAGTTGCATCCGGTAAAACTGGAAGACCCCAATATAGTTGGAAAAAGGCAGATTGGTATATATCCATGACACGTTACTAGATTTTTTAGGTATTGTGGTACGAGTAGTTATGCACTCAGCTACGCAATGGAGCTTGCATATTTATTCGAAACTGGGCAGTGTTTGAATCTAAGCACAGTGTCAATTAGTGTTCACTGTTCATGTACTCATTTAAACTCGGTCTAACTTACAGATCATGTTGATGTGCGAATATGAACATTAATTTAGACTCAAAGGTCAATTTAAAACAAATCTGCACCCTGTTTTGACTAATGAAGGCTGACTAATAAGGCTGTGCCATTGATTCGACGGAGAAAGAATGAGCACTAATATCAAACTTGCCAACTTTGGAAAATCCATAACCAGTTCCGTTATAGATTGAGGCAAGAAGAGATCTTGATAACAATGATTATGTACAGGTTTAATAGAAGTTAAATCATTCGAGAGAAGGTGATGCAGAAGGGAGATCAAAACCCTCAATATTGAGGAATACGACGCAAGGAGGAGGGGAATAGAAGTTAAATCCGTACACCGATTTGTCCTGAAGGTTTGTAAGTTCAGTTAGTATAGAGCAGGGGGTTTAAAACTATCTCCCCTCCCCCCTTGCCATTCATATTCATACATACAGTCTGTTGATACAGCGTTCCACGGTCCGCCATTTGGTGAAACCTGGTATAGAAACACGTTCCACTCAGATGGGCTAATTAAGTTTATTTAAGTTGAGTATGTTACAGTACTAGAGTGGAAGGAGATTATTTCTCTCAGTTGTTGCTACACAGTTATGAATTCACTTTAAGTTATTACATTCGTTACTCATGTTATTTTATTATGTTTAATTATGTACACACGACAACTGGCCAAGTGCGAATCGGACTCGCGCACGAATGGTTCCGTACCATTATCGCAAAAAACGGCATAAAAATCACGTTTGTTGTATGGGAGCCCCACTTAAATATTTATTTTATTCTGTTTTTAGCACTTGTTGTTATAGCGGTAACAGAAATACATCATCTGTGAAATTTTCAACTGTCTAGCTATCACGGTTCATGAGACACAGCCTGGTGACTGACAGACAGACAGACAGAGAGACGGATCGTGGAGTCTTAGTAATAGGGTCCCGGTATTATGGCATCACTAATATAAAGTAAGTTACAAATTAAGCAGAAAAAAATACAGCCATGACACCGTATTTGGTGAGATTCTTTACACCGATCTAAGAAATAATCTTACAGAAAGACCGAATCAGTCAGTTGTTACATTTGTTTACGAGTCTCAATAATCCTTTAGATAAAACAATTCCTAAGCCATGTTTTACGACACTAGAGTGTCCTATTCAACGCCGATAAACTAAACCAGCGAAGTTTATTAAACACCTATTATTTCTCGTCGCTATTACTTTCTGAATCAAATCTTCACTCCCTGAAGACACGCAAACTTGCTTTTATTGTATTACTCTTATATTTTTGCTCCAACTTCGACTTAATATTACAATCACGACCACAAAGTTGCTGTCTCAGTTGCTCTCAAGGGTGTGGAGATGTAACAAAAGAGGACAAAAGAAATGTTGGGTATCTTTGAACAGAACTTGTGTATTAGCTTTGTGTTCTTAATTAAAGTGGTGATAGTTAGAATTGTGTGGCGCGGTAAGTGTGAGAACTTTGATTGTAATGTCGGTAAAGATTAAGTCTTCGGTGTTATTCTTTCTATGAATGGCTGGATGTATTTTGTATCTAGATGTATAGTAAACATAACATAATTAAACAATATACCCGTCAATTAAGACGACGACAGTCGCCAACGATCTTGAGGGAACAAAACGCGCACTCATTCTCACCACGCGCGAAGATAATTTTCTTTATTATTCTATGACCATAAAAAAAAACCTTATACCAAAATGTATATAATTAAATTGTCTTTGAGATGCTGAAAATTTCATTAATTTACGTCCGGCTTTATAAATTAATTACACTATGTTTTACGAATAAAGTTCGAAATGTTCACAGATCAAATTGTTAAGAAAATGGTCTCATGTAATATGTTTTTTTTTTCCAAAAAATTACGACTAGCTGTTTAGACGTGATTCTCATTTTAAAATCAGCTACTGAGGGGTATTTGCGCCTTAAGGTTACACTAGTCGAAAATTCTTCCATACAAACGTAGTCTAGGGATTATTCCACTTTTTGATGATGTACGTTCAAAATAAAATGTGATATGGAAGCAAAAAAGTAAAGAAAGAAAATATATGAAAGTTATGAGCGTCGAAAGTTTCACATTTCGACACTAATTTTAACGCATTTTTGGGCGCAAATAAATACCATAAGAAGACGGAAAATTGCAAAACGGGAATACAGTGATAGATTAGTAGTTCAACAATGCAAATAATTTTATTTTGAACAGATAGATTTAGTGGTTTTTTCATCATATCTAGACTGCCAAAGGACTGTTCATAAAATTTTGCGCGCTCGGTTTCGTCCTAAATCATTATCCATTTCGCTACAAATTTGCAAAAGTGTGTATTCGTACGCGAACTAGCTTCCTATTGCTCATCACAGCATCAATCTCTTCCGCACGTATTGTCGGTTGATATAAAATGCATTTAAACCCCGCGCACAAAATAGTTCATACCGTTGACTAGTGTACCCTTAAAGAGAGAAAGATCCGTACTGTAGCGTTCAGAATGTATTTGTTTTTAGTATTTGTTGTTATAGTGGTAACAGAAATACATCAACTGTGAAAATTTCAATTGCCTAGCTATCACGATTCATGAGATAAAGCCTGGTGACAGACGGACAGACGGACAGACAGACAGACGGACCGTGGAGTCTTAGTAATAGGGTCCCGTTTTAACCCTTTGGGTACGGGACCCTAAAAACTATGGCGGAATCTTTAACCGTCATTCTATAGAGCTACTATTTTCTAAGTACTAATTTTAATACTTCAAATTTTCTATGTTTGTACTATTTCTTAATAAATAGTTTAGCTACTTACATTCGCATTTTTTTTAATCTCCTCCACGAGGGCACGGTCTAACATTGAATTCGGCAGGAAGTCAACCCCAAAACAGTTAGGCAGGTTTGAGATTGCCCTTTATCTAGTGTGAGATAGCAAAAATAGTACATTTCGTGTCGAGCATAAAAAGTCGAGATTTTAACATGAGCGATGTAGCGACAGTTCGCCTTCGGCTCACGTCGAAAGCTACATGCGAGTGTTAAAATAAAGCCTTTTTATAAGAGACACGAACGATTCTATTTCTACTACCTGCTGTGCTTACTTAATAAGTTCCAACAACAATTTATTAGAAACGTTCAGACTACAAACCACAGACTATATACACACACACAATCAACGCGCGCTTTTTCGAGAGGTAACAGGTCTGTATCATTTTGCCAGTAATCCATACAAAAGTCATTTCATAACTGTTATTATGTAATTTTGTTTTTTTATTTATTTTTTTATAATCTTGTGTCAAAATGTTCATATTTCGAAGCTAATTTCTTAGGCAATGTGTTACATAATAGACAAAGTAGTAGAAAAATGTACATAATATAGAAATCTACTTCATGTTATGAGACACGAACTTTACATTTCTAACCGTGGGCGTGGACTAACCGATGAGTAAGCAACCCGTCAGTAGTTATATACCTTTTAATTTTCGATCTCTTACAAGTTATCGCGGTACGTGACTTTTCCCAAAGCACTTTTGCAGTTTTTATTATTTTTAAGACAAAAGAGAGTTAATAAAATTCGAATTAGGTCACTTTTATTCGTGACGCTACTAGCAGTATAGACGGTAGCTTTTAGTAATATTTATATCTTGGTACACAATTATAAGAAATATAACACCAGGTTTTGTTATACGACTATCGTGTTCATAGCAGAATTTATATCATCATCAGCCTTATAATGTTCCCACTACTGGGACACAGGCATCCTCTTTGTGAGAGAGTAAGTGAGTGGAATGGGCCTTAATCCATCACGCGGGCCTAGTGCGAGCTGTTGGATGTCTCATGTCTTCGAATTTTTGGTTCTAGGACAGGCCGGTTTCCTCACGATGCTTTCCTTTACCGTTTTAAGAGCAGTGATGATGAAATAATTTACAAAAAGTAAAGCGTCTGCCTGGGATCGAACTCACGACCTACGACACGTAAGTCAGGGCCGTTACATCTGGGTTACCTATGCTCAAAAAAAAAGAAAATTTATATTCTAACTATATATTCTATCTATACCAATATTATAAAGAGAAATGTTTTTTTGTTTGTTTGTTTGTACCGCATAGGCTCCGAAACTACAGGAACGACTTTAAAAATTCTTTCACCTATGGAAAGCTACATTATTCCCGTAACATAGGCTATAATTTTGACGGGAGATAAGCTGCGGGCGTCAGCTAGTTGTTTATGTTCTTATTTATGACTACTCATATAACATGCTACGCAGACCCCTTTTTTTTTGGATGGGAAATCATCTTTTAATTAGACTTTTTACAATATTTATCAATCATCATTATAGCCCTTTGCTAAGAATAGTTACAGCACTGATTACAGTATTTGTGCCACATGTTAAATTTAGTGTTGTTTTTTTTTTTTTACCTTTGTATAGATTCTTTTACCGATTGTGAATGTGTGAACATTGTAGGCTTTCTAGATGATTGTTAACATTTGTTAACTTTTTATTTCGTACATTATTTTTTTTGTTTGTTTTTTTTTTCAATTTCTTACGACTTATTGTCGGGCCTACGTTGTCCCCCCATATCCAAGTACTAATGCTGTAACATGGAAATATTGTAAACACAAAAAAAAAAAGAGTAACCATGGAGTTTCTTGCCGGTTCTTCTCCATAGGAAACGACTAACCCGAACCGTGCACCTTTTGTCGACGTTTTATAAGTGCCCATGTAGGCCTATGTATAATAAAAAAACTGATATAGATTTTGATTAAAAGAACCACTATCTGCATCCCGATATATGTGAATTTTTAAACGGTTTTTTTTTTATTACGTGTTTTGGTGCAAGATACATCAAAAATTTGCTGTCCTTTTAACAGAGGTATCAAATATCTTTATTTTACATAGGCCTACATGGGCTGTAGGCCTATGTAAAATAAAGATATTTGATTTTTGATTTTCATTTTGATTGACTTCTCCCGCTCTGGGTGAAACGGGAGGGCGTGTCAGACTTTTACTAGTCCCTAGCGGACCCCGTCAGTTTTGCTGACATCTCTTTGAGGCACGCGCGGAACACTACGCGACATCGACTCGGGCCTGGTCCATATCGGACGGCGAGCTACATGCTACGCTGACCCCTAATAACTTGATATAAGAGGTGAAAGATACGATGACTTGTGGGGGTTCATTTGATTCAAAAGATACCTTACCAATAACCATATAATCTGATCCTATCATATCCCACGCATCACCAACCAGTATAACTTTACAATAACATACCCAACCCTTAAAAACTATATCAATAGACATCCACACTTCTCTCTTCAAAGTAGGTGGGTAAGCAAGGGATGCGTCGGGTCCAGATTAAGGGATATAGCTCGGCATTCAACAAAGAGGCGTGAGCAAGAAGGTTGTTTATCTTAGGAGCGTGAAACGGCAGGTATTTAACGTCTTTGTTCAGTGCTAGTGAGCAAGAGGGTCTGTATTGTGAACTAGTGAACTGTGAACACAATTGGATGTGTAATTTCGGGGGTGTGTGGATTATTGTGTTTATCGGCTTTGGTGATACGTGATACGATATAAACTTTATCACGTAATGTAATACCTATCACGGTGTATTAACCGAAGAGAATGGCAGAGGTATACAAAAAAATCAAGATACAAAAGCCCAGTAAGGATTTTCCCCACATGGGAATCGACACGAGGAACTGTTGGTGAATAGTTGCGCTTGCTTACACTGTACTGTGTTTTCTTACTGTGTTTTTATAATAGCCCATAGCTTAACTCTGTAAGGTCACTTTATTAGGGTTCCGTACCCAAAGGGTAAAAACGGGACCCTATTACTAAGACTCCGCGGTCCGCCTGTCTGTCTGTCACCAGGCTGTATCTCATGAACCGTGATAGCCAGACAGTTGAAATTTTCACACATGATGTATTTTTTTGCCGCTATAACAACAAAATTGAATAAAATAATTATTTAAGTGGGGCTCCCATACAACAAACGAGATTTTTTTGCCGTTTTTTGCGATATTGGTACGGAACCCATAATGCGCGAGTCCGACTCGCACTTGGCCAGTTTTTACATTATCTAATAACAATAAGAACATAACATAGCAACAATTTCCTAGTACATAAATCAAATATAATTATATCATATTGCCGAAGTCACATTCATATTTGGACAATTATTATCTAATTATATTACCATAATGAGTAATCAAATTAAGCTTAATATTATAATATTATCAGTCTTAAGCTGTCCTATTGCAGGGCAAACGCTTCTACAAAGAAGGCACGATTATTACCATAAATGTTTAAAGCAAAAAAATATAAAACAAAACTTCGAAAGTAACCGTAAAGTAAACAAAAAATGCTACGGTAAAAACTTCAAACGGATTTTACACACCTCGTCACTTCGCAAAAAAGCAAACTCCTGGGCAAGTAACCTCGTTTCAAAACTCGGTCAAAATGTGGTTGAGGAGGTAGTGACAAAACTCGGTAGCCCGTTTGCACATTTAACGATGGTAGAACCACAAAATATTACAGAAGGTCGACTCAAAAACCAGTGCTGGATGTCTGACGCCCAGCAAATACTGACTTGGTAGCCCTTTCGGTATGGGCAAGCTCAGCGCAATTTTTGATTATACTTTTTTACCATCTCGTTTGCTCTGTCATTGTTGCTGTTGTATTATGTCTATGTCAAATACATAAATGTTTTCGATTCTATTCTTCTTTATTCGATACGAAGAGCCTTAGATGCCTCGGCGGTCACTGCTAGAGATGGCATTGTCAGTGAGTTTCGACATTTACTCATACAAATTAACGATCCGTGACAACTATGACCATAGTTACGACAGCTGAAACTTGTGCTCAGCTCAATTGCATGGCCACGAATATTATTAGCGACGGCGTTTCTAGTCGCGGCTGGCGCGGCTTTCTGTATTCTGTGGAAACAGCGAAGATGCAGACACATATACACGCTTCACGTACAGCGAGTGCAAGAGCACTCGTAACTGGCATTTGTTTGAGATCGCCAATGCAGTACACACGTAGACGTGTGCGTACGTTTTCGCTCATTATATGAAGATGGCCTTCATTTTCAAAGGGTCTCGTGTTGCCCATCTACTGAGTTGTGGAGTTCAGATAGTCGCTCGATGTTAAATACTTGTCTTCAACTGCATCCTGTTTGCCAAAGGCTACGCAGATTGATTGTGTGAGGCCGCCCTTCTGTATCTATCTTTTCTGTGGCAATATCAAGGAGAGCTTCAGCCATATTGTACAGAATTCATGAGCTGTTTGGGTTAATATTATCTAACACTTAACCGAAAGTTTTGATGTGGGACTTAGGCTTGTTTTAAATTTGAGTTTTTTGTGCGCGACAGATGGTTATTGAGATTAGTTGATGGACAGAAAAATTCGGTAAAAACCTTATGAAAAAAAAGTTGATATAAAATCCCTTCTTCTGTAAGTTATTAATTCCAGACACATGGGACTAAATTAATTTCTGAAATTATCCACGGCTGCGACCGGTGAACCGGATGACGCAGTGTTGGAAGGTCACCAGTCCACAGAGGGAGGATCTTTGTGTACCGTTGACCTGGATGGCTGCGGGCATCCGCTGGATGAGAGGCGCCCTTGAGCAATCAGTTTGACGACATTGCGCAAGGGGTATAACTAGCAGTAGACATCTTTCGTCCTGAAATGATGATGATGATGATCCACTACAAGCCTTTTTCGAGATAAAAGTTTATCTATGAAACCGTACTAAACAACAAAACACTAATGTAATGGTGGCGGTGGAATAAAACCAACGTTGGATGACAAGTAGGGGGTTTATTACTTTCCTTATAACACTTTACAGACTTTAGCAAACAAAGTTAGACTTAAGTTAAACCTATTGGTAGTTCCAGGGATGGACTGCGGGGCTATCCTATCTCTTAACCTCCTAGCTAAGGCTTTTCCTGAGGGCGACGGGGCCTCCGCTCAGGTCGAGCTGATGACAACAGTAGTGACTGCGGGGCTATCGACCACTGTGCCTCCTAAGTAGCGAGTGAGTGCTGGTTCCTCCGTGGTGCGGGTTTATATAGGCGGTTGGCAGATAACTGTGTGTCTCCATCATCTCACGCTTGCATGTGGTTGTAATCCTCGTTGACGTCACGGGCGCTTCACATGTCGAATGTTAGATGTCGCTAGTAGTCTATTGGTACTCTTACTTGTTATCGTCTTATCTATGATTGATCTTGTTTGTGTTTCGTTCTACTTGGGTGGTGTAGTGCTGTGCACACCATCCGGTAGATGGCGTAAGGCGTCGTGTTATACTAAACATTATAATGAACCAAAGATCCACATTCAACCTGCACAGTCATACTCGTAACTAACATCGTAGGACCCCGTTACGGCTAACACACAATCAATGTTACAGTGTTGTAAAACCCCATGCTTTTCGTAATATGAATGATAAATTAATAAAAAATATAAAACACGTATTTTTCTTTTAACACGTAAACAAAAAATAACGATTGTATAGTGCGTCGAAGTTTCGCTTGACGTGACGTTTTAGTATACTTTTTACTCACAAGTGACGTCACAAGCCCCAATTTTATCTTTAAAATTCAATTTTTTATTGATTACATAAAGCAAAAAATGCGTGTCCAACATTTATTGTTAATCTAACTGACGGACTAAACAGAATTATCATTATTTTACTCATGAATCTTCCTTATTCCAATTATTCTCGTTTGCATAATATCTCTCGTTTCTCGCAGATATTTTTATAACATCTACCTACGCTTGCAGGGATTTCGCGTCGGGTTTAGCAAAGGGATTTGGTTCAAGGTAACAGCACTTTATTTTAACAGATTTTCACCGTCCGCCGTATAATTTGTTATATTGTTAGTATTTTATTTATGTCGAATGAGATTGTATCTGACTATTTCTTTTTTCTATACAGAAGATAATTCTATCCTAAAATTACATAACTATGTTTGAAAATGTATGTTAGTTCGCCATTTATACCTTAACGGCTAAACGGTTTTTTATTAAACTCGTGTGTATGTGTTTAATTTATTTTTTATGCTTTACACACATATATACTTGACTCGCCTTCTGTATTTATACTATTTTGTTATTATTTATTTTATTCTATTTTATTTTTCTAAATATAAATGGGTCCGTGGCATTAATAGTGGGCCTTATCAATATACCATTTTCTTTTAAATAGCGCTGCACATGCTGAGATAGGCGCTTTTTGAAATATATTATATTTTTTATTATTGTTTTTTTGTGTTTTTGCTTATGTGTCCTGTGCGGGTCACAGTTTTTTTTTTAAACTTGGCACACGGATAGACCATAGCTCTGAAATAGGATTTAGGATAACTATTTGCTCCTTCCCGTGAGATAAATTACGATATCCACGCGGGTGATGCTGCCGAAAAATGCTAGTTTCTACATAAACTACTTAAATACTTCAGTTAATTTAGTCAGGCGTAACTTCAAATTAAGTTCCGCCTGACTAAATTAACTGAAGTTCTGCAACTAGTATCTAACAACAATTTAGAAACTTGCTGCACCTAGAAATGTTAGAATTAAAGACGTTCACTTAACTATGAATTATGGTACAGTTAGTACAATGTCTATTACGTTGTTAGAGCATGAGCTAGCATTTATTTTATTTAATAAGTTTTTTTATTCTCAAATCTTTATCAACCTATATAGTTCCTTTTTGTGGGACAAAATAGCCACACTATTTCCAAAGACTGCAACTCCTGATAGCTAAAATCAACAATCACGTCCACCAGAAAAACACAGCGGCAATATGTATTCAAAACAATCAGAAAAAAATAGGAGTGGCGTAAGAAATTGCATACCTAATTAATTTCCATATATTCGGCTTCCAACGCTCCACTTACTAAGGCAAAAATATTGATTTAAAGATTCTAAAATAACTCCTAATATCTTTATAAACCTTATATTATTATCATCTCAAACACTCACTGCAAACGTAACTCGCAAAACTCAACGCAATAAAATATCGAATCACCCGGATAAAGATTAAGTATTTTCTCTCTCCTTAGATGCCGACGATAAAACGCCTTGAAAGGGCAGAGCAGATTAATTTATAAACAAGTGACGTCATAAGAAAGTCATCAGCTATAACAGCTTTTCCCTCCCTCTCTCCACGGGAGTATTAACATCCCGACACGTACCATACGAGGTCGACACGGAATTAAGATTATGTAATAGAAACAGTGCAAATGAATCTCGGGGAGGTTTCAAAAATTCTTCGAGTAAATTTTATTGAGAAATGGTTTTATGAGTTTTTATGAAGTCTGAATGTTTTTGAAAGAAAATCAAAATTAATATTTTGAACATAAATTTATTTATTTACATGTTTGAATAACTGAACAAATTACGTAATCCAGTTAATCTCAAAGAAACTTTTTATGGTTGCCTGTCATGGTTGACTGTCTTTATGGAAATTTAATTTAAGATCCAGGAGCACAAAGACAAACCAGGTGATAACTTACAATCCACCTTGAAATAATGAAGTCGATGAAAGGATTCCATAGTTATGGCCGTTGCATACGTAATTTGATTTAATTCCGAACGGAAAGGGACGACGACGTGGCGACGTGGCGTTTCATACAAAACGTCAAGTCGCCGTCCCGTCCGTAAGTAAACCTGTGACGTATGCACTTCGTATACATTTTGTATGAAACGATATTTTCAAAACTTGTCGTCCCGTTCCGACCGGGATGAAACACCAGCTTTTTATCCGTTTATGTTAAAATTATATTTTTGGCCTTAGAAAGTAAAAATGCTGATTTTTTCAATTATTTCCGACACAATGCTGTTTCTTTCAAGTCACAAACTTCCAGCGCAGCTGCCCTAGCGTACTTCTAACATGAATTTTATATTTTGTGACCAAAGTTATACAAAATATGCTGCTTTTTAAATATTCTTGTTTCAGTCATTTGGTTTTATTGAGAGTCGCTTCTGTTTCGTTTTTTTGGCAGTTTGAATGGGCTTTGTCTGCAAAACGGACAGACGGTCAGACAACGAAGTGATCCTATAAGAGAGGTTCCTTTATTTTCCTTTTGAGGCACGGAACCTTAAAAAATTACGTTTTAATAATGAGAGGGAGATAAGCAGGCGCTTTATGTCTCAGTTACTAAGTAACAACTTACCACTTGCTAAGTGATTAGTCTTTATTTAATCTATAATATTTATTTCTTTCTTTATTTACTGTACTCCAAGCAGATGACAAACATTTCTCTACCAAAATTAATGCACTACGACATAATTCAATTAAAACCTAACAGAAAACCAGACGAACTATTTAGTATATTCTAGTTTTAAGATAATAAACGTGATGAAGTAAAGATCGCCATTTTGTCTAGCGGCCATTTTGTTGTGTAGCATCTGTTTGTCACGGACTGTGCTGTGGCTTGATTAATGGTGTTTACTGTCCCCGCCTTATCCTTCCGGGCTGTGAGGGATCTACTGTAATTCTGTGTAGTTTATAGAACATATAGTGGACTGGTATTGTTTGAGGGATTTGTTGTAGTGAATGGAATTCTGCTAAAATATGTAGAGTTATCGTAATTCCTCGGCCGTAAATTATTTAAGTGATTTTTAATTACGTTTTAGCCCTGTTCAAATAGATTGGAATCTTTCGTGCAATAATCTTTTCCGGGGAAATCTTAATCTTGGCAACACCTGAATGAATGCCTAAATTCCGCTGTTCGATTTTCAGCTATTAATTGTCGCCTAGCGTCAGTGAAAATGGGAATTAATATTGTGTGAGACACAGTAAGAATAGAAGTGTTAACCGTAAACAACACCAGAGGCGTAGCTAGGTAACCAAAGGCCTAAGTGCACAAAAATATCTGGGGCCCTAACTAAACAGTTTACTCTACGTTTGATCAAGTCAAAATATATAAAAATGTATTTATAAATACTTTGAATGTGCAAAGTTGCTCATTCTAGGAGTAAAAAAATGACAGTTCCCGATTAAGCAAGTGTGGCAAATTCTACCATGGTTACTGGTTCCTTAGAATAAGGAATATGGTTCAGGTTCAAAAGGTCAAATCTTTCAATGCAAGAGGACGATTTTGTGCAACTTGAATAGGTTATCTTTTCAGTATTCTGACCAAAATAGGAATTACCTGTCGACTTATGCACAAAATTGCAGCTTGTTTTATTTCGTCTAAGCTAGGCCCCCCTTTGCCCCCCTGCATTTGCTACACCTGCTACCTGTCTTTGGTACCTATTGTGTTTCGTTTTTTGACACCAACTTCGGAAAATGAAGTTATTTTTCACTTTGTAGTGGTTTATTTTGGTAGTTTAATTTTTTTATTAAAAAGTTTTTAGTTTTCTCTTTTTAGTTTTCGTAGTTCACATTACCATTAAAATAATTTATAGTCAGAGTGCACCTCATGACAATTCCAATAAGCCCAAACTCGACTAGGATACATTGTTTTATAACGGAGTTCCAGTGCCAATCTTCCGGTTACATCATAAGATCAGTTCGATGGCACCATTTTCATCAGTCTTATTTATTTATATGTATTTACTACCTCACAGTCACTTAACTATTAACCGTAACATATTCGTGAAATAGTTATAATTACGGAGTTCCAGTGGGCTTATTTTGTGGTCTTCCTTACCAAATGATACTTTCCGAGTGCAAATACTTGCCATGTTGATGAAAATACTAAAATCGCTATTTATTTGCCTATTATCTGAAAAGTACCCTCGATTTACATTAGATTCCATCATTAGATCCTGACCTGATGACCATGGGACCACCTGTGTAGCAAACAAAAGAAGAAGTTGGTTCAGTTGAAGTCGGTTCAAAAAAGATACAAATCTTGCAACGTTGTGAAAAAATCTGTGATTCCACACAAGTGCTAATGGCATCATCTACCACAAGTTTCAAATAAAAGTCCGAAAATTGTTGGGAATTCTCTTGTATTCTTTCATATGAGTTGCCATTGATTAAGTATCAATGGCAACTCATATGCATAATATTACATAGCATAATATTTTAGTGAATAAGTTTGCACGCTTAGTTTTAAGCAAAACATGTTTGATCTATCTATTTTCAATAACACCTTTTATACCATGTTTTAAGCAAATAAAATATCTTTATCTTTATCTTTATCTTTATCGATTTTATTTAGATTCCAAAGGTGTTCGAATTTTTCGCTTTTTAAATTGGAGGTTTTCTTGTCGAGGGCCTCCTGAGCTTGGGGGCACGGTGGCGGAACACCGCCTAGCCCTTCGAGAGCTACGCCCCTGAACAACACCCTTAAGTCTCAAATCAAATAAAGTATTTCTATGCTTGTGGACCTTGTTGAGTATGAGACTGAATAGAGTTCCATCTTGTAGTTGCCAATTCAGTCAGTTAATAATTAGAGTCCCAAATGGTAATGTTACCATGAATTGAAACTTTAATTTTTACATTCTAATAACAAAAATATTTAAGTAAAATCTTACTTTCCCTTATTATTTATTGAAAGCATTCTATACAAATCAAATCTATTATGAATTCAAATTGTACATATGTATATGTTTTGACTCCCTATTCAGCAACACGTATATTACTTCTGATTTGTGGCAAGAGTCAACAACAGTATACCATTAATTCAGAATAGGTAAGGTATCTCGAATGGATCCGATGAAGCTGAAAATTCGTACAAACGTAGATTGAAGGGTGATTTGAATAGACCTTTGAGAAGATATTTGATACATTACATAGTAAACCACACAGGTGAATACGTAGGTACTCTGAGGTTTAAGGGTATCTCAGAATATAAAGAACTTTGTACATTACATAACGTAGGTAAAGTCAAAAATGGCGCTTCCAAACATCCTTCATAACGCGCACAGCAAAAGAGTGGAACTCACTGCCTGCGTCTGTGTTTCCGCACGCATACAACCCGAATCTCTTCAAAGTTAGTGAACAGGCTTCTTCTGGGTAAGCTCACTCCATCGTCGACTCTGTCTCTGTCACCTCTGACCTAGACTAGAGTCAAGAGCAAAACCATCAAGAATAAAAAAAAAAGATGGATTTGTTTAACACTTTTGTAAACCAATTCCCAGTACTTAAATTGAAATTTTAAAATGGTTGGAAGTATTTTACTGTCTCATAGACCTTGTCGTTTCATGACCGGGCGATTACATTAAATAGAATGTCTATTTAGGAATATATTATTTTATTCTACTCTTGATGAACCCGCTCAATCTCGCCAGATAAAACTATAGATGATGATATAAAAAATACAATTTACAAGTCTAAAATGTATAAGAAACATCCTCCTTCTGCTTCAAAGAACAACAAACAAAAGAAAATCGGCAGACCACTCATAAAACGAGAAAAATGCATGCAATTTATATTGCTCAGCTGCATATCAACAAATACTCGGACACACTCACATATCTACCTGATATATTATCATATCAAAAGCATACTTTCGAAGTTCTAGAGCTTTGAAAAATTGCTGTGACATAAAATATGACATATGTTTCGACAGTACCATACATGAAACGCGACGGTCATGAATGTCGAAAATATTTCAGCTATGATTTACGATGGTACCTTGTTTCAGTATGTTTCGGTTTATATGTGAAGTAGGAATAATTTGCGTAATGCTTTATGTGATGGCTTTCGTGAGTGACTATCGTGTTTCTGAGAAATTGGTTTGCTGAAATATAATAAAAATAAGTACATACCCACCACGCATGGAATAAACTGGCGTATTGGGCGTAGTACGCCCGAAGATAGCTTAGTATAATCAGTCTACAATGTTCCCACAGCTGATACTCAGCTGAATCCGGTAAAGACCGTCACCGAAATAGTTGGCAAACTCTAGACATTTTGATTGAACGTTCCCACTGCTTAGACGAATCCGACTCGGCTGGGCAGCGTTCGGGAAGTTGCGCGGTATCTTCTCGTCCAACTTACCACAGTGTCTCAAGACGAAAGTCTATGACCAGTGTGTGTTGCCAGTGATGACATATGGCTCTGAGACGTGGTCGCTTACAATGGGCCTCATCAGAAAGCTTAAAGTCACCCAAAGGGCAATGGAGAGGCCTATGTTCGGAGTTTCCTTGCGTGATCGAATCAGAAATTTAGAGATCCCTAAGAGAACCAGGGTTACCGACATAGCCCGAAGAATTGCCAAACTTAAGTGGCAGTAGGCAGGGCACATTGCTTGCAGAACGGATGGCCGATGGGGCAGAAAGGTTCTGGAGTGGCGACCACGAACCGGAAGACGTTGCGTTGGAAGGCCTCCCACCAGGTGGACCGATGACCTGGTGAAGGTTGCGGGGATCCGCTGGTTGCGGGACGCACGAGACCGGTCAATGTGGCGACGCTTGGGGGAGGCCTATGTCCACCAGTGGACGTCTTTCGGCTGATATGATGATGATGACTGCTGAGACACGGGCGTAATTCTCTGTGAGACAGAATGAGCCGTAATCCACCGTGCGGGCCTAGTGTCACATGTCTTCGAGTTTTTTGTTCTGGGACAAGCCAGTTTGCTTATTGCACCTTCATCATAAACATCATAATATCAGCCGAAAGACGTCCACTGCTGGGCATAGGTCATATAAGTGATGTAAAGAAGATAAATTCTAGCGGCATACTAAACGCGTTAAAAGTACGGATACTACGGCCGTAAAACTAGTTATACATAAATGATTTTCTCAGTACATTAGCAGCATCACACATCATAAATTGCTCCGATATAATCTTCTTAATACACAACGCCATTCCTAATTGCGACGCAGCGGCGCGTGACACGTGACCGCAGTGATAATAATTTTACCAATACCACAGATAATATAATACTAGAATAGTGATGCTAACAGTCCTACGAGTACCTCCCTGAGTTGAGAGTCGACTGTAATCCCTTAATAGCCTCATTACTAGCTTATGAGTTATGGGTATGTTGGAGTTAGGTAGATATGGCTGATGTTATGGTGTGATTTGTGTATGTAATTGATGTTGATCACTTTATTTATTTACAATAACATTATTAAAAACTACAGTCGAGTGTCACAATTTTTGTCAGGTAAGCACCACAGTGTTGTACAATCCAATAGAATTTAATTGTACATTAGGATAAAAAAATAACATTGGGTGATACTGTAAATATCCTTTTTTTAATAAAATTTCTACAAAGTAAAAATAACTAAAAATATAATACGGAACTTGGTAAGTGAGTCCGCATGCACGTCTACTAGGTCACTGCAACTATTTAAAAGTTTACACAGCCGGGGAATGGCTGAATTGTCACCGAGAATGGTTCCAAGTGGTGAGGGTAGAAAGGAGTCATAGGTGCACGAGGGAATCTAGCTGCGGAGCTTGGAACCTGATTTTGCCTAATAACTGAAGACAGTCTATTTTTCGCAAGATTTTAATTAAATAATTGGATACAATTATGTTTCGGCATTCTAGAGAGTCTATCCTAAAATATGATAACCTAGCCACGTATGATTGCTTCTTTTTGGCAATTCAGGAATATGCTAAATGTCAGAGGAACTTCTTCTGAATACGCTCCAGTCTCAAGTTAAGTGTAGCCTAATGTTGACATGTACACTAGTTTTCTTTTGAAAAAGTGTTAGGTCCTGTCCTCCACTCGACAACTTTGACCTAGCGCCTCAAGCAAATTGACAAGACTGTTCCAAAGGCGGTCTTATCACTGACAGCGATATCTACCAGACAACCTTTGGATGGACTTAAACAAAATAAAATCACATTCTCTTTGAACCTCACAACTTTCAACCTTAGGTGACTGAGGCCCTATACATTATATCATCGAAAGTGTGGCGTAAGCGCTTAGAAAAATGTAAAAAAATGTGTGGGAAACAAAATGTCACGTGATCAATCCTTTGTATTTTTCGAATGACACTTGCTAGAGTCTCTGTATGGAATGGGGGCTACCGTTTTATTGCTCGCCAGTTGGTGCCACAGTTGAGTAAGGTCCAGAGGAACCTTTAATAGCTGTTAAAAATTGCTATTGTATTAAAATCATTTCTAATGCCTTAGAAGCCGTAGAAATGCTATTAAATATAAAATCGAGTATTCTACTTTCTATGCTAGTTTCGCGTAGCCCATATTTTTCGTAAAAAAGGAGGATAAAACTTTCCGAAATGTAAAACTCAAATGTTACGGACGATTGGTGGACTGTATAATAAAGTAGAATGAAAACACTTTAGATAGTTACCTACTCGTTGTTAATTTTATAATAGTTGCAAACTCAAATCACATATATCGACTGGCACCAAAGCGTGGCAAATAAAAACATGCCAAAAACATTGTCAGTACAAAAATAGCTAAAAGGTATAATATATAAACAAAAAAGGTTGCACTAGCCAGTTGCCAACATTATTAAAGCAGTGGTTGGTAAAACCCGCATATATCTTAATCAGCCATATTTGTAAAATATTTACATAAATAAAAAAGAAGTAAATAAACTCGCGCTAAAGGCCAAAAACTATGAAATTTGACATTTTGAAAACCTCACTCTACACCAGCGCCCCTAGCGGCAAATACTAATATAGCACTAATATAGCCCTCATTCGAAAGCGACTGCACTTTTTTGTTTTTAATACGTAAGGAATGTACTAGATCTTTAAGTTCGAAGTGACTTGACACATGACTTTACCGATCCGCACTGGTGGATTACAGGCCACTTACTTTCACATAGAGGAGGCTTGTCATCCAGCATTTGGAACATAAGGCTGATTGTGCTTTTAAATTAAAGATGAGTCCCAACTTCTCAAAACACCAATATTTAGAAAGAGAAAGAAGAAACACAAACATAGAGAAAACGAATCAATACTAAACCCAATCACTAAAAACCAAATAGAAACTAATTAAACCCTTGATATATTATTATTTAACCCTGCAATACTCGAGGGATTATTCTGAAATGCAATTAGTAAAGTGTCAGCCCTGACAAAGCTGGTTTGGTAAACATGGGTGGTCGGGCGACCGGGGAAGGGTAAGTATACAAAACGATAGTCAAATGTACCGTAGTAGATATTCAGTGCCTACTGCAGACGTAAGGTTAGATTACCCTGTTGTACCTGTCTGTAAATAGCTAAGGAGTTTAGCTACCGTGAAATAGGACAGGGCAATCCATGGAATAGTAATAGGTGGGGTTAATAATGTTTTTGAGAAAAGGAGACAGCTCTAATTTGTTCTAGTAACCAATAGACGCATAGTTGGTAACTTCACATCTTCTTTTTTGCATTGAACACATGCATACTATTTTAAAAACATCACATCATAATATCTGACCGAACACTTGACTGTGAAATACCTACTTAGAGCATGAGAGAAATTATTAAATAATAGCTATATCCTTGGATAGACGAAATCATTGCTTTCTGGAAGTTTTTGCCACGCCAAGAAGAATCATTGGCCTAGATAAATGTATGCTTCAGAAATAGTTGTAAATTTTATTATCTACTATATTACTACCGACATTATTTATATCTACGATATTTTTGCACAAGTAAAATATCAATCGTCCCTGTCAACTCGGGTAAGTTTGTTCCTCAGAGGTCGGAAGTAGAAGTTGTCTCACTAATTGAGCCTCCCACACCCTTACACAGACCCTGATCAATATGTTAAATTATTCAACGGTCTCATTAGAAATTCCGGTTGTTTATTCTGTCGTATCTTTGTGTATGTTTTGCTCTTTTCGTAGGTGTTATGTGTCACGATTAATGGAATTGTTTCTCAGTTTCACACACTAAATGAAAATAGAGAATCAGAAAAATAAACACTGCTTGTTTAGTGATTCGATTCCCGGGTCACAGATTATATAATACTAGCTTAAAGATGCACCATCTGATACATAGAACTAGTACACTAGAACTAGTGTTTTTCGACGGACTAAACCGATTATTTTATTTAAAGTACATAGGACGCGGTCGGTTCTGCCCCAAGTGATAGATGGTGTTAGCAGTGACTTGCAAGTAAAAGGGTTTACTCCGTTCGTGACCATTTTTCTGTTTTAAAATACATGATTTTATTTTCTGCACGTTTTTACAGTTGCATTGTACCAAAAAGTGTTACAATACAAATTAAAAAAATCGAGTGTCATGCCTCAGAAATTTACAACTGCGCCATCTATTGGAATCAATTTTAAATGATCCGTTCAAATAATCTTTGAAATATGAATTCAGAGCCCAATATTCCTTTTGTGCGTGTGAGTTAATTAAACAAGAATATACAATTTTGATGATCGATTCTAGAAATAGTTAATTTTACACACAGATCGATGCATTACGCGCCATCTAAAGATATTTATTTGAACCAAATTTGCTTTCTTAGCGCTGGGATCCCGTGCCCGGGTCTAGTAGAGTGGTACTGAGAATTTCTCAGTAGTCGCCGGAGTCTGGACTCGACCCTGGTTGATGGTAGCAAGCTTTTTCCTATTAATAAAGGTACTAATATAGGTTTACTTTAGGTCCATCTTTCTCTAAGCGTTCGGTGAATTCACACCTGATGTTAAATATGTCAGAAAAAATATCAGTCAGGCTTGAAATATGTACTTTGTTTTTTCATGATTTCGCACCTACCCACGAGGTACTCAAGTGCATATCGTTAACGCTACCCTAGACAGTACCATTTAATCATTAGTCCTAGATACATCAAACATTTTCTGGGCCTAAATCTATTTCAAATCCAAGGAAAGGAATTTGTGCAATGTTAATGGCAATGTGATTGTGATCGCTTCCTCCAACTACAGGGAACATAGATAAAACATAACTGGCAAAATGGGCAACAAACATCATCTTCATAGCTTTCTGAGGCTTCCAGTCAAATCGAATGCACCATACTTCTTGTGATTAAACGCAAACCAGCATTTTAAATGGATAAACTGCATACCTGACTTACACAACTCCTTTAACACTATACTCATTGGTAAGACTAGTTGTTTCACTTTTCGAGTTTCTGACTACCCACAATGACTGCCAAAGATCAATAAATGACAGTTGAGACAAGCTGCTTAACAGCTAAATAGCTCAATGAGCTAATTTTTTTTAATTAGAAAAGTTATAACTAGTGCATTGATTCGGCATTACGGGCAAAAAGTTACATGTGAAGTTACGATTATGCTTAGTTCGTTAAGAACTTACGACGATATCTTAACGATCTTAACATTCTTTTGAAGTTAGTGGTTTTGGGAAATAGGAAGGTAAACCAAAATCAACTACTTAGATGCAATAATGAGTAAATCACTTTATCACAAGTTGAAGCTGCATATCATGAGAAAGACGTTACAGAAATAATAACATTCTTTATAACGAATTTAAATTTGATAATGGATCAGAAACATTCTAGAATTCCCATAAATATGATCCAATCTCTATCGTTTTCTGATTTACTGTAAAAGAACTCAATATTGGGACTGGCCTTTGTACATACTTGGTCCTTTTATCGATGTATTTGGGTTGTAGTGTGCTCTACTTACCTGTAACAGAAAGAATAAGAATCAGTTAAAATAATTATTAACTAATCTTTGGCATTTTGATATCTAATAGGGCATTCTATAAATCAAAAAGACAAGATACATATTGATGAATTTTCTTTCTTGTGATTTTGTTTTCACATAATATTAGTTAATCAAGAACTGGTTTTATTAAAAGTTTTGAATGGTGGTAAATCCTACTATTATCCTGCTAAAATTATATTTGTTACTCAATCACGCCAGAACGGCTGAACGGATCTGAATGAAATTTAGCACAGAGATAGATTATTATTTATCTTTTTTGATTACTTTTTTATCCCGGTAGTATGTTCCCGTGGGATAATTCCCGACTACCCCGCAGGCGAAGCCGCTGGCAAAAGCTAGTTAAAAATATTTTTGGAACGAAACTGAAAGTGGTTTTGAAGTTGGCGTTGATTTTTGTGTTAAGTGATATAATTTTTTGACATATGTCTTATCAAAGAATCTAATGCCGCAATTATTAGTTATTTATGCTACAAGTGTGGAAGGTAGGTGATTCCCGATGAGTGGTTGAATAAATCAACACGAGTCGTGAATCATCTTACGTACGTGTATCATAAAATTTACTATGCATTGTGCGAGGAAATAAAAAAAAATATCTGAACCAAGCAAGAAATTAATAAAATGGCGGGCTTGTTCAAGCCCGCTCAACATATCCACAGATTAACTAATAGTTCCTCGGGCATATCTATTGCGCATGTGCAAATAACTGTCGCATCGTAACGCAAAAACGCTCGAGAAAAATATACGTTCATCCAAACATATCTAAGCATCATCTGCCTAGCCTTTTTCCCAATTATTGTTGGGGTCGGCTTCCAGTCTTACCGGATTCAGCTAAGTACCAGTGTTTTAAATGGAGCGCCTGCCCATCTGACCTCCACAACCCAGTAACTGGGTAACACGATACTCCACACAACGATACACATATCTAATGAATATTTAAAATTAATTTATTAATCAAATCTAAATCTAGAGTAATTATTATCTTTTATATGAATGATAATCTGTACTTAAATAATTTGTAAAACTATCCTCAAATAAATTCTGGCTGAAGACGGAGTGAAAAAAGGTTTGGCTGATTGGAAAACACTCTTTTCGAGGACATGAATTGTAAAATATATTTTTCCAACTACAAAATCTTTTATTAAACAAGTTTTTTTAGCTTACCGTGCCTTGTCATCCAAACCAAACGTGTATACAAAATATTATCTAAATCGGTTGATGATAAATGCTATAAAATTTAGTTGCAAGATTTGATCTGATCACACATACATTCGTACATACATCCATTGCAAGTTAATAAAAAGCTTGTAAAAAGACCGAATGAAAAGTGAAATGACTCGTATTTAGTTCAACGCTGCAAAGACCATCGAACTGCTGACTATCACAATATCCTGTAAAAAGTCTATACATCAACGACATACTAATAGTATCAATCTTTCCTTCCCTTTGTTAGCAATTTCCTTAGAAAAGAACACCTATCCACTTCATAAGCGAATAAGATCGACTTTTCTCGCGCAATCTCTTTTATCACAAACCTTGTGTATGCCTTTTCATATACCTGTCAAATGTTTTGATAAGGGGTGATCTTTTAACAAGGGTTTAATAATAATGGAGACAGGAAGCTCCCAAATATTTGTGATATAGATTCCTACCTCTGTATTTTGAGGAGAAGATAATTGGTGAAAACTCTTCGAAATTTTTCTGAGGTGTATATTTGCCATGTTTGCTACCCCTTTCCTCTAAGTATTAATACTTATTAGTTTTTAACACGCTTTTATTAGCTTGGTAGGTATGTATCTATGTAACGGAATCTTTTTTTACCCCCTTCAAAAATTCGGATTAATTTCAAACTTTGCACACTTATCAAGGACAGATGACAATAATTTAAATATTTTGTCCCATTATCCTTACCAGGATCTTCAGGATTAACGCTTGAACTAAAAGTAAAAAATAGATAATAGTTTAAAAACACAAAAAACACGTTTTAACAGAAAACCAAACTAAAAAGTAGAAAATAATTTTCAATAAATTTAAATTAAGAAAAGTGAGATGAACAACAAAAAAAAATTGTAAAAATGCGTGGTGCCTGATGTCAATTGTTATAACATTTTATTGACAGATATTGGTAAAAGTAGAGTCATTTTGAAAATATCTTAAAAAGCACCCCACGCTTTTTTACAATAAAATTCCTTTTTAGGGTTCCGTACCCAAAGGGTAAAAACGGGTTTTTTTGGTTTGGGTTTGTTTGGTTTTTTTGTTAATCACAATATTCTTATTTTAAATTTATTGAAAATTATTTTCTACTATTTGGTTTGATTTTCAATTAAAGCGTGTTTTTAAACTATTATTCATTTTGGTAATTGCTCTATGGCACTGAGGTTTGCTGTTAGAGAGTTGTCCGTTTACGTTTTTATTATTAGTTTTTATTTTCGCTTGAGTTTAGATTTCGATGTTTTTGTTGGCATATTGGCGTGTGCTAGCTGTCATTATGGCAAATATATTTTATTTTAATTTTTTGTTTTGAGTAGTGTAAATTATTTGCATACTATTGTATAGAATCAAGTTTTTGTTTTTTTTTCTAACTGAACAGACAGCTGTGCTGCTGGGGAGTTTGTTGCGCCACTTCTTCTTCCCAGCAAAAGCACTAGGAAGTGGTGAAGGGCGGGCGTTTTTGGGGGACTGTCTTATGTAATTTTGACGTTCGGAAAGTGCTGATTCTCAGCCTAGTTTGAATAAATGACTTTTGATTTTGATTTTTGATTTTAGAACCCTATTCTGAGTTAAGATCGTCTTCGAACATACGCTGTCCTATTTAGTTTTTGTGTGCAATAAAGAATAAAAATAAGCAGTATTTTAATGCATGAGTTATTTTTTATATTTGTAAGTTCCTTAAGATTGACCTACAATCTTAACAACCCGGAAAAGAAAAGGGATGCCTTTGCCCTCCAGTGGAAAAACATAGTCGCATAATAATTATTAACAGTTTCATTTAAATAAATTGAACATACTTTGCACCTGCCCTTGTTAAACAAAATTAACCAGGAAAGCAATTATTATTTTAACCATAATTACTGCAAGTATTTGTATACTCATTATGGTGATTCATTAAAAAGACGAGTACGTTACAGCCCGCTTTACGACCGGCCATATAAATTGTGGGGTAAAATCTGTTGACGGCTTTATGTATCATGTCATAATACCTGGAGGTACCACATAGTGCCTATAAAACAACCATAAAGTCACGGTTTTTGCCCATGCTCATTGGGGGTGGTCTGAAAATCGTCGTACTTTTCCCGGCTTGTGACTTTCAGAATGCAGGACAAACGCATCTTCTCATACAAATGCTTGCCAGAAGCTCGTAGGCAATTTTGGACCATTTCTACTGAGGTTATGATCTTCTTATTTTTATCTGACCAGTATGTAGCCTGGACAGCTCTGTTATTTGCCACGTTCAGTTCCTGTATGGTGCAGGTGGCTGGGCACGAAGGGCAGACAAGGAGGTGAGGCATATCCTGCGATGGGACCCCACACTGGCACTGTGTTTGAGATTGGTCTATGAGACACCATTTAGCCAATTATTTTTCCAAAGCGACCAACCTGGACCCACAATCGGTTTAGGGAATTCCAGGTTGGCCACTGCAGTTTGTGTCCAAGGGGCAGGTGCTCTGCCGGAGTGATGAAGTATGGAGGGGCAGCATGTGCATTTTTTTACAGTTTTTACTTGTTTTTACATCTCTCATCAGTGAGGTACTGATAAGATGTTGAGGTTCTGAAGAGATTGGCTTAGTCAAATTAAAAAAAATAACCGTGCTAGCCAGGTTCGAACACCAACAGTTCATGCTGCATAAGTAAACCCCATAAACTTTTGAATTATTACGATATATCCTATAACTACTTACCGTATGAATTAGACGAGAGTCTAAAAAAGAGCAAAGACAGGAGTCTAAACAGAAACGGAACAGTTTTGTCAGTGGATTGTTGGTGAACTTATGACTTTAATCTATCCTGCACTCCAACATCGAGTTCAAAGACCTATAGTCAGTTTAAAGACAGTCTTGACTCAAGTTTAAAGGCAGCCTTAATACCAGGCATTATATATTAAGAGCAATATTATACGTATACCGTGTGATAACACCGCCTGTTTGCGCAGCCCGGGGCAATTGGATGCTGCAAGTTGTCTTATTAGACGGCAGAGCACACTGTTTCAATATAGATTTATGATTAAGTTTTAAAACGTTTATTAGCGATAGCTTTTTTTTTTTTTTTTGGCGGCTGAGTCACCCACGTCCGTAGGAGTGTACCCTATTCCGATACCCTACACGTGGTCCCCGGGTGGTGCAAATCAGGTGACAAAAACTGGGGGTAGGCTTCGGCCGAAGGCTTGCGACCACCCACCGGGCAAAGACGTACCGCCAAGCGGCTTAGCCGTGTTCCGGTACGATGCTCGGTGTAGCCACAAGAGGAGTTGGGTCGAGATAGCTGTTCCACTGCAGGCTGACCAGCCTGACGCGCGCTGGTATGGGCGTATCGGGAGACTGGTCTCGGAGGGTAGCGGGATCCGAGGCACGGTGCCGCAGGTAGTTGGGGGCCCAAGTAGTGTGCCAGCCACACATGAAAGGCTGCCCCGCCAACTGTCGAAAAATCCCGGGATGCGCCATCGTGCTGGTTGGCGACCAGATGGGGAGGGCCCGATGGACATTCCGGGGGGGCTCGGGCGTCCCCGCAGTCTCCGGTCTAGTGCCCCAATGATGCTGTCCTTTCAGTGCGTGTCTGAAGGTTAGCAGCGTGGAACCTCGTCTCACTTCCAACTCCTCTCCTCCATTCACTCTTCAAAATAATGCCAAGGAAAGGGAAGAATACGAGATTTAAACAGCGGCTGCACTCCCTCCCCCACAAAGTGCACCTCACCAACATTCGAGGTCTGCACTCAAATCTCTCTGCAGTCCACTACCACCTGGAGACTGAGAAACCAGCGCTGCTTTTCCTTACGGAGACGCAGATAGCGAGTCCGTCAGACGTGTCGTACTTATCTTACCCAGGGTTTACCCTGGAGCACAGTTTTAAACCGCGTGCGGGTGTGTGTATGTACGCCCGTGACGACACTTGCTATCGACGTCTCCGTAACCTTGAGGACTCCAATTTCACAACGCTCTGGGTTCTGGTGGACACAGGTCTGGATAAAATTATCTACGCCTGTGTCTACCGTTCACACAGCGGAGATCAGGAGACAACCAGGCTCACAGAGTACCTCAGTGAGGCGGCTGATGCGGCTCAGCAGCGGTACCCTTCCGCCCAATTAGTGTTACTGGGGGATTTTAATGCCCACCATCAGGAGTGGCTCTTCCCATACCAGTGCACTGACCATGCTGGACGGGAGATGCGTAAGCTTTCGCTAGCGCTAAACCTCACCCAGCTGGTCCAGGGAGCAACGAGGGTACCGGATGTTGATTCGCACACAGCAAATTGCTTGGACCTTCTGCTGACAACAGATCCAGACAGATACTCTGTGTCGATAGGTTCACCCTTAGGTAGTTCCGACCACTGTCTGGTGAAGTCTGTATCCGTCTATTCCCCGCCCGATCCCAGCCCAAGAGGCACCCGGCGGGTTTGGCGGTACAAGTCAGCAGATTGGGATGGTATGCGATCTTTCTTCGCATGCTATCCTTGGCAGCCTACTTGCTTTTCTTCGACTGATCCATCGTCGTGCGCGGACGCCGTGACGGATGTGTTGCGTCAGGGAATGGAGTACTACATTCCGTTCTCTGACGTATCAATGTCTGGCGAAGACCGGCCATGGTTTAGCGCCGAATGTAAGCGCGCCGACGCGCTTAAACATGGGGCGTACCTGGCTTGGGTCGACGCTCGATCGTGTAAGGCGAGTGACGTGGGTCTGAAGAAGAGGGCCTTCAACAGGGCTGCCAAGTCCTGCAAGTTAGTGTTGCGAAGGGCTCGGTTCGACCACATTGGCCGAATAGGGACCAAACTTGCTTCTTACCCAGCAGGTAGTAAAGCGTTTTGGTCTCTGGCTAAGTCGGTCGAGTCGAACTTCTGCCGACCCTCACTACCACCACTGCTAAAACCCGATGGGTCGCTGGCCCACTCCGCTGAGGATAAGGCAAATTTATTTGCCTCTCTTTTTGCGGAATCTTCACGTCTGAATCCTGGTGACGCGCGGCCCCCTCCTTCTCCTGATGGATGCGAGACGAGTATGTCGGACATTCGTATCCATCAAAAGGACGTCCGTAGGGTGCTACGCAACCTCGACGTGAACAAGGCTAGCGGCCCTGACGGAATACCAGCAATTGTTCTTAGAACCTGTGCGCCTGAACTGTCTCCGATCTTGACACGCCTATTCCGCCTTTCGTATAGGGCTGGAAAAGTGCCGAATGCTTGGAAGCAGGCTAATGTACAGCCCGTGCCCAAGAAGGGCAGCCGAGCTGACCCGGCCAACTACAGACCCATATCTGTAACCTCCATACTCTGTAAGAGTATGGAACGCGTACTCAATATTAAGCTCCTGGCATACCTAGAAACTAACGATATCCTGAGTGACCGCCAATACGGCTTCCGCCGAAATCGGTCTACTGGGGATCTTCTAGCGTATGCCATTCACATCTGGAGTGAGGCCATCGAGAGGCATGGGGAAGCGCTTGCCGTCTCCCTCGACATCTCAAAGGCTTTTGATAGGGCCTGGCACGAAAGCCTTATTGGTAAGCTTCCTTCATTCGGTTTGCCCGGTGGTCTGTGTGATTGGATTGCAGACTTCCTGAGAGATCGGTCCATTCGAGTGGTTATCGATGGCTGCTCGTCGGACCACTTGGATATTAATGCCGGTGTCCCTCAGGGGTCAGTACTCTCAGCAACTTTATTCTTGCTGCACATTAACGATCTGCTAAAACTCGGTACCTTTGGGTATGCAGACGACAGCACTGTTGCTGAGAGATACTTGTCCAACGCTCGTACTACCGGGCCTCAGGTCCAGTCTCTCCGGGAGGCCATGGTGGAGCGCTTAAACCTGTCCTTGCAGGCAGTCTCCGAATGGGGCGATGCCAATCTGGTCAGGTTTAATGCTGCTAAAACCCAGGCGTGTCTTTTTTCCGCTAAAAAGAGTCAATTTCACCCGGCTCCAACTTTCCGAAGTGTGACCGTGCCAATAACTGACCATCTTGAGCTGCTTGGCGTTACGTTGACATCGACTCTCAATTTTGGCCCTTACGTTGAGGCAAAGGCTCAGCTGGCTGCCAAGAAGCTGGGGATCCTTGCAAAGGTGAGAAGGTACTTCACGCCAGAACAGCTGCTCAGCTTGTATCAAGTGCAAGTTCGATCATGCATGGAGTACTGTTCTCATCTCTGGGACGGCTCTGCCAAATACCAACTTGATGCACTAGAGTCGATCGAAAAGCGGGCCAAGAGGCTCATCGGCGATGAGGCATTGGTTAAGACAAAGCTCCAGAGCCTTGAACATCGTCGCCGAGTTGCCGGCTTGTCGGTTTTTTATCGATTACATTTCGGGGAATGTGCGATGGAATTGCATAATCTAATTCCGCCCAGCCCATTTCATCATCGGACTACCAGACGTACGGCGATGCGCCATCGGTACGTGGTGGACATCCCACCCATACGCACTAAACGTTTTGAAAATACTTTTATTATGCGTACAGCTAAGGAGTGGAATTCCCTGCCGGAGTCTGTGTTTCCCGATAGCTACAACCTGGGGGTCTTTAAGTCAAGAGTGAATAGGTTACTTCTAGGCAAGCGTGCTCCATCATCGACCACATCATCGCTTACCATCAGGTGAGATGGTGGTCAAGCGCGAGCCTATATAAGATAAAAAAAAAAAAAAAAAAAAAAGTTGTTGTAGTGCCGACAATATTATAAATAGTGAAGTGGTGCATTAAATATTTTTCAATACAGTTGTTAAACATGGCGTACTTTCAGAGGCTATAATTATGATTCGAAAGTTAAATCTTACGCATAGGCATCTTTCTGTTACGCGGTCGTGACTTTTGTTTACGAGCTCGATCATTATGTTTGCAGTTTAGTTTTAAATTTATAAGTCAACTTAAAAAAGTTTAGTAGCAAGGAGTTTTCAAACATAGAATAAAATGGGATAGATTTTCTATGAGGAAAAATATGATTCCGTACATTTTATCATTGAATTCTCAAAAGTCTTTTAAATGGTTGTTTAATATATTTAATTACCAGTTTTAATTTAATTATTTTCACATCAACATTTGTCAAAAATCGAATAGGCTGTAAAGGCTGTTTTCGTTGAAAAAATATGTCCAGTTGCAAAAACGCGCCATAAGTCAATTCAAAAAAGTTTAGTAGCAAGGAGTTTTCATACATCGAATAAAATGGGATACGATTTTATACGAGGAAAAATTTATGATTTCGTACGTTTTAGCATTGAATACTCTTTTTTTTTTTTAAATTGTCGTTTAGTATATTTAATTACCAGTTTTAAGTTAATTATTTTCACATCAACGTTGGTCAAAAATCGAATAGGCTGTATAGGCTGTTTTCTTTGTAAAAAAATATGTCCAGTTGCAAAAACGCGCCATATTGAAAATTTTATTTTTTGTGAATAAACAAATCTAATTCTTTGATTTGTTTTTACTGTTTCTCACAACTGTATTGAAAAACGTCGTGTGATAAACGGGTGTGTAGGTTATTGCAAACGAGCTGTCATTAACAAGCCCGAGCCGAAGGCGAGGGTTTTTAATGACAGCTCGTTTGCAATAACCTACTTCCCACCCTTGTATCACAATGTACTATTTCAATACAGTTGTTAAACATGGCGTACTTTCAGAGGCTATAATTATGATTCGAAAGTTAAATCTTACGCATAGGCATCTTTCTGTTACGCGGTCGTGACTTTTGTTTACGAGCTCGATCATTATGTTTTGCAGTTTAGTTTTAAATTTATAAGTCAATTTAAAAAAGTTTAGTAGCAAGGAGTTTTCAAACATAGAATAAAATGGGATAGATTTTCTACGAGGAAAAATGAATGATTCCGTACGTTTTAGCATTGAATTCTCAAAAGTCTTTTAAATGGTTGTTTAATATATTTAATTACCAGTTTTAATTTAATTATTTTCACATCAACATTTGTCAAAAATCGAATAGGCTGTATAGGCTGTTTTCGTTGAAAAAAAAATATGTCCAGTTGCAAAAACGCGCCATAAGTCAATTTAAAAAAGTTTAGTAGCACGGAGTTTTCAGACATAGAATAAAATAGGATACGTTTTTATACGAGGAAAAATTAATGATTCCGTACGTTTTAGCATTGAATTCTTATTTTTTTTTAAATACATACATACATAAACTCACGCCTTTTTCCCATGGGGGTAGGCAGAAACTACAGAACGCCACCTGCTACGATCCTTTTTTAAATAGTTGTTTAATATATTTAATAACCAGTTTTAAGTTAATTATTTTCACATCAACGTTTATCAAAAATCGAATAGGCTGTATAGGCTGTTTTCTTTGAAAAAAAATATGTCCAGTTGCAAAAACGCGCCATATTGAAAATTTTATTTTTTGTGAATAAACAAATCTAATTCTTTGATTTGTTTTTACTGTTTCTCACAACTGTATTGAAAAACGTCGTGTGATACACGGGTGTGTAGGTTATTGCAAACTCGTGTCATTAAAAACCCTCGCCTTCGGCTCGGGCTTGTTAATGCCAGCTCGTTTGCAATAACCTACTTTCCACCCTTGTATCACAATGTACTATTTCAATACAGTTGTTAAACATGGCGTACTTTCAGAGGCTATAATTATGATTCGAAAGTTAAATCTTACGCATAGGCATCTTTCTGTTACGCGGTCGTGACTTTTGTTAACGAGCTCGATCATTATGTTTGCAGTTTAGTTTTAAATTTATAAGTCAATTTAAAAAAGTTTAGTAGCAAGGAGTTTTCAAACATAGAATAAAATGGGATAGCTTTCTACGAGGAAAAATGAATGATTCCGTTCGATTTAGCCTTGAATTCTCAAAAGTCTTTTAAATGGTTGTTTAATATATTTAATTCCAAGTTTTAATTTAATTATTTTCACATCAACATTTGTCAAAAATCGAATAGGCTGTATAGGCTGTTTTCGTTGAAAAAAAAATAAGTCCAGTTGCAAAAACGCGCCATATGTCAATTTAAAAAAGTTTAGTAGCAAGGAGTTTTCATACATAGAATAAAAGTGGATACGATTTTATACGAGGAAAAAATAATGATTCCGTACGTTTTAGCATTCAATTCTCAATTTTTTTCAAATAGTTGTTTAATATATTTAATTACCAGTTTTAAGTTAATTATTTTCACATCAACGTTTGTCAAAAATCGAATAGGCTGTATAGGCTGTTTTCTTTGTAAAAAAATATGTCCAGTTGCAAAAACGCGCCATATTGAAAATTTTATTTTTTGTGAATAAACAAATCTAATTCTTTGATTTGTTTTTACCGTTTCTCACAACTGTTTCGAAAAACGTCGTGTGATACACGGGTGTGTAGGTTACTTTCCACCCTTGTAACACAATGTACTATAGTTTCGTGAGCAAAAAGGAGGACGGGTGAAAAAGCTCTTTTAAATTGATGTGTTTTAGCGGCATAATTTCTTCTAAATTGTATCCTTTGTATCTTCCTATTACTAAGACTCCGCTGTCCGTCTGCCTGTCTGTCGGTCTGTCTGTCACCGGGCTGTATCTCACGAACCGCGATAGCTAGACAGTTGAAATTTTCACAGATGATGTATTTCTGTTGCCGCTATAACAACAAATACTAAAAACAGAATAAAATAAATATTTAAGTGGATTTTTTTGCCGTTTTATGCGATAATGGTACGGAACCCTTCGTGCGCGCGTCCGACGCACTTAGTCGGTATTTTTTTTAAGTTTACAAGAACACTTTGAAATAGAAAGTGATTGTACACGTAATTGATTGCTGAACCGTTATTTATTTTTAAGGACAAAAGATACATTTCTAGGCATAATCACTTAATCTGGAGTTATATCAAAACATATTCATATGGCTTTTAGAGCTGGCAAACCTACGACTTATTTACTGAATACGATCCTGAAGAAGTTCATATGCCTTACAACTGCCACTAACTTATGTTAATTTGCATACCTATATCTATAGACCCTTCATTACAGCCCTTAACCACCTAGAGACCTACCACAAAACAAGAGCCCTAATGGCCATACGTACCAACCGTTGGTCAATACCACCACAAGTATGAATGAATATAAACTATACCAAACCAATAGTGTGGTAATCGGTCGATTGACGAAACATTAATAACGTTTAATCACTAATTCAGCTACTACCCCAAAATATTTAAATTTTCCCATATGCAATTTATGAATTTACTGCGATCACTTCACAAATAACTTTATTATTATGATGATCAATAAATCCGAACCGATTAAAACATTAATTAAATTAAGCTTGCAACGTGAAAATGTTTGAAAACCGCCTCGTTTATCGGTTGTGTGCGAATTTATTGGGGTTTTTTCAATGACCCCATTGCGATAATATTTGTTATGAGTTATAGACAAATAATTTTTGTTTTTTTTTTTTAATAAAAGCCATTATATCGGCTAACTACCCATATATAGCTGTAGTTCAAGGCAAGCTGAAATTTAAATGAACTGTCGTAAGTTGATTGGTAAATGTATTTCGAAACTGTGGTACTATTTCCTCTGCTGAATTCTGTCACAGTAAAATATTGACCTAAGCAAAGCAGAAGTCAGAATCGGCGAAGTCAGACTGTGGGTGATGAAGATATACAATGTGTCCGGACTTGTAGTAATAAAACTTTAAGGCCGTAAAATACACTTAATATTATCGATAAAAACACCCCACGGGGTTTTATCCCCACAATTTTTTATTGCATTTCCTAAAATTCTGCAGATATTATATGGCAAAATGGAAACGCCGGGAGAGGACGCCCTAGAAAGACATACATAGACCTTATTGGTGATGTTCTTCAGAAAGGCCAGGTGCGCAGTACTTATAACCAGCGTGCGTGTATGACTAGATGTATGAACGTGAGTGAAGGCGAAGAAGTATGTAAGGAACGTATCAGGGGGCGTCTGTAGTTACTGCCTACCCCCATGGGAAAAAAGGTGAGAAGCTATGTATGTATTATAAGGCAAAAATGTGCAGGGGTTCCTTTTAGGCAACAATAAAATTAAAACTAATTGGCTGTGATTCTTTTGTCAGTGTGTAGACCAACTCACGTTTAAAATTTTGCATTTAAGGGTACACTAGTCGACGGCACGAACTATTTTGTGCGCGGGGTTAAAATGCATTTTATATCAACCGACAATACGTGTGCAAGAGATAAATGCTGGGATGAGCAGTAGGAAGCTACTAAGCGTACGAATACACAGTTTTGAAAATATGTAGCGAAATGGATAATGATTTAGGACGAAACCGAGTGCGTGAAATTTATAAACAGACCTTTGGGAGTCTGGATATCATGAAAAAACGACTTAAAGTATCTGTTCAAAATAAAATTACTTGCATTGTTGAACTACTAATCTATCCCTGTATGGAGGCCGTTTTGCAATTTTCTCTCTTCTTATGGTAGTTGTTTGCGCCCAACAATGCGTTAAAATTAGTGTCGTAATGTGGAACTTTCGACGCTCATAACTTTCAAATATTTTCTTTATTTACTTTTTTGTTTCCATACAGGGCAAATCACTATAAATTGTACAACATTTTTCCTTAATTGTGCATGCAAAAACTTTCCTAAAACGTATACCTAACAGATTTAATCTTCAAATAGAATTCCAGATTATTTCATACTCATCATAATCTCTTTTCTTTATAGAAGCTCAACTTCGGTATTCGCATAACAACACAGAAGTTCTTCTTCGTTAGCCGTATCAAAAACTGTTTCATCTCGAAAGTTGCCAACACTGCGGGCTTGTGTTCTACACTGTTGCGAAGTATCGTGAACTTTATTTACTTGTTCACGGGGTTGTATGTATTTATATGGAGAGCTTTGAGAGGATTAAGTAGATAATTTGTTATTTAAATTAGAATAAAGAAAGTTTGGATGGACAATTAAATATTTGATTTAATTTTTATTTAATTTTAATGGTTTTATGAATCTTTATTTTGAAATGATTAAATTATGTGACTGATTTACTTACATAGTCTATAAGTTGAGTTACTAAAATTTATTGATCTTGTTCTGATTACTAAACAATTAATTGATTGATTGACTGTATTTCAAAATTGTCATTAAGTATTTAGTTTTTTGTTACAATTCATGAATACTATGTTATCTCACCACCATCCTTGGTTGACTGGTAGACAATGTCTAAGGCAATAAGTCCGCCTATGTACCATTATGTTCCGTAAAGCTTAATTTAAAAAAAAATAGGGAGAGTAGAAGACTTAAAACTAATAATATATTATCAGCCTCTGTTGGTCTCACTTCTGGGGTCCTATTCTCTGTCAATGACGTACTTTATAAACGTGTATTATTTTTTGTGGGTGACCTATAAATTGTGTGATTTTCTAAGTTTTGTTTAAATTATTCGCTTTGTTATTGTGTCAAGTAACAAAGTACGTATCTAAAAACATTCAGCCTCACTACTATTACTACACTACACACTATATTTTATTCACATTCAAAGAACCCACACACAGAAGACCACATTACTTCATAAACGAAAATTAGTCTAAAGACAAGAGTCTGAAAATGAGATCTAACATAAAGTTTATCAAAGCAAAAGCTACGTTGTTGTAAAGTTTATCATTATAACGAAGTTCTACTGAATCCAGCTTTAAGTGTACATTCAAAGAACTAACTGAAATCTGAAATTGAACGCTGTCTTATAGCCTTTTGTTAGAATACCTGGAATCAAGGAGTCTTTGAATATTTTGCAAAATTGTCCAGTTAGGTAGAAAAGAGCAACATAGCATTATGGCTTTATCTAAGAAGAGATAATCAGAGCTCACCCATATTTTGTAGCAAATACGTGCCTAATACGCAACTCGGGCTCTTGCTAAGAATTTAATACTGGAAAATTAAAATACTTGTTTTCCGGAACGGGAGATCAAACACAGGGATCTTACCTCGTGACTTTGAAAGCCAATACTGACTAACATCTACCCACAGGTCTGTAAAAGCAAGGTAGTTCAGTGACCTATAAAACTGTAAATTGTCAGGTCAACATTGTGCCGGGCTTTTTGTGAAAACCCAGACTTTTGTTCATTAAAATCTCCCCAGTGACTGCCTGCGATGTGTCTAAGCATTAAGAAGAGTTTAGCTTGAACTTGACACTTAGGCCTATATATTCTAGGTACTTTTCTGTTTGTTTATTTTATTTCATCTCAGGCGCATAGTCCAAAGAACTACTAATCTAAAGTGGTTGTAGACAGGGTTCATTGCACGAAGAAGGGGTGGCCGTTGAGGTCGAAAGATTCTTTGTGATTCTTCGCAATAGAAGAAGTAACGTTGAAAGGCCTGCCAAAATCTCAACCAATAAACTAGTAAAGGCCTAGCTACGGTGTTAATACGAGAATAGAGCATGTTTTAGTTTAGAGACAGAGACTCCATCTTTCATACATCAAACAAAACCGTGCATTCGACAGCCATGCTTGAAATAAAGCCACCTGAATAAAGATAAGCATAAAAAATAAACCTTTCATTCCTACCCTTTTGATAAAGATCTCACTCAGCCCTGACGTTTCGTTAAAACATGAGCAATTCGTTAAAAAATATTCGTATCTTGGAAACGTGGTCGTGTTTTGTTAAAACTTCCAAAAGTAAGCGAATGTGAGATGTGTGCATGAGTGGAACGCGCAGCTTTATTAGCATTTGAAATAAAAGGAATATTGTATTATACAACCTTGTAGGATGAAAGAATTAGCGTATCCATAGCGTATCAGAAGAAAAGATTTGTATGGGTACGTGGGTGGAAGTGGAAATCTTCTGTTTTCGTGTTTTACTGTGGATTATAATGAACTTTTTATATAAGTAATGACATTAAATCATACCATCCCCCAAACGTTGGACAGTGGTGAACTTATTAGTAGGCACATACACATTTTGATCAATGCCACGAGGTGGGCTCTAATCAGACATCGGGCTGCTACTTGGAAATCCAGATGGGAATTCAAGAAGTTTTGTCAACAGTCTGACCGATTCTAACAAATCGTTCAACGTCTGTCAAACGTCATCATCACCCTATTAATGTTCCCACTGCTGGGACACAGGCCTCCTATCTGTGAGAGGGGATGGGCCGCAATCCACCACGCGGGCCCAGTGCGGCTGTCAAACGTAAAATTATATACAGAAAATTCGCTCTAACGAGAAACGAGACTATTTTCCAACGCAATATTTATTTAACTCTTCATCAAGGTTAAATTATAATTAAAAATTGCCCGAGTATATTTTATCTGCCACGACTTGTCATCGATTCCCGTCTGTATTTCTTTAACTGTGTTTAATTTAATAACTCCTAAAGATCATCCGATAGGTGTTAGAAATAATACGAGCTGTTTGCTTGCGAATCTAATATTAGATTATAGTTTTTGTGTCAATGTCAGCTGTACAAATGTCATTGCCGCTTGGTTGCTAGTCCGCCATTGGCAGCCCGGTCGAGTTCTGTCGAGCTACTGAGCTAGAAAACGCTGTTAACACTATATAGACTAATAATATAAAGAGGGCAAATCACAAACACAAATCTAACTAGATGACGCGAATGTATGTACTTCGGTGTTCAACTAAGGGAGTAAAAGTAAGGGCAATGAGTAAAACTTGAGCTGAGGCCCTAGATAAGTCATTCTTTCATCGAAAGCGTGGCGATAGCGATTGTCAAAAAGGAAAAATTGTATGGGATTGACATGCAATATCGAAAAATCGCGTGATCATCATCTGCCTAGCCTTTTCCCAACTATATTGGGGTCGGCTTCCAGTCTTACCGGATTCAGCTAAGTACCAGTGTTTTACATGGAGCGACTGCCTATCTGACCTCCACAACCCAGTAATTGGGTAACACGGTACCCCTTGGTAAGACTGGTGTCAGATCTCAAGCTTCTGACTACCCGTAACGACTGTCAAAGATCTTCAAATAACAGCCGGGACCAACGGTTTAACGTGCTTTCCGAGGCACGGAGGAAAGTTGGTATGTTGAAAATGGTCACCCATTCAAGGACCGACCTCGTGATCAAAAAAGAAATCACTTGATCAATCCCTTATATTTTGACATTTCGAATATCGCCACTTGTATAAATCATCTGTTTCATATATCGTTATTGACACCGGGTATCAACCAAAATATATGATAAAAATATTAATTTAAAAATATTTTTTAAATCATGCTTTTGTCGTAATCTTCTCATCAAACTCTTTTATTTGATACCCATATCATGGCAGTGCACAAAAAATAACTAGTCCGACATCCTGGGCCGTCTGCCATATTAGATTTAGAATGACGTCACTTAGCTAACCATGCATTGTCATCCAAACTAAACATGTATGCAAAATTTCATCTTAATCCGTTGAGGATAACTGCTTTAAAATTCAGTTGCAAGATTTGACCACACTTACATACATACATTCATACAAACATGCAAGTTAAATGCCTAATCGGGTCGTATTGAGCTGTAGAAACTCAGTAAGTTTTGTTCTTAATTCGTGTGTAAATAAACCGTCTTCTAAAACAAAACACTACAAAGCAATAATAATTAGTTCCTTTAGAATTGCATGAGGTATTTTTGTTATAACTGTCAATTTTCTTAATTTATTAAAGATAAGTTTAGATGATAGTACAAGCTAAGCAAGAAAGGAACTAAAATTGAGCCCTGGGGTGGGTACCCCAGGGCTCAATTTTAGTTCCTTTAAACCTTTTAGTGTTAAACGTGAAAATGGGGGTCCATTTTCACGTTTAACCCGGACGAATTCACACCGTTTATTTGAACTAATTTCTGTCTATCATTCAAATATGATTTAACCAAACTTAACACTGACTGACCTAGCCCGTAATGCTCAAGTTTCAGAAGTAACGTTTCATGATTAACAAAATCAAACGCCTTCGACAGGTCGCAGAAGATACCTATGGCATCCTGTGACTCTTCCCACGCATTAAAGATGTGTTTTAATAGGGTGACACCAGCGTTAGTTGTACAACGTCCTCTGTGAAACCATACTGTTTATCATGCAAGATGTTATTCGTATTAAAATGAATGAGCATTTGATTTAGCATTATCTTCTCAAAAACCTTGCTGAATACCGGCAACACGGATACTGGTCTATAATTATTTGTGTCTTTACTGTCCCCGGATTTAAAAAGTGGTATATCCTTACTATATTTCATTAGATCCGGAAAGACTCCTTAATCTACACACAAATTGAAAATCAAAGCCAAGTACGGCGCTATAGTCTGAATAATGGAGGTACAAGCTTTGATGGACATTCCCCACAGATCTTCAGTCAGCTTGATCTTGATTTGCTTAAAAGCTTTTATTACTGTTATGGGGTTTATATGTGAAAAGTTAAATACATTCGGGCAGGCTGAAACGTTCGCGTTTAATAATCCGAAAGCAAGCGAGGGCGAAGAATTTTATTTCAGTAGTTTTAATTGGGTTGTTGGTAAAGAAATTTACAAATTCTTGCGCAACTTTTTTGTTATCTCTAATAAGTCCGTGTGCGGTCTCAAGCGTGTAATCAGTATTATTATTTTTATTCCTATTCGTGTCATTGTTTTTCATTGAAAGAGATTCGAATCAAAACGTTTGTAACTTGGCTAGGGGGACTGATCTGATTACGAAAAATCTAGACTATCGCTAAGTCGCTAGTACTTTTAATCCCGGGAAAAAGCACGATTCTTTTAATGAAGCCACTGGGACAATATTTTAAACACGGCCTTACTTGAAACTGAAAAATCCCAAGGAGTATAGGAATTAAGAGTCAATATCTAATACTTTTAAGGAACGGGGGGGACGGGGGTAGGGGGGGTGGATTGAGTATTTAAGGTTAAGAACGAGTTGAGTATTTGTCAAACTATACTTTAGCCCAAAAACCTGTCAAAATTTGGCACTGAAGTAGTGATTAACACGTTCTTAACCTCGAATATTTAATTCAGAAATCGGCCCCTAAGCTTCAATCCTAAAACGTCCAGCGCTCAACATTCTCATATGATTACATTATGACTATACGTATATGTTATGACTTTGACTAATCACCAAAGTCATTGGTTTTTGCTGTGGTTTTTTCCAATACACATTACACCCGCAATTAACGGAAAGTGGAATTTTCCGAAATGGTGTTTATCTATGTTTTGCCAAGATTTTTTATTGTTTGATGTTTTTTGTATGACCGGAACCTTTAGACAAGTGAAATTGTATGAACGATGAGGAAATTGGAAAATCGTTAAAAATGTATGGGAATGTAAAGCGCTATCGACTTTTACCCGACCTCGTGACGCAAAGGAGGATAATGTGTTTATCAGTCTATGTATGGGTTAAAATACATTGGTCAAGTCTGATATTCGTCAAATCGGCAATTCGTCAAATTTGATATTGGTCAAAGCTGTAGTTCGTCAAATCGTCTGTTTGTCTAATTATAAAATTTGCCAAATACGCTATTGGTCAATAAATTTAAGTACAATCAACTGTAATATGTATGTTGGTTCCTATGTGGCGTTCTAGAGAAGAACAAACGCGTTGGTCGATTTTGATTATTCTTACTCGATTATCACTTGCTATATTAAAATTGAAAAAAAAAATGGCGGCTTTAGGGTGCCATATTGTGAGGCGCCCAATTTTTTTTCTTCCAGATCCATCGTGTGGGGCATCAAAATTAAGGTTTTGAGAGGTGATTCATCATCATCATCATCAGCCTTATAATGTTCGCACATAAGGCTACGAGTATAGGAATTAAGAGTCAATATCTAATACTTTTAAGGAACGGGGGGACGGGGGGAGGGGGTTGGATTGAGTATTTAAGGTTAAGAACGAGTTGAGTACTTGTCAAACTATACTTTAGCCCAAAAACCTGTCAAAATTTGGCACTGAAGTAGTGATTAACACGTTCTTAACCTCGAATATTTAATTCAGAAATCGGCCCCTAAGCTTCAATCCTAAAACGTCCAGCGCTCAACATTCTCATATGATTACATTATGACTATACGTATATGTTATGACTTTGACTAATCACCAAAGTCATTGGTTTTTGCTGTGGTTTTTTCCAATACACATTACACCCGCAATTAACGGAAAGTGGAATTTTCCGAAATGGTGTTTATCTATGTTTTGCCAAGATTTTTTATTGTTTGATGTTTTTTGTATGACCGGAAGCTTTAGACAAGTGAAACTGTATGAACGATGAGGAAATTGGAAAATCGTTAAAAATGTATGGGAATGTAAAGCGCTATCGACTTTTACCCGACCTCGTGACGCAAAGGAGGATAATGTGTTTATCAGTCTATGTATGGGTTAAAATACATTGGTCAAGTCTGATATTCGTCAAATCGGCAATTCGTCAAATTTGATATTGGTCAAAGCTGTAGTTCGTCAAATCGTCTGTTTGTCTAATTATAAAATTTGCCAAATACGCTATTGGTCAATAAATTTAAGTACAATCAACTGTAATATGTATGTTGGTTCCTATGTGGCGTTCTAGAGAAGAACAAACGCGTTGGTCGATTTTGATTATTCTTACTCCATTATCACTTGCTATATTAAAATTGAAAAAAAAAAATGGCGGCTTTAGGGTGCCATATTGTGAGGCGCCCAATTTTTTTTCTTCCAGATCCATCGTGTGGGGCATCAAAATTAAAGGTTTTGAGAGGTGATTCATCATCATCATCATCAGCCTTATAATGTTCGCACTGCTGGGGCACAGGCATCTTCTCTGTGAGAGAGGTATTTATAAAAATGTAATTTTACCACTTTTATGTTTAAACGAAATAAAAAAAAACCTAACTAAAAAGTTAAAAATAAAAAAAGTTAAGTCACAAAAAGACCCGACTGCTTAAAAAGAGAACTAAAATGACGTTAACATGAAGAAAATCATTCTGTACAGTCGGCGGATACATATGGTTTTGGTCAGTCAGCTCGCAATTATATATCTTCTGCACAGCATGATTTTCTTCTTACGTCTTTTTAGTCCAGTTCTTAAGTAGTCGGGATTTTTGATATAACTTTTTTTTCCAATGGCTTAGAAAAGTGAAGTTTACTTGTCTAGAGACTCAAAACTTTTGTTTTGGACTCTATCACATTCGGTACAAGAATACAAGGATGGCAGTTTTTCGTGGAAACAAATATTTGGAAACTAACTGTTTACGACTTATTCCGATATGATCCAATCCAATGTAACTACGATTTTTATTTCCTGTTTCCAACTATAACCGTATTTATTGGTATTGTTTGAATACGTTATGCTTAGGCATTTTTTTATGAAATGGTAAAAATATACTCGTATTTTTTGTGCCACCGAGGTCGCACACGAGTCTGTAAGAATTTTTTAATATATTGTAAACAAAATTACTAGTATATTTTTAAAGTGAAAACTTATTTAGCCGCGTGTAGCGATTTTTAGAGGTAACACTTATGGATTCGCGTCAGCGACATCTAAGTTTAACAGCGTCATCGACATACGACGGAATAACTGCAATGTGCCTATTAAGCAAAAACATATTTATTCCAAAGTTTGAAGTATTCACTTCTGTCGGCAGTTCTCATGACTGCTGTTTTTTCTTGTCCAAATGCTTCGTTTACAATGCCAACTTCAGTTAGGTTACCTATGCAATTATTTTCTTTCTAAAATTAAACTTTGTAAGCTTGTTTTCTAACTTCCTTGTAATAATAAGGAAGAGAAAAAGGATTAGACTATTTATAACAAGAAAGCTATAATATAATACAAATGCACCCTACAACCATCTTGACAATGAATATTTTCTTAACGAACGTACCATAACTTAGGCTAGGAGGTTCCATTTTCCTTCTTATAAGTAAAAAGAAAACTATTACATCGTGACTTAAATAAACAATGTTTTACTTAGCCCTTCAGCGGTTTGTATTCAGCCTTTGCTACTTCTTGCCCTACATAAGGGCCTTCAAATGAATAAAAAATAGTCAAGTAGCAGGAAAATCAAGAGCATGAAAAGTTATCTACCTGTATAAGAAAAAAACCTGAATTTCTGAAGTCCAGTAATAATGTTATGGAGAATAAATCTGGATTGCATTTATTTTTCTTTTATAAAACGTTGCTCCTCACTAGGAATTTCTTCCTGTATCGTGGGTGCGTTTACAAACATATAAATTCACAACACCCAGAGCCGGAACAACTATCTGTAGGTCATACAAATAATTTTACAATGCATGTCCTCGAAAAGAGCGTTTTCCAAGCAGCCAAACTGTGCGGAAAGTGTCACTTTTTTTACTAGTGCTTTTTACTTTCTTGTACTTTTTTAATTTTTAACTCCAACGTCAGCCCGCCGCATAGAGTTTTTATAAATTAAAGAGATAGAGTTTTTAAAAAGCATAGAGTTTTTAAAAAGTAAAAAAAAATTGTCAAGTACAGATTATCATTCATATAAAAGGTAAAACAAAACTAATACTTAATTTAAGGCGTTTTTAATTACTCTAGATTTAGATTTTTATCAGTAAATTAATTTTAAATATTCATTAAATATGTTTGGCAGAATGAATATTTTGCTCGTGCCTTTTTGCGTTACGACGTGACAGCTATTTGCAAATGCGCAGTAAAAGTTAATCTGTGGATATTCTGAGCGCCCTTGAATAAGCCCGCCATTTTATTAATTTCTTGCTTGGTTCAGATATATTTTTTTATTTCCTCGCACAATGCATAGTAAAATGTTGTATGATACACGTGCCTAAGATGATTTCCGACTCGTGTCGATTTATCCACTCACTCGCTTCGCTCGCTCGTCAATAAAATACCACTCATCGGAAATCACCTACCTTCCGCACTTGTAGCATAAATAACTATTTCTGTGCGGGCATCGAAGACACTGCGCCAACCGTGCGCCCATAATATTATTAACCGATTTCAAAAAGTAGGAGGTTCTCATTTCAAGTGTATTTTTAGGTACCTCAAAACTTTTTACTAGGTGAACCGATTTTGATGATTCATTGATTTGCAAGCTGGTGCTTCTCATGTGGTCCCATTTAAATTTGATCAAGGTCTGACGAGTAGTTTTTGAGCTATCCATAATATGTTCATGGTAAAACGAGTAAATAAAGAACCTACTAAAACTATAAAGAACAAAACAAAAATTAACAAAAAAATAACCGACTTCCAAAATAAAACACTACCAAATAGATACCAAAGACACTGACTTCTGAAAAGAAAGTTATTTTTCGCTTTGTAGTGTTTTGTTTTGGAAGTCGGTTTAATTTTTTGATAAAAATGTGTTTTTATTTTTGCTATTGCTTTCAGAAGTGGATAGAAACTGTTCAAGATTATCGATGATCGAAATCTTAAAAAATGGTTTCGTAATATTTTTAATGAAAACTTCTTTAGCCGCATTGAGCGATTTTTGGTAGGGGCAAAACTCATGGGTTCGTCAGCGACATGCTAATAATATGATAGTGTACTTTTTGAAAAACAGACTTTGGGTGGCAGTTCCTATGACTTTTTTCTTTATATAAAATTACTTATCCTGTCACAGTTCAAAGTATTTAAAAGAAAAACGCATGGAAGTATATTTTCTTGCTCCGAAATCCATTGAACTTACGACAAGACACGGCTCCCACAGCGGAAAAATATACGAAAAACTTGTGAAACCCAAGGACAAATGGAACTCCAAAAATACTGTAGCGGAACAAAATGTATAAATACGTAATGTTTATGAGATTACACGCGTATAAGTGATAATATTCGTGAGAAGTGAAAATGTACGCAATAAAAACAAGGAGCTAAGCTGGGGAGGAGAATATCGCACACAGATGCCGTAAATGTGCGAAATTAAAGAGGTGGGAACTGTACAAATTGTGTATGTGTAAATACTACCGAATTTTCTCTCAGCAATTATTATGATGAGTTGCGGAATCATTTCAGGATACATAAACGAGAAATTTCGCAGTTTCATACAGGAATTTATTTTCATTTTTTTTTGAGGAAATGATAAACAATTTCGCTATCAATTAGCTTTTAGAGTGGCCACTGCAGTTATTAAAGTACCTGGAGTTGATTACAGTGTAACTAAAACATGGCAGTGAAGGCGAAATACTAAAATGGGAGTGTATTGTACTATGATTACCGAGGCAATGCTGTCAATCTACTCAAAGTTCTACCTTAGTTACCTACAAGAAAACCCAGAACAATCTTTTTATTAAATAAACTATTTTTTTTAAAGCGTTTATATAAAAAATGTATTGTCACAACAAACCAATTGAGCTTGCATGATTTGATTACAGGCACCGGGACAAATAAATGTAAATAAAAAGGTGAAAAAAACTTTTTAACTAAAAATTAAACCGACTTCCAAAAAAAACACTACAAAGCGAAAAATTACTTTCTTTTCAGAAGTCTGTGTTGGTACCTATTTGTTTCGTTTTGACAAAGAAAAAATAAACATACATACAGCCAAACATAGAACCTTCCCCTTTTTGGAAAGTCGGTTTTAATAGATTGCCTATTGACAAATACACTTCCTCCAAAACTACTCGTTACAGGAAAAAAAACTGACGTCAGAAAATATACAGTTAGTAGTTAATCTAGATAATTATAAAGATAGATAGTACGTATGTGAAGACAAATAAACGAAGCCGTACAGCGCCGTAATATCTACCATATTACATTCCAACATGGCGCCCATTCCAATGATAATTCAGAGATGAATCCAATGACATTCATTCGAATACCCACAGTTTATTTATGGGGTTGTTTTATTTTGTTGGCAAGCAAAATATTACAGTTGGCAGACCACCTGATAGTGAGTAGTACCTACCTAACTGCCACTGGTAACACTTACTTACATGGGAAAAAACTTCGCGGCTCTAGCACTCTTCAAAGCGATCTCTAACATTCATGAAAAAGTGCCTCAAAAGTTGAGCCTCACACCTGCAATAGGAATGTTGTTGATTCTTGTTTCTTTGTCTATTGTTTTCCTTGAACTCAGATATGGTTGATAGATTACTGTTGTACACACCGACTCTTCAGATTACCCCACATAATAAAATCTGGAGGTGTGAGGTCTGGGCTACTCAACTCCTAAAGCGCGTTTTCATGAATGTTCGCTTTGCAGAGTGCCAGAGCCGCAAAGGAAGACATTTGAATAACGTTATTTTCCCACGTCTTCAGTGTCTGATTTTGTAATATAACGTATTTAAATAAATACATTATTTAATTTTTTATGCATCTACAAAAGTGAGTTTTTTCTGAGACAAAAGCGTGTCATGAATCTATTAATCTTCGGACAAGAGATCATTGAACAATCGTGATGCACTTGGTTATCCTGGTACCCATAACAAACATACAAGAAAACAGCAGAAGTCGGCATGGTGATGCTGTCCTCTTGGTACTTCGAAAAGGTCACATGTACCTGTAAACCCTCAAACTAGAACACAGCAACGTTGTTTGGTGGCGGAAATAGGTATTGGAATCGTGTTGGTGGTGGTGTTACGGTTGGTTCAGGCACCTTCCTCAACGGGTCGATGCATTCGTGCAGTTTCTGTACCTAATCTGTACTGATTGATGTAATCAAACGAGATTACCCTGACTATGTCGGTTCGAAACAGATTCGTTACCAAGCGCAGGCTTGCTATTCTATACCGAATTTGTAAAGAATCACGTGCTCGGTAAATAATCTGTACCAAAACGATTCAGTCAGGAGCCTGAGTCGTTTCGGTACATATTTTTTACAGAGCGCATACGCATGCAGCACATCTGTACAAATACAGAAATGAAAACGCACTGACCTGGTCAGGGAGGCGCCTTGGATAGGTAGGTATTGCGTTCTTTAACATGACGTTTCTAAACGTTTGCTTTATACCTACTTCTTTCTCAATCGAATTCCTATACAAATAGGGACCTATTTAATACTTATATTGTTAGTATACACAATCCCGGCTAGTGATCCACTCAGGCGGGAATGCAGTCCATTTGTTTTGTCTAGACTGATAGTTTTTTTTGCTCTCTAGCTGAACTAACTCCGGTAGTCGTCGAACTAGGAAAAAGCAAATTAATCGTGGTGTCGTTTGGATTGCATTGTTGGGTTGTTTTCATTACATAGGTGTTCTTTTTACTGCAACAAAGTTGATCGAGCGATGGGTTTGTGGCAGAAACCAATTCTGCCACAAACCCATATATAACAAAGTAGAATTAACTTGGAAATACCTGCACTGCCTTTAATCGGCAACATTAGAGTAAGGAGCATATTATTTTACTCTTTGGTAAGGAGATAGACGTGCAATCTATCAAAATCAATAATGACTATGACGTATGTCACATTGACATTGACGTTTATAATATTTCGTAAACATATTTATTTCAGATCTATTTTAGAATCTTAACTAAATAGAATTTTAGATCCTTGTTGTATATACTAATAAATAGAATATGCTTGTGTTGGGGGTGGTTTTGAGCACAGGGAAGCTTTGAACTAGGTTCGAGCCACAGCACGAGTTATATTACCTACCTACTCGATATCACAGAAATTCTGGGTCTATATGAAATCTTCCAACGGATTCTGAGGACGAGCACAGTGCAATATTTGTAAAATATATTCCACAGGCCATAGACTTTTGACATTCGTTCTCACTGACAAAAAGTCTCGTTGTCTAGAGCCCCAGTTTAGGTAATCGATTTTATCTTCTCGAATTCCTCGAAACTCAACTTTGATCATCAAAATATGACAGAAATAGACAGAGCAGCCATTTTTGTGGTGCGTAACGACTTCAGTATCGGCACATTATTGGTCGCTCTGGCCAATAAATATGCTATTATGAGCAGATGCGAGCTGCCAGCTATATATAGATGTTCGCTGCATCCAGTGGATGAGTGATCGGTTTTAAAACGCTGAATGATATTATTGTGTTCAAAATAATATAGAATGTTGTTTTTACTCAGCTTTATAGTGTTGTACTTCTTCACGCCAATTCATAAGACACATATCCAACCATATTTACACAAATAATAAGTTTGCAAAATTTTCTAACGTGTAAAACAGAACGACGCAGCATCTTTCTATACGGCCCAACTTGTAACAACTGATGCCAGCTGAATCAGAATCATTTTTGCCACAATTACCAATCATAATTTTACCGGAAAAGCTTGTTTTTCTTTAATAAGCGGCTTGGTTTATAAGAGGATTTGGTGATATCAATATTTGTTGTCATAATAATACGAGACTGTTAAAGTCCCTCTGCAGGGCAAAAGCCTATTCTCATGCATCTTTCGCGTTTATAATTGTAGTAGGATTCAATCTAACCCCTACATTTCTCGCTCTTTTTTCACACAAATCTGTTTTCTGCGAGTAATTCTTTCGTTAGGAGTTACGATCGCTCGACTAGCCTTCTTCGTCTTGTCTTGTCATTGATCTGCCGAGATGTCACCGTTGAATTCGGTGGTTCTTTAAGCCCATATCTCAAAAAAATTAACCGACTTCCAAAACAAAACACTAGAAAGCGAAGAATTACTTTATTTTCGGAAGTCGGTGTCTTTGGTGTCTTTGCTTCCGTTTTTGAGAACCGGAAGAAAAATATTAAAATAAATGTATCCGGCAACTCGTACCGCGGGATCAGTTAATTGCTGGATCAGTCGCCGGAACGCTCCCGTTTTTGACACCGAGATCCGAAAAAAAAACGCTTAGTAGTGTTTTGTTTTGGAAGTCGGTTTATTTTTTTGTTAAAATGTTTTCACTTTTCTCTTTTTAGTTTGGGTACCTTATATTAATATGAAAATACGCATTATTAAAACATAAAAACGACTCGTCAGATCTTGATCAAATTTAAATGGAATCACATGAGAAGCACCAGCTTTCAAATAAAAAAAGATTTATCAACATTTCTTTTTTACGCGATAGTTTTTTTTTTGCTATTACTCCGCCGAGTAATCGCTTAAAAACATACAAAAATCTACAGTTGAATTAAGAACCTCCTCCTTTTTGAAGTTTTTAAGACTTCCTCATTCCACTTTTAACACTTTTAATCTGTTTAATTTGATTAGTTTCCTACCAACTATTACAACTTATAACAATGCTTCAAATGCAAAACATTGATAAAAATATTCTTCAGCTTAACGTGTGTAATCTGAATTATGTCAGCACAGAACTTAGCTACAAGTATTGTATTAAAACAATAAAACATAAGGCAAGTCCGTAAAATTGAGTTTTAGTACAGAAATTAAAACAACTTTGTTGCAAGCGATCTCAAATATACGTGCACTCACATATTTTATGGGAGTAAGGCGAATGGGTTTCCTCGGACACTTCTACATGGACACTTAATTCTTCCAGAATTATTGATGTGACCTTGTTATATAAGGACGTTTGTCTTACACGTGTTTCTTCTCACATGTGTTTTTATTATAAATATTAAAAGTTTATTTATTTATAAGAGAAGCTTTTGGCTAAATAATAACAACCCTTTGGGTTGATCTTTGAGGTTAAGTACTGTAGAGTCGGTTTGTAGATGGGCGACCATCTTTTTACAGGGTGGCCGGAACATTGACGTCCGAAAAAAAGATTTAGGTCCCTCGTATTCTGGGGTGTCCGAATCATCCTCGAAAACTATGAAACTCGAAAACTATGAAAAGTTGCGGCACATACATGCCGCAACTTTTCATAGTTTTTGAGTTATGAAACGGTTATTTTTATCAGAATTTTTGAGAATTTCCGAACAGACCAACATAAAAAAAAGCAATAAGTAGAATACTTTGTCGACATTTTGTACTGCAACTTAGTCTTCCTGAGTAGTACTTTTATGCATAAAATAATCAGCTTCGTAACTGTGATGAAAGTTATGAAAATGGTGGTCGAAAAAAAAACAGTTCGCCTAACGTAATTTTTTAACTTTAGATCTAGTCTACAACTATTCATTTTTCTCAAAGTTACATTGAGTTTTTTTACAAATTTAGATAGGAAACAATAGAAATCTCTGGCTAATTGACACTCATCATTATCCACATATTCAGAAACAAGGTTACTACTTGAGGCTCTAGAAAAAGTGGCATTCTCTAAGCGTAGGTGATTGTTGAAATGTCAAAATGCTAGGGATTGATCACGTAACATTTTCATAGTGCTTGGAACTTTCATAAATTTTTGAAGATAATGATACATTTATTGCGAGTTTCAACAGTCCACCCAAGTCAGATATGCAATAATATTTTAAGAAACAAGGTACTTACAAATATTATATTTTATCAAAAAGCTCATCCAGATTATAAAATACATTACCAATAAAAAAAAACAATTTATGTTAAACATATTTCCATTTAATTGCTTAAGAGCCCCTACAAGTTTCACGAGCTAAGAACAGAAAACAGTATAGTTTCATCGCAAATTTCTCAATAACTCAAGCACAAGTTGCTTCTAAAAATAAATTAGTATAAACTTAGCTTAAGAAAGTTTTAACAAAATGTCACTTGAAACCATACTTACTTTGTCATGTATTTTCAGTCAAGTTACCACACAAAAATTGTTTCTGGTCTTTTTTGTTTACCTTTAAAGTTGTTCTTTTTTGTATTCATTCATCCGTATATTGTTTAGCATGTAGTGTTTACCGCTTAATATTGTACATCTAGTATTAATGTTACGTGCTCTATTTAGTTATGCATTGATGTAACAATTGTTGGTGAACCAATAAAATAAATAAATAACTACAAAATATATGATGAATCTTTTAATGAAAATTTTTGCTTCACATAGTTATCTAGTAAATGTACATTATATATTTATGATAACTGCTCAAATTAAATTAAAAAAATTAATTCCTAACACGTTTTTACCGAAAACTGTCCCGAAACTCCAGGTTTTTCAATTGCTTTTTCAGCTTACTGGTGGCGAACAATAATCTGGATAAAATGGTATGGACTGGGTATGCTAGTAAGCCATCAATTTTGTTTTTCAAAGTTTATTGTATGTGTTCTTAAAAAAAAATGTAGGCAACGCGGTAAAAAGGCAATTTTATCATGTGCGAATGCGTCGTCTACGCGTAAGAATATGTTAAATATAAAAATAACTGGTAAATAATTTGAAATTTGAGGTGTTTATCAGTCGAATCCAGTTTTTATATTATATTTTTTAGTACTTATTTTGTTGTAATAAATTGTCCAAATAATGCATTATAAACCGTTGCGCTCGCGCAAGGTATTCAGTTTCGCTCAAGGGCTTGCAGACAATGGACCTGTGTCGTTTTTAGTGTTGTCAGTATTTTTTTATCATACTTTTTGTAGTTATTGAGAAATTTTCGCTGAAAAAGTAGCTGTTTTCTGTTTTTGGCTCGTGAAATTTGTAGGGCCTCTTAATTGCTGGCGGTAACTTATTGTACACACGAATAGCAGTAACATACGTACTTTTTTAATACATCAAATTGTTAATAACCGAAAAATTAACGTCACATTTAAATTGTTTCTGAATATTTATTTTTGAATTTGATTTGAAATTAAAATATTGCTATATTATTTTTAACAAATTAACATAATTCGAGTATACGACGTAGACGTTTTTCCAATGGCTTTGGCGAAGCTTCCGTAGAATTAATATATATAATAAAATAATAATATATATAATAAAAATAATAATATATATAATATATATATTAATATAATAGAATTTCACTTGTGGACAGAATCTCTAGTCCAATAAACCTATATACACTTTACCCTAGCATATACATTTACTCGTTATATCTTACCAAACCATCTCATATCAACCTTTGTCAGTATATTCATGTTCAACTTGATCTGACTCCAACTTTACGAAAATGGCATAGTTGTTGACACGGGATGAAATAGTTTCGCCAACTATCGTGATTATGACACAAGTTTCACTTAAGTTCAGATAGCTATGTGCTAGGTATAATAAGTTTTAATAATCCTTAATGCTAAGCTTAACTTGCAGTTAGGTTGAGTACATTCAAGATTCAATTAGGAAACCTGAACCATGAAAAAAGAGCTAACTTACTTCTAAGACTGTTTCCCTGTTGATTCTATTATGGATTTGATTTATACCCGTATCTGATGATTTGTGTTGTACTGTTATTTTTCTAAAGATTGGTTAAAAGCAGATGGTTCACCTAATTCTAAATGATCAATAATCATCATCATCATCATCAGCCTAATAATGTTCCCACTGCTGGGACACAGGCCTCCTCTCTGTGAGAGGGAATGGGCCGTAATCCACCACGCGGGCCCAGTGCGGGTTGGTAGATGTCACATATCTTCGAATTTTTGGTTCTAGGATATGCCGGTTTCCTTCACCGTTTTGAGAGCAGTGGTGATGAAATAATTTACACAAAGTAAAGCGCCTACCCGGGCTCGAACCCACGACCTACAACTTGTAAGTCGCAGCCGATAGCACTGGGCCACCACTAATCAATAATAGATGATTATATTTCTGTAAGTTGGTTTGTACAAACAGTTTTACATGTCAATCATATTTTTATTAAACTAGATGAGGTCGGCGTTTCCTATCTGACTTTATTCACAATAATTAAAATTATATTATATTTTAAAAAGTAAATATTCTGCTCTAGCTCAATCCCAAGCCTTTTTGTGATCAACGTAATCTTTAACGGTTTAAAACGCTTTCTGGCACAACTTACGTTTAATGAATGATTTGAATTTGTTAAGGCTTAGATCTTGTACGTGGTTTGGAAGCTTATTATAAAAGCGTATACATTGACATCTGAACGAGTCACCTATATTCTTGAGCCTTGTTGTAGGTACTACAAATTTGTATTTGTTCCTAGTATTTATGTTATGGATATCACTGTATTTTTTAAACAATTTTACAATTTCATGGGCATATAAAATATTTTCATAAATAAACTGTAAAGGCACAGTAATTACATTAATCTCCTTAAATTTATCTCTGAGAGAAAATCTCGGGCTTAATTTGTAAATTGATCGAACAGCGCTTCTCTGCAAAACAAAGATAGTCTGGATGTCGGCGGCGTTTTCCCACAACAGAATACCGTACGACATTACACTATGAAAATAGCTAAAGTATACTAAACGGGCTGTCTCTATATCAGTTAAATTACGATTTTTTCCACCAGTATATGCCTCTTTGACAATTTATCTATATGTGGGACCCACTGAAGCTTAGCGTCCAAAGTTAAGCCTAAGGATACTTTGCTATTTCAGGATTCAATGCTTCGCCTTTTATAACACATCAGTTTTCACCTGCCTAACGTGAGGTAGGGTAAACTTAATGCATTTGTTTTTTTTACTAAGAAGTAAATTGTTAACATTGAACCAGTGAACTACTATTGAGGTATTTACATCGTCAGTAACCAGCTGCTGAAGTTTAAGTTTAAACAAAAGTGAAGTATCATCCGCAAACAACACTATGTCATGGTTATCCTTTATGAGGTAAGGCAAGTCATTAATATAAATAAGAAACAAGAAAGGACCAAGAATTGAGCCGTGCGGGACTCCCATTGTTACTATAGATCCGGGCGATCTTTTTCCTTTAACGTCATCGCTCTGAATCCTATTACTCAAGTATGAAGTAAGAAGATTCTAAGTGCTGTTCCGAATCCCGTAGTGGCGGAGTTTCCTGATTAGCATTTCATGAAGAACACTATCAAATACCTTGGACAAAACAAATCTTTTGTGATTTTTTTCAGAGAGCTTTCTGTGTTTTTTTTTCATTTACCTCGAACTAGCCCAGGGAGAGGTCGCGAGACGACCTACACTTATATTATAAGTCTTTTGGAAGGAAATATATTCTATAAATAGCTGTAACTGTTAATTTCATTAAGGTAGGCTGAGTCGAGTGGATCATGACCCAGAATGTGGTTACTAAACGCGTACAACAAAGGTTCCCAAATGTAATAAAATGTGGATGTATTTATTAATCATTATGTAGGTATACTCCCTACTAATATAATAGAGGCGCAAGTTTGCGAGGATGGATAGATGGAGGTTTATTACACTTTCACGCAAAATCTACTGCACGCATGTTGATGAAACTGTACAGTAATATAGCTTATACATAAAAATAAATAGGCTATTTATAAAAATATTGAGAGAATTACTAATTCCACACAAGTGGAGCCGTGGGCGGCAGCTAATCCCTTTTATAAAAATATATAATATTGAGTATAAGTCGTTTTACCCAATATCTCCGATTCTTCGAACTGATTTATTTATTTATTTATTTAAACTTTATGTACAATGGTGATACATAGGCGGACTTAATGCAGCAAGGCATTCTCTACCAGTCAACCTTTGGGTTAAAAAAGAACACAACAGTGGTAGGGGTACAAAAAATATATATGAACAATAATTAAGGCGGATATTAATAAACTATCTAACTAATAAAATACATAAATAATTTTTAAAACAATAGACTAATAAATATTATAATAAATATCCTATTCTAAATGAAACAGAAATTTAAATATAATAACTATGACGAAGACCGAGCTATGTAAGAGAGGATAAGTAATAGTTCCGTAACCTACGCTTGAATGAAAATTTACTCTCAGCCTTTTTTATGTCAAGGGGAAGGACGTTCCAGAGTTTTATAGTAGAGACAGTGTAAGAATTAGATAGAAACCCAGTGCGGTGAGAAGGAATATGGAGAAGTAAGTTTTTGGAAGCTCGAAGGTTAAGATCGTGAGAACTGCCCAACACTTTAAAATATTGTTTTAAATAATCAGGAGTACAAGGATCGTTCATGATGTTGAAGAGCATGCAGAGGGATCTTAGGGATCTCCTCTGACGGATAGGCAGCCATTTAAGCTGAGAACGGAAGGAAGAAATGTGATCATATTTTCGAAGCCCGAAAATAAAGCGAATACAGTTGTTAAGAAGTCGATCCATTTTGTTAAGAAGTTCTTGGGATAGATCAGAGTAACAAACATCAGCATAGTCGATTATAGGCAAAACAAGAGCTTGAACCAAGGTAGTTTTAGTGCTAGACGGAAGAAAATGTTTGAATCTATAGAGAGACCGCAGTGAGAATGTGACTCTCTGGCTAATCTGCGCGACCTGCTTATTCCAGCTTAACTTGTCATCAATAAATAGGCCTAAGTCTTTAACGTGAGGCGAGAGAGGGATAACGGTATTGCCGAAAATAAGCGGCTTCAGAAGGCCAGTGTCCAAGGTTCGTAGAAAATACGAACTACCAATAAGGATAGCCTGACATTTACTGACATTGACAGTAACCCCAAATCTGTTAGACCAGTCAGCGATTGCTTGAAGGTCAGCATTCAATAGTGAGATGCAGCTATCCAGATTGAGAATGTCAGATTGCGCGTAGAGCTGCAGATCATCAGCATACAGATGGTAGGAGCATTTGAGGATAGTAGTAATAGAGTTAATAAATAAAGAAAATAAGAGTGGAGAGAGTATACCGCCTTGTGGAACGCCTGTTTCCAGAGCGCACCAATCGGAGAATTTCTGATCAGCACGTACCGCCTGCTGGCGACCACGAAGATATGATGAAAACCAATCCCGTGCCAACGAAGAAACCCCAATTTGAGACAGGATGGCCAGGAGAATGTCGTGATCGACGGTATTAAATGCATTGGAGAAATCTATTAAAACCAACACCGTCAACCTCGAACCCTCCAAGCCGGTCCTGACGTCTTCAGTAACTTTAAGCAAGGCTGTGGCTGTACTATGGCCGGGCCGAAAACCAGATTGGAAAGGGGACAAAAGGTTATTGCGGGACACGAAGGAGGATATTTGGTTCAGAGCAACTGCTTCCAAGATCTGATCTGAACTGATCTGTCAAACGTAGTCAATATATTATATTTGTTTCTCCGTTGACCTTTTACTGTAGACACCTTGAGGAAAACCATTTTTAGCAGTGGGACAAACGTATATAGACATTGCCAAGAAGGTAGCTAACAATATAATATTTATATTTTTAGCTTCTAATGGGATACCGTTACTTAAGGTTACACTAGTCGACTACTAATCTATCCCCTGTATGGTGCAATTTTGCAATTTTCCTTTTTATGGTATTTATTGCCACCCAAAGATGCTTTAAAATTAGTGCTGAAATATGGAAGTTTCGACGCTCATAACTTTCAAATATATATATATCTTTTTTACTTTTTTGTTTCCATACGGGGCTAGATAATGATGAGACAAATTGATATATTTTTTTATTTTGAACATACATCGTCAAACAGTGCAGTAATCTCTAGACTACGTTTGTATGTAAGAATTATCGACTAGTGTAACCTTAATAAGCATCAGCGTTAACTGCCTAACTATTTTGAATACTAGTATTTCACATGAAACTTGCACACATCCAATATTCAAAACCCCGTTACTGGGTAACGCTATCCCCTTGGTAACGTTAATTGTACTAGGTTTTCTAATTTCCCGTACTAACTCTCAAAGATCTACGACGTACGAAACCAATGGCTTAGTGCGCTTGCCGCGGCACGGAGGGATCTCGTTATACATAGCATAGCTTCTAAAGCTTTGTGAGAAAGCAAAAACCATATTTTATATCGCCACTCCCTCACATTCTCTGTCGTTTCAGAATTTAACAATTGACGAAGGTTCCTTTCAACATAAGCGAACATTACTAAGCGTTTTCAGTAACACGTATAACCTTTTTATAAGCCCTCAGTACATGGTTATGATTACATTATTTTTAATTGTTTCTCAAACTGAATTACGAAGGGCTATCAAACAAAATGGCGTCTAAATCGGCAATACTTTATTTTGATAGAGCAAGGTCGGTGTGAGCGAGCCATTTTACTAACCTATTATTGTTTGCGCATGGATGCTAATAGTATATTATGCAACTAGTGAATAAAGGACGGTTTTAAGGCGAGGGCCATAGATGAACCACGAGTAAGTGAAGGATTCTAACAACTGAATCACGACCGTAGGGAGTGATTCATGATGATTGAATCACGAGCATAGTGAGTGATTCAAGTGTAAGAATCCTGAGCGACGCGAGTGATTCATGGCCCTCGATATAAATCCGTTTTATTCAAGAGTTGCATACTATATTTTATACCATGACTACGAGAAAAAGAAAGATTTAAGCGAAAATCACAAGGAAAAATACTAAATAAAAGTTTTATTACCTTCAAAATTTTGAAAAAACTGTGAAAACTCAGGGTTTCACATTTTTTCTAAATTAAAGCAGAGCTAGGTAACAGCAACTGTGTTTCAGGGGCCAGTGACCACCTCCGTTACGTTACATAATTATAATTAATTAACACCAATGCAATTAATATTACAATTACAATCCAAATCAGTATTCACTAAACATCCCAGACTAAAATCAAAATCATTATTAAAATCCTAAACATTAACAAACTGAAAATCAATTCGATAAAGGAGTTTAAAAGTCGAATATTCTTTGCGCAAGGAGTTTGTATCAAAATCAAATCAAAATCAAAAGTCATTTATTCAAACTAGGCTGAGAATCAGCACTTTCCGAACGTCAAAATTACATAAGACAGTCCCCCAAAAACGCCCGCCCTTCACCACTTCCTAGTGCTTTTGCTGGGAAGAAGAAGTGGCGCAACAAACTCCCCAGCAGCACAGCTGTCTGTTCAGTTAGAAAAAAACAAAAACTTGATTCTATACAAAAGTATGCAAATAATTTACATTACTCAAAACAAAAAATTATAATAAAATATATTTGCCATAATGACAGCTAGCACACGCCAATATACCAACAAAAACATCGAAATCTAAACTCAAGCGAAAATAAAAACTAATAAAAAAAACGTAAACGGAACTTAGTACCCGAATTATAAAGCCTCCAGGCATAAAGGGCGTGCCCGCCTACATATAGCTAATACAGCTGTAACTCGAAGTCACATAATTATGATAAACTAGGACCATCGAAGTAAAAAATAAATCAACAGTTAGGCAAGAATAATATATTATGATCCACTGTCGAGGTCGCTAGCTGACCACATATTGCAATATTTGAAATTTGCAATATTGCAACTCATTAAAAAATAAAAAACAATGTAGTGAGTCGATTATGTCAATAATATGACAATTAAATTAACATAAATTGACTTATACTGACAAAATAAAAAAAATAAAACATAACTCATATAACCTGTCAGTATGTAAGCTAATTCTGGAGAAAGAACACAAACATTGTCTTGAGTTAATCACAGCGACCAACTATTTTTATCGTTTAAGTAGTCGTTAATAGAATAGTATGCCTTTGAACAAAGGTTTGATTTTACTTTAACTTTAAAAGCATTAAAAGGCAAATCTAGAAGAGCAGAGGGTAGCTTGTTATAAAAGGTTATACCAAGCCCAACAAATGAGTTATGAACCTTATGAAGCCGGTGAAAAGGAGCTCGTAATTTGTCCTTATTTCTGGTGTTAATATTGTGAATATCACTGTTTTTAGTGTAAAAGTGTATATTTTGCCTAATATATAAGATATTGGCGAAGATGAATTGTGATGCCACTGTGAGAATACCAATATCTTTAAAAATATCTCTAAGAGAAACTCTGGCACCTAGCTGGTAAATTGCTCGAACTGCTCGTTTTTGAAGAACAAATATATTTTGAATGTCAGCGGCTTTGCCCCACAGCAGAATGCCATAGGACATAACGCTATGGAAATAACTAAAATAGACTAATCGAGCAGTATCAACGTCAGTGTATTGTCTTACTTTCCTGACAGCGTAGGCGGCCGAGCTAAGCCTTCCCGCTAGACTTGAAATATGTGGGCCCCACTGAAGTTTGGCATCTACTGTTATGCCCAGAAAAACTGCCGAGCCCACAGTTTCAAGCACCTCTTTATCTAACACGATGTTGGGTCCTAGATTTCTAACATTCGGTAAAGCGAATTTTATACATTTCGTTTTCTTGGAATTGAGAACTAAGTTATTTGTTGTAAACCAATCCGTAACCATTGAGAGTGCACTGTTTACATCGTCAAAATCATGTCTATTCCTGTCAACTTTGAAAATAAGAGAGGTATCATCTGCAAATAATACAACTTCACAGATACCCTTTAAAAAGAACGGTAAGTCATTGATATACACTAAGAACAAGAATGGACCCAGTATTGAGCCTTGAGGTACACCTAACTGAACTGGTAACCCGGAAGATTTCTCACCATTAACATCTACACATTGGGACCTATTATGTAAGTAAGAATTTATAACATCGAGAGCTTCGTTTTGCACACCGTAATGACGCAGTTTACGCAATAGCGTGTCATGGTGCACGCAGTCAAAAGCTTTGGAGAGATCACAGAAAACCCCAATAGCATTTTGCGAGTTCTCCCATGCGTTAAATATGTGTTTCAGCAGAGCAACACCCGCATCTGTAGTCGAACGACCTTTTGTAAAGCCATATTGTTCATTATGAAGGAGGCTATTTAAATTAAAATGTTTTAGCAACTGCTTGAGTATTAACTTTTCAAATATTTTACTAAACGCTGGCAAAATGGAAATAGGCCGGAAATTGCCAACGTCATTTTTATTACCTGATTTAAATAATGGTATGACTTTACTACTACTCTTCATGAGGTCAGGAAAAGTTCCTAAGTCAACACATTTATTAAAAGTAACAGCTAGATAGGGGGCTACGATGTCTATTATATTACTTAAAAGTTTAATGGAGATTCCCCAGTAATCACCAGTGTTTTTGGATTTGAGTGTGTTAAAAACATTAACTACATCACGAGGCGTTACATGTTCGAAGCTAAATAAACGAATACTTTTAGACACACTACTAAGCAAAAGGTTTTCAGCTTTAGACGGGGACGAATTTAAGGAGCGAGTCGTAGTTATGGGTATGTTGGCAAAAAACTCATTAAACGCTTCAGCTACGTCAGCTGCTTTAGTAACTAATTTATTGTCGACCATAATCTCAAATTCTTTATCTTGTTTAACCGACTTTCCCGTTTCATTGTTAATAATTTTCCAAGTGGTTTTTACTTTATTATTGGATTTTTTTATTTTATCGCTTAAAAATTTTGATTTAGCATAAACACTAACCTTTTTAAATAATTTTGAATAATTTTTGACATACTCCAGGAAAGGAGTATCAAACCTGTATTTTTTCAAACCATATAACTCGTATAGTCTCGCTCTACTTTTATAAATACCTGGAGTGGCCCATTGGTTAATGCCAACGGTGGTGCCATTAATTTCAATAGTTTTGGTCTTGAAAGTAGATTGGTACTCTTTTTGCACGACATCAAAAAGGGCTCCATAAATTTCATTAGGACTCTTGTGTTCTACTATAGATGGTGTAATTCTATCGAGTATTTTATGCGCAAGGAGGTTGTATAGCATTGAGATGGACGTCGAATATATATTGGTGTGTTCTAAATTCAAACACTAAAACAGTGAGTAAAAGTGCTTTTTATTCACTGTTTTCAGTGAATAAAATAAGCTTTTTAGAGGGGGAATGGTATAATAGTACATTATGGTACAAGTGTGCAATGTTGATGATTACCGCTGAGGCGCCATTGAGACCCGAGCCGTAGGTGAGGGTCTTAAGAGAGCCGAGGACGGTAATCATCAATACACACATGTATCATACGACGTTTTTCAACACACTTGTGAAGAAAATAATACAAAAAAAACATTTTCAACAGTAAAAACGAGTTGTGAAATTTTTCACAATGGCGGGCAAAATTAATCAGTTTTCCTATGCGCGCGCTTTTAACAATGGCGATCGGCCATAGACTAAAATAATGAGGTTTCTTTTTTGTTGGCTTTTCGTGGATAGTGTTTTAGCCACGTACAAAATAGGGAATTTAATTTTTTCTTAATTACAGAGCAAATAAAATTTATATTTCAGTGAAAGTTTTATTTACAAGTTGAAATTATCTATTTAAGTACGAAGTTGCATGCAATGAGCAAGCAATTATTATTAATTTATTTGTACTATTGAGCACGATCATTTTTGTATCGAAACTTCTTTAAGAACAAAGCAACTCAACCAAGAAATTAAAAAAAAACTCTATAACTCACTTGTGAATAATAGCAATGAAAAAGCCACAGTTTGATAACAGGTATCATTATGTGCCTAATTGCGGTGAAATTAGAGCCACTTTATGAGCAAGTGTGTTGAAAAAGTTATTTGTTGGTTTTTAACACGTTTGATAAAATATTTGTAAGCCCTCCGGATTTCTGAACTAAATATTTGAAGTTTTTGCCTAATTCTGCTTTACCCTGAAACCTGTCACTTTGAGATTCATGTAGGGTTTGACATATTCCTAACTCATTCTTCATTCAGGAACCGGCGCCTAGACAAATGAATTTCTATCAACCATATCGATTGTCGAATTCAAAATTGAATGAGATTGATAAGCACTACCGATTTCACGTGGACCATCAGAAAACATTTTGGACTTCTAAGTTAATATACACCAATAAAACAAAGTTTGCTTTGACCCTCAGAGTCCTTGATTGTTCCTTGCTTTAAACAATTTTCCTGAACATTAGGGATGCAAGATGCTAATAATGTAATGCAAGATAATTACAGAATTAGATATGACGTTAAGTAACTGTAATAACACCACAGCTCAAGCTGAAGTAAAGGCAAATCATTTTCCATGTTTATACTGTAAGCGGCATTCAAAAATACATTTTGTTTTAAAACCCTGTGACATCGGCCGCTTGGCCGGTGAAGCAGAAAAAGCCATCAGCGGTGCCCCGCGGTGGCGACGTGAAAAATAGGGGCTGATTGAAAATATATATTCCTTCTTCTTTTTTACTTTTTCTCGGCTATTATTAGTATTATCAGACATTGAGGATGCTGATGATATTTCTAGAGGCGCGTTCGGAGAAGTGAGAAATATTTTAAATTTTGTAGGTATAAAAAAAATCAAATGAATGTCGTATTGTCAGTGGTTCTTTGTGCAGAGTTTAAGATTTGTTTCTTCATGATGAGCCACCGCTTGATCTCAATCCCGCCTGACCGATAACGATGGATTAGGTGCTAGGGATTATTTTATGTTTAAATTGACTTATTTAATGAAATCTTTGTTCATTACAATAAATTTGTAAACGTAGGTATTATTATGGTAGAGTATGCCCAAACGCTGAAAGATACAATTTCAGTACACCTTAAATGAATTAATTCATTCAGCGCACATATTAACATTTAATTAAGCATCGTGTAGTGCAATTTACCTACAGCCACAATGAACCCTTTCAATGGCTTCATCTGACGACCAATCATTTTTCCAATTATAATCACAAAATGGCCAGTAATATGGCTTCCTGCAAACGCCGCAGAAATGCGATTATTTGACATAGTAGTATATTCAATTACACAGAGCGCGGAATCGCTTTGCCGGCAAAAACTAATTGAGACGCCATAATAAATAATATTAGTGCCTCGCAATGTGCATTGAGCAGAACTTCAGCTGTCATATCCATCCATATTCAAAATTGTCACGGAGCATCAATTTCTATTAATAAACAGCATTCTGACATCTGCTGCATGTCGCCCAAATTCTGTGGCGAAAGTAGCCTCAAATTGGGGACCAAAGATCAAGAACGATGCGTTTGGCACAGTTGGAAGTGGAGAAATGAGTCGGGCTCCTACCTAAAAGATTGGGCTCAGATTTTTTTGATTGCTCAATGTAGAAAAAAATAAGAATCAGGCAAAGATGAATTTGCCGAGCAGTTGGACACTAGAATCTCATAATATTAATAAACTGTGAAAACGTTAAGGAGGCTCTCGCTAAGCAGCTGGGTCAAGGGCTTGATTCAGAAATCAGTAGTTCTGAACATGGCTCGTATTGTTAAGAGGTTCCTCTCTATGAAGCCCGGACCGCCCTGGTAGCTTGAAGCCTGTTTCCGATATCGATAGGCCACTATTTTGTTATGTTTAAATTGTTTTTATAATATACTCGTACTAATGTTTAACATTTTATTAAATATGAAACGAGTTAAATAAAAGGTGTTAGTCACGGTCGCTTGATTTGTATGGAAAGTTTTGACAATGCTGTCTCTAGCAGTGGCCGATGAGGTGTCTCCATGCTCTGTGTTCATTGGTCTCCAATGCGCTCAACATATTGTATGACCATTTAAAATCGTATTGAAGCATTTTTTTCTGTATAAAACTTGATTGAATGCTGATTTGTTTGGATACTGACTAATTTATCGTATTTTTGATTCGCATGTCACATAAAATACCGCCTGTTGATTCGATTGGAAATTGGTGTTTCAGCTAATGTATTTTTGAGAGTTTTCATACATTAGGTAACCATACTGATAATTATCTGGTATCTACGTAAGTGTATGATTTATTTCACTTCTAGTATAAAACTCGTTGAATTTATCAATGTCTTAGTTTGCCTTGGACATCGCTGACAACGGTGAAGGAAAACATCGTGAGGAAACATGGACTTTTACATTATAAGTTTAAAAACGGCAACCCGCAGTAAGGGTACACCAGTCGACGGCACGAACTATTTTGTGCGCGGGGTTAAATGCATTTTATATCAACCGACAACACGTGTGGAAGAGATAGATGCTGTGATGAGCAGTAGGAAGCTAGTTCGCGTACGAATACACCCTTTTGCAAATTTGTAGCGAAATGGAATGATTTAGGACGAAACCGAAATTTTATAAACAGACCTTTGGCAGTCTAGATATCATGAAAAAACGACTACATCTATCTGTTCAAAATTAAATTATTTGCATTGTTGAACTACTACTCTATCCCTGTATGGAGGCCGAAGAAATTTCGAAGAATTTTCGACTAGTGTAACCTGGTTACACTAGCAAGCTTGGAGATTGATGCTCTTGCCTTCTCTGACAAGAGGTCTCTGCAGCGGGACGGTAACAGGCTGGTTTTATTATTTTATTAAGTCTATCAATTAGTTGAATTTCCTGATGCATTCTACTTATTTTTGAAGATAGAAATTATATGTCTGGTAGAAGAATGCGACCTGACATAAAATTTGTATCTCCAAAAATATGCCACATTAACAGTAACAGGGGGAAACCCTTTCAGTTAGAACCAGCCACTTATTTAAGACAACAAGATCCAGTCTTGTGCTTTGACTCTAAAGTTAGATTAAATTAAGCTCTTAAACTAATATACTCAAGTCAAAGTCCAAAAGATACCCTCGGAAAACTTACTAAAAGAGACGAAGTAACTCTTAAGCTCACGGCTAAGTATCCTGCTAGCTAATCTTCTAAACTAGTTGCACTTTTTTGGGACCAATCCGCGACTTAGCTCTCTCGCTGTCCTCTCTGCTAAAGCTCGTTTAGACGAAGGAGTTTCTCGCCTGTACAAAGTGACATTCTGGCGGCGGGGATTAAGTAATGAAAGGCGCTAGAGTCAAGGTAGCAACGATTACAGATGTTAATCTGTGGATTAGTGATTGTCCATTAGATATTTATCAAGCACGTTAAGGTATTGTTCAAGGCTGTGATTTATAGACCTATAAAAATTACAAAAAGAAAAAAAACATTCATGCGTCTAGAGTCGATCTCAACATCATTATGTTGAGATCGACTCTAGACGCATGGATATTTGTTTTTACTTTTGTAATTTTAGCCTTTTCCCAATGGGGAAAAGACTGGGAAAATTGAAAAAGCGGTTATCGAAATGAGATAAAAAGTTAATTCGTGTAAGTGAGACAGTATTGACGATAAATGACAGGTCTTCAAAAATTCCTAAAAAGATTACTATCAAATAATTGTTAGCAAGATTGCTTCCATTTGCCTTACTTTGGTAAGATTATTGCCAGACGAGCTTCGCCTATAAAATTCTCGCCTCTCTATAGGTGAAAAAAAATCCTCGTCTAAAAAATCCTTTAGTTCGTCTTCGCTCGGTACACTTTGTGAAAGCTAACTCCAACCAGCGATCCTAATTTCACGAGAAGCGGTTACATAAAAGTAAGTCGCCTTCTCTCTCGTGCTTTTAAGCTGATATTAAAATCTAGTTCTTTTTGCATCTGGAAAGGCTACAGACGTGAAAATTATACTCAAAAACTAAGTGGAAGACTGAATGGATTTAAAACAGCTTTTGATGTTTTTTGTAGTGTTAATGTGTGAATAAAATCTTTTAGAAGTTTGCGTGAAATACTTGTTGCGTTACTTTAAATTCATTTAAATACTCGCATGCAATTAAGTTAATTTTGCTTTCTAATAACTTGACATCCATGAACACAAGCTTCGTATTGATGCAACAAGCAAGTAAGATAGTTTTCTAGCATCACGCTTGAATTCTCCGAATGGTTCATCTGATATGTACCTACAGATTTCGCCAGTATATTAAAACCCATCTGATAGAGGCAAATCTACTGCACAAATCTGGCTTACTGAGATATTCAAGATGGAAAAGCCCATTAAAACATTGCCTGACCGGGGAATCGAACCTCATGCTCAGCATGCACGCTTGAGGGAACTAGACGAACGAGGAAAGTCCGTAGTGTTTAATATGGATTCTAAAAATCCTGTATATAGAACTATCACCAACAAATCACACAACAACAATGCCAAACAAATATTTCTCTTTGCATCGTGATTTATACTCTAGAAGCTCAAACATTGTGACCACTGTATTGACCAGAACACGCACACAATGCCAGTAATACGATAGGTATTATATTTTCCGACCGATTCGAGCGATGCGTTCGTTTCCAATTTCGAGTCACAATCATAAAATTGCTGTTACAACTGGGGACACAAAAACGAGGACCTAAGAAGATTTATTCTATGCTATGGCCAAAAGTTACTAACAAGACCTTCGATTTGCAAATCAAATGATTGTTTGTTTGTTCTAGAACTGTAATTTCTAGACCTATAATTATTTCATTGATTGAAAGCTCACTCAATTCATTTCGATTTCATTGATCGCCAAGTGTTTTCTCCCGGACAAAATGCACGATGAGTGGCCAAAAGTTACCAACAATCTAATGTTTATTAAAATACGATTGCATTTCATGACTTTTGAACTACACTAACAATTACAAAAGTATCAAATTAGGCACTGTTTCTCATATATATAAAACGTCAAATGGTCACACAATCCATATAAGATTCGCGCGTAAGCGTATCGAACACCGAATAATTTATCGACAGGTGCTGAATCAAGAGGCAGTACGGAGCGAAAATATTTCCGAGGCGTATACCCAGCCACAGCACAGCAGCTTTGCATGCAAATGTTTGGTTAAAATGGAAATAGATGCACATAGCCTGCAGCAGGACCGATCTCGTAGTCGTAAGGCACCTCCCCCTCAGCCATATACGGTAAAGGGAAATTCAGCCACCTAGTAGTGGGCTAAACCCTGTACATTGAAAGCAAAGTGTCTGATCTGGTCATCTAGCAGTAAAATTTGTGTTAAGGCGCCTCCCCGAGCTAAACGCCGCGCTAGTCGTTTTTGTGCAGTTTTTAAGAGCTATCTACTCTTTATTTAAAAAGAAATATCAATTAATAAAAATGCATTAAATTTCTACATAATGTTGATTCTAAAATGGTGGTAATGGTACTCTTTTTTTTTAAAGAGGTTTTAGTATCACTAATCTCCTTCTAACAACACCATAAAAATGAGAAATAATTATTGATAGCATGCATCTCCTCGTAAAGTGTTTATTCATATTTTTTTGTACTAACACTAATGGATAGACAATTTGATAACGAACATTTTGTAAGTTTTATTTTTCTCAAAAGACCAATATTCGATTTTATAAAGATTTTATTCTAAAAATCTGGGCGTATTCACTACTGTAATTCATGCGTCACCAGTACCGCTAGACCAATAGGAATGCTCTATCTGATATCTCTATCTCATGCTGATTTTTTGGTCAGAGTACGGTCTTAATTGATTTATCAAAAAAGTAACAACTACAGCGATTACTAAAATCTAAAGCTCAATAAATAAGATTTCAGCAGTCCTTATACGCAGTCGTGAAAGAAAGTCACAAGCCTCCTTTACGAACCGAAATACATGCAACCTTACAATAGGATATTGAGGGCTAATTATGCACGATGTAGGTTTTACATAATTTATGGCAATAATATATTCCAGCTATTATAATAATAATGTTGTTTTCTAATGTTTTGTTGTCATTTGTTAAATAAATAAATAACACAGGAATGCATTTTTTTAAGTTTTTCATATGCTATTAATATTCGTTCGGCAATCATATGATCATATCACGTCACACTTAGCAGAATTTGATGGTAAACGGCTTATAGAGAAATAACTACAAGACTAAAATAAAATAAAATGATTAAGAATCCTTTTATTATTTTCTAAATTTTATTGAGACTTGCAATTTTACATAAAATACAAAAGTGTAAAATATAATACAACACAAAGAAAACACTCAATAACAACATTTTTCTTTGAAAATGGTTGGTTGGTTTTCGTTTATGATTTTTTCATCATCCTTTCATCTTGCTCTTTACTGTAATCGACTGAATTTTGGGGAAAAATCAATAAATATGAGACTTCAAATCTGAATTTTCAAACTCATATTACAACCTAAGTTTTAATAGGCGTCGTTTAATAATTGAATCCTTAGAAGAGTAATTAATATAGATTATGGAATAAGAAAGGAATAAAAAAATTGCGAATTTAAACCGATGTATATTTTTTTAAATAAATGTAGAATAAGGAATCTATTATTTAAATATACGCCAGTAAAAAATGTGACGTAACACATTTAAAAAATATTCATATTTGCAATATTTAGTTCAATATTTGCCAGTTTCATATAAAATTACTCATCAATCAAAAATCTTCTTCATCGCAGACCTATGTAATCTTTTCTCTACGGCATCTATTTAGCATTTCTCAAAATAATGTTGTCTGCATTCAAAGCAAAATACATTCTAATTGTGTTAACAGAAGTATCTGCAAAGCTATATACCGCAACTAATTGTTCACCCCCTTTGTTAAGGTACTCAATTAATTAAAGTCTGACTAGCGTTTTCTCGAGGCTTCGCTCCGTGGTCTACCCCACGAAAAAATGCATTTTGCCGGGGTAAAAAGTAAGCTATTTCAGACTTAATTTGGTTTCAGATTGGTCAGTTCTTCCTCTAGGAACAAACAAACAATTTTACATATTCATAATATCAGTCTAGTTTGTCAATTTATGACGGCCTTCTACATTTACACTTCAGTGCCAAAGTATTGGCCCACACATTTGAAAATCATTCTTTACAATGACAAATGTGTACTGACGAGGATTTGCCACCATTTTGTTAGTCGCCACTAAATCGCTGGGACCAGTTACAAATCGTTTTCGGACTAAACTATTTAGCTGCCGACCTAGATGTCCACGGACGTTTAAAGTATTTGTTAAGCAGTTTTCAGGAACGGATGCCGATTTGTTTTAAAGGTATTTTAGGAAAGAACTTGGAAATGCTTTTTAGTTTGTGTCTGGTTAAGTGTTTAGTGATAGCTGCTAGTATTGTTTATTTGTGAGACGGTTGTTAAGAATGGGCAAGAAAATATAACATTGGTATTGCTTAGGTACTCGTATGTTTTTGTTTTCAAGAAAAGTTAGACCTAACAAAGTGACATTCTAAGGACGAAAACAATTTAAAAAAATGTTATGAAAATCGCTGATTAAAAAGCTCTAGTGTATCAGATAATCAATTCCACCAATTTAGAACATTTTCCAATTTTTATTGCTGTTACGCTCTCATTTTATGTAGAGCCCTAAATTTAATCACGGTTAAAGTGATGTACCTCGTAGATAATAATAATTTTGATAGTTTTTTTTTATCAAAAGACCATACGACTTACACTTAAAGTGAACGACCTCTTAAAACAGTGCAAAAGCCAATAAACCCCTTTGATTCACTCCATTGTCTGCTTCTGACAAAGGAAACTCGATTAACCTTTCGATAAGAAAAACCGGCATAGGCATGGCACTCTTAAGTCCCATTTTCCTTAACCATACATATAGAGGTAAAGTGGTTTAATTTGACATAAGCTAGGCTTGTAATTGAAATTGAACGTTTGGGGACAATCGGCTAATTGGACGTGGAGTCTGACTGCATGGTCCACCGCGGATTAAGGCTCGCTGTGATTAGCCCAAATTGGCATAAATTGAGGTTTGCGGTCTCTTTGTAGATTTTAGTTAACGTTGATACTTTGAGGTTAGCTGTTCGTGCGCGTCGTTAGTGGATAGAGGTGTTACCGGTTATCCGTTTGGATGGTTACGGTTATCGGTGTGTGTCGTCATTTTGTGATGGAGCCTGCATAATTATAATCAGGCTGTGGGTATGTTTTTATTGGCTGCCAAAATAACGAACCAACTTTAATGGTCATTTACTTACTACAGATTTTACACCTGTGCACTATCTATACAATAAATAATGACAAATAACTTGTATGATAAATACAAACTATCAGTTAGATATCTTAACCACAACTTATCTGTAACTAATCTAGGCTCAATCATACTGTGGTATTCAGATATTCGGGCTTATGTTGATTTTAGTCATGAATACATTTACAACGGCCGACATGACGGATTAGCACTTACCAAACGTGCAATTGATATTGATAGTAACTACTTTAAACACACTCCAAATGTCTTAAAACAACCATAATACAAAATATAAGCACATCAACACCGTTACAAAGTTTTAGGGGTATCTCCGCAAGTCGGAGGAGCCACGCAAATGTACGTTTGAAACAATCTAATTCCAAGTTGAATGAAGTTAGTGACGCGTGCCCTCATAATTATCAAGTAAGGGCCTGACATGGGCAACCAAGTATGTACTGAAGTTTGTGATCACTATGTATTGTGGCGTAAACACACAACTTGCTATGGGATTGGCTGAGTTAGGGCATGTCTGGAGCCCGCAAATCTGATAGTCTGTCTTAACATAAATCAAATCTGTTGAATCTTATGCATGACATTTTTTTCATAATAAACTCAAATGCCAAATAAAAAAAAATGCTGTCTATTATAATTTGGTATGATTAGAAACGAAAAACTATTCTGTATAGAATAAGGCTGATAATGATAAGTTAATAGTTCACATAAAAAACAACCTTGCTGTTTCGTCTTTTGAAGTCATCACTGTGTAACACAAGATAATTTCTATTTACCCCAATCAAAATCTCAGCTAATCGCTCATAAAAACCGGTCCTGTATAGAACAAAACGTCCAGGAACATTTAATCAGAACAAAATGTCAATCACGATAGCAGGGTCTTCTAATTTGGATAATTGGTGGAACCCACAGAGCACGGAGATACTTTTAGAGACGGCATTTTCAAACATTTCCATATAAACCAAGAGTGTCAGCGGGTGTTACCGTTTACTCAAACAAATTGACGGCCCATGATAATTCTGACTGTGCTGTGGCAGTCAAAACTTGTGGGTAACGCATATAAGTAACTATAAGTTCTGTTCACGTGTACAGTGTTTTATTATTCCAAGAGAACTTACTGCCGGGATGAAAAGTCCAATGACCTCATTCAAGTCATAGTATATCCTTGAGCCAAGTTTCAACAAGACAGACACACTTTCTCAATTATAACGTTTGCTAAAAAAAAGTATGAATGCCGAACAGCCGACTCTAGTTGCAGCAACGATTCCGTTTAACTCTGTGGTGGCACCGGACCTTTTCCTTCAATGTATGGCGTGATCACATTTAACTCTACCTAAATTGAGATGTGATTCTACGATCAGGTTATCGTTTAACTAGTTCCTTACAAGGATCTGAATATCTATGTTTTTGACACTGCAATTTGGACCATCATCATCATCTTTTCAGCCGAAAGACGTCCACTGATGGACATAGACCTCCCCCAAACGTCGACACACTTATCAGTTTAGTAATTGATACTTAGTTTTTCATACGACCGTGGTCTTGTAATGTCTATTTGAGGAGGGATTTTGCCTACTTGAATTTAAAAAGGTGCAAATGAAAGGGTAGTAGTATTACAGGCCTTTTGTGGTTGATTTTCAAACAGAGCAGGTATCCATTAAATTGCTTGAGACCATTTTAGTCCGTTTTGAGTTTGATGAAGATTTATATATTTTTGCTGTTTAAAATTTTGCCGCGGAAACGCTGGCGTGATGACTTTCAAATGTTTATGGCAGATTCACAAGAGAAATCCACACAAGAGGAAATAGCTCAGGAGTTCTGTCCAATCAGAGGTGGCAAAAAAATGATATCATTCACCACTGCTGTTCACATCATCATCATCAGTCTTTTAATGTTCGCCCTGCTAGGACACCAGCCTCCGTTCTGGGGTCGGCACAACACGTTTTCGTCGTCCATGCCGTCCTGTCCCCATTACATTTCAATTACGTATATTAATTACTAGTAATTCAAATACGGGCAGTATTTGTATTACTTGTAATTTTAATTACTTGTAATTAAAATACGTTGCACACAAACTTGATCGCACACAATTTTCTAAAGAAAAAAACAAGTTCACATGAGGCGATTTGCATCGCATTTCGTCTATGTTAACTTACTTGCTATTTCGTATATGGAAAGAAAGAAAATATATTTATTTGTGACGCACACAGGCGTATAGTAAAAATCACTTATCGTTCTTATTCTTATTCTTATTCTTTATTGTACACAAAACATAAAAACATACAAATACAAAAAGAAAGTTTATGTACAAAGGCGAGCTTAACCCATAGTTGGGTTCTCTAGCAGCAAACCTCAGTTGCGTAAAGGAATCTGCATATGAGGATAGTATATCCATGTGCACAACAAAAGCTTATTAAAAATATAAAACAATTTTAAATACTTACTCACTAATAAACTAAACAAATACGTGTGCACAATGCATAAACATAATACATACATCATACTATAATTACACAACTAAAATATTACAATTGTAAATACATAAATTAATGTGTCATGTTGATAGGAAATATTCCTTAATTCTTCTCTTGAAAACTTCCAAAGATGGGCTATCCCGTAAAGAGTGTGGAAGAGCATTCCAGAGGCGGACAGCGCGAACAGTAAAAGATCCACCGTAGCGACTTGAAGAGTGGGGAGGAAAACGATATAAATCGAATCACTTCAAACCATCAGCAAATCGCTTAGAGACTAAGCGTAAACGATATTTCAATATTGCGAAAGCAATCACCGACCAATGCCTTTCAACCTTTATTCCCACTGCACTATTAATTAAATCTTTAATCAGAAGTAACAATCCGACAGAAATCCAATAAGTTAATTAAAATGTGTTCACAGCTAGACTCTAGCCTGTATTGTGCAAACTAGACGACCGACGTAAAGGTCACTCCAGACTTGATTGTGAATGTAGCCGTAATAAATTTATTTTCAAATGGCCCTATTTCTACTTCTTCTCTCGTTTAGATAGGTTAATTGATTTGGTGAAGAGATTGGCTAGTGAACAAGAAAACAAAGCGATCCTAACTGCCCAGGGGTTCTACATAAATTGTCATTGTATACAATAATGACTGTTGGAAGTCCAAAATATATAAGATTGATCGGTAGCGTATGTCAATCCCTTAATTTTTTGTCCTTAGGATACGCCGGAGATATTTAAGCATTTTATCATATTCGTCTTGATCGACCCGCAACTGTACTAATGACTGCGACTTCACAGGGTACACCAAACATGCCTTTATGTTAAGTGTCACCACCCGTTAAATCAATTTCAATGCACCCCACATACTCGTACCTGCCAAATACAACCGAAACGTTAAAAAAAAACAGAAAACAAAACTTTAAAAATCGAACAGCAGTCTCCCACCAACCACGTTTGAACACATCCCTATATTACCCGGCAGCGTCCCTAGTGCACGTAATATCCGTCCACCATCCTTAACCTCATAGATCCATGTAGCGGTGTTTGTTCCAGCTAGAAGCTTTGCCAGTGATAAACGAATCACTTCGGCTGTTTCCGCCGCTCGGTGACAGCTGTCAGGATATTGATGGCCATCCATCATTCCGACCGTTAAGCGCTGCGATTGGTGGCATGGGAGATTTTTTTTTTTAGAGAAGTGGATTGGAGATACATACTTCTAACCTGAGCAGTAAATTGCCTATTTTGGTTTATTTCCTACTTTTAACACTTATATTCTGCGGGATGTAGGTCAGACTTTCTACTCCAGATGCTGCTAAATTGTTCCCAATGTTTTGAATGGCTAAATACTCTCTGAATCTCTAGAATAATATGTCGATAACAATTTATCAATCAGCCCTATCCAGAGTTATCCAGGCCCTGCTAGGTAAGCAGATGTTCCGTGTAAATTACTGGTACAGCTGCAGCTGCTTCCAGTTAGACTAGAAGCCGACCTCATTTGGTTATGCTTAATGCATAATGCAAGCTAATGGATGTCAGATGGATAAACTATTTTATCTACACTCACAACGTAATGTTGCAAATATGAATTCAAAAAATATTGCATAAACACGTACTTTATATTCGTGGATAGGTAAAATAAAAAAAAAAAAACCATTATAGTGCAACATTTTCATTCGATTTTCAAACAACTGCATCATAAAATAACTTTTTTTCTATTACGGTACAGGACAAATCCAAGAAGTTAATCACTAAGGAGATTCCATCAATTATTTAAATTTTTTGAAATGCCATTTTTATAGTACCTAATAAAAAAAATGATTCCAATTTTAACTTGTCTAGATAATGCGGTGATGTGCTGGGTTTTGGCGCCATTCATACGTTTTGCAGGTTTCGCTGTACTGAATTTCATGACTTTTTTAAATTCTTGCTTAAAATGTCTGACATTAGTGAATGTGAAGAAAATTTAACTTCGCCAAATATTTCATATGCGGCGAAGGAAATTACTCATAAATCTCTTACTAGCAAAGTCGAGATTATTACATTTATGGCATGGAAAATGCAAAATAATAGAAATTAAGTAGGTTCAATCCCAAAATGATGAGTGTAGATAAAGTAGTGTATGAAACTGCACATAACTAGGTATTACAACATTCGTGTGAATACTCACACACACTCATGTTTTGATACCCCTTATTATGCAACAGTATCATAAACTACTATTACAATGCATGTCCTCGAAAAGAGCGTTTTCCAAGCTGCCTAACTGTGCGGAAAGAGTCACTTTTTTTACTAGTGCTTTTTACTTTCCTGTACTTTTTTAATTTTTAACTCCAACGTCAGCCCGCCGCATAGAGTTTTTATTATTTGAGAAAAGTTTTAAAAATTAGTTAAGTACAGATTATCATTCATATAAAAGGTAAAACAAAACTTATACTTCATTTAAGGCGTTTTTAATTACTCTATATTTAGAGTTTGATCAATAAATTAATTTTAAATATTCATTAAATATGTTTGGCAGAATGAATATTTTGCTCGTGCCTTTTTGCGTTACGACGTGACAGCTATTTGCACATGCGCAGTAGATATGCCCGAGGAACTATGAACTATTAGTTAATCTGTGGATATGCTGAGCGCCCTTGAATAAGCGCCATGTTATTAATTTCTTGCTTGGTTCAGATATTTTTTTTTATTTCCTCGCACAATGCATAGTAAAATGTTGTATGATACAAGTGCGTAAGATGATTTCCGACTCGTGTCGATGTATCCACTCATCTGAAATCACCTACTTTCCGCACTTGTAGCATAAATAACTATAGAAATGGAAATAATTTAGTTTTTGATTGTTTTATTGAGTAGCTTTTGCCTAAGAATACCACGACGACGTCGCGCCACTACTACGCCATAGGGATCCTATACCCCTTAGGCATTGTTTGAGCTTTCTACCAGTCGGAACGGCTCTAACAAACAAACAATTTTATGTTTTAATAATATTACTTTAGATTAGCAAAAAAAAACATTCAAAATCGGAGAGAGGAGTATTCTCTCGTCGATTTTTAGTTTTCTGCTCTGGATATCTTTAGTTTTCTCAAAAACACATTCAAAATGTAATTTAAATCCTTCAATTCATCATTATCTACGCTATTAAGGGCCTTCCACCCTTTTAGTGCCGTAAAACGGTTACTTTCCAAAGCATACTCCTTAGGCTTAGGCTAGGTGAAAGGGAGTGAAAAAAATAATTGATGCATGTAAATTATTTGTGAAACATGGTTTTTTCGTGTAGTTTTGCTTTTAAAAATATTAAAACAACGATATTATTTCGCTACTTTTCCAAAACGACTTGGATGTTTAAAAATATTTTTACACTGAAAATTGAAGAATTTCTTCATAACTGAAATAGCATATGAATATCAAAGAATATTTTTCAAGCAAAACTGCCCAAAAGGAGGTTCAATATTGATATTCTGGCACCGAGCGGGCGAACGGCCAGTACCGCGTTATCATTGGGGAATATGTTATACGCTTTAACAGAATATGTTATTGTATCATTGTTACACAGAAAGCTGCCGATTAACAATAACAAAAGCCTAGCAGAGCATGAACTCTTGGGTTTTACTCTCAGGTTGGCAAAATGTTATTCGGTTTTTCATCTGGAATCAATAGCAGGGCAGATTACGGACCCGGTTAGTGGCACTTATGCATAACTAGCGATGGCCAAAGAAAAGATGGATAGACTGTGTGAGGAGTTACATAAAAATTCTTTTTACAAAAAAATACTACCGACTTCCAAATAAAAAAACTACAAAGTGAAAATAACTTTCTTTTTGTAAGTCGGTGTCTTTCGTAGGTACCAAGAAGTCGGTAGTATTTTTTGTAAACAGTTTTTTATTTTTCTTCTTTTTAGGTAAGGTACCATTATGTCAGAATATATTACCCGAATATCATGAAACTTGAAAATAACCGGTGTAATGAGAGTGTACAAATGTGAACTGTACACATCTGAGTACTCCTTTAGAGCGTACTGGCGTGATTATCCCAAGTAACAAAAACTAGTTCTATAATAAGCCATAGAACGTTTTGAGAAACACTGTTTTTAGTCCTATATAGCCCCAAAGAAGGTGTATTTTATTCGGAAGTGGCGCATTTATTTCTCCATTCAGTGTTAAAATGAACCAATAACAATGTTACACATGTCAAATCAGTCACATACAAGCTATGTAACAGTGCACGGGTCACAACATAGTGATGTACTGCCTTTAAGGATCTTTTATAGTACTTTTTCATACCATACGAGAGTTTATGTTTCCTTTACCTCACTCACCATTTATTCTTCTATCATGAAAGTGTAAAGACTTAACAAAACATATGTATTTAATATTTATAAAGACATTGAAGCAATTTGTATTGAATAAAAAATATATTTAATTATTATATTTATTTATAGAGTGTGAAATGATGTGCGACCGCAATTTTACGGATAAACTATGGTTAGGTTTACCATAAATTTTACGTGCCCCTCTTGTATTTTTGAGTTTTCACAAAAAAAAAAAGTTTACAATTAAAGGGACTGCGAGTTTTAAGCGCCATTATAGCATTACAGCACGCCGAATAAAAATGTCTGAACATGGTTATAAAAGTGAGATATAAAAAACTTTTTCAAGACATAATTGTCATTTAACAGCAACATTTATCCACTTTTACTTGTCGTTTTTGTGTTATTAAAGAAACATATACTCTGTCATGATACTAACAAGTATATAATAGGAACTGAAAAGTCATTACACAACAATTCTGCTCTAAAAAGGTGTTTGTGTGATATGTTTATTAGTGAAACTATAATAGTCATCTCTAAACTAATAAAGTACAGTTACATTACATAGTAGTAATCTGGAACTAAGCTACATCACAAAATCACTCTATTGAAGAGTTTTTTGTAACTACTAACGTACTAAGTACTATAACAAAGATCCGAATATCCTCAATAAGATAAGATCGTGTTATAGTTGAGTGTTCATCACTGCTAAAACGAAACGATTATAGCAGTGCGTTAGTAACCTTTATTACGCAAATCAGATGAGTAAAAGCATTTTTTTACAATTTTATAGAGCAGTATTATTCTGTACTAATGATATTAGCGCTTGCACATACTATAACGGTTGTATAAAATGGTGTGGTAAACGTTTACATCCTTTTTGTATGGGTCATTTTTGCCCTATAAGCTTAAAGAGCAAAATTGTGTTGTCGAACACTTTTATACAACACACTGTCACCGCTAAAACCTTTATAACTCATTTATTTGTCTTTTTAGAGGTATAGACTTAGATTATAGGACTGCTTTGCTAGTTGGGATGCTATGCAATGGTATTAAAAATAAACAGACATGCGATTGCAGCAATCCCGAGAGATATTATTTATTGAAGAGTTCTGTTGTATATCTTCGAAGTTCTTCATCAGATCTTCACCAAATTAAAATGGGACCAATTTAGGTACATATTCTTTCAAAGAAAAAATAATTTTCAAAGTCCGTTCACAATTGACAGAGATGTAGCTAGGTTTCATTTCACCCGAGCAGAGCTCGGTCGCCAAGGTACTTATATTTAGTCACTGAAGGAATCTTACGTACAAAGATTCCTTTAGTGACTAAATATTAGTACCAAATATGGCTACACATATAATTATATTAATTTATTTCGAACATAAAAAACAACACGTAATCGCTAATTGCGAACGCCGCCGGTTTAGTTAAATGTGAATAATCATCACTATTCAATAGTAGGTAATTGCGTCCGTACTCCGTATAGAGCGAATCTCGACGTAAAATAAAAGGAATTCATTCTGCAATGGAAAAGAATCAGCACACCAATTTGTTGGGTTCTAATTGAATTACTGTTCAGTATTGAAATCCTGGTGTTTGGGATATGAAATATTAGTTAGTTTGACAATATTTTTTTGGTAAAGTCAATTTTTTTAAACAGTTTTCATAGATACAGATATTTCGTTTCTTTTTTGTGATTTTTGCTTCATGTCGTGGTGACCCAGTAGCTAAAGACCTCGGTTCTCGTAGTTGACGTCATAAGTTCAAATCGGGCAAGTACTAATGGGAATTTTTCAATCCATATGTACTTTCTAAGTTTATATTGGACATCGCTGACAACGATGAAGGCAAACATTGTAAATAAACCTACACTTATAGTTAGTTTATGTTTGTGCACCATTGGTGTAATTGCTGCAAGGCCAGTGCGAGAATAAAAGAATAAATAAGTTTTGTGATACCTAGTAGGTATCAAATGACCCCAGGAAAGACGGTGGTACAGTGATCACGTGCTGCCGTGCACCGCAAGGCTCAGGGGAGACGCTTTTTTAGTCTTCATAGGGGCCATAACAGGCGTTGCACAGTGGGGTTGATCTTTTAAGAGGTCACAGGGTTTCATCCACGTGCTGATGGTGATAACTGGGGGTGGTTTTATTGAGGTCAAAATACCTGGTCTTTTCATCAATAAATCCAGGCGCCTTTTAAAGGTTTACCCTACGATAAAATCGGTACTTACCACCAATAAGCCAATAAGCTGCAGAGCAAATGCTTCTTCTCATTTAGAGAATGAAATAATGTTAATCATCAGGCTTTCATATTGTGTTTTGCCAATTTTTTACTAGTAAACCAAAACTTTCAGATATTTTTGCTCAATCCATAATGGAAAATGTCTATAAGGTAACTAACCATTATATTTCAATTAATGTCCTCCAACTTGACTTCACTTATCATATTGAAAAAAAGGTTGCATAATTTACGAGGTTTTTGTTATTGTTGATAGGTTCGCGTTCGATTCATATCTCACCTGATGGTGTGCGATGAAGTGGTCGACGGGGAACCACGCTTGCCTATAGAAGCAACCTATTCTATTTGGTAATCTGTACTATATTGATATTAAACGAGAGCTTTTTTCCGTTGTCGTGGTGACTGAATCGAGTGAAGATCCTTTAAAATTACTTAGTAGATGGACCTAAGGAAATAAATAGTACGACATAGGAATAAATGGCATTAATTGGTACTGGCCAGTATTTGAACCCGTGACCTCTATCTAGTCTATAACTAACTAACGAGACTTTCATGAAACTACTATTTTGTGGTTTCCCATTTCCACCTATTCTTCTTTGTCTGTACTTCTATAATAATACCTGGTAGATAGATGTTTTCTATTTCCACTATATTCAGTAATAATCATTAACAGTAACAGTGCGAGAATTTCTAGCTTATTGTCAGATTCTAGGAAAATGGGTCGACGATCATTAATTACAAGCAAATGTAATATTATCTTGTCTTTCAGTCTACATTTATTTAGGCGTAACAAAGCTAATAAAATAACATAATCGTGTGTTCGTGACTAAAGCTCGATAGAACTTTAATAAAGTGTGAAATAAATAACGTAAATGCTCGTTTGTTAACTCATAATATCAATATTATGTTTTGCATATTTCAAATTGCTAACTGAATCGCATACTACGAACACTGCCAACGTTTTTTTACGATCCTAACAACGTCCGCGAAACGTAGAGCTGTACTCTATACATCTCTAGTACTCAAGACTATTACATTGCATTCCTTTTTATCCACACCTGTAAAAAACTCAGGTATAAAAATAGATAAACTTTATGATCTCGTAATGTCTACAAACAAGCAATCTTCTCATTTTTCGCACTTTACGAGCGTCTGAACATTAACGTGTATATAACAAGGTGTCAGAACCTTGACATCAATAACCCTCTTGTTTTCAGACAACTTCTACAATATTAATCGTTCAGAGCTAATCCAAATAAATCTTACGGCCCGATACATTAATGAAATTCCTTCCACGCTATTTCTGTAGTACGCTGAACCACCGCGCGGACTCAGAGAAAAATCATAAGATCAGCTGCGAGTCACAATGACCAAAATACTGACAACGACTCAAGGTTGAGCGTTCGTATAAAATGGCCGTAAGCTCGACGGGTGATTGAGATAAGTCGCTGAAGTTTGTGGAGAGAGTACTCACTGTGGGCGACGTGGCAGGGCGGCTGCTGAGTCACTAGCACTGTCACACTTCACTGTCAGGTCAACGGTATAGCAGAGGAGAGTAACTGGCGTGTAAAATTAGCGTGGCTGGGCGGAGAGCAGCATGCGTCCTCGCTGAGGCAGCGGCGGGCGGTGACTGGGGCGTCTGGCAGGCGCCCGCCAGCCGCCGCCCGCCCCGCGCCTTATCACACGAATAAAATTTATTTAATGGATAACCGGCCCGACGATGGGATGCCCATTGAAATTATCCCGTTTTACGACGATTATTAATGACTGAAATGGTGTTTGGCATATTGTTGTCGACTCGCTGCACAATTACGATCATCGTTAGCGTTTCATTGAGGGCATTAGGGAATTATTGATGGTAAAAGTGTGAATTTGTTAGGGTTTTCCTGTTGAACTGGAAGTAGGTCACAGACTCCGGATAACTCGACGTTTTAGAGATGAAACGTGATTGCTGCAATACATCTACTAAGTATTCGTTCGTGATGTGTGAGTGTTGTTTAATAAATAAGTTTCGAGTTTTCATTCAAACAATTACTCTACAATGTTAGGTTCGGCTTTCAATTGAGAGATGCGACTGATTATTATCTAGGGGATTATTCCACGGGGTGGATGCCTTCTGACCTATATGACCCAATTGCTGGGAAATGATACAAAGTAAGACTGGATATTTGATTTTCAAGCTTCTGACTAAAGGTAATACTAAATTATATTATTTCGACTGCTGAGTAGTGTGTTCTGGAAAATCCCCGGAGCAGATAAAGTTTTATTGGATATTTTCCATTAGCAAATTCTCACTAGCACTCCGGAGTCTGCATTTATACTTGGTAAATGGCAATTGGCTTGCCTTCAACAAAGCTTTAAGATAGGCTCATATTCCGAGTCATATCCTCCAACTCAACTCCACCTTGAATCATGTAATTGACAGTTAGATCTTTTCGCAACAATGATTTACACTCAGTTTATCCTCGCGCTGGAAAGCCTTGCAGCAATTACACCAATGGAGCACAATTTTATAATAAACTCAATATAAGTCCAGGTTTCCTCACGATGTTTTCCTTCACCGTTGTCCAAGATAAACTTAGAAAGTACATATGAATTGAAAAAGTCACATTGGTACTTGTCCGGATTCGAACCTACGACCTCAAACACGAGAGGTGAGGTCTTAGCTATATTTCTTATATATCTCATTTGCTCATTCTATCTCTCCTGCAAATATTCCAGCGAATATTTTCAGATATCCGTATACAGATGCTTTACATTCTCCAAGAGTGCCGATAGAGAGCATTTCTTTGAAGTCGGTTCACGGCCCGGCACTGATCGGGATCCTTGGAACAGATCTCCTTTTCTTAGAAGCACTCGCATGATACACGCTCCGGAGGACTTTGATTGCTCTTCATTAGTCAAAAAGGCGTTGTACTGATTATAAATTAATGATACATTCCTTATACGTTCGTAGGTAAGTACTAAAATATTCGGGTTGCTTACACTGTACCAGTTTTTGGTCTCGTTGTTCAGTTAGTATCGACGGTAAATAAATAAAATAATAAAAGCCTTTTATTTCTCCAGAAAATGCTAGTTTGCGAAGTTAATTAGTTTTGGTAGTATCAAAAGAATAAGTAGTTTATTATATTAATAGTTACAGTTTTATGAAAAGATTTTTAGATTCGTTAATATTATAGTGAAATTATTCTCTAAGAACCCTGCAGGTAAAGGCCTCCTCCAAACTGTGCCAGTTTTGTCTGGATTGCGCTGTTTGTATCCAGTTTGGATAATAATAGACAATAATAGTATCGACAATAATAAAGATTAATTAATAAGAATAGCAGTGGTGGCCCAGTGGTAACGGCCCCGATTTTACCCGTGGGTTTTAACCCAGGCAAGCGCTTTACTTTGTGTAAATTATTTCATCGCCACTGCTATAAAAACGGTGAAGGAAAACATCGTGAGGAAATTGGCATGCCCTAGAATCAAAAATTCGAAGACATGTGACATCCACCAACCCGCACTGGATGTCAGTAAGGAAGGATGTCACCAGACCTTACGGACTTACGGCCTTACGGCCTAGAATTGATTCAAAATTGGATGCGTATTATAATTATTACTATCATTACTATAAATTGCTATTGTATGTCGTGACATATTATTGTTTATTTGTCTATAATTGATTTAATATGGATTATCGATTTGAATTTGTTATGGTATTTGTGACATGTTATTGAACTTTTTTATAATTTAACATTTAATTTTTATTTGACTAGTATTATTTTAATATGGCTTATTATTTTGAAATTGTAATGGTATTTGTGATATATTGTGACATTTTATAATTTTTTCCTAGACATTGAATTTTTAATTGACTCGAATTAATATAACATGGATAATTATTTTGAATGTGTTATTTCATATTATTGAACTTTTTATAATTTTATCTTTTTCATTGAATTTTTAATTGACTTGTATTGTTTGTTTCGGATTATCATTATTTACTTGTTAATCTATTATAATCACTACCTAATGTTTTTTTTTAATTGACTGAATCTTATTTATTATTTAATCTTTATCTCTGATATTTTAATTTTCAACCAACTGAAAGTTATTGATATTAATTAATTATTTTTCGATTGAAATGTATTAGTGGTGTTTTTACATTTTTACTTGTTACAAATTTCGCCACAATGTATATATTTTTATGAAATAAATTACTTATTTATTTATTTATTAAAATTTCACTTACAACTATCATTACAGGTAGTATACCTAATGCGATAGCGCGGTCTTAGAATTAACTTATATGTATATATGTTTATGACTTAAGGTCCATCCCCTCTCTCATAGAGAGGAGACCTGTCCCAGCAGTGGGAATATTAATAGGTTAATTTAATAAATAATAAATTTATTTTTTCATCACAAATGTTGCAGGAAGGAACAGAAAATGCTTAAAATAATACAAAAAAAACCTTTGTGAGAGACTGGTTAATTTAATTAATGGTGATTAAGAATAGATAAAATAATCATGATTGGGTGGGGAATTCTATAAAAGGTATCAGTAAAAGTGTGACAGTTGACAGGATGGAATGGAAGAAGAAAAAGTTTTGCGCTGACTCCAAGTAATATGTGACAGGGCAGGAAGATGATGATAAGGGTCATTTTTGTGCAACTTGCTCAGACAATGGCTATTATAGAGTTCTTATTTGTGAGATAGTTATGATTATTTAATTTAAGCTTATTTTGTCTCACTTGTGCTGCAGAATAAAGGCTCCCTTTGCCTTCCTCCGAGAGAAGTACTAATTCCACGTGGGTAGAGCCGCGGGCGGTGGCTAGTATTATAAAATGTGAATGTTTGTGAATATGGATGGATGTTTGATACTCTTTTACGCAAAAACGACTAAACGGATTTGGATGAAAGGAGACGGATACGCTTTTATACAATTTTGGGCTGGATGTAAAAAGATGAAATTGGTGTCAATTGATAGCTACTATATTATCAAACATTCACTGAATATTTTGCAGATTTTGGCAATCTGAGAACCGAGATAAAAGAGATTAATGAAAAGTGAGGTTACGTAACAATCTATACATAACAGCCGATTTTTGAACTGCGATTGTTTTTTAACCGACTTACCTAACAAACTATCTCCGTCAATTATGGACCGATTTTGAAACATTTTTTGTTTGTTTGAAAGAGTATGTTCCGAAATTGGTCCCATTTTAATTTGGTGAAGTTCTGATGAAGAACTTCGGAGATATACAACAGAACTCTTCAATAAATAACGGCAAACCTCTCAAGATTGCTGCAATCGCATGTCTGTTTATTGTTTATACCATTTCATAACATAACATCACGCCAGTACGCTCGAAAGGTGTACGCAGATCTCACATTTCACCGGTTATGTTCAAGTTCAAAGGTGTTATAGGTACTTACTAAACAACTTACCTATTATGTAGGTACAACTAAAAAGGGAAAAATAAAAAAACTTGTTTGCATTGGTGCCTACGAAAGATACCGACTTCCAAAAATAAAGTTACTTTTCACTTTGTAGTTTTTTAGGGTTCCGTACCCAAACGGTAAAAACGGGACCCTATTACTAAGACTCCGCGATCCGTCTCTGTCTGTCTGTACGTCTATCACCAGGCTGTATCTCATGAACCGTGATAGCTAGACAGGTGAAATTTTCGCAGATGATGTATTTCTGTTGCCACTATAACAACAAATACTAAAAACAGAATAAAATAAATATTTAAGTGGGGCTCCCATACAACAAACGTGTTTTTTTTGCCGATTTTTACGATAATGGTACGGAACCCTTCGTGCGTGAGTCCGACTCGCAGTTGGCCGGTTTTATTTGGAAGTCGGTAGTATTTTTTTGCAAAAAAGCAGATATAGTTAGAGTAGTAATATAATCTGGATTAACAAGTTTACGTAAGCGGAGACACTGGTGGAAGCTAGTTTGTTAATAAATGTGACATAAAATATTTTCTTTGTACCTTTTGTAACGTTATATAGAAAAATTGTTATTTAGGTTAATATAAAATTTCTTCTCGGAAGGTTCTAATAAAAAACCTCAAAGGAGGCAAGAGGCAGGGCTGATGAATGCATTACGATGAGCACTACCTTTAATGTAGTTCTGGATCAAAAGTGCTGGCGGGTAACCGACGCAACGGTATCGTTGTAACAAGGTTTTAATTATGAACATGCACCGCTACAGCGGTATACCTCTTATTTTGAATATAGCGAAGTTTTTCCTGATTGACTGGCTAAAACCTCTTTCATATGAGGAAGTAGAATCCGTCTTAGATTAAGTTAGGCAATCTAAGGCCATCTTATTCACATCCATATCACACTCATATACTCTATACACACGCACACACTCACATACACTCTACATAACCGCACACACATCCATGTTCACTCATTCCCAATGCCGACATTCTTTAAAATTGTATTAATTTTTATTATTACTATATATTTTTTAGGAGGAGCTCGTGGCTAAATAACAACAGCCGCACGGGTCGATCATCAAGGTTAAGCAACGCTTGACGAGGTCGGTCCGTGGATGGGTGACCATTTCAACATACCGAGTTTCCTCCGTGCCTCGGAAAGCACGTTAAGCCATTGGTCCCGGCTGTCATTTGAAGATCTTTGACAGTCGTTACAGGTAGTCAGAAGCTTGAGATCTGACACCAGTCTTGCCAAGGGGTACCGTGTTACCCAGTTACTGGGTTGTGGGGGTCAGATAGGCAGTCGCTCCGTGTAAAACACTGGTACTTAGCTGAATCCGGTAAGACTGGAAGCCGACCCCAATATAGTTGGGAAAAAGGCTAGGCAGATGATGATGATGACTATATATTTTTTGTTTTTATTTAATATTAAATTTCATTTTATTCTAACGTCTATAATTGTATGGCCTCAAAATTGTGTAATTGGCATTATGGGAAGTAGCTAGATAGCCCTAACACAAGTATGTATAAATTATAACTTACTGAGGCTACCTCCAACAGTATAATGTATGAGTAACAATAAAAAACATTTATTTTTGTAAAGATGAGTATCCGCGCAAGCACTGTGCTCCTTTGTGCTTGCATAAAAAACAGCTAAATACGACAAAGCAGATGTACAGAGAATTTGATGACAGAGAGACCAAGAGGTGGCCGACCAAGGGCTAAACTGAGTTACTTTAGCTTAGATCGCATAGGACAGCTTAGTTTAGATAGTTTGCGATCTACACACGATAGTGTAAAAAATCTCAGCTTGGATAGCTAACATTATTCTAACTTAGCGTAGCTCCTGGTCTGCTACCGACTTAGCTCATTTTCTCTATCAAACCCCGTTATTACCTAATACGTTTTTGTGGGACTAGAATCTTAGGACAAATGCTAGTCATATTGAAAAACAAGGAGTCCGAGCAAAAAAATTGTACCTTAATACGAAATTCACATAAAATAAATATCCAAATACGATTTAGAACAAGCTACAAGACCGGTCCATCCCACAGTAATCTTAAAACAGGAGACGTAAAATGAGGGACCATAATGTTGGTTGACCGCCGCGTGGGCGTTCCAAAGGAGCATGTATTGTATTATTAACAGCACTGGCGCCGCGATAATGGCGTGATATCTATGTGCTTTAACAATATGCTCTTGAAAAGTGGTAGAACATAGTGTTTAAAATGTATGATTGTGACGAACTCGTGTGAAGAGCTTGTGGCCAAATAATAATAGCCGTACGCGTCGTTCTTCGAGGCTTGCCGAGGTTGGTCCATGGATGGGTGACCATTCTTCCGTGCCTCGGAAAGCACGTAAAATTTATGGTCATTTGTAGATCTTTGAAAGTCGATGGATACTCAGAAAATAATCTGTCACCAGTCTTGCCAAGGACTGTTACACATCTACTGGGTCTATGGTCAGATAGTATAGTATCCATACTTACACTTTTACTATCAATCATTCTCATCTTTTATAAAATGTCCTTTTTCCATATTAAATCGATCTAATTCGATTTATTAACTTTATTTTGCTGAAATAGAATATTGAATTTTATAATTTTTCAATGTTTACTTTTTGTCTGACATTACGTCAGTTGTCAAGCTGTCATTTACTTTTTCTTTAATTTTGTGTAATTTTCTTAGTGACTATGAAGGTTTAATTTGATTTATGTAATTTAAATTATTTTTATTAATTGTTAGCTCTAATAATGTATATTATTGTTAATTTACTATTGTTTACTGGATAGTAGTTTCTTTATCTTACGCTTGTAAAATAATGTTATAACGCTCACAGAATTCTTTTATGACTGAATAATACAGGCCGTTTTAAATACAGGCAACTCACAATTAAGTATTATAGAAAGAATAATTGAATTCTAGAAACTAAACAATTTGTTTGGAAAAACGCTGACTATAAAAGGCATTGCCCAGACATTCCTGGGGCAGTCTGGAATCTGCACTGAAATCCGAAAGACGATTTTACCTTGAATTACTAAATGTCAAGTCTTGATCTAAAGACAAATTGTAGGAAGATTAGTTTTTTTATGATGAGTATGCGCACCCAAACGCCCGCGCCACCCGCACCCCTTGTTGCGGGGTCGTCCGCACCCTGCTCAGAGAGGCAGGTAGTCCGGTTCGCATCACGCTCGCAAGCGGCACGATTTATGCACTGTCTCTTTGTCATACTCGAATTAAGTTAACTTTTAAGTATTTTCTGTAATTTGTATTGGTCTGAGTGATTATATTGTGTAAAGTTCTCTACAAAGCTTTATTTCGTCTCATTCACCCTACAAACTGGCGCTCCAACGCGGCACGCGTACGTAACCGACGCGACGCGAACTCAAGTACATACTTACAAAGTAACGGTTTTCTCAGTGGACGCTACGAACTCTAGTGCACATCGTACCTAACAAAATCCTCGTGTTTAGTTGACTGTTACAATAATGCCTCGCCGCAAAAGTAGAGGCAACGATGACGACACCACGAGTGGCGCACCGGCGTCTCTGACGCCCGTGCCGCTTTCGGAAGGGACACTTTCGTCGTTCCTGGAGGCGTTCGCCAAGGCTCAAGCGGAATCGAACCGTCAACTGGTTCAGAGCCTGCTGGCAACGTCGGCCAACAACGTCGTAGCCTCACCGTCTCCATCGCCTGCACCAACAAAACAAGGAAACTTCGCGCGCTGTACGGCGAGATTTAGTGGATCATGCCGTGACTCAGAGGCCTTCGAAGCATTCGTCGATTCTATCGAGATATACAAGGAGTGTACATCGATCAGCGACGAACATGCACTTCGCGGCCTACCCATGCTTCTAGAAGGGGAAGCAGCTGTGTGGTTTCGGGGTGTTAAATCATCAGTGTCGTCATGGAAAGACGCGCTGCAAAGATTACGCGCCATGTACGGTGTTTCCCGACCACCGCACAAGCTATTCCGCGATATATTTGCCGCGGAACAAACCGAAGAACGTACAGAGGTCTTTGTTGCTCGCCTCCGCTCGCTTATCGCCAAGCTGCCATACATCGTGGAAAATGATATGGAAGTCGACATGATTTACGGGTTACTACATAGACGTATAAGGAAACGTTTAACCCGTGAATCCGTTATCAACCTAGACATGTTGGTTGAGAAGGCGCGAAACATAGAAGAGTCGCTGTCCGAAGTGTCAAACGAAGCGCGTGGCCGCGCCGCTAGCGCGCATGTGCGACACACGCCGTCACCGCAGCCCCGGCCTGCGCCGCTCGCGCGCGCCCCTTCGGCCTCCGCGACGTGTGCGCCGAGCGCTCCTGTGGATATACCTAATGGGTCGTCGAGCGCTACAAGTAGTGCTCCGCCCCCGCCGACTGTGGTAAACAATAACAATACGGGTGAAAAAGGTAAACGACTATTTTGTGTTTATTGCCGTAAAGTCGGACACACTCGCGACTCTTGTAAAAATATTAAAGAAAAGACCGATAAAAGTTCAGTGAAGTGTTATGGTTGTGGAGCTAACGGTGTAATACGAACTAATTGTCCTAAATGTTCTGTTAATAGTACTAAGGAATCATTTTCTGTTCTTGATATTAACATTTTAGACTCTGATAGCTGTAATGTTGTGCATGAAAACAATATATGTAACGTGTCTCAATCTTGTCATTTATGTAAGTGTGTTAGCGAATGTGATGCATTGCCGAGTCGAGTAGGTAACCTGCCCACGTCCAACATATGTACCAACGGTCGTCCAATACTCGATATTGAGATAGGTGGTTTTCGTGGTACGGGTTTAGTTGATACGGCTGCCAAGCGTAGTGTAGCCGGTTCGAGACTTTACGCACTACTTCGTAAACAAAACTATTCGTTTCGTAGTTGTTTTATGTCGGTAAAATTAGCCGACGGTATAGTGCGGGACCTTAAAGTTTTACTCGCGGATGTTGACGTATTATTTAGGGGGTCGGCAGTACCCATCACTTTTGTTATTTTTCCAGATTCAGTAAATAATGACACGTTGCTCGGTATTGATTTCTTGCGTAAAGTCGGTATCGTTATCAATATGGCGAAGAATACTTGGTTCACAGCTGATCGACCTCAGGACATTCACCCCTTGCGGTGTGAGACCTCACGTGACTTTGTAGGATGCGCTTCCGCGGATGTCTTACGTAGTAATGAAGGTTCGATGCTGTCATCTTCAGAGAAGAATTGTCTCACTCAGGTTTTCCAGGAGTATGGAGATAACTTCGCAGAAGGGGGAGAACCTACATCGTTCGCTGAGTATCGCATCGATTGCAGTGATCATCTGCCGATTGCAGTGCCACCGTATCGACTCACGCCCGCTAAGAAAGCTGTCATAGAGGCTGAAAATTATGTCCCACAGATTACGCTGTATCTGTTGAAGCTTGCGGAGACACTCAGCAACAGCAAGGAGTGCATTGTACATCAGCAGGACCTTCGTAAGGCTGCAAAAGACAAGACTCGTAAGGCTGACGAACTGGCTGTCGGTGATCTTGTCCTGATGAAATCGCATGTCCTCAGTAATGCTTCTAAAGGTGTCAGCTCGAAGCTCATGCCTAAGAGGGATGGCCCTTACTTGGTGCAGAAGAAGGTTAGTCCGACTACTTACCTCTTAACGTTCCCTGGTTCACCAGACGAAGTCATCGGCAAATACCACATTTGCGACTTAAGGAGGTATCATTCTCGAGATGCTGAATGCCCTGAGGTTCCGCAGCCGGTTGCTCCTAAACGTTCTCGTGGTAGGCCGCGTAAGCAACGTGTCATAGTTGACGTTTGACCACCTGTGGGGGCACTCGGTTGGTCAAAAGGGGGAGTATGTAGGAAGATTAGTTTTTTATGATGAGTATGCGCACCCAAACGCCCGCGCCACCCGCACCCCTTGTTGCGGGGTCGTCCGCACCCTGCTCAGAGAGGCAGGTAGTCCGGTTCGCATCACGCTCGCAAGCGGCACGATTTATGCACTGTCTCTTTGTCATACTCGAATTAAGTTAACTTTTAAGTATTTTCTGTAATTTGTATTGGTCTGAGTGATTATATTGTGTAAAGTTCTCTACAAAGCTTTATTTCGTCTCATTCACCCTACAAAATCTATTAATATCCAGCTCGTGTATGCCCATATTATCTGAAGTTTATCCAGTTTAATATATTGTGTGTGATATACTGTGTCTGATTTTAATCTACGTATCCGCCTACCGTATGCCTACATAACAGCATACCAACCCGTGTGCCAGCTAGACCATCGTGGTGCCTGTTATCTGTCAATTTGGAGCATAATTATCACGACTCATGAGGCGTTCCTGTCTGACCTGCTGCCTACTCCACGTCTTCCTGCCTATCCGACCTGCCGCCTGGTTAGCCGCCCACCGACATGCTGCCTACTCCACGTCTTCCTGCCTATCCGACCTGCTGCCTGGTTGGGCCGCCCACGTCGTGCGAAGCCGGCCCACGAAGTTTCTTATACTTTATATCCTTTTATTATTTGTTTTCTTTTGTTTATAATTCTTATTTGTATAAACGTGGCTTACGTGTAGCTATTTTAGCTCCTCTAGGTACACGTAACGTTACAATAGGCAGTCGCTCCATCGATGTAAAAAACTCGTCATTGCATTGAGGTGCATCTGGTTAGACTGGGCGCCGACCCCAACATATATGGGGATAAGCTAGACTGTCAATCTTCACTTAGATCGAAGGCAAATTATTTTGTTTTTCTTCACAAAAAAATCACTTGTCAGTCACACTGCCATCCCCAGTTTGGGCTTACTGACGAGTGGGGGATATTGGGACCTACGTATTACTGATAAAAACACCTAGATGGCGTTAGTAGTCTCACTGCAAATGAAAAAGATTATCTTACATCAAAATATCATCTCATACACCTTTACGGCTTTTTCCCTACACCTAATCTTTTTCTGCAAGGTTTTGATATCAAGGTAACCCAAACTGTTATAACAAATAGACAAACAGATACTATGAAAAGTATCTTCAAATATTTTGTCGCAATAACGCATCATATGCGTGGGTAATATAAAGCTTAAGTCACATAGAAAGCGGATGAAGCTAAAAGTTAATGGTGTGTAGTATAGTTTGTAGAGTCTCGAGTATGAACGATGCATTGCTTTCACTGTACAGATAATTTCATCACAGTATGAAACCTGCAGCTTCGATAAATAGGTAAACGAATGTTTAGAAGTGTAATAAATTCACTACTAATGATATTTATGTGCCTAAGGGTAGCGATCAGTGAAAGGATTTGAGATTGCCCAGGAGAGTGACAGAACAGGCTAGCAAAAATAAGGGTAGCGCACCTTAGGGTGGTACTCAGACCAACTAGCCACATTGTTGACTCCAAATTTGAAACCAAAAATGCAAAATTATTGTGAAGTGAAGAATTGACCTGTACTCATTGGTATTGCTGCAAGCTTTACTGATACCTACGTAGTTCAAGACTGCGGCAGTTTCCGTATTGCGCCCGTTATCTTTGTGGCCTAGGCCTTACCCCGAGGGTTCCGTAAGGGCGGAGGATCATAAATGTGAGATGATATTCGTGTAATTCAACGCAAGTGCAAACATTTGTAGACATCACGATGAAATATCGTTAGACTTGTATGTGTCAAAGTGGTTTTATATGCGAGAGGAAGGCTCTGTACAAGGTGATCTTGTGGGCGGCATTAGGTTATATTGTTGGTTTAATGTATCAAGCGAGACTGGAACATTAAAGTTATGTCTTTCAAAGTTTACAGTAAGATTTTCTTTAATGGTACGGACGTTTTAGAAGTTTTCTACTCAATGGGAAGAGTTGGTGTTTCATATGCCACTAAATGGGATGCGTTACATACTGTTGTTGCTAGTAATATTGTAATATCGAAGCAGGTTTGTCTTTGATATTACAATTCTTCAATTCTGCTTCTATTTCGATTGGACACTACCAACACCACAAGTTACTTAAATTAATGAGAATTATTCGCAAGTGCTAAAGTTTGTAGACATCACGATGAAATATCGCTAGAGTTGTGTTGTATGCGTCAGAGTGAGTTTATATGCAAAAGGACGATCTCTGATGACGCACAAGGTGATGTTCTGGGCGGCATTATGTTATATTGTGGGTTTAAAACGTATTGTTTAGTGAATTAAGCGATACTGAAATATACAGTGGTGTCTTTAAGGTCTAAATTGTAATTCTTTAAGTTGATTTTCTTCTTTGATTAATTAGGTAACGTTTCGGAGTTTATATTTTTAATGGCAAGAACTGCAATCTCGTATGAGATGCATTTTATACTGCTGTTGCTAGTAACATTGCAATTTCAACGCTGGCTGGTCTGTATGGTCTCGTTACTGATCTGATTATTGTTTACGAAATAACCGTCTAAGAAAAAATAATCAAACCGACTGGTTTCTGTCTTTTTCAGTACCATTCTTATATCACAATGCTAATCAAACTATCTAGCTGCAAAATATGCAGAGGTAAACCTAGCATCACTTTGTTCATCATGACATACAATTATTTAGGGTTCTGTACAGGAGGGTTCTGTACAGGCGTTGTTTTGCGAGGCTGGACGTTGAAAAACTTAATAACCACTGCACTGTCCAGCATTCTTAATAAGAGTTGGCTCCCATACAAAACTTTCGTGATAAAGCGATAATAGCCGCTCCAGCGGCGTATTAAATAGGGGCCCGAATCACCCCCCACAGATAAGAGCTTTTCGCGGTTTCGCGCGCCACAGTGCAGTGGATAAGGATGCGTCCGTAGTCGATTGGGAGATTATGTTGCAGGCCACTTCAGTTGACGATAAAGTTTCAATCTTCAATAGTGTTGTGGTCAACCTTTATGACATCCACGCTCCGGTTAAAAAAGTTAAGCTGAAACGTCCTCCTGCGCCGTGGATGACTCGAGGGATACAGATGGCCATGCGACGCAGGGACCGAGCGTTCCGTAAATATAAGAGGGATCGTACTGACGACAACTGGACGCTATTTAAGTGTGCAAGAAATAGATGTAACCAGATGATACGCAATGCTAAACGCCGCCACATTCTAGAAAATATTTCTTCTTCATCTTCTGCCGATATTTGGAAATTCCTAGGAACTCTTGGTATCGGCAAACCGCGACATTTAGACCTGCCAAATTCTATTGACTTAGACGATCTCAACCATCATTTCTCCACTGTGCCTGCCATGGATCGTCTAACCAAACAACAAACTTTGTCACTAATCTCTGGTCTAACGCGACCTCATATTAATCCTTTTCGTTTTGTTCCAGTTGAACCGGGAGAGATCAGAAAGATCATTCTGTCGATCAAATCCAAAGCGTTAGGATGTGATAATATCACCCGTGGTATGATCACGACTATTCTGGATCACCTCCTATCTCCTATCACACATATTATCAATTATTCCTTGTACACTGGTGAATACCCCTCCTTGTGGCGTAAAGCCTATGTTCGTCCGCTACCTAAAGTTACCAATCCCACTCTTCCAGCCCATTTCCGCCCAATCTCTATCCTTCCCTTCCTATCCAAAGTACTTGAGGCCTGTGTTCACAGACAACTCTCTACCTTTGTGCAGTATAATTCACTGATCAGCCCACTACAATCTGGGTTCAGACCCGGGCACAGTACTGTCTCCGCCCTACTAAAAGTGACTGGCGATATAAGGGCAGGGCTGGAAGACACCAAAGTCACTGTATTAGTGTTGGTCGATTTCTCGAACGCCTTCAATACCGTCAGTCACGACATCCTGTTAGCCATTTTATCCTATGTGATGGTCTCTCCCGAAGCACTGGAATGGTTCACCTCCTACCTTCGGGTACGTCAGCAGTCTGTTCACGTTGGTGATTCTTCATCTCGCTGGTGTGACTTGGAAGCTGGCGTTCCTCAAGGCGGCATTCTTTCCCCTCTTCTGTTTTCTATCTTTATTAATCTCATCACTTCCGAACTTCAGTGTGCGTATCATCTGTATGCAGATGACCTGCAATTGTATTGTCAAGGGAGGGTCGATGAAATACCTGATGCTATCGACAAATTAAATAGGGACTTGATAGCGATTAAAACTTGGTCTGATAGATTTGGCGTTGCAGTAAACCCCAATAAGTGTCAGGCAATCATCATTGGGAGTCCTCGAAGCATCGCGAAAGTGGATGGTGCAACATTCCCACCTGTTATATTCGACAGTACGATCGTCCCGTTTAGCACTGACGTGAAGGATCTAGGTTTACGTATTGATAGAACTCTGAGCTGGCATACTCAAGTTGCTAGTGTCAGTCAGAAGGTTACTGGAACGCTCCGGGCTCTGTATCGTCTGAAAAACTTTTTACCATTGACCACAAAGACAATGCTTGTGCAAACCCTAATATTTCCTATCATCGATTATGGTGACGTGTGCTACTATGACCTGAATGCAGATCTCCTCAACAAACTTGACCGTCTTCTAAATTACTGCATTCGATTTGTTTTCAATTTACGTAAATATGATCATGTCTCTGCGCATCGGTCGCTTCTAAAGTGGTTTCCCATACGCCAGCGTAGAGAGCAAAGGGCACTAACTACATTGTACTCATTTCTTGACTCTCCGAATTCCCCTAGTTATCTGGCCCCTTACTTTCAATACATCTGCGACAACCACAATAAAAATCTACGATCATCAAATAACCGCCTTCTTCAATGTCCTACTCATCGCACTGACTTCATTCACTGTTCTTTCTTCATTCAGTCTATTTCTTTGTGGAATACTCTCCCCCCGGAAATCAGGATGGCAACCAACCGATTAACCTTCAAGGTCAAAGTTCGCGAACACATTCGTAAGAAGTTGGCAGCAGTATCGGCACAGCGATAATTTTTCCCTATTGTCTATCTCAACTAATAGTTAAGTAGTATCTGTATTTAGTTTATTTGTTTTAGTATTTATTGTATAATTAAATTGAATTTATTTATAGCTTATATTTAGGTCTTGCATTCAAATCCATTTTAGTATCGTAATTGCACCTACCACTATTTGTTTCTCCATCACCCAAAGGTTGACTGGTAGAAAATGCCTAGGGCATTAAGTCCGCCTCTGTACGTTTATGTGCTTAAAGTATTAAATAAATAAATAAATTAGCCTCAAAAAGTGGACGAGTTCTCTCTATTATTCAAATTCCCTTCAGCTTTGGAACAGTTAGTAGCAAGTAGTAAAAAATGGAAATTTCGCTATTCCGATATCCGTGAGGTCTGAACAAACAGCATTGGCTGCCACTGATGGAGGACATTATTCATACTGCCGGCTAAAGTGGAAACTATTCCAGTTTAATGTTTGAACTAGGAATACCGACCGACAAAAAAGTTTCAAATGCACTTTTTGATTTAATCTTGAGAAATAATGTAGTTTTAAAACTGGGTACGATAAATTGACCGGATAACATTTTGATAGGTAGGTAGAAAGATAAATGTCTCTATGTAGCCTAGCTTCTGGTTAGTGCTAGATTACCTACCTGTTTATCGAGCAGCTACTGGAAATTCTCAAACCAGGGTCAAACGTAACCAGCATCATAATAGGGATGTTTTCAGGTTAGAAAAAATATAATTCTATTTATTACGCCAGTGAGATTATCTAATAATATTGGACCCGTTTTACTTTTGGTAAGAAAATCAGATAGAACACTATTACGTTTAACCATTTTTACACAGTATGTAGGTATTTTGATATGGTTTCGTACATTACGTACAAGTTACCAGTTAACTCTTTAAAAACGTGTGATAAGGAAGGTGTTTTACTCCTCCCCCTCTCTTTATGACCTTTATACATCGTTACAGGCATTATCGGAAGCATACGATGCTCAGATATTCAGCGCATAAAACATTTACAGCTGATAGGGCTGGCTCATTGCCTTATCGGGAGTTAGGAGCGTATATACACGTATATGTCACTTTATACCTGAGGAAAGAAAATCCTGCCAAATGGGACACCATTTGGCAGGATTTTCTTTCCTGACTTTTCTTTTATGTTTCTCTTTCGAAGTTATTTCTATTGAAAAAGTGATCTATCTATCGTATCTTTTTTAACCGACTTTCGAAAAAGGAGGAGGTTCTATGTTCGACTTCTTGTATGTTTTTTTTTTTATGTATGTTCACCGATATCTCCGTCAATTGTGGACCGATTTTGAAAAATCTTTTTTTGTTTGAAAGATTATGTTCCGAAATTGGTCCCATTTTAATTTGGTGAAGATCTGATGAAGAACTTCGAAGATATACAACAGAACTCTTCAATAAATGAGAGTAAATTTTCATTCTAGCGTAGGTTACGGAACTATTACTTGTCCTCTCTTACATAGCTCGGTCTTCGTCATAGTTATTATATTTAAATTTTCTGTTTCATTTAGAATATGATATTTATTATAATATTTATTAGTCTATTGTTTTAGAAATTATTTATGTATTTTATTAGTTAGATAGTTTATTAATATCCGCCTTAATTATTGTTCATATATATATTTTTTGTTCTCCTACCACTGTTGTGTTCTTTTTTTACCCAAAGGTTGACTGGAAGAGAATGCCTTGCTGCATTAAGTCCGCCTATGTATTACCATTGTACATAAAGTTTAAATAAATAAATAAATAACAGCAAATCTCTCGGGACTGCTGAAATCGCATGTCTGTTTATTGTTTATACCATTTCATAACATAACATCACGCCAGTATGCTCTTAAGGGGTAAGCAGATATTTCATTTGATCGGTTTTCTTCAAGTTTCATGATATTCGGGTAATCTATTCTGGCGTTATAGGAAACTTACTAAACAACTTGCCTATTAGGTAGGTACAACTAAAAAGTGAAAAATAAAAAAACCTTTTTACAAAAAAATACTACCGACTTCCACATAAGAAAACTACAAAGTGAAAAATAACTTTATTTTTGGCAGTCGGTGTCCATAACGAAAAAAATGGTACATACGAAAGACACCGACTAAAAGAATATTTGAGGAGCTGATGTCTAAGTTAGGCATAGGAGTGCCTGTATTACAAATCACCATTTATTAGGGATCCGTACACAAACGGTAAAAACGGGACCCTATTACTAATACTAAGACTCCGCGATCCATCTGTCTGTCTGTCTGTCCGTCTGTCACCAGGCTGTATCTTATGAACTGTGATAGCTAGACAGTTGAAATTTTCACAAATGATGTATTTCTGTTGCCGCTATAACAACAAATAGACAAACACAGAAAAAAACACAAACCGGAATAAAATAAATGTTTAAGTGAACATACAACAAACGTGATTTTTTTGACGTTTTTTGCGATAATGTACGGAACCCTTCTTGCACGAGTCCGACTCGCACTTGGCCGTTTTAAAATATAAATACCAAAAATTACACCAATATTCTATTTATTATGGAAATTATCTTCTTCTCCTACAACCTTTAACCACCAAATGCTGAGCGTAGCTCTCCAACTATAGCACCACTTTAGGTGGTTCTGAGTGGTTCCACCATTCAACCCTTGCCTGCTATTAGGACCAGAACGTCAGTTCACCGTAATTGTAAACCATCAGTTAAAATACCTTACAATAGTAAATACTTCAATGAATCACTCAACAACTAAGCATTTTTCTTCTTATAACTAAATCATGTTCAAAGGGCTTTGCGCGTTGCTTTTTATTTCTCAGAAAATTCGTAATTCAAACTTTAGCTGACACAAGATAAAGTTGCTTTGTATAAGCAATGTTAAGAGGCATTTCGACTCAATTCAGACGTCGAACAGCCCTACACCAGACACGAAGGTCGAAGGGCAAGAGAGGGTCATTCAGACCCTTTCAGCATTCCGGGAGGGTGTTCAACTTTACCCTATCTAATGCTAACGAGCAAAACATAATAATGTAATTAATGGCGCCTTTGCCAAATGAGGCCATTTCATTAAGGTTTTAGGGATTTTTCAGGCCTACGTCATCGGATCTGGAAGTGAATGTCTAGCACTGAACATGGGTTTTACAAAGACTGTGTTTTAATCTAAATCTGATAATATTATAAAGATAAGTACATTGTTTTATTATATTTGATTGTTCCACTACTTGGCAAAGGCCTTCCCATAACTTTTCATAAAAAAAATTCTTGCGTTCCCTTCGAATCAGCCTTCGTGGTACGCGTCCAATTATTTACAAAGAGGGAAAATTTATTGGTTGTTTATTTAGTTTGTAAAAGGTTAACATTTGGAAGTTCTTTTACTGATATAAATCTTCAGTATCACTGAGTGCCATAAGCGACTTTATATTTCTGAAATTACTCGGTTACGGTGGGAAAGTCAACGGAGAACTAAACGGTAGGAAGCTAGTGTAAAATAAAATTGCAAATCTGATCACTATTACTTTCTTAGGCTGAGTATAGTTAGTAGTTTTTGTTTTTAGTGTATATGTTTGCAGTTATAGTTAATTAAGTATTTTTATGCTGTTTATATTTTTATCTAAGTATACATAAATAAATGCCATCACAAGACAGCACAGGACCTACTTAAAAACCAATCCACCACCGTCACCGACCGTAATATGTTGTTATTTACGTCTTTAACTTCTACCCCTAGTTTTGATTGATTCAATCTATTCAGTTTTTTTACGTCACTCTCAGGGAATGGTCGGCCTTGGCCTACATCTACATTCAAAGAGGCACTCTACATTCAATAAAATATTATTTACTGGGACAGTGAAAGAAGAGGAAACACTCGAGCATAAAATCATTTGACCTTAGTGAAGTAAAGATTGTGTTTAGAAATCAATCGTTTAATTAAGAATATGTACCGATTTTCAGTATGTTTTTATGTATTCTACAAAAGCTGACTGCTCTTTAACGAACTCAAGAAATCATTCTAACAATCTGCACAATTTTTCTTTCCTTTTTTCTTTAAAGCCGAAAAAAGCGTCCCCTTCATATTTAAAACCGCTAAATCTTACCTAAGGCTGTATATTTTGATGCCGTCACTACCGCATGTCGCCTCATTGTCGGCCTTGCGACCCGCGTCGCCCCGGCCTCCCCTTTTGTGATGAATGGCTCTTTGCATTATGACCCACTCTACTCTCCTTGAAAAATAAATACGAGAAGAACTGATAAGGTTGTAAAAAGGCCCTCAAATGCTTTTTAATCGTTTTGGAAGATAGGAATTAATTAGGTTGTGTTTTGGTGAAGGGAACATTTAATTATAATATGACCTATGAAATTTCGGCTGTGCAGTACTGGCCATTTCAAATCAAACTATGTTTTTTTTGGCTAAGAATTCTAATTTCAAATAACTTTTATTTTAAAGACATGGAATTCTTTTTTCAAAATTAGTCATTTGTATATTGATTAGCGTTATATTTTCATCGCATTTGAATCGTTTCGTCATCATAGATCCGTTAAAAAATCGAGTAATTATGGAAGATGAGCACCGTCGCGGCAGCAACGCGGCATAAGCGGCACGCAACGTCAACGAAGTTTACGGAGGAAATACTACAACTATGTTCTATGTTATGCATTTGGTTTCCGGTCCATCTGAAGGACTAAGTTCTTCAGATGGACCATTGTGCGTAGGGTCATGGCGGCCATTTGGTTGTTATTCCAACCAGCCCACCTACCTCCAGAAGTTAGGCAGACCGCCTGGTTTGCTTAGAACATCTGTGTAAGATCTGGGCGATCCGAGGGTTTGTGTTCTAATCTGGGTGACGCCTGTGCATTCAAAGATTACGTGTGCAACTATTTCCTCAGCCACCATGTGCACGCCCTGCACAGAGGGCTGTCCGTTATACCCATTGTGTGGAAGTGTTTGTTTAGAGAGCAGTGAAGTGTTTGTTTGAACACTACAACGCACCATATGTTATTGGTTTGCTCACTTCCCTTCTGGAAATTTCGTCCTGAAAAATGAAACCCTATGGTCGTCCGAAAACTTTGGTCAACAATGACGAATTAAAGGCGATTGTGGAAGCTGATGATAAAAAGCTTACACTGAAACATTTACTTAGCATCTCTTACGGAGAGACAGAAGATCCGGCTCCTGGTTATAACGAAATAATATTGTTTGCTGTGTCTTTAATTTAATTTATGTTAAGTTCTACATATAGAAGTTACATTAATTGTTAATTTATTATTATTATAAGTTTTAAGCACTTTCTAGCCTGCAACACAGGTTCAACCTAGTTCAGACAAATAAGCAACAGTGTTCTCTTATATTTTTAAAGATGTTTTATTGTAAACCGTGTCTTATGTTATAAACATACGATATTATTATTATTACCAAATCTGCGTCTCAATTAGCAACAGATTATGAACTTAGCATCAAAACAACATTGGTCCATTTGCGTCGAATTGGCAAGGTATAAAAGCTTGACAAATGGGTGCCCCACGAACTCAATGATCGCATGCGCACACAGTCAGCATCAACAGGAACACAAACGAAGACATTTTTAACCGCAGTTACCTGCGACGAAAAATGGATTCTGTTTGACAGTCGCAAGCACTCAGAAAGTTGGTTGGATCCTGGTTCAGCACCTAAACAATGCCTTTTTTTGATTTTCTGGGGAAACCTCCACTTGCTTACAATACAGGGTTCTCCAAATGGGATCGAACCTCTCACGATCTCGCTCGGCGGCCTCCTTCTGGACCATCACGGTCTCACAGAAGGAGGCAATTTCTCTCCAGTTTTCTGTCTCTGCCAGCAGGGCCCTCACCACTGCTGGCAAAGACAGGTCTCGCCCGATCCTAGCGACTAAGACCGGGCACTCCTTGAGCGTTTGCTGGGCAGAGTTAAGGTTGCCTGCGCAGTGGTGGCAATTAGCCGTGGCCTCTCACCCAATCCTATTCAGGTACTCACCGAAGCAACCGTTCCCGGTCAGTACCTGAGTGAGCCTATAAGAGATGCGCTCCTCTCTCTTCAGCCAGGCTTCGAAGTGCGGCAAAACGGCTTCGACAACACGCTTGCGCAAAAATTGCGGCTGCTGTAGCCGCTCGCACCACCACTAAAGCGCATGTCGCCATTCTTGCCGCCTCAACCTTACCAAAGTGATTCCTGGCACGCTATCACCATTTTGGTGGATGGTATCGGTTATAAATCCTCGCATCCATCTCCGCCAGAATGTCTAGCGGAGGACAGCGTGCCAGGAGAGTTGCTGCCTCAAAGGATACCGTCCGGTAACCTCGTGCGATACGAATGGCCATTCTCCGCTGCAGGCTATTAATTTTTGTCCTGCAGCGTCGGACGCCTGATAGTCTACTTGACCAAACAGGCGCCGCATAAAGGCCCGTCGATCGCACGACGCCCGCGTAGAGGCAGCGAACTTCTTCCCGAGTTTACCCGAAGTTGAAAGAAAAAGAGAAATAAGCATAAAATCAAACAATAATAATAAAATAAAACCCCGTGCGAGAGCATGTGCAGCGATATTCAAAAACTACTCGGTGTGTAGAGAGACTCGGAAACTATGTAGAAAAATAAATTATTAAGTTATCAATAGTCATTATATTCTATCTCATTCTCACTACTTTTTGATCCCTCCTCGTATGTCCGAAGTCAGAGCGTACATTATCTTTTGGAAGAGGTAGGGACTGAGAGGCCGACCCTTGTTGCAAGCCGACTGTCACACTGAAGCTGCCAGTATTGCTCACTGTAGATCGAACTTGGTTACTGCATCGACTACAGTCGACACATCGCTTGTATCAATTCTACATACTTTCCAGGCACTCCTTTCTTCTTAAGGGCCCACCACAAAACCCTTACGAGGCCGTCTGTCAGGCCGGCAAGTTTTTATGTGCATCTGTATTTCTCGCACAACTGGCGGATTGCAATATTGGCATCCATTGTATCCCGACCAGGCATAAAACCGAGTTGGTTCTGCGATATCTTACTATTTTCTCTCAGCCGCCTTTCAATAACATTCCCAAGCTTTCATACTATGTGACATTAGCTTTACTCCTCTATAGTTGTTGCACTCATGCACATTACCTTGTTTTTAAAGATGGGCACCTGAAAACTATTGCACCATTTTTTCAAGTATGGCTTCTTCCCGCAGCAACTTATATTATAAATGCGAAAGTTTGGATGGATGGATGGACGTAAGTTTGGTTCTCAATCAGCCAGAACAGATGAACGGATCTGGATGAAATTTGGCACAGAGATACATTATGGTTTGGAATATATTATCTGACAAACATCTCTCGCCTTTTTCTCCCCTAGCAAGCCGGTACAGATATTTTTGGCCTGCTGGACAAAAATAACGACGCGCAAAAATGACTGATGAATTTGATTTTTGTTTCGAGAGCTTTTGCTCTCGCTATAACCACGGTTTCGTAGGTTTTTATCTTCACAGCATCATATCTATCTCTTTTACGTATCTCTTTTGCCTATTCATAGTTAGTTAACTACCTATATTTACTACTTTTACATTAGGTACCTAAAATTACACTTTTCATGAAACTTTGATTGAAAAAAAATTGCTACAACTGAAAAAATACTGGCAAGACTGATATTTATTAATAAAAAATTTATGCTTTTTTTTTCATGTTCGGTTTTTTTTTGAAGTGCGTCTCGCAGTTCAAACATAAGTTTTGGCTACATCCTGCGTAGGCTAATCTAGTGCATCCGGCCAGTGCAACAAGAAGCTTAACCTTTGCTACCACGAAATTTTCATGGTGTACACGGGTGCCTTGCCTTGCAGTCGCTTAGGTAAGATTGAATAAGGAACTTTATGATAGAAACATCCTTCACATATAATATTAATGAGTAATAATATTTATTATCTAGTGGTGTATAAAGAAATGTTTGTCCTGTATGTTTTTTTATTTTGTGGTGTACAATAAAGTTTATAATAAATAAAGGAAGTCGGATTGTTATGCTTCAAATTAAATCAAATATATTTGTACAAAATAGGTATCTATACATATAATAAAATTGTAATTGTAAATAAAGTACAGAGATCGCTATGCAGTGTTTACTGGTGCAAATCTCATTGTTGCGACTTCAATGTTTCACTTAAATGCATATTCCCACCTAACAGTGACGTTTCATAAATGTGCATGCATGTTAGGATAACCAACTTGAACATTTTCAAATATAAATGCTTCCAAATGAGTGAACAATATTTACAGAACTTATTCTCAAATCATGCAAAGCTGTGGTACAATTCGCGCCTTTTTAAATAAAGTACGCAAAACACGCTAAAGCTTTTTGAAACGCATACAATAAGAGACAAGTAACTGACACCCAATTTGACATAATTAAGCTCACAGTATAATGTTGTGTATGGCTACGTGACTTGGCTGAATAAACCTAATGATGCCTGATAAGGAAGGACACACGCTTACGAGAAAATTGTCGCGACGCTGCGTGCTTGAGAACTTTTACAAGTTGAAGATCGTAGGATCGAAACCATACAGGCGCTTAACTTGGTGTAATTTATTTCATCACTATGGCTCTCAAAACGGTGAAAGGAACCTTAATGGGGAAACTGGCATGTCCTAGAACTAAAAATTCGGGGACCACCAAGCCACACTGGACCTGCGTAGTGGGTTACGGCCCAGCAAACGTGTTTTTTTGCCGTTTTTTGCGATAATGGTACGGAAACCCTCGTGCGCGAGTCCGACTCGCACTTGGCCGGTTTTTTCAAAACAACTATTTCTACTTATCAGGTGATTAATTCATTGGCAGCCCGAAGTTTACTTTTATAGGATTTTTAATATAGACTAGAAAATATAATACACTTCTGTCTGCTCCTGCCACAAACGATAGGACCGTTATATTTAATATTCCAAACAACACTGAATTGATAAATTCATACATTTTTAATCCGCCAAAATCGACAATTATGTGGCCAAAACACTGTTATGAAATATATTTAATCAAATCTATTCTAATGATGCGTGTATACCTAATTCCATTTCGTCCAATCCGTTTTGCGGTGGACCACGCAATTAACAATCCATAAATGTACTCTCTAATTAGTATTGTTTTGTTTGTTTATTTTCACATTAATATATTGGCGACAAGTCCCTGTGTCACACGTTTTTTACCCGACTGCCGAAGTAGAGTAATGTGTTTATCAGTCTATGTATGTATGTTTGTTCCTATGTGGTGTTCTAATGACCAAACGCGTTGGGCGATTTTGATGATTCTAAAGTCAATCGATTCGTCTTAACCCTGCGATTGTCACTGGCTACATTAAAATTGGAAAATAAAAAAATGCCGGATTTTGGGCGCCAAATTGTGGGGCACCAAATTTTTTTCCTTTCAATCCCATCATGTGGGTTATCAAAATAAAGGGATTTAAAAGGTGATTTCAAAAATATATAACACTTATATGTTTAAATGTACCTAATTCTAAAAAAAATAACTAAAAAGTTATAAATAAACAAAAGTTTATTAAAAAATCAATCTGGTTTGGTCAGCCAGCTCGCGAACATGTATCCTCCAACTGCGCAGCAGGATTTTTGTCTTGTTTACCTCTTTTTAGTTCGCTTTTTAAGCAGTCGGGTTTTTTGTTTTTTTTTACCAACCTTTTTTTTAGATTCATTCATATACAAGGGCAATTAATTGCGCAATTGTTGGCGCAGTTGCGGTTAAATATGATGTTCCGGGAAAACCATCTAGCAATGTGTGACAATATTAAGATTGTATAGAAATTGCCAAGAATTAACCAATTTCAGTTACCCTGGTAAGCGCATCTTTGCGACATTCTAATAACGAGATTTCTTTATTATACATACATAAACTCACGCCTTTTTCCCATGGGGGTAGGCAGAAACTACAGAACGCCACATGCTACGATCCTTACATACTTCTTTTGCTTCACTCACATTCATACATCTTGTCATACACACACGCCGGTTATGAGTACTGCGCACCTTGCCTTTCTGAAGAACATCACCTATAAGGTCTATGTATGTCTTCCTAGGGCGTCCCCTCCCGGCGTTTCCATACACGTCTGCCTTGTAAATACCTTTCGTTAGTCGCCTATCATTCATCCTCTCAACATGGCCAAACCATCTTAACATAATACTCTTTTCAATTTTAGTCACTACATCTTCTTTTAAACCACAACGTTGTCTTATTACCTCATTCCTCAATCTATCATTTAAGGTTACACCACACATACTTCGCAAGGACCGCATTTCTACTGCATTAATCCTACTTTCATGTCTTTTTTGCCATACCCAACTTTCACTTCCATACATAAGTGTAGGCACCAGCACGCCGTTGTGAACGGCGAGTCGAGCTTCCGGAGACATCGATTTGCTGGTCACAACGGCATGTATAGCACCATTCACTTTATTCCCTGCATTCACTCTCCTTTCCACATCCTCTTCAATCTTTCCATCCCTTGTGAACATACTTCCCAGATATACAAACTCGTTCACTTGCTCCACACTCTTATCATTTATTTTCACTTCGCACTCCGATACATCGTCTTCCCTTTCAAACACCATTACCTTAGTCTTGTTCACATTTATACTCATCCCTTTTAACTTAAAAGCTTCATTCATCACAGTCACCATGTCTTGCAACTGTTCTGCTGACGATGCAAGTAGAACTTGATCATCTGCATAGAGAAGGCATTTGACAGGCAACTCATTCATCCTCAATCCGCACTCATGCTCTTTCAAACCTATCAGACAACTATCCATGCACAAGTTGAACAGCCACGGTGATGCTACACAGCCCTGTCTAACACCCCTTGAGATGGAAAACCAGTCCGTAAACGCCCCATTAATCCTAATACAAGCACTGGAATCCCTATATAGAGATTTCAGTGCCCGAACCAAGCGCCAGTCCACACCGTACCCGGATAGCGTCGACCACAGTTCATCCCTCCACACACTGTCATAGGCCTTCTCCAAGTCAACGAAAGCACAGTAGACTTTTTTGTGCTTTGCCAGATGTTTTTCAGCTATGCTCCTCAAGGAGAAGATCTGATCCATACAGCCCATTCCCTCTCTAAATCCTGCTTGCACGTCCCATAATTGTTCATCCGTCACTTTTACCACTCTATTTATTAAAACTTTCGCATATAATTTGCCTACAACACTCAAAAGACTAATGCCGCGGTAGTTTTTACATTCCTGCTGTGAGCCTTTTCCCTTATATAGTGGTACGATTACAGCCTTGCACCAGTCATCCGGCACGCGGCCACATCTCCAACACATATTAAAGATCCGGCACAACAGGCTTGCTACCACCCCGTCACCGCCCTTCAGCATTTCAACAGATACTCGGTCATACCCTGCAGCTTTACCAATCTTCATCCCACTCATTGCTTTTATAATCTCATCCATTTCTATTTCATTCTCATTCTTTTGCTCTTCGTCTGGGTTTGGGTCTTGACCACTGGCTTCTACCCAGTTACCCACTCCTTGCACACTATCCTGACAACTAAATAAACTTTCAAAATATCCTTTCCAGCGTTCCAAGACCTTACATTCTTCGCTCAGTAAGCACCCATCTTCTGCTCTTATTACATTCATGCTCGATGTTTTTGTCACTCCGCGAGCCAATCTTACCTGTTTCCAGAACAGCTTAACATTGGCCCTGAAGTTATCGGAGAATTTCCTGTTATATTTTTCTTCCTTTTCTTCCTTCTTCATTTTTACCACCTCTTTGACTTTCGCTTTCATCTGATTGTACGTTACTTTCACCCTTACCAGATCATCCGTCACGTTTGTTGCCTGATTCATTCTATTTTGGGCTTTACAGGCTAACACATTAAGCCAAGCCTCTTTCTTGTTCTTCACCGCCTCTTGTACTTCATCATCTACCCACATATCATTCGTTCTACTACCACGTTTCCTCTTCGCTATACCACATAACTTTGTGGCTGCGTTCACCATACTACTTTTCATTATTTCCCACACATCCTCTAAACTGAAATCACTCAACTAATCAAATATCTTATCCGTCTTCTCTTTTACTTCCCTCTTATATTCCTCCCTTACTTTTAGTTCTTGTAATCTTTCTACTTTTATTCTTTCTAACGCAGTCACAGGAACTTGAACTCGATGACGCCAATGCTTGAACAGACCAACCACCCGACACATAACCAGATAGTGATCAGTCCCTACATTAGCACCCCGATATGCTCTTGTATCTACAACTTTGCTCTTCAATCTTTCATCTACAATAACAAAATCAATCATACTTCTACTGTCTTGCCTTTCCCACGTATACCTATGGATCTTTCTATGATCAAACATAGTGTTCATTACACACAGGCCCTTCTCTACACATATTTCTAGTAACTTCATCCCATTCTCATTCACTCTATTGTCACCGAATGCCCCTAATACTTTTTCGAACCCATTCCTCTTCACACCAACCCAACTATTAAAGTCGCCGAGCATAAAAACCTTCTCGTTAGACCTACAATCATTCAGTATATCTCCTAAACTGCCCCAGAATTCCTCTCAGAAAATGAGCATCCCATATCGGGTGCATACACGCACAAAATAAAGATAGGGTGTAGGCCCACCTTAATTCTCACCCAAAGAATCCTAGGGCTCACACAAGCGTAATTTCTTACACAACTCATCATCCGCTCCGAGAGGATAACCCCCACACCCTGACAGGCCCTCTGTGTCTCTTGAACACCGGACCAGATAGCGGTCAGGGACCCGAGTTTAGATATATCCACTCCCTTTCTTTTTGTCTCATTCACACATAACACATCTATCCTTTTGTCCTTCACTATTTCACATACTTCATCCATCTTATCTATCATTCCTCCCTGCACATTCAGCGTAGCTAAGCGACACTCCGCTGCTCGCTTTTCGCTCCATGAGAACAATTGACGTGGTGTGTGGCGAGCATCACCGCCGTCTCCGAGTAGATTATTAAGACTCATTTTGTTCCCACGAATAGCTAGGGAAACTATGTCCACGCTCTACAGAGCCCCGCTTGTAGAAGTAAGGCTGGATAGTGCCTGGGGGCGCCCAGTCCCAGACAACAGGCACGCTTACGACTTAGGCTCTCCCCTAGCCATGCAGCTCTCGGCACGGCGACCTTAGCTTGGGGTTGAGATGTTCGCACCGCCATGAGGAAACAAAGCGTCCTCTGGCATTTATTCCCTTAGTCGCCTTTTACGACACCCACGGGATGAGATGGGGTGGTGAAATTCTTTACGTCCGTCACCACACGGTACTTCTTTATTATTTATATGTTAAATACTCATTAATGTCATAATTTTCCTTCCCTAATATCCTATGTTACCTACCAGAACATGATGAGTAGCTAATTTTGCTAAACACACACTATAAATCTTCTGGGACGAGTTTTCTAAATTAAGGTAAAATCCGCATCAAAATTCGTGCCGTAGTTTAGAAGAACAATGTGGACCACATTGTGTGGCTCCACAAACAGACTCTTAAAGTGACATTATTTCATAATATATGTATAAGATAACGGTTCCGCAATATAAGACATAGATCTCTACGGATAAAAACCCTTCGACTACAGCTAAACTCTCCCGAAACATAGCAAATTCTTAATTGGAATTCTCCATAGACAATTAAAGCTTCGCATCATTTGCTGAACAGTGTCGAGATTAAGTTTTTAAACTGTCATGGTCACTAACACTAACATTAACATTAGAAGCGGGATATTTACCATGTTTAACAGTAAACATGGTAAATATCCCTCTTCTAATGTGAGTGCCGAGATTTTTATACATAAGGCACGTTGCGTTTAACTAACTCACAAAGACTTCGCCAGTTTTCATTTATGCTGTTCTGCACCAATTTTGTAGAAACTTAAGATAACTAAATATAAGCAGACCATATAACTACAAATACTGCTGTGATTCCCTAAAGATTGTCGGGATAATGATTTGAGTCGGGTTTTAGAAAATCTCACATTTAAGGCCGGGATTGCACCGGTGATATAAATAATGCTAAGCCGATACCTTCTCTCATATCATGAGGTTATTATATCCTTTTGTGTTCTAAGGGAATACTGCTGATAACCCAGCTTACTGTTTGATAGAATTGTGAAATTGAAGAAAAATATATTCCTTTGCGAAGTTACTCTTCGGTATTTTTACGGTGAGTTCTTAAGGGAATAAGAGTTGTAAGGATTTCAATTTAAAGCGTTGCAGACTGACCTCTGGTTTCTGAATTAAGAATTCGAAGCCAAGAATGGTCAGTCTCTACTTTTGCATTGGAACTCTTCAAACTTTAGCATTTAATAAGAGTCTTATTGGTAACTCATATTCGCAAATTTATAAAAAAAATATGGGATTTAGAATAACGTGATAATGAATGGCATGTAGGTAGTCTTACCACAGGGCAAAAGCCTTTCCTTTATTTATTGAACGTGAATAGAATAAAATCACCAACATGTGCATTCCCCTTCCTCTCAAACTCTAATTGAAACTCAATTACAGACAACCTAAAAGCAAACTCAAACGCGACCCTACGTGTCTTCTCCTTTCCTCATTTGTATAAAGGCTCCTACAGATAGGTGTAATGCGACAATGCGACGACGATGTGATGGCTTTTTATATTTAGAAATTATTCTATAAAGTGTGGTTGAACTCGGAAGCTTTATGTAATATATTAGACTAGTTAATGCCAGCGGCTTCGCACGCGTGGGTGTCGAGAATTATCCCACGGTAACATACTACCGGGATAAACAGTAGTCCATCATCATCACCATTTCAGCCGAAAGACTTCACTGTTGGACAGACGCCTGCCCCAAGGGTCGCCACACTGATCGGTAGTAAAAAGTAGCTTATGTGCTATTATAATCTATCTCTGTGCCAAATTTCATGCAGATCTGTTCAGCTGTTCTGGCGTGATTGAGTAACAAATGTCCATCCATCCATCCAAACTTGCGCATATAAAATATTAGTAGCATTACTTAAAGCTTCCGAGTTCCACCGCACTTTGGCTGCACGCAAAAAAGACGAGGAGACGTTTATTAAGCTTACAGCTCAGGTCTGTAACTCTCTACCAGCATCTATGTTCCCTTCCACCTATAAAGTAAGAGTAAGTACTAAGAAAAACTGTCGTCGCATCATTGTCGCATTATCGTGTCACGTCTGTCTGTTGGAACCTTTACTCGTTTATGTGACTTGTAATTCACACAAACTCGACAAAGAGCGAAGTTTCCCGAAGCGTCCCTTTATCTTCCACATTATGCTACTGGAATTGATTCCCCGTTCAAATAAATTTCCAGAAACACTTTAATGTCTTTATTGATTAAATTGATATCAAATTGAATCCTCCTAACATGTGTATGTTCGCGGAATTAAAGGAAGTTGCCTGTCAATTATAATGTGTTTAACTGGCCCTTGGGGGTGGCCTATTTTCAGCAGGGGACGTCTATCCGCTGTTATATCAAAGAAAGTTTTCGTTAGTCAAGTTGTCGCACCTGATTCTGTGACACAAATTGACTTGTTGCATATTAATTCACTCACTCACGTGTATTTCTAAACCTTTCATACTCTGGCGAGCGAGTGAGCGTATTAGCGACTTTGCTAGTTGTATACAGTGGACATAAGCAATGATTAATTAGTAAATGGTATATGGAGCTGCTTGACTGTCTTTCAAGATGAAACTTAAGTAGATACCTACTTACCTAGCTAATAGTTATTGAAGAATAATTAACTAAATGATCAACATGAGTCGAGAGCAGTGGTGGCCCAGTGGTATCGGCCGCGATTTACAAGTTGTAGGTCGTGGGTTCGAACCCAGGCAGGCGCTTTACTTTGTGTAAATTATTTCATCACCACTGCTCTCAAAAACGGTGAAGGAAAACATCGTGAGGAAACCGGCATGTCCTAGAACCAAAAATTCGAATACATGTGACATCCACCAAACCGCACTGGGCCCGCGTGGTGGATTACGGCCCATCCTCTCTCACAGAGAGGAGGCCTGTGTCCCAGCAGTGAGAACATTAATAGGCTGATGAACAAAGCCAAGATGACGAGCTCGCACTAGTAGATAATATAACTGTGTTGTTTTAGGAGTTATTTTCTACAAAACCAAATATTTTTTTAACCAAAGGCAGTTTTTACCAAGGATTCAAAACATCATACTAGATTGACGCTTGAAATTGACCCTTCACCGCCAGAGAGTTTATAATAATGTTCAAACTATCATAACATCACTTGAAAGCACCGCCGAGGGGATAACCCTTTTCCTCGGTCACCTTTTACAACCCTCCCGGGACTATAGGAAAGGGTTGTGGTCTTGTGGAGAATATTATTATGATGTGTTTTTCGTATCAACGAATCGATAGATTCACACACGTCTTTCTCAAATAAGTGCAAAAGTCTGGATAAGATCTGTCAGATCGGTATCGAAGAGTTAGTGTAGGTACCTAAACGTTAGTCGGCTGAAAAGGACAGTTCAGACAGATTTGCGAGGCGACGATTCACGACGACTTACCCAAAGGGCAATGGAGAGGGCTATACTCAACTCTTGAGTGGTCGAATCAGATATGAAGACGTAGGAGAACCATGGTTAATGACATAGCCCGAAGAATTACACAGAACGGATGGTCGATGGGGCGGAAAAATTCTGAAGAAGACGTAGCGATGGAAGGCCTCCCTCTAGGTAGACCGATGAGCTGGTTAATGTTGCAGGATGATGAGAGACGCACAGGACCGGTCGATGTGGTGACGCTTGGGCGAGGCCTATGTCCAGCAGTGGACGTCTTTCGGCTGAAATGATGATGATGGTAGTCATTTAAATGAATAAGCATATTGGAAGGATTAAAATCAAAGAGCATATTGGATTTAAATAATTTCCATAAGTGAAGCTCACACTGTCAATCTTTTTGACCGGGCTGAAGTTGACTACAAATGGACGCGCAGTAAATTTTTATCCTAAAATAACAGCGCACCATGTCATACGTATCAGAAAACCTAAATTCAGCACAGCCAAAATTATTGGGGCCTACTGTACGTCACTGTAGTCCTCCTTCGCGAACGGTCTTGAGCTTTTCGCTAAATCTCGCTCTTCACTCCACGTCAATTTGATACTTTTAGCTTATGCCAAAATGATCTTGGAGCCTAATAGTAATAGTCCTGCGAATCGAATTTTGGTCACGGCGGCCAGTCTCAACACAAAATCTCTGTTCCCTCAGTCTCATAGTCCAATGGGACGGTAGTCCGACACGATCGCAGTGATCAAGCGTAAGACCAACGGCTTAAGAGGCAGTGCGGTCGCAAAACTTGCAAACATCCGACTCAATTAAAAATAAAGGGCGCACGGTTGGCGCAGTGGTTGAGTGATTGACTGCTGCGCTGCGTGTCGCGGGTTCGATTCCCGCACGGAACAAATATTTATATGACCTACAGATAGTTGTTCCGGCTCTGGGTATTGTGTATGTGAGTTTATATGTTTGTAAACGCACCCACGATACAGGAAGAAAATCCTATTGTTGGACAAGGTTTTAATAAAAATAAAAAAAGTCCCAAGTAAAAGTCATATTAATAATTTATTATATATGTCGGGTTTAGTCAATAGTACGGACGTAAAGTCAAATCACAAGCACGCCCCTAGCGGCAATCACGAACAGTTACGCATTGGCGCGCTTTTTCTAACCACTTGCGTAGTTGAGTACTGACAGCCGTAGAGCTAAGACGTCGTAGAATCAGTGTCGATCCGGAATATTAGTAAGCAAGAATGTAACTTGTGTCTATTTGAATAAACCCAATAATAAAATAATAAAGTGTATCGAATAACTTATGTGATTTCATTTGCACGATTATACCCACCGACCTGCCCACACACGATGTCTTAACCTAAGGGAATACATCCGGACTTCCCGATGGTTTATATCTATCGGCCAGCCTTGATGCGACATCAGAATTGGGATTCGGTCGTGCTAATGAGATCACAAGTAAAAACAATGCTAGTGAAAATAGTTACATTCTTGCAAAAAAAATATCGCGGTGTCAGTTGCGACTACCCTCGGAAACTGGTATAATGACAACCAGTCCGTAAAGGAGCAGTAAGGAGGCTAGCAACAACCAAGGAGCTGGACAAGTCAAGGCAGAGCGTGTGGACGTGTGGAAAGATCCATACAGACTGATCTTTATGCCAATCTGGTGAGTCGTTTTCAATTTGTTATGACTATGGAAAAGTGTGTTCATTACTCAAAATTCTGATTTTGTGTACGGTATGGCGGTCAATGGATTGTTGGGGTGGCCCGTGTCAGGCAATAATTTCATGTTAGTTATCGCTGATCAAGTTTTAGTGTTGCTGAAGAGTTATTATTCGACTATCACTGGTAATAGTCCTTAGCTGGATATTATTGTTCGGACTTTAGAGCGATGTAGTAGCATTGCCGTACCAAATACATCATTCTGGAAATTATTATAATTCCTAATGAAATTATTAGTTTTGAGTTAATGGAATTTGATTATGAGGTTTCTATGCTTTTTCTTTTCAAGTTGAGGTTAAAGTCTTTAGATAGTTTGGGCCTAATATGTGGCATCGTTAATTGCGACTTAAAATGCCACTGACGCTATGGCATTGGATTTTATAAAGCCCATATACCTACCTGGACACTTGGGACACTGTACTGTGTTTCATGTTTAGAACAGGGACTCTGCACTCACATTTGTTGTCCACAATAACCCATTTAGCTGTGTCGGTTTAGTTCACTACACCGCTGCACTGGTTAATTTCCATCAAAGCTGTGTATAGTTAAGATAACTGAACATATACTCTCGTAATGTTTTTCACGTTTCAGATACCATTTTGCGTCGAAGTGGAGCCTCTGCTGAAGGCTAGCGGTTCAAATGCTGAATGCGAAGGTCGACTGTCAACATCTGAGAGGTTGAGACCGACGGCAGGCTAGCAGTTCGTGGTAGCCGAACTTTACGAGCGCGCGCGTGTTTGGAATGGAATACTCGGTGAGTCGCTTCCATGTTATTTCGATAGTGAGGTCGAATGTTCTCTAGTGAAGAGATGCTAGTTAGAGCTTTAAGAGTGTTCATGTTTGACCACTGAGTTGGTCGTGGTTATATCTAGCTCTATCACTAGGTAATTAGACACACTTGTAAGCAAGTACTTAATGAGTTTCCTATTGGCGGTAGTTTCATCATTTGGTTCAGTACGAACTTTAGGATTAATATCCCATAAGAAGATGAGCTATCCAAAGTGACTTAACAACTAGTCTTTTTCAGTGGCAAAGCGAGTTAGTAAAGTCGTTGGACGAAGGCATTTGTATCGAGTTTGTAACGGTACTGGTCATTTGCGTGTATTCGGAACAGACCTTATGTTGCGTAACGATTTACAACCACCGTCTTTAGATCTGAATTCACTTGCTTGCTTTCAAAGTAATATTATGATAGCAGTTATCTCGCAATCGTTTTCCTTACATGAAAACTGAGTTAGTGTGCGATAGTAAAGGGTTAATGTTGATAATTTGATTTTAACGATATTGATCCGAGTTAATTCGTGAAGCCCCTTCACACGAGTTATTAACACGCAAATATTATCAGGCTTAATTGTAACCCTCATATTAACAGTCGGTATGCTCCAATAACTTAAAAAGAGCGAATCTAGTAAGAAGGATCCCCGATCACCAAGTTCTTTGAGAATTAGACGTCATTGTTGATGACAGTGGTAATGAAACTAAATCTGATGAAGAATGGCTTGCACACTCATACTCGAAACTTTAGACCGCACCTCATGAGTAACATGTGGCGATGGGTCTACAAGGAATCGTTGGTGCGATTTCTGTCTGTGTTGGTGCACAGAGCGATTCATGTGTTGTAGCACATATTCGCCAAATTTTTGAGAATCGTTGGTGCGATTCCTGTCTGTGTTGGTGCACAGAGCGCTTATGTGTTGTAGCACATTTGCGCTAGATTTTTGAGAATCGTTTATACGATTTCTGTCTGTGTTGGTGCACAGAGCGCTTCATGTGTTGTAGCACATATTGCGCTAGATTTTTGAGAATCGTTGGTGCGATCTTGTCTGTGTTGGTGCACAGAGCCCCTAATGTGTTGTAGCATATGTGGCGGCAGATATGTAAAGAATCGTTTGTAGATACGATTCTGGTTTGTGTTGGTGCACAGATCACAATGAAAGTTTCATGAGTTGAGTATGCATTGCCTATGAATCATAACAAACCGTAACAGCATTGTTAAAAGTACTTTGTTTAGTTGTTGAACTCGTCGATCGTCGGACCTTTTTATAATGAATAGTGTTGTGTGGGAAACTCTAATACGAAAACTAAATAGGCCCTGTATTAAGTCCGCGATAGGTGATTATGACAGTACGGTGATCGTTATCCACCGAAAGCTTTAAATAGGTACGCTTAGAACCTACCAGTACACTGTAGGTTAAGGAAGATGCCAGCGGGTTATGTACCAGTCGATGTTGATGTCAAAAGGATTTTGATGATAATGAGCAAGCTTAGGGTGTCGAGTAATTCAGTCTATTGAACGCATTATGTTTGACCGTACCAGTAGATTTTGGTGGAGGTCTGGGTCTAGAGAGAGACCGAGAGACCGTTGTGAGAGCAATACAATTGCTGGTCAGCTAGAGAGCCATGGCGTTGGAGGTTTTACTCGAGGGTTTCTATAAGCTTGGCAGTTGTTGCTGCAGTAGAGTTTTAAAGTTTGTTTCGAGCGACTAGTGGTACATAGCCAAAGGGTAATGATTTAGTTAAAGACAGTTTTAAAATTTTCCTATTTTTACGAACTCAAGTTTGGTCAGGAGTAGCCAAGCGCTGTGTGGCAACTGTTGGCCTGTGTGGCAACAGTTGGCCTTTTATGGCAACGGTAGGCCTGTATGGCACCTGTAAGTCTGTTTGACACTATGGCTGGTGTGAAAATTCATGTTTGTGTTAGGAACCTTACAGAAAGTTCCTATTGACTCATGAGGTTAAAAGAAAGTAAACTCGCAGTCACGCGTGTGGTGAGGTCACCATGTTAATGTTGTTGACATTCGAATTTTCAAGCCCTCTTTACCAAAAGTTTAATAATTTTGGCATTTCTAATTCTGATTACTATGCGTAGATTGTGTTAGGCAGATACACAGAGCTCAAGTACCAATTGAGATAGTAGATGAAGTAGTAAGTACTAAATCTCTGTGTGAACAAGTTCTGAGTTCAGAGAGTCGAGTTGACTATTGAGCTATGAGATAGCTAAGAGAGCTATGAGATAGCTAGGCGAGCTATATGATGGCTAAAGATCGTGATAAGAAACCTGGTGTATTGTTTCTTTTGTTTGATTTAATGTGAGAGTAATGACTATTAGTGGTACCTGGACTACTGCTTTTAGGTACCAAATCGATGATTAGGTTGCTATTTTCTTTAAATTGGAAATAGAATTACTCGTTCCTTGCAATAGTGAACAGAGAGATTTAAATGATCATGTTTGATTGTTTCAAAATGTTTCCTCACTATAGTGTATGAGTCAGGATTGGACGAGCAAATACTGTTTGAATATTTTGTATTTTTCAGAAAAACATCCCTTGTATGATGGGAGATTGCCAGGATGGAGTGGACTAAGACGACGTGTGGTGCAACACGAGGTGACCATGAGATGGCATGGAGCAAGGACAAGAAGATGATGCCTGCGGGTTATAGATTTGGGGATCTGTCACCTGAGAGAGGCCCGAGAAGGCGACGTGTGTGTTCCACGTTCGCCTCTCAAGAGGAATTACGGCCTAGAGTGGTTTTAGTCAGTAGGAGTCTGACAGACCCCTCAGCTTTCCCCAAGGGCTGAGGACATCCATTGAGGATTTCCACATGATTTGATACACTGTTAGAACCTGACAATGAGAAACAAACGAGGACGCCTGTCTCGCAGGATGGCCGTGTCGGGTTTAGTCAACAGTACGGACGTAAAGTCAAATCACAAGCACGCCCCTAGCGGCAATCACGAGAAGTTACGCATTGGTGCGCTTTTTCTAACCACTTGCGTAGTGGGGACAGCAGAATAGAGCAGTTGAGTACTGACAGCCGTTAGAGCTAAGACGTCGTAGAATCAGAGTCGATCCGGAATATTAGTAAGCAAGAATGTAACTTGTGTCTATTTGAATAAACCCAGTGTATCGAATAACTTATGTGATTTCATTTGCACGATTATACCCACCGACCTGCCCACACACGATGTCTTAACCTAAGGGAGTACATCCGGACTTCCCGATGGTTTACATCTATCGGGCCAACCTTGATGCGACATATACTTTATTGTACACCACTAAAACATACAGGACAAACATTTACAAAAACAAGTGTACAATGGGCGGTCTTATCGCACTAGGCAATCTCTTACAGAAAACAATAATTGGAGGTTTGGCTCTCGCCTATTTCTCCTCCAATATTGGACCAATTTAAAAGATGTTCCATAAATTTAACAAAAAATAAATAATTTGTGCTTCTATGTTTTTATTTATATTATTAGTTTTATAAATTTATGGAATATCTTTTAAATATGTCCAAGATTGGAGGAGGAAATAGGCGAAAGCCAAACCTCTAATCTTGACTTTTTAGTTTTTATTAAAAAAAACAGTCGGAGTTCTATGCCCGCATTTCCTCTTAAGACACTAGTCGAAAATTCTTCCATACAAACGTAGTCTAGGGATTATTCCACTGTTTGACGATATACGGTCAAAATAAAAAGTGATATCAATTTGTCTCATCATTATCTAGCCCTGTATGGAAGCGAAAAATTAAAAAAAGAAAATATTTGAAAGTTATGAGCGTCGAAAGTTCCACATTTCGACACTAATTTTAACGCATTTTTGGGCGCAATGATAAATGCCATAAGAAGACGGAAAATTAAAAAACGGCCTCCATACAGGAATAGATTAGTAGTTCAACAATGCATATAATTTTATTTTGAACAGATAGATTTAGTCGTTTTTCCATGATATCTAGACTGCCAAAGGTCTGTATATAAAATTGCGCGCACTCGGTTGCGTCCTAAATCGTTATCCATTTCGCTACAAATTTTCAAAAGTGTGTATTCGTACGCGTACTAGCTTCCTACTGCTCATCACAGCATCTGTCTCTTCCGCACGTGTTGTCGGTTGATATAAAATGCATTTTAACCCCGCGCACAAAATAGTTCGTACCGTCGACTAGTGTACCCTTAAGACGACGACAGTTACCGACGACCTTGAGGGAACAAAATGCCACTCGTTTCATTCGCGCGCCGAAATTCAGTTTTTTATGTACTTTCCTTATTATTCTATGACTTTAAAAAAAAACTTTAAATCAATATTTAGATAGTTGAATTCTCTTTGAGATGGTGACAATTTCAGTAATACGAGTATACGCCCAGCGGTTTTGGTGCGATTGTCGTTTTTTTGTCCGTGTTAGACATAACTTTTATCTCTCCATCACCCAAAGGTCGACTGGTAGAAAATGCCTAAGGCATTAAGTCCGCCTCTGTACTTGTGTGTGCATGAAGTATTAAATAAATAAATAAATAAATAAACTTTACAATTTCATTACACTAGTTTTCTTAGATCAAATTATTAGGAAAATGGCCTAATTTAACATAAATATTTTTCCAAAACATTTTGACTAGCCGTTAAGACGTGATTCTCATTTTAAAATCTGCTACTTAGGGGTATTTGCGCCTTAAGGCGCTTCCCCGAGCAAAACGCCGCGCTACTCGTTTTTGTGCTGCTGTTTAAGAGCTATCTACTCTTTATTTAAAAAGAAATATCAATTAATAAAATACATTATATTTCTACATAATATTGATTCTAAAATGGTAGTACACTTTTTTTTTAAAGAAGTATATGTTCCACTAATCTCCTTGCAACAAAACCATAAAAATCAGAAATAATTATTGATAGCATGCATCTCCTCGTAAAGTGTTCAATAAATATTTTTTGTACTAACACTAATGGATAGACAATTTGATAACGAACATTTTGTAAGTTTTTTTTTTCAATAGACCAATATTCGATTTTATAAAGATTTTATTCTAAAATCTGGGCGTATTCACTACTGTAATTCATGCGCCACCAGTGCCGCTAGGCCAATAGGAATGCTCATATCTCATGCACATTTTTTGGTCAGGGTACGGCCATAACGTGCTTGCCGAGGCACGGAGCTGTACACCGCCAACTTTTAAATTTCGGGCTACTTCTGGGAGATTCCTAATCTAAAAATCTACCGAATTCTCTAATCTAATGCCCGTCCGAGGAATCGAAACAATCAGGACCTCAAGCTCAGCAGTCGCTCTTCCAACTGCGAGACCAACAAGGCAATTAACTCTATGTAACTAAAAAGCGCGTAGGAAGATGCTATCGCCCAAAACATTTTAGCCACCACCCACAACCACGACCTACATCAAATGCTGTCTGTCGGGAACCATAAACCATTATATACTTAATGGAGTACTCTTGCAAGCGTAGGCGTCAGTTGTGGTATCATTAAGTTTTCATCGGTCAGATTTTGTAATAAAGGTAATATTTATTTAGATTAAATATGTAACGCCAACATTATTTTGAGTTGTACAGTTTTCAGCTATATTTAGAACAAATTTTCATGATTTTACGACCCTATTGTGGTTGCCTTTATTTTAATTAACAGAGCACACTAATTAACGACAGTAGATTGGTAGTGAAAATAGAGACCGTGGCTCCTCAGATATATCTCTCCAACTGACTAAGTTGAGCCTTCAGGCCACTAACTTCCACATGGTTCACCTAGAAACATCTAAATCTAGCTAAGTGGGCCGCTACAGGCACAACTCAGTCAGAAATGTGGTTGCGAAGCTACATGTACGTCCCAAATAATGCCTCATCTCTTATCATGCTCTCTGTGAAACAACACCTGTATCTTAAAATACCTTTGAGGGGCAAATGATAACACTGTCAACGTTGCTGAATTATGGTCAAACAGATATAATATTATTATTTTTTGGTTTGGTTTTCCACAGGCTTGGTGCTGATGGACATTGAAAAAGCTTTCGATACAGTTTGGCATGAAGGTTTACTCCTTAAGTTAATAACTAACCACGTCCCTCTATGCCTTATAAAGCTACTCCAGTCGTATTAAACAGAACGAACCTTCGCTGTTGGCATTGGTGATCAGACTTCCAGTCAGAGGCGGTATTAGGCCCGTACCTCTTTATTTTGTACCTCAATGACATTCCAAAGCAAAGGCTCTCACTGTGTATGCGGATGACACTCTCATCTGATGACCTGGACCTGGTAATTAGTCGACTACTACTTTCGCTTGATCTTCTCCTAGATTACTTCACTAAATGGAAGCTTAAGGTAAATGCCACAAAAACGGAAATAATCATGTTCTTGTGAACAAAACGACCACTTCCCACCCACTATGTTAGAATTGAAAAAAAAATATCCCGTGTAAAAGATTCGTTTTAGTATTTGGGGGCAATATTAGATGATAAAGTGAGTTGGTTGAAAAATCTGGAAGAACTTCGTTTAAAAGGGGTTAAGTCCATCAAAAGTTTAAAACCAATCCTTAATCGTAAATCTAAGTCCACAAACAAAATTACGTATTTACTCCACACTGGTTCGACCTTGGATGACCTATGCATCCCTTCTGGAGTAGTATCAGCGATAGTAACTACAAAAAACTCCAGGTTGTGCAGAACAAAGCACTTAAAATAGCATTAAACACATCAAGTTTCCACAAATTAAAGAATTCATTTTGAAGATTTTCCGATAAATTCTTCCTTTTTACTAATCCACGTCATCGTAATTCTCTAGTCTCATACATTGGTAACAGTAGATTTACCAGATTGCCTTATGCCAGAACTTACAAAATGTACAAACTGCCCCATCATCAGTTCCTAGAGGCTTGACGCTAGCTCACTTACCATCTTACCAGCGTAAATAATTGCTGTTACCGTGCTTACGTTTACATTGTTTTGTATTGATAATATTGAACTAATTAAATATTAGCTACTATATCTAAAAATGAATATTATTAGGTATTCGCTTTCTTTGTAGAAAATCATTCAAATAAAAAAAAAAAGATTGGGGCTTGGGTGTGAAACTTTAATTTAAAAATGTGGGCCTGCAAACCCTACATAATTTGCCTTGTTTAATGTATTGTTGTTAATCAGGTACTGTCAACGTATACATTATTAATGTTATATGTCTAAAGAGGCGATTTAGCCCAACATTATTTGATGTATGTTAGTTTACATTTAGAATAAGATCTATTTTGTTTGTTTTTAACCGACTTTCGAAAAAGGAGGAGGTTCTATGTTCGACTTCTTGTATGTTTTTTTTTTTTTTTTTTTTTTTGTGTTTGTTCACCGATATCTCCGTCAATTGTGGACCGATTTAAAAAAATCTTTTTTTGTTTGAAAGAGTTTGTTCCGAAATTGGTCCCATTTTAATTTGGTGAAGATCTGATGAAGAACTTCGAAGATATACAACAGAACTCTTCAATAAATAGCGGCAAAACTCTCGGGACTGCTGCAATCGCATGTCTGTTTATTGTTTAGACCATTTTATAACATAACATCACGCCAGTACGCTCTTAAGGGGTAAGCAGATCTCTCATTTGATCGGTTTTGTTCAAGTTACATGATATTTGGGTAATCTATTCTGGCGTTATAGGAAACTAACTAAACAACTTGCCTATTAGGTAGGTACAACTAAAAAGTGAAAAATAAAAAAACTTTTTTACAAAAAAATACTACCGACTTCCAAATAAGAAAACTACAAAGTGAAAAATAACTTTATTTTTGGAAGTCGGTGTCCATAACGCAAAAAAATGGTACCTACGAAAGACACCGACTTCCAAAAATAAAGTTATTTTTCACTTTGTAGTTTTCTTATTTGGAAGTCGGTAGTATTTTTTTGTAAAAAAGTTTTTTTTGCCTTTAAAAATCAAATCAATAAATTTTTGTTTTATCAATACAACGAAGAACGAGTAAAAATTAAACATTTCCACAACACCCCACATTTTTTTTAAATTCTTTATAAACTACATAATTTATCTAGTAGTAGACACGCTTCGATCGACAATCTATCGAACACGTAATTATGACACGATATCTTGCAAAAATACCCCGATTCAAACAGTAAAACGTCCCACAAATTTTGAGCGGCTGAACCGATTTTCATCAAACGTAGCTAAGAACACTCCTGATAATGTCACCTTTAATCAAAATTTATCATCGTTTATCCGTTTAGGAGCTATGATGACACAGACATATACACATATACAAACGTCAAACTTATAACACCCCTCCTTGTAAGGCAGCTTTTCCTTACCCAACCGGCTAACTCATGGGTAGCAAGTAGCTTGAGACAATTGCAGGGACTAACTCACATGAAGCTGACTGAAGTAAAACACATTTAAGTTTGGTCAACTAATTTAATTCTTCAAGCACACATTCCATCAATACAATATCTTGAGGTTAACAAAGTATGAACCACTCACTTTCTGAAGGGATATAATTTACCCACAATATTCAATGCTGGAGATATGATACCTCAAACAGCATCGTTCTCTGTGTAGCTGTCCGTGAGCTTGCTGGATACCAGATGATAACAATTATGCTCGGAACCTTTTGCAAGAGGAGACTGCTGTAGCTTGAACAGCTAGTTGACCATTAGCTTTATTATGTAGATAAAAATTATAGCTAAAGAGGCATTTGGAGCCAGCGCCTACTGGATCATTGATTATTATAAGCTTTTCATCTTGACGCTAGCCAGCCTTGCCCCATATAACATCACGTATCTTTTTGGATCCTTGCCTTTGAGGTTATTTTTGGACACCGTCCTCTCAACGCAAGTTCACTCGTAGTAAAAAGCTCAAGTCATTGCAACTACAGACCTTGAATACTTTGCTTTTAAGCCATAGGCCTTTTACTAAATTATCATTTTTTTGTAACCAATGTGAAAAGACTTTACAATTAATTATTATATGTATTGAATTTGTGTGTTTGTTGTATTAAATGATTTCACACAAATAAGATATATATTTTATTATTAACATTTTAAATAGTGTCAAACATACATCAACGCCATCTACATCATCATCAACAAGATACTCAACTTGGGACACTTCAATATCGAACATGTGTCTGACGGATGACGCCAGATGTCGCTAACATATGCACTGGCAATTTTTAACCGTTACAGTATCTCCTTTCCCGGTTAAAAAAATTGAGAAACAATTTTTTTATATAGTTACCATCAATGTACACTTTGAAACCAACATACTCCTTGACAGGTATTGAGGCAGTCCAAAAAAAATTATAAGAACTACCTACATTAAGTTTTATAAAAATAAAGTTCAAAACTTATTTATCAAATTATTAAGTTTTTAATTAGGTACGAAATGTACTAAACATTAAGACCAATAGAAGTAGTCCATTAACTACCGGATACGAACCTTGATTGCTCTTATCCAAACCTAATCAAACATACTTAGTAATTGTCCTGCAACAAACTAGTAATGCATAACATCTATTTATCACAGCACAACCGCCAAGTAATCAGCTTATTTATAAGGCTTAATACAATCTGATTAAAGTTTATTAAAATCAATTTATGATTAATAAAACATTTAATATACATGTATTAAATGTTTAAGAGTTGGGTTATAATCTATAAGAGATTTAACCATCCTTCATTCAAGTGTAGACAAATGTCTAATCAAGTTAAATTTTTACAACAACAGGGAACACTGCCATTAAATAAAGCAAGTGTTATTTCAAATACCAAGTTGTTGATTGTATGTAGACAAATAAATGTAGGCAAGTACCCCCCATCAAGTTAAGATTCATAATGAAGAGCAACGTTGCTTTTTAAAATAGCAAACGTCACATTAAGTACCCATCCGTTGTATAGATATAGGAACATACCCAATCAAGTTAAGATTCGCAACAGAAAGTAATCACCCCACAACAATATGGAGTGCATTACATTGAGCACCCATTCATTGTATAGATGTGGGTAAATGTCTATTTAAGTTGAATTTCATAAAAAGAAAACTACCAAGTTTTTGCTCATATATGACAAATACCTAATCAAGTTAAGATTCATAGCAAAAAGTAACATTGCTTCAATCAATCAGTCAATCAATCATTTATTTGCAATAAGTATTGGTACAGTGTAGGTGTTTAAGTAAGTAATAAATAGTTTCCTAATACATAGTCAAACATTTGACATGCAAAATATTACAATATAGGTACTTAATGCTAGGCTATAGTGTTTATGTCCAATGGCATGCATGATTTTCTATTATTTTACAATTATACGTTTATTTATTAATTGTCATCAAATTAACCATTATGTTGTATTTATAAATTCATTTATGGAATAAAATTGTTTTTCTAGTAGCCATAATTTTAACCTTTTAAAAAATAAATTGCTGGGCAACTCTTTAAAGTTCTTTGGTATTTTGTTATATATAAATCCACACATATAATAACAGTTCTTTTTATACAGAGAGGTCTTTGGTGCCCTAGGCAGAACTATTCTATCTGGATCTCTTACTATTCTAGGGTAACGGTCTTGTGCCTTCTTAAACAGGTCAAAGTGATGTCGGACAAATTTAGCACATTCAAAGATATACATACTGGGCAAAGTAAGGAGTTTCAACCTTTGAAACAACGGTTTACATGATTCCCATGGTGGAATGCCATATATGGCTCGAACGCATTTTTTTTGTACCCTAAAGATTTTATCAGCATCGGTTGAGTTACCCCATAGTATAAGGCCGTATTTTAAAGTCGATGAGACGCAGCCGTGATACGCGGTTAACATCGTACTCTGTGACGAGGTCTTTCGCAGTGTGTAGAGAACATAAACGAATTTGTTCAATTTGTTGCATAGTTTTTCTACGTGTGGTTTCCAGGAGAAGTAGCCATCCAGTGTAATTCCCAGAAAACTAGTTTCCTCTTCCTCTAGTAGCGGTTGTCCATTATAATTAATATTTAGTTTGCCCCGCTTACGACCGTATGTCCTAAATTGAACAATTTTTGTTTTATTAACATTTACATTCAAATTATTACATTTTAACCAGGAAATTGTTGATTCAATTGTATTATTAATGTCAAGTCTGTAATTATCCATGTCAGTATTAATTGATGATGTCATTATAATTGAAATGTCATCTGCAAACAAAGTGCATGGATTCGGTGTGTGTTCAGGAAAATCATTAATATATAATAAGAATAAAGGGGGTCCCAAAACGCTCCCTTGTGGGACACCCGAGTTGTTAAATTTTGAAAAAGATCTAATGCCCTCTAGTTCCTTATTTTCAGTAATACTAGGAATCTCAACACATTGCTGTCTATCCATTAAATAGGTTTCAAGCCAACTAAGGGCCGGACCTCGAATACCATATCGTTCTAACTTTACAAGCAACAATCTATGAGACACATAGTCGAAAGCTTTTGACATATCGAAGAAGATAACAGATACCCGGTTACCTATATCCACTTCATCAATTATATTTTTTACCAGATTGAAGCATGCAAGAGTGGTCGATTTCTTTTTTTGAAAGCCGTATTGTTCCTTCTTAAGAATCTGCTGTTTACCAATAAATTCTAAGAGACGCTGTTGCATAGCTTTTTCAAAAACTTTAGAGATTATTGGTATGAGACTAATTGGTCTGTAATTATCTATTTTCCAGCTATCGCCTTTTTTATGAAGCGGCTTAACAATCACAAACTTTAACAACTCTGGGAAGCAGCCTTCTGTGAACGACAGATTTATTAAGTGTGTCAACACAGGAGTTATTTCCACTGAACAAGCCTTTAAAATTTTAGTCGAAATCTCATCATACCCAACTGCTCCTGTGTTGTTTAGGGAAAGTATAAATTTTTGAATGTCATCGTAGCCGTATGGCCGAAGGAACAGACTATCGCAAGTGTTAGTTGTGCACGTATCCCTTAACTGATTGCTTCGTTGGTTTGTTAAGTCTATCCAATAGTCATTAAACGAGTCCGCAATTTTTTTTGGGTTGTCTATAACTTTATTATCTATGTTTAAATTCGTTATCAATGATAATTTGTTATTATATTCAGATGCTTGCTTTATAAGAGTCCAAGCCGCTTTATTTTTATTTTTCGAATATTTTAATGTGTTGTCATTTAATATTTTAATAGAACTCGATATACAACATCTTAGCAATTTACTGTATTTTTTATATATTATCTTGTTGCAGTTTGACTTATTCTTATAATATATAAAACGCAATGAGCGTTTACGTTTACTGCTAATTCTTAAACCTTTAGTTATCCAATTCGTTTTCTTACATTTGGTCGTCATTTTAATTCTAACTTTTGGAAAACACAACCTATAAAATAACAGAAACAATTCCTGAAAAGATTCATATGCCGAATTTATATTAATTTGGCTATAGACTTCTGAGAAGGAAAGTTCAGACAAACATTCCTTGAATTTAAGGATGTTTTCCGAACTATAGTCTCTTTTAAAAATATAGTACTGTTGAGGTATTTCCTTATGTTTAACAGGGACACTTAACATTTGCGCCGTATTATGGTCAGATATATCCCAATTCAGAAGCTCACCTTTCGCAAGTGGGATATTACTTATGATGTGATCGATACAGGTATTCTGCCGCGTCGGGTCAGTAATATGCAAAATTAAATTATAATTTGCAGCAATATTCTGAAGATGTTTAGTTTTGTAATCTGGGTTTAAGGTGTTTATATTTAAATCACCTAGTAGAATTATTTTTTTCGCTTTGTATTTATGGTTTATATGGTAAAGTACTGCAGTTAGTTTCATCACAAATATAGAGAAATCTGAATTTGGTGTCCTGTATAAACCTATTATGAAAATGTTATGTGAAGGTAAATCCAAGCCGCAACATTCAAAGTGTTTATCAAGACAGTGTTCCCTCAGGAAGGACAATTCTTTGTAATTCATACCACGTTTAACAACAATTGCAACACCCCCACGCTTTTGTTTAGTTAGTCTACAATATGAGACTGCCAAATCATAACCAGATACTTTAATAAGACACTCATTACCCTTATCAATAAATGTTTCGGTCAAACAAATAACATCTGGATCAGTATTTTGTGAATAAAGGTTAGACAACTGTATCTCCAAATTATAACGCTTACTCAAGACACCCGCTACATTTTGATGAAGTACTCTTAAGAATTTAGTCACGAAAAAACTCGTTTGTATTTGTAATAATGTCACCATTATTTTGCAAAATATTTCGTTCTGTTTGTGTACTACGATCTGCCAGTTTTATTTTAGAATTATTTGAACATAGGTCTATTTGATTAACCCGTATGTTTCGCGAGTAGTCCTTGTTTTTTAGCATCACAGTATTTTTGCCAGTAGTTAAAGAAGTAGTTTTGTAACCAAGAAATTTAAGATTGTAATCGATTTGATCCAGAGTAGAAGTAATCTGCTTACAAATATAATACACAGTCAATTTTAAGCTATCGTCAAAGTCAATAAAATTACAATTTTTGTATTGGTTACTTATAATCTTTAGCATTTCATTAATTTTATATTCATTTAAATGTATATTATTAAAAACTTTTAACACAAATATTGGACATTGAGTTATCTTTAGAAAAATACATAGTTCTGACATTATTTTGAGAACGTTTGAGTCATGTTGTCCAACACCAACAATGATTCGATCCTTAGGAGTAACATCGAACAATTTGGCGCAGTTCAGTATTTCTTCCGTTGATGCATAAGGTTTGATGAATGATATCATTCGGTAATGTTTATATGGAGTTCCTTCTCTCGATTGCCTTAGCATTTTAGATATTTTAAGGCACTGTTTACCACCAAATAAGAATATTCTGCTAATATCAGTTTGTTTTAATGTCACATTGTCGCTTTTGAACTTTAGAAGAGTGGAGTTAGCATTTACTCCATTACTACTGGCGTTGATTCTTGTTACGACATCTTTCTCCATGTTACGTGGGCTACCATCTGCGCTGGCTACGCTGAATACATCGGCAGCATGGATTATATTATGCTGAGGTTGAGTTGGAAGTCCTGATGTTTTGCCTGCCTGTGTAATATTTACTGACCGGCTATCCACTATAGTGTCCGAGTTAGGAGAGGACAGCGGTAGTGGTTTGGTTGTTTCTTTATCCATTCCCTTTTTAGGACAAAGTGTGATAGGACTGTGGTGAAAATCATTTGTGAGTCGTCGTTTCACACTATTTTTACGGCTCGATGATATATTGTTTTTCCAGGTTGACGTTGGACTTTTACAGATTTGTTTTAAAATATTAATTTCCTGAGAAAGCTGACTAACTTGTTTTTTTAATCCAATATTTTCCAGGATCAAATTGTCCATTTCGTTTTGGGTACTTTGTAGATTCGATTTTAAACTTGTTATTTCAGATTTCATCTCATCAATAAAACTTGGTGGAAATATGTTTGTTGATAAATCCAAGCTTTTACCCAGCATGTCAAAGGACGGAGAAGAGTCCAAGGAATGGACATTGTTGATGTTGTTGTCCTCTAGTGATTGACATTTAACTGACTTTTTTCTCAGTGTAACATTTGTAGTATCTTCCATTATTAGGCTGGTATTCACGTATGCGGCCTTAGAGGTAATGTTTGATGTTTTGTTCACTTGAGTCGCTATACTTTCTTTATGCGATACTTTTTATAAGAATTCTTAAATAATATGTTTTATTTTTTTATTTTTTATCTCACAAAAAGTCATTCCCGATCGTGGGGATCGAACTAGCGTTCGTGCGTTTCGACGGTAAGTGTAGACACTATACCAGCTCCGCCACGGTGCAGTTGAAGTTACTGTTTAAATTGAAGATCCCCTAAGGAATGTTTTCTAAAATAGCAAATGTTACATTAAGTACCCATCCGTTGTATAGATAGGACAATACCTAATCAAGTTAAGATTCGCAACCGAAAGTAAATACCCCCATAACAATAAGGAAAGCATTACATTGAGCACCTATTCGCTGTATAGATTTCAGTAAATGTCTATTTAAGTTAAGATTATTATAAGAATACTACTAAGTTTTTTGCATCATTGTGTTACCTTTCATACTTCCTATACATACATAACTATTAAATGATTGTTCGAACGAATGAATTTAGAAAAAAAATATCCTTATACCCTACAAGCATTCATTCACCCCTTTCTTAATTAAATATTTGCACCTTCATTATTGAATTGGTGCTATATTAAACCATTAACACAACAATGATTATTAACTAGGAGTCTTCATACTTTAAATTAATGTATGTAAATCAATTGAGGACCATTGTTAACATGGAAAATTTTAGGCATTCCGTGTACAAAAAGATAAGTGTTTCACTTATCTTTTATTATGGCATTGTTTGTTGCATTCCGTATAGGAAACAACATAACATATCTACCATAATGATCAGAGTATAATAATACCACATTGTGTTTCTTTTAGTTGACACCGGAAAAATAACCTAATAAGCTTATGCCCTGTTCACATGTACAAATTTAGGTATGTTGTGTACAATAAACACTAGTATTTTAACCATAGCAGGTGCTTGTTGCTTCCGTATAGGAAGAAATCAACATAACATAGCTACTATGATACTCAGAATTTACTATTTAATTGTGTTTCTTTTAATTGACACAGTATAAACATCCTAATAAGTCACTACAAATTGTTAGAAATATTTTATTTTATTTATTTTAAGATTGGGCGCCAGTGAGATCATCATTAAATAGAAATATAGATGTCCCACAACTTCTCTTAGCATCAGTATCTTCCAAGAGAATTTAGAAATTAAGTTTTATTTATTTTTAGTTTGAATGATTTAGTTTGAAAAAATAATCCTTTGAGAAATTCTCATTAAGTGATTTTAAAAGCGAGCTACGATACATATAATTGTAAAAGTACCTCCTGAATTTACTTTTATTTAAATGAAACAGCTCAGCAACAGGTTTCCGAACACATATGTACCTCATCAGACAATGTATATACGGGTTAATCCATCAGCTTGATTGTACAATTCCCGTACAGACTACACAGGAATCAACACTGCTTGCAAACCATGTCTCCAGTTGATTTATGATCTGTTGAAATATAAAACATTTAAGTACATGTTTATTAAGTTCTTCTATAAGAAGATATTCAAACAAAGTTGCTATATGCATCTTGAACAAAGACAATTTTTGTTCTAAATATTCAAAACCAAGTATCAGTTAAACAAAACATTCATTAGTGAAAAGGTAAGTATATAGTTTTAAATAAAAACATGTGACTATAACCCCACTTTTAAATTATATTTTTTTTTCTTTTTTTTTTATTTGTGATGGGTTTGCTCTTGACTCTAGTCTAGGTCAAAGGTGACAGAGACAGAGTCGACGATGGAGTGAGCTTACCCAGAAGAAACCTTTTCACTCTAACTTTGAAGAGATTCGGGTTGAATGCGTTCGGAAACACTGACGCAGGTAGCGAGTTCCATTCATTCGCTGTGCGCATTATGAAGGATGTTTGGAAGCGTTTGGTGCGAATTGGTGGAATGGCAACAAGGTAAGGATGATAACTTGCAGTACGTCTAGATGTCCGATGGTAGAAGGGGGCTGGTGGGATGAGGTCGTGGAGTTCTTCAGCACACTCACCGAAGTACAGTCTGTAGAAGACCGACAAGCATGCCTTGCGGCGATGAGCCAAGCTGTGAAGCCTGGCACCCGCCAGCTCAACGTCGCCAATGAGCCTCCTGGCTCTGCGTTCCACCGAGTCAAGCGCGGCAAGCTGATATTTAGCTGAGCCATCCCAAAGGTGACTGCAATACTCCATGCAGGATCGGACTTGCGCTTTGTATAGGGTTAAAAGCTGTCCAGGCGTAAAGTATCGCTTCACTTTATTTAGGATGCCTAGTTTTGGGCTTTGTACTCAATGGAGGCGCCAAAGTTGAGACTGGATGTCAACTCCATGCCTAGGAGCTCGAGCCGATCAGTCACAGGAACAGACGCACCCCGAAAAGTAGGAGTTTAATCGAAAAGACTTTTTTTAGCGGTAAAAAGACACGCCTGTGTTTTGGTGGCGTTAAAAGAGACCAGATTGTCATCACCCCACTGGGAGACAAGGCTTAAGGTCAAATCTGTCCGCTCCACCATAGCCTCTCTCAAGGAACGAACTTCATCCGCACTGGCTTTTGCGCTGGACAAGTATCTCTCTGAAACAGTACTGTCATCTGCGTACCCAACAATACCAGGCTGAAGAAGGTCATTGATGTGCAGCAGGAAAAGAGTTGCAGAGAGAACAGACCCCTGAGGAACTCCGGCATCAATAGCCATAAGGTCAGAGGAGCAGCCGTCAACGACTACTCGGATCGACCGTTCACTGAGGAAGTCTGATATCCAGCTACAAAAACCAGCAGGGATGCCATAAGCAGGAAGCTTACATTGGGATTACATTGGGATGGGTATGGGATCTACCTCCTAGCGGTCCATCCCGGGCAACGGCACCACAGGCTTGCCTGTGGTACGGCTGAACGATCCCACTTAAGCGGTGGTAGGCTCCGCAAGGGGCCGCCTGGCTCGCGACCACCATCCCACCGGAGTCCGGCGCCAAGCAGCTTGCTGTGTTCCGTCGGTGTGTGGGACTGCCAGTGCCTTTGGGGGAGAAGGAGGATGTCAGTTGCGCTGTTCAGAACCGGTCTTGGTCTCTGGGAAAAACTTGCCGGATAACTCATTTTGGAGGGTAGCGGGATCCGAAGCACGGTGCCAGCCGTTGGCCGACCGCAGTCAGTAGGGGGCCCAAGTAGCACGCCAGCCACGTGCCAAAGGCTGCCCCGCCAACTCGCGAAAAATCCCGGTATGCTCCACCGTGCCAGCTGGCGACTGGATGGGAGGACCCGGTGGCCATATCCGGGGGGGTTCGGGCGTCCCCGCAGTCTCCAAATGAGTTCCCCATAGGTTGGGTTATCTCTAGTGTTCCACTTGGTTCACTGAGCAGCGCCTCGACAGTTCGACTTCTTCCCCAGCAAACTCTTGAACAAATGACCAAAGCAAAAAAGAAGAATATGGTGAAACAACGGCTGCACTTCCTCCCACTAAAAGTGCACCTCACTAACATCAGGGGGTTGCACTCTAATCTCGATCCGGTCCACCACCACCTTGAGACCGAGAAGCCGCACCTGTTTTTCCTAACGGAGACGAAGATAACAACCCCGTCGGACGTGGCGTACCTCAACTACCCGGGTTACTCTCTTGAACACAAGTTCAAGAAGCAAGCTGGGGTCTGTGTGTACGTCCGCGATGACATTTGTTGTCGTCGTCTCCGTTGCTTTGAGAAATCGGGATTTTCTGCTATATGGCTGCTTGTGGACACTGGCGTGGAGAAATCTCTCTACATCGGCGTCTACCGATCGCACGCCGGTGACCAGGAGACGACAGCGCTCTTTAATTGCCTCGTGGAGTCGGCTGACTTAGCCCAGCAAAGGTACCCAACAGCGAAGCTTAATTTTCTGGGGGACTTTAACGCCCATCATAAAGAGTGGCTGTACCCGTACCGGAAAACTGACCATGCCGGGTTAGAGGCGCGCAAGTTTTCTCTATCGCTAGATCTAACCCAGCTGGTGAATGTGGCAACGCGGGTACCAGATGTTGACGGCCATACACCCAACTGTTTAGACCTTCTCCTGACAACTGATCCGGACAGTCATTCGGTGTCGGTCTCAGCCCCGCTGGGAACGTCTGACCACTGTCTGGTGAAATCCGTGTCGACTTGCTCTCCTCCAGATGAGAGCCCTAGAGGCACGAGGCGAGTATGGCGATACGAGTCAGCTGACTGGGACGAGATGCGGCACTTTTTTGCATCTTATCCTTGGCGGCATGTGTGCTTCTCCTCGAGTGACCCCTCGAGCTGTGCCGACGCGGTTGCGGATGTGATTCGGCAGGGAATGGAATATTTCATTCCATTTTCCGACATTCCGCTCGGTCACAAATCCCGCCCTTGGTATAATGCAGAATGCGCCCACGCTGAGGCCCGAAAAGAATCTGCCTACCAAGCCTGGGTTGGGGCCCGTGACCGCAAAGTAAGAGCACGTAGGGTTCGCGCGAGGAAAAGAGCCTTTAATTCTGCCGCCAAGTTCTGCAAGCGGGTTCTGCGTCGGGCACGTTTTGACCATATTGGACGTATTGGGGCCAAGCTGGCATCGCACCCTCCGGGTAGTAAACAGTTCTGGTCCCTGTCTAAAGCGGTTGAAGCGAATTTCTGTCGACCCACTTTACCTCCAATGCTGAAACCTGATGGGTCGCTGGCTCACTCTGCGAGTGAGAAAGCAAATTTATTTGCATCTCTCTTTGCTAGCAATTCGCGTCTGGAGGCTGGCTCCAAGCAACCACCTACTATACCTCACTGTGACTCTTCGATGCCGGAGATCGCTGTGCACACTAAAGAGGTCCGGCGAGTATTGTCCAGTCTAGACGTGAACAAGGCCAGCGGGCCTGACGGCATTCCAGCGAGAGTGCTGAGGCAGTGTGCGCCTGAACTGTCTCCTGTATTGACACGCTTGTTCCGCCTCTCTCTTGTAAAAAGAACGGTGCCGAAATCCTGGAAGCTTGCAAATGTGCAACCAGTGCCCAAAAAAGGCAACCGTGCAGACCCTGCCCATTACCGTCCGATCGCCATTACCTCCATTCTGTGCAAAGTTATGGAAAGGGTACTGAACAGCAAGTTGCTGACCTACCTTGAAGACAATAATCTCCTCAGTGACCGTCAATATGGCTTTCGCCAGGGACGGTCAACTGGCGATCTTCTTGTGTATGTCACGCACTGCTGGGGCGAAGCCATCGAGAGACACGGCGAAGCACTTGCTGTATCGCTTGATATCTCGAAGGCCTTTGACAGGGTCTGGCACGCGAGTCTACTTAGTAAGCTTCCTGCTTATGGCATCCCTGCTGGTTTTTGTAGCTGGATATCAGACTTCCTCAGTGAACGGTCGATCCGAGTAGTCGTTGACGGCTGCTCCTCTGACCTTATGGCTATTGATGCCGGAGTTCCTCAGGGGTCTGTTCTCTCTGCAACTCTTTTTCTGCTGCACATCAATGACCTTCTTCAGCCTGGTATTGTTGGGTACGCAGATGACAGTACTGTTTCAGAGAGATACTTGTCCAGCGCAAAAACCAGCGTGGATGAAGTTCGTTCCTTGAGAGAGGCTATGGTAGAGCGGACAGATTTGACCTTAAGCCTTGTCTCCCAGTGGGGTGATGACAATCTGGTCTCTTTTAACGCCTCCAAAACACAGGCGTGTCTTTTTACCGCTAAAAGGAGTCTTTTCGATCAAACTCCTATTTTTCGGGGTGCGTCTGTTCCTGTGACTGATCGGCTCGAGCTCCTAGGCATGGAGTTGACATCCAGTCTCAACTTTGGCGCCTCCATTGAGTACAAAGCCCAAATTGCGGCCAAAAAACTAGGCATCCTAAATAAAGTGAAGCGATACTTTACGCCTGGACAACTTTTAACCCTATACAAAGCGCAAGTCCGATCCTGCATGGAGTATTGCAGCCACCTTTGGGATGGCTCAGCTAAATATCAGCTTGCCGCGCTTGACTCGGTGGAACGCAGAGCCAGGAGGCTCATTGGCGACGTTGACCTGGCGGGTGCCAGGCTTCACAGCTTGGCTCATCGCCGCAGGGTTGCCTGCTTGTCGGTCTTCTACAGACTGTACTTCGGTGAGTGTGCTGAAGAACTCCACGACCTCATCCCACCAGCCCCCTTCTACCATCGGACATCTAGACGTACTGCAAGTTATCATCCTTACCTTGTTGCCATTCCACCAATTCGCACCAAACGCTTCCAAACGTCTTTCATAATGCGCACAGCGAATGAATGGAACTCGCTACCTGCGTCAGTGTTTCCGAACGCATTCAACCCGAATCTCTTCAAAGTTAGAGTGAACAGGCTTCTTCTGGGTAAGCTCACTCCATCGTAGACTCAGTCTCTGTCACTTTTGACCTAGACTAGAGTCAAGAGCAAACCCATCACAAATAAAAAAAAAAAATTACTAAGTAGACTCGCGTGCCATATATTCTTAGTGTTTTGTTTTTTTAGTTTTAAAGAAAAATGCTTTAAGCATGTTGAACAAAACATATGTTTGTTCCATATATATAAATCTAATCAACAGTTACAATAACTTTGTTATAATAGAGTGACCTATATTAAGTTTAGCAAAACGCTTACTAGTGAAAATGGTTTAGTTTGAAAATAAAAATGTGACTATAACCGCACTTTGAAATTTTATATAAAGTTAATGTTTTGTTATTTTAAGATTGAAATTAAACAATATTGAAGTTAAACAATAGTTTGGTTAAGTTCTTAAGTATTAAAGTTATTCTAGACACAAAATAAAAAGTTAAGTACTTCAGTAAAACTTCATGCCCCACGTTGGGCGCCAATTGTAAGGCAGCTTTTCCTTACCCAACCGGCTAACTCATGGGTAGCAAGTAGCTTGAGACAATTGCAGGGACTAACTCACATGAAGCTGACTGAAGTAAAACACATTTAAGTTTGGTCAACTAATTTAAATTTTCATCAGAGGTTAAAAAGAAGAACCGAGCACATTTTAAAGTTGATATCGATGTTTATACTTTATGTTCAGCTAAGGCCCTAGATAAGTGACACTCTATCACCGAAAGCGTGGCGATAGCGATTTTCAAAAAGGCAAATTTTATGGGATTGACAAGCGATATCGAGAAATCACGTGATCAATCCATTTTGACCTTTCGACTATCGCCTTCACTGACATCGAATGCCACTTGGACTCTAGAGCCTGGTCAATTCTGTAACAATCCCACCGTGATAACTTAGGTGTCGTGGAGCATGAAGTGAGCTTCAGAGACAATACCTAGCAACGATTGGAATGACGGCTCACTACACGTAAGTTTTCTAGTGACCTACCAGGATATGTAATATACCTACCTGGTAGGTCACGGTCATGGAGTGATTGGTCATATAAGCTCGAAAACTCGCTTCTACGAAATACCGATATTCTGGTTACACCAGTTAGAGTTTCGGGTTTGTGGTTTGTTTGTGTGCGGTATTGCAATAAGCTCGCCCACTATTACAGGGCCTTACTACATAGGTACCTGGTGAAATGAACGTGTAGTTACTGTACCTCTGCTTGCCCCTTTGGGAAATAATAGCGAGGTTTTTTTGACTTGTTAAAGGTTCTTTTGCCAGAAAAGTATGCGATTGTCTAATTGACAGAAACAAATCAACGAAGAGAACTTTGTTAACCTTCAGTAAATGAAGTATAAGGAAATTACAAGGAGCCCAGCAGGTGGCCTTCAGTGAAAACGTCATAAGCTTTGCCAATAAAAAAAAACAAGAAAATCATATATGGCATGAGATTACGTAAGTACGTATGAATGAAACAAGCAAAAAATTTAATTAAAATCTGTAACCCGATTATGGTAAATTTTTATTTATTAGGCTATTTTACTCGGGCCACAGATAATATAATACTAACATACAGATGCCTCATCCCATACAAAGAAACCCTGCCGACGTAACTATCGTTTTTCATCTTATTAATCTTGTTATTTTTGTAAGTACATCAATCGCATTCGATCCCGTTTCACGGCAATAGATGGTGTTAGCAGCGACTTGCAAGTAAAAGGGTTTACTAGGTTAAATACAGTCAAGATTCGTTGTATAGTATTTTTTTGCACGTTTTTACAGTTTTTTTTTGCACCAAAAAGTGTTATAATGCATATTTTAACAATCGAGTAGAATGCCTCAGAAATTTAAAAATGCGCCATCTATTGGCATCAATTTAAATGATCCGTTTAAATAATCTTTGAAATGTGAATTAAGAGCCCAATATTCCATAATTTTATACTTACTATAGTTGATTTATATATATGATTTATTATTTTATACTATAGTTGATTAAACAAGAACATACAATTTTTATGTTCAATTCCAGAAAATGTTAATTTTACACACAATTCTATTGAATTCTATTGAATTGTGTGTACATGTCGCGCCATATAGTGAGATTTATTTGAACTAAATTTTCTTTCTTAGCAATGAGACCCCGTGCCCGGGCCATAATAAGAATCGATTGACACCTTATTCATCAAAAATTGATGAATAGTTTAGGCGTTACGGATAAACATACGGCAATACAAACATACATACATAGACTGCTAAAATCATAACCCTTCCTTTTGGCTTCGGTGTAATCGGGTAAAAAAAAACAATGTTTTTTATTATCTACCTCACTCTGCTCACTCCACTAACATATACAGCTTGTAACTTCACCCCACTTGACATTCAGCTCAGCAGCTTCATCACAATTACTCGCTAATGGTACATTTAAATGCAAAGACCAGCCGTCGCCCCTCCGAAGTCGTGCCACAGACGAACATGACTGTATTGAAGTCGTATTCAGAGAATATCACACTGGAAATATTATAGGGACTTGTGAACTTTATTTTTTGTATTATTTTATAACATTTTCTAACAACTAAAGTTCGCTTAAATTTTTACTATACATTATTTTCGGTCACAAACCATTTTTTGGAATTTTAAATTTATATTATTAGAAAATAAATTTTAATACATACATACATGAAGTCACGCCTTTTTTCCATGGGGGTAGGCAGAAACTACTTAACGCCATCTCCTACGATTCTTATATATACGCCTTTAAACTTTAATAAAATTATACACAAGTAATTGTCAAATAGCAAGACGTATGGCGATGCGCCATCGGCACATGGTGGACATCCCACCCATACGCATTTATTTATTTATTTATTTATTTATTAGTTTGGGAAAACAAACAATTACACACTAGAAATAAACATAACAGTAGGTAGACATATACATATTATAAGTGCGTAACTCACTACGTTATCCACAGTTTATATAAGACATACAATTTTGGGAACGTCTACAAGTGAACAGTTTCAGTTTCTTAATAACTAATTATACAAGTCTTTTATTTTGTTGTTCAGAGTATTCCGAAATTTACCAGCAGACAGAGAGAATATGTCCAAATCTGAGAAGTGTATATTATAATTTTGTGCCAAGCGACGAAGAGGTGCACGAACTCCAGCGTTTGTGCGACAAAAAGACACTGCAAACAGGGGGCGTGCGCGCACCTCCCGTCTCACTACAGTTCTAGGTACAACGTAAGACAAGCTGTTTGTTAAGTCCGAACAATCGTACTTATTAGCGCAAAGGTCATAAAGAAACATAGTTTCCAGAAAAGTGCGCCTGGACTCCAATTTTGTTAACTTGTACTGAGTGAGTAGTTCTTCATAAGTTAGGGTTCTACGACAGCATCGGTAGTGTGTTGCTTTCAAAAATTTGTACTGTACTTTCTCTAGGTTGTTTATATATTTCTTATATAAAGGGTTCCATATCATAACTGCGTATTCCAACTGTGACCTTACCAAGGACTTATATAAGAGTGTGTATGTGTGTGTGCGTTTAAAGTCAGTGGTCGCTCTCATTACGAATCCATACATTCGGAATGCGTTGCTAATAATTTTATCAATATGCTGATCCAAGTGAAGCTTACTGTCCAACAGTACTCCAAGGTCTCGAATTGAAGGTTCTTTTCTCAAAGCGGTGTTGTTTAAGTAGTAGGTATGAAAGAAAATATTTTTGTTTTTTGTAAATGTTATAGATTGACATTTAGGTATGCTTAGTTGAAGCTTATTATTATTGCAGTAAGTTGATAATCTATTAAGATCGTCTTGAAATAGAATACAGTTATCAGTACAATTTATTTTCCTAAAAACTTTAAGGTCATCAGCATACAGTAAGAATTTTGAGTACTTAAAACAACTGTCGATGTCATTAATAAACAGGAGAAAGAGTAAGGGACCAAGGATGGAGCCTTGAGGCACACCAGAAGTCACAGTAATTGATTCAGACTCATGACCCTGTATCACCACCTTCTGAGTTCTATTTGTAACATATGATGAGAACCATCTCAATAAGTTGCCTCGTATGCCGTTGTATGCAATTTTTGCAAGAAGTAGTTCATGATCTACCTTGTCGAAGGCTTTTCGAAAGTCTGTATATACAGCATCTACTTGTGACCGTTGATCCATGTTATTAAACAAATAACCCGTAAAAACTAACAAATTGGTGGCTGTGGATCTTTTTTTGACAAATCCATGCTGCTGTTTAATTATTATGTTATGCAAGATAGGGTAGATCTCATCGTGTACAAGTCTTTCGAAAAGCTTCGACAAGGCTGACAAAATAGAAATTGGTCGATAGTTTTCCACTTCATGTTTAGAACCAGATTTATGCACCGGCGTAATATTAGCCTTTTTCCATATGTCTGGAAAAGTACCCTCTGTGATACATTTATTGTAAATAATATGTAGAGGCGTGCATATTCTATTGGCGGTATGTTTAAGATAATACGCCGGGACACCATCCGGTCCAGGACCCTTTGTAATATCCAGAGATTTCAATGCTTTTACGATTTTATCTATGGTTAGATTAATATTATTAATTATAGCAGCATTCTCTAAGTATACCTCAGGAGGAGACCAGGCATCCCTCACAAATGTGGATGGTTCGTATACCGAGTGAAAAATTTTCGAGAATAAATCGCAAACTTCTTTAGGGTTATTGGCACTCTGGTTTTGATATGTCATTGAGCAAGGGATACCCGCATTCGATTTACGATTAGAGATATAACTCCATAAATATTTGATATTTTTATGTATGTTATTTTCCACAGAATCAATGTATTTGTTATAACTAGTTTTACATTCCACACAGAATCTGCGCCTTAGGAAAGAAAATTGTTCATAGTCAGACACATTTTTATATGTCTTCCATTTGATCCATGCTTTATTTTTGTTCTTAAATATTCGTATTAATGATTTTGGGAACCAAATGGGGAATATTGGAAATCGTGGGGCTGACCTGGGAACATATTTTTTTATTGTTTTGAAAATATAATCATAGAAAATATTTAAAGAGTCCTCGGCAGACTCGCCCCTCAAGATTTCGACCCAGTCTATAGTAGCTAAATCTTCATTAATTAGATCAAAATTGGCTTTGTAAAAGTTAAATTTTTTAGATTGTGCACGGTGTAACATTTTAGGTTTGGATTTATAACTAATAGAAGTACAGTAGGGGGGGTGATAATTGTCAGGAGGTATCAAAGAAGAAGGAGGTACATGGACATTACAGTTCGCATTACTAATCAATAAGTCTAAAATACGTCCCTTACAATTTTTTATGGAATTATATTGATAACCGTTTATTAAGGATATAAAGTTATCCATTTGTCTATATAACAATGAGTTGCCATAACAGTTATAAGCTCCGGAAGGATTGTCAGCGGAGGTGAGCCATTCTATGTCAGGCAAATTGTAGTCACCAAATAAGAGGAAAGTAGTTGGGTTCACTGATCCCAGACTATTTCGCAATGTTTCAAAGTGAGCCAGATAAACGTCTTCAGGGGTTTTCGGCGGAATGTATGCTGCACTTATGTAATATTTTTCCTGACCAAGACCAGGAATTTGGATAACGACATGCTCGATTGATGGATTAATTGGCAACTCAGCCTGGATATGGACGGCATTTAAGTTTTTCAGTATGGCTATAAGCACTCCCCCTCCATCTTTTTTGTTTGTAGTAATTCGATTGCGATCGCATCTATAAACTACGTATCGCTCATCTATAAATTCACCGTCCATTATGTGAGGAGTGAGCCAGGTCTCCGTTAATATTATCACATCATAACAGTTGGATAAGATATTCATATGTAGCGTGTTCAGTTTAGTACGTAAACCCCTACAGTTCTGGTAATATAATGAAAGGCTATCTGACATTTTGTGAAAACAAAAATAAATTAGTATGTTCTGACAGTAGTGGCAATTAGATATAACTAAACATTACAAGTGAAACGTACATGGAGTCCAGGTCGACCTGAGCGATACCAAATACTACCGACTTAACCGTGCTTAAATACAGACAAAAATAATAACAATTAAAGAAAAACATACTTCTGGATTCGTTGTTTAAAATGATGACAGAGCAAAAATAACTAGCTTGTTGGTTGAAGTAATCTATAAAACAAAAAAATGCTTAGAATTAATATTGACAAGTAATATGCAGTTTACAAAACAAAAAGGTAGCCTAAAACTAATATTGACGACTAACATGCAAAGACTTAAAATCGCTAATTTACAATTATTGTGAGCAAATCTTACATTTATTAACATTGCTATTAGTTTGAAACAGGGGCAGAATTAGTGGCAGATTTGATTCTTTGGATATCATGCGTCGATCGTATGGCCAGGGCAGGCGAAGCATCAGTCTCTCGAACAAGGATGGTGGCATTTTTGACCCACACGTACTTAAAGTTATTATTTTTAGCCGCCTCCTTACACTCACGAAATAAATGTTTTTTTTTCAAAGTCAGATGCTCATGTATGTAAATAGGTTGCGAATTTCCAGCAAGTCCTAAATGCTCGGTATGCACGCCTTTTGCCAGGCGAAATGTGCTCAAGAAACGCATTAAACGTTTGGGGAATCGGCTGGAGAGAAAGCCCTTGTTAGCAACTACAGGCAAATCAAATCAAATCAAAATTTCTTTATTCAATTAAGCCACGCGGCACTTTTGAACGTCAACAAAAAATCATTTACAAGTAATAATAATTGATTCTACCGTCCATTCGGAAATGTAGCATGTTATGGAGAAGAATGGACAAGAAACTCCAGGCCCATATCTTTACTCAGTACTCTTTCCAAAATTCTGGAGAAGCTTGCAAACAAGAGACTGGTTAGGTACCTGGAGTTTAATAATATACTATCATCTAACCAGTTCGGCTTTAGAGCCAATCGGTCCACCAATGACGCTATCCTGAAACTGACCGAAAACATCACTAATCACATAGATAAAGGAGATAAATGTGTTGGTATTTTCCTAGATCTACAGAAGGCATTCGACACAGTTTCGATCCCTATTTTAATCAGCAGATTGGACAATATCGGAATTAGAGGAGTGCCCCAGGAGGAGCTTGTGGCTAAGTAATAACAGCCGCACGGGTCGATCATCAAGGTTAAGCAACGCTTGACGAGGTCGGTCCGTGGATGGGTGACCATTTCAACATACCGAGTTTCCTCCGTGCCTCGGAAAGCACGTTAAGCCGTTGGTCCCGGCTGTCATTTGAAGATCTTTGAAAGTCGTTATGGGTAGTCATAAGCTTGAGATCTGACACCAGTCTTGCCAAGGGGTACCGTGTTACCCAGTTACTGGGTTGTGCAGGTCAGATAGGCAGTCGCTCCATGTAAAACACTGGTACTTAGCTGAATCCGGTAAGACTGGAAGCCGACCCCAATATAAGGCTAGGCAGATGATGAGAGGAGTGTCCCAGGACTGGTTATTGAGTTACCTTTCGGGCAGAAGTCAATGCGTTTGGCTCGACGGCATGACTAGTGATGACGCTACCTGTTCTTACGGAGTTCCCCAGGGAAGTACAATTGAACCCACACTATTCCTGGTACATAAATGAGCTTTGTGATGCGACAATTGACAAAACAGAAGTCATGATGTTTGCTGATGACATGGTTCTTTTGTTCCATGAAAGGTCGTGGACTGGCCTGGAAGCAGTCTGTGAGGTGGGTCTTTCCCGAGTAACAGCATGGCTTGAGGACAGTCTGCTATCATTAAACGCCTCGAAAACGAAGTACCTGTGCTTCAGCAAAACGAAAGCGGGTAGCCCCGAAAACTTTAAAGTTATCATCCACACTTTCCCCTGCAATAGTAATGTCTCTAACTGTGCCTCCTGCGCTTGTCCTGAGCTGGTTAGATCAAATTGCATTAAATATCTGGGAGTTACCGTTGACGAGAACCTCAAATGGACGCAACATGTCTCAGGCACAGCCAAAAGAGTTCGCAAGCTGATTCATATTTTTAAAACCCTGAGACTTGTTGCCAGCTCCAAACTTCTGATGCAAACATATAAAGCCCTCTATCACTGTATCCTGGGTGACGTTGTCTGCGCCTGGGGAGGCACGGGTAGTACCCATATGATTGAGGTGGAACGGGCGCAGCGTGCTGTCCTGAAGGTTCTTTTATCTCTAGGATTCCGGACGCCCACCACTATAGTTTATGAAAACGCCAAAGTTCTTAGCGTTCGGAAGATCTTTATATTCGAATGTCTGCGCCGTTACCACCAATACGTCGTGCCTGGTTTGCCAATCTCGTACGGGCGGAGGGACGGGTGCCCAGTTGAAAGGACTGAGAGCGTCTTCGCTGACAGGCACTACTTCTATCTTGCACCAAGACTATACAACAAAATCGGTAAAGATCAACATCTTAAACACCTAACCAACTTCCAATTCAAGAAAAGGGTTACACAATGGCTGGACGGTTTCAGTTATGAGGAAATAGAAAACCTGATTGGATGCGTAACTTGAATTGCCAATCACTAACTTTATACACTACACACCCACTCACCCCCCACACCCACTACCCTCACATACACTCGGGGTGAGTGGCACACTGCCCTGTTAATTTAAATGCAATGTTTCATTCTACTTTTATACAATGTGAATTATTCTTATCTAGGCAATGTTAATAATTGTTATGTATTAAATGCTAATAATTCTAATTTATGCAGTGTCAAATTTTAATTAATTTATTTTTAATCTTTTTTATTTTTATCGATGTTTTAATTTTAAGGAAATCAATTTTCCGTTTTAATCTTAGCTTATTAATAATGTGTGCATGCTGTAATTATCATACAACTTCTTTTTTTTATTTTCTGTCTATCATGCTCCTTTTATGCCCTGTTTTTGGAGAGGTCTGGCTCTTGTGATACAGGACTTCCTAGTACATGAGTCACCTGCACTGATATTTGTAACATAAAGTGTGTTAATTAATAAATGAATCATCATCATCAATTAATTAATTAATAATTATTAATTAATTAATTAATACATATAATAAATCTGTAGAAAAGTAATTTTTGTACATCGAAAATATTAGCAAAAAAATATCCAGCGTGTTAAAGGTTAACCAACAGAACCTATTTCCAGCATTTTTGGATTTTTTGTCTGTTTATCTGTTTGTCTGTTTATTTGTGCACGCATCACGTGAAATGTACGAAATCAATGTAGATAACTATTATACATGAAAATTATGCGTAACTTGAAGAATTACTTAGTTTTTGTTTCATCACAATCGGTTCACTCTATCAAAAGTTAGATGAATATAAAGTGTTCAAGAAGTAAAATTATCACAACACACGCAATTCAGATACTCGGACAGTTGAACTCGACATTCGATAGATGGCGTTGTACATTTGAAGTCATTTCGCGAAAGAATGATGTTTATAGAAAAAAAATTGGTAGGTAGGTAAGTAGGGTAGGCAGGCAGGTAAGTAGGGTAGGGTTGGCAGGTAGATGACGGGAGCGAAGCCGCGGGTACAGCTAGTAAATAAATAAAAATACTTTAATTGTGAGTAAAGTTAAGTAGTAGAATTCCCAGCCGGAGTCAGTGTTTGCCGAAATTACCGATAGTTGCCTGCGGATCTTGTGAACAGGTTACTTCAAGGCAAGCGTGCTTCACCGTCGACCACATCATAGCTTACCATAAGGTGAGATCACTGGTATTCAAGCGCTAGCCTACCAATAATAATTTAAGCAAAACTCTGCTTTGGTGCTAGTAAAAAAAAAAAAGAAAAATATTTATTTGTGACCCGCACAGGAGGCACGAGGTAAGCAAAAGCACAAAAAAAATACAATAATAAAAACTAAAAGCCACATGCGAGACCAAAAAGGCTCATATTTGCGCATGTGCAGCGACATTTGTAAGAAAATAACGCTGCGCTGGCGCTGGTATTCTGATAAGGCCCACTATTGATGCCACGGAACTACGGAACATAATTTTATTTAAAAATTTTACAGTAAGAAAAATGTTCGCAAGTTCAAATTTTTTTTGCAGTTGTATTCAGAGAATATCAGTGGATTTATTTTAAGGGGATAAATATAATGACCACCTAAAATTACTTTGTGACCATAACCTCTATTACCTAAAATTGTACTATGAAACCCAAATTTAGTAAATTGATCACCAAATTTAGTAAATTGATCACCAAATTTAGTAAATTGATCACCAAATTTTAATAGCAAATTATTGCGCTATTTAATGTTGTAAAATAGGTTAGGTTAGGTTAGAACTGTGACCAACCGCGCGCGAGCCGAGCGAGCAAAGCGAGCGGTGCCGCGGCAGCGGCCGGCGAGCGCTACTTCCAAGTTGCTCCCAGAAATTTTATAATCTTTTTGGTCATTGGTTTAATTTTGGTGATCATTTACTACTTTTGGTGATCATTTACTACTTTTGGGTTAACAATGATTTATTTGGAGTCATTTTGCCTAAACAGGATAGCGAGATGTTAAAACTTTGGTTATAATTTTACAATAAGATGCGGGTTTAATTTTGGTGATCATTTACTATTTTTGTCTGTTATATGTTACTATATCTGGTGGTAAGTTAAACATAAGCCTTATTTTAATAGCAGGCTAATTGTGTGGGCAAATTTTAGGAAAATCTTTTTTTTTGATAGTAATAATTTGAGCTTTGTTCAATGGAACTCTTATAAGTCAATTAAAAACGAATTCAGTTTGTTAACTAATTATTTTAATTAATTAAGTTTACGGGACAGTTTTTTCGTTACAAACCCAATTTTTTTTTATCTATTATAAGCTCGCGCTTGACCACTATCTCACCTGAGGTAAGCGATGATGTGGTCGACGATGGGGCACGCAATTAATTTTTAGTAACTAGCACACACACTGCCAAATTAGCGGCACAAGAAAAAATGTCCGTAATAGTTTTTTTTAACATTATATATAGGGTGGTTTTTATTTTTTAGTAAATCCAATTATCTCTAATAGATAAAATAATTACACGTCATCTTCCATGCGATTGTTTTAACTTTATTCCAACTTACATAATTTTGAGAGAATTTCGCTTATTAACACTTTATGGTTTTGAACAACAATTTCGAAAATAGGTCAGAGTTGTTTGTGTTATTTTCAACGTTTAAATCTTTTTCGTAGTTTAGGATGTCATTGTGCTCAAATTAATACAAACTGATAGGCCCAATGCACTTGAGATGAAGGGAAATGATCAAACCTACAGATGATGTGCATAATTCGTTTACTTTTCAACCTGGAAATAGTTACAGCACTGATAACAGTATTTGTGCCACATGTTAAATTTAGTGTTGTGTTTTTTTTTTAATTTGCTTTTTTTTTACCTTTGTATAGATTATTTTACCGACTGTGAATGTGTGAACATTGTGGGCTTTCTAGATTTTTAGATGATTGTTAACATTTGTTAACTTTTTATGTCGTTTTACATTTTTTTTTTGTTTGTTTTTTTTTAATTTCGTACGTCTTATTGTCGGGCCTACGTTGTCCCTCCATATCCAAGTACTAATGCTGTAACATGGAAAGATTGTAAACACAAAATTTTTAAAAGAGTAACCATGGAGTTTCTTGCCGGTTCTTCTCTAGGAAACGACTAACCCGAACCGTGCACCTTTTGTCGACGTTTTATAAGTGCCCATGTAGGCCTATGTAAAATAAAAGAAAATATTTTGATTTTGAACCATTTGGATTCTTTTATTTCATTATTTATTGGCCTATCTACATTTATTATACTATTTATTAGCAATATGATACAAGCATAGTAATCAATATGATTTATAACATCCATAAAATAATATAATAATGCAGAAATAACACTTACTACAACTAGTGGGTAGTTTTAGAAACACAGTATGATTCAGAGAGACTACTGGTTTTGTGAGAAGATCAGGACAAGGCAGAAAACGCGTACTTTTAACAGGAATATTCGTTTAATTCAGTATCGTGTTCGCATAAACCTGCGTTTAAAGGCCAGAAATGAGCTGGAGGAAGTTGGAGGTGCAACTTTAAGTGAGTGAAGGTCCACCACTTGAGGCACATTTCCATAGAAACAAAATAACTTTTGCTAGAGAACATCGGCTTTGGTCCACGGACTAATGGATTTCAATATTGTTTAGTGATGAGTGTGGAAGCCATTTAAATTGATTTGATTGACGGCAATTCATGTGTAATTATGAACAAGTACAACATAATCTGTATTTATTTAAACTACTGTGACATATGGTAGAGGAACATTATTGGTTTAAGGAAGGATATGTTTGGGAGGTCGTACAGACTTGGTGAAAAACATTGTGAGGAAACCGGCATGTCCTAGAACAAAAAAGTTAATAAAATAAAAAAACCCAACTGCAAAGATGTAAACAAGAAGAAAATCATGCTGCATATTCGCGAGCTGGCTGACCAAAGAACACTTGGGCCGTCAAGATCTATCTAACGATGTCTCTATTATAAAAATCAGTCAAGTGGTTTGAAAGATACGAGGTAATAAAGAATATAACATACATACAAGATACGCGCGACAAACATAACCCTTTCCTTAAAGCCGGGTAAAAAATAGAAGACATATGACATTCACCACCCCCACTGGGCATTCATACTCCGGGACTTCGTCGAACTTTATTGCCTCGGCGCTTTTCTGGTGGTCGCCACTGTTGATTCTGGCTTTCAGGAGTTGCAGTGGTTTGGGAATAGTGCGGTGGGAATGTCCCCACTGGGCCCACTGGGCCACTGGCCACTGGTGGATTAAGGCCCATTCCCTTTCTCACAGAGAGTAGGCCTGCGTCCCAGTAGTGGGAACATTAAATGGCTGATGATGATGAAAGACTTGGTGGTGGTTAGTACCATTTGCCCCTTTATCAGAGGTCAATTCTTTTTGAACCAGGATAATGCTCGGTCGCATATCACTTCAACTCCAGTTTATCTAAATAATGTAAATATAGCAGTTTTGGAATAGCCGGTGAGATCACCAGATATGCATCCGATGTAACACGTCTGGGACCTGCTAAAACGAAGAGCCAAAATCATAACCCCTACACCTATCAATGTGGGTGAAATGCGAAGCGCCGTTGCATAGGAATGATAAAGACTACCACGAGGTAATTGATAATATTATTCTCAACATGTATATGTATGTGGTTGAAAACTTTATTAAGAGAACGTGGAGGAAAATTAAAAAATCTATGCGGTCCAAAATAGGATTACATCGCTAAAATCGAATACGACGAATGTATGAGGTGAATGGCTACTGAGCGATTGTAATTCTATTTCGGACCGCATGGGAACATTGTATTGAACAAGTAACTGGATGGAAAACCACGCGCGAGAAAATTAAAAAATAAATCTACAACTGTAACGAATGGCCTGATAAAATAATTACGATGAACTTCCATAATTGTTCAAATATAAACATTAGCCTCTTATGTTTCTAGTTATGTCTAAGTTACACTAACTTATTATCTCATAGACGGTGATAAAGAGTAGAGTATCCACCTCGGGAGCAACACTATTTTAAGCTCAAGTGAAGTACTTTGAATCCCTCGCTACGATCAGGATTCTACTCTAGAGTCCTTCTCTCCGCTCTGAATTAAAAAAAACACACAAAACTATCATACATAGGGTTTTCTGCTCATTAGCGCCACAAGGCCGCAAGTACCTAAAATATCATTTTTTTTAAATCTAAATCACGTTTTCATATTTCCAAAACGTACGTATAATAATCAAACATCTTAAGCGCAATATTTGATTCCCAGTGCACATCATTCATATCTTTATCTACACTCACAACGTAATGTTCCAATTATGAATTCAAAAAATATTGCATAAACACGTACTTTATATTCGTGGATAGGTAAAATTTAAAAAAAAAAACATTATAGTTCAACGAGTTCAACATTTTCCTTCAATTTTCAAACAACTGCATCATAAAATAACTTTTTTTCTATTACGATACAAATCCAAGAAGTTAATCACTAAGGAGATTCCATCAATTATTTAATTTTTTTGAAATGCCATTTTTATAGTACCTAATAAAAAATAAAAAAAACAATTTTAACTTGTCTGTGACAATGCCCGCTTTGGGCTTATTACGCACTGCCATTTTTATTTGCGCGAACTTTTGTCTCTTTCCACCTGTTCATAGAGCTCAAAATATTCGCGCGAATTATATTCGCGCTGCGATGCGGTGGATTCTGTTGCAAAACACGGATTTCATGCGGTATTATTGCCGCACGATTTTTTTACCGCAATTTAATGCGGTGATGTGCTGGGTTTTGGCGCCATTCATACGTTTTGCAGGTTTCGTTGTTCTGAATTTCATGACTTTTTAAAATTCTTGCTTAAAATGTCTGATATTAGTGAATGTGAAGAAAAATTGACGCGGCCAAATATTTTAAGGAAGGAAATTACTCATAATCTCTTACCAGCAAAGTCGAGATTATTATATGATACATTTATCACGACTTTATGCCATGGAAAATACAAAAAATAAGATTAAGTAGGTTCATTCCCAAAATGTATGAGTGTAGATAAAGTAGTGTATGAAACTGCACATAACTAGGTATTAAAACATTCGTGTGAATACTATTAAAAACCTCGCCTACGGCTCGGTTTTTAAACTCACACTCATGTTTTAATACCCCTTATTATGCAACAGTATCATAAAGTACTATTGTACATCACCTTACAATACAAATGACACAGAACGCTATGCTCATTTATGAACACCTGGTTAATAATTCCGACAAAGGTTAAGATATAATATGAACCTTATTAAAAGGTAACATAAACTAGAGTTCTGTTGTAACACCTATTTTTTTGGTAGAATGAAATCGTTAAAAGAAAATTTGCTACCTCGTTCATCGCTCGGTTTCACTATATTTTATTCCGCTTCCTTGTTATCAACGCCTCGCTAGACTGTAGAAATACACTTTGGGATAGTAATTTCACTCTAAACACATTCATTTCACTAAAATTACTTTAAAAACATTTGACCTCTAATGATTTGATTACTTCAATTCGTTTTGACAGACTGACAGCTGTAATTTGAATGTGCAGCGTTGGCTTTCGGTCACGCGCAAATCGTTGGCTGGACGCATTGCATATTCAAAATCATTTTTATTAGACAGCGATCGGGTTTAATCCGGGTTTTGTTTTAGGCACTGACATAGAAACCTATGGACTTGCCATACCTACGAAATTATCGTGCATACCTACAAAAATCGACGACTTAAGATGGCTGCCCATTTTTGTTTTTTCTCGCACCACACTGTTTTATACAACACGAGGGCATGATTTTCCTATTAATTTCCAAACTCAGATCACCAGAATACCTAGTTCCTAGACGTATTTCTCTTTTAAAACAACAAAAATATTTTAAGCAAGCAACTGTTTGACAGCACAACTACACAGATAAACGTATATTTACGGCACACAACTACCACAAAACTGCAGAGTACTTTCGGCACTCAACATGGCGACCGGTCACGCAAAGACATGATTTTGACGTCACTCAAAAATGTTGCCAAGTTTAGTCCTTGACAAACATTTAGATGTCTCTCTTTTCATATGCAGCTCTTGGTTATTTAAAATGAGACAAAACGCTTTATGACATGCGTGTGTCGATATTGTAGATATTTGTATAACTATTCTTCATATAGTTCTACTATACTATGCCGTCTCCATAGTTTTCCTACCTCATTGGTTTTAGGATTTCAGGAGATTATTGTCCTGATTTGGGTGTTTGTCAGTTAAGCGATTGCATTTATTTTATTTGAAAGTTTTGGCTTAGAGCGTTTTCACAACGAATCGGGGCGTTTTGGCGTTTGGATATGTCGACCGAGGTGTAATTGATTGATAGTGTTTTTATGGAATTTAGTTTTAAATTGTACTTGAATGATTTGATGGATGTGATTTGGACCTGGAATGGTGTATTTTGCGGAAGGGTGATTTCTTCAAGAATTGAATTTTTTTATGGGTTAGTTGAAATCATAGTGATTAGATTTTTGTGCGATGTGTAGGTATCCGATGGGAGAGGATAACTTGACGTTTTGCATTGCGAGTAGGGCGTCGGGGTTTTTCTTTTTTTCTGGGCAGCAGGGGACGGAGGAAGACCGTTTCCTGCTTACTACGTGCGTGCGTTCGGGGCGAGGCACGTAGAGTAGCCGGTTCTGCCTAGGGACGCGTGAGTGCGTTCCGGCGACCACAAGGGCTGCGTGTGATGGAGGTGATCGGTGTCGCTGGGCCCACGTGTTCCGTGAACCGAGTGGTGTTTCGCTGTCTGATTTGGGCGTGGGCTCTGAGCGGGGATTCGGTCAGGTATTGGCCCCACTGTCCACGTGTTTTCACGTCGAGCTCATAATCCGTCACGGTAAGTCGCCTTGCTCAAGGGAATGACCCCATAACTTTCATTGTAAATTCTGTGCACTGACTTGCTGGTTTCTTTCAGAACAGCGTAGCGTTGTGCCGAAGGAAATTTTGATGGAATTAAGTTTGACCAGCCAACTGCAACAAGCGACCCTACATTACATATTTTTTTGTGACGCGTTTCGGGGGTACCGCAAAATAAACTGATATTTCAGTATTTTCCCGAACCGATCCTACGTTACACTGTGTAAATAGAGAGTGTCATCATTTTATTGTTCTTCATAGTTCGTCTGCCTATATAACTGAACTAGCTGTTACCCGCGGCTTCGCTCCCGCGGACCACCCCACAGGACCCGTTTTCGAAAGATTTTTTTAAATCGGTCCAGTAGTTTCGGAGCCTATTCGGTACACACAAACAAAAAAATCTTTCCTCTTTATAATATTAGTATTGGGTTCCATTTATGGCGATGCTAAACATGTGAAGTATTCAAACGCTAGTTTAGAATGGTTAAAATATTAACTGCTAAAGAACGAATTAATATTGACCGACGAATGTATGTAATTGATTGGTCGAGCCTTAAATGTTGTATAAATAGATATAATATAATTTAGACCTCTTTATTGCACACCATAGCAATAAAACAGATTCCTCGTACCACTAGCAGTCTGGAATCCTGATTTATGCCCGGTTTAAGGCAATATTCTTGTCCCCCATTACTACATGAGACTTAAACATATCTGGCGAAAAATGCATTCTCAATATACCTTTGCTTAACCCGTCGGGGCATACAGACGTGAAGATATGTTGTGTTACATAAAAAAGGTCATATAAACATTAACCTGCAGACTACACTTACACTACATAATTTTCTTCTACTACGCACTCGCATTTGAACATGACGTCACTTTCAGTTATTTTCAGACCCCCGACACCTCAACACCATAACATTCTTCACAGTTCGCAAATTCCCACACAAAGATAAAACTTCAACAACAAATTCCCGGAAAAAAGAAAATCAATTTTCATTTCTCCCCCTCTGTGAAAGGTTTAGTTGGTCCAAGTGGTCCATTTTCGCGACTCCCACGCAATAACTGTCTATGTCCGTCATTGTCAGTTCCTCTCCGAACTTTACAAAGTGAGGGAGGTCGGGAAGTTTAAACAATCCCTTCAGTGTGGACCTTCGATAGTTGTCTTATCTAATCTTATGGAAGGGCCGAGAAATAAGTCGGACACTTCGACCCATTGGGATCTTTTGTGGTCCCCTAAAATATTCGATACATATTTCGATAGTTACTTTAGGATATTTTGTATCCTTTAGCTTCCGATTTGTTACATGTAGGTAAAGCAGTGTTGAAAGTGAGTTACTGTTGGGCAATTTGTTAAAAGAATATAAATCTCTTTAATAGAACATTTTACAAACATAACTGCAATGAAAAATGCCCACGCGTATCATATAAGACCTTTTTCAAAACACTAACGAATAACAACTGTTTGTGAAAATATGTTTATTTTCGAGTAGGTGTGTTAAAATTTTACCCCTCTTTATTCCTTCAGAGGTTAAATTAATATCATCATCAGCATTTCAGCCGAAAGTCGTCCACTGCTGGACATATTCCCCCCCCTGGCGTCGCGACATTGACCGATCCCGTGCATCTCGCACCCAGCGCATTCCCGCAACCCCATCATCGTTATTGGTCCATCTGGTGGGAGACCAAATACCAGCTTGATGCACTAGCGTCGATCGATAAGCTGCCCAAGCAAGTCATCGGTAATGAGGCACTGGTCAAGTCAAAGCTCCAGAGCCTTGAACATCGTCGCCAATGTTCCCACTGCTGGGACACAGGCCTCATCTTTGTGAGAGAGGAAATGGGCCGAAATCCACCACGAGGGCCCAGTGCGGGTTGGTGAAAGTCACCATGTCGTCCGATTTTTTGGTTCTAGGACATGCCGGTGTCCTCACGATATTTACCACTGCTATATGACCACCATGTCAAGTACTAAAACCCGAACATTTTTGTCTCTTGAGAGTCGTTATCCCTGATGAAATGACATTTTTCTAGTGACCATCATCTTCCTACCCTTGTCCCCTGTTACTTGGGGACGGCGAAACACATTTTCTTCTTCCATTCCGTGCTGTCAAGCGTCCCGCTATCACCGACTCACTTTTCTTTCATATCACTTCTCACAAAACCATCCATCTTTTCTATCCCGCTTTTCTCGCCCTCTTTATCAATCCATCTACATGTTAATCATAGAGCCCATGGTAAGAAAATATAAAAAACATACTTTCGGTAAATTAAAACAAAAATCTTTGCAAGAAATTCTTACAATGAGAGCGGTCCTAATGAAAACTTTACACGATACAGTCGTACACGAGGATATTGTTATGGGTTTATAAGAACGGATACAATGGACGACAACGATGAATTGGGGACTATTTTTGTATTAAAATACGTAGCAGTAAGAGGGAGGCCAATGCTCAGCAGTGGGCGAAGTCGGGCTGTGGATGATGATGATGATGATGATGATGATGAAGCAGAAGGTTCACATCGGGTGGAATGTGCAAATGTATTGTTTCTTCTCTAATGTCAGCAAATTATACGGGTACGGGCATTGTTACTGCCTCGTAGGTCTAGTGGTCTTAGTCGCTACTGTTGAGCATGAGGTCTTTCGTTTGATTCTCGGGTCGAGAAAAGTGTTGTCGAGTTTTTCCACCTGGAATCACCTCATAGCAGCTCAGAATCTGGGTTTGTGCCCAGTTAATGGCAATAGGCTCTATTACATGGGACTTATACATAACTGGCAAAATGAGGGTGTACTATGGTGCAATTCTGTTTAGTCCTTCGCGTAATACCGGCCATGTTGTTATGTCAATACCCGGCTGCAAGGAAAGGGTTACGTTTTTCACGCTAACTTTGGGATAACCATACCCTAAAAGGACACAATGCCCTGCGCATAAAATACAACAATACTTTCAGGGCACTGTTGAGGTTTCCACTTTACTGTAGTGCGTCAGGTATGGTCACTATTACTAAATTACCCTGGGTATCAAACTGTCTCCCTACCAAATGTCATCTAAATCGGTTCAGCGGTTTAAGCGTGAAAAGATAACAGACAAAGACAGATAGAGAGAGTTACTTTAGAAATTAATAATATTAATAGAGAAAGTATGGATTATACGATTTTTTATTACATTGTACATTTTACATAGTCTTAAACAGATAATTAGGATCATCATCATCATCTGCCTAGCCTTTTCCCAACTATATTGGGGTCGTCTTCCAGTCTTCCAGATAATTAGGATCACATTTTTGAAAATTCAGTCTTATTATATCATGTTTTCTATGAAAATAGAAAATAGAGATTCACTACTTACAGAATAATTTTCTCTATAATTGGACGATGCTGCTAAATACATAATTCCTGTGAATTTTGAAGCTGGGATTTTGTTCGGTGTTTACTACAACAATAACGCAGCTCTTTAGTATGCTAGGTACACGTAATATGGTCGCGGATTAATTTGAAAGAGAGTTACCGCGGCCCTGCCACAAGCAACTGAAGGAACACGGGTGGGTTTTAGTCAGTACAAGTCTGACACACCCTCCCGATTCACCCAGAGCGGGAGAAGTCATTGGATGATTTAACCACCCAAAATAAAAGGTTATTCGGTTTTATAACAGCGTAATAAATACGTATTCAAAGCTGTATGTCCATCAAAACATTGTTCTCACAAGAACTTTCATTAAAACAGTTGGTTTTTATTTTATTAAATTATACCTTTAGTAAAATAGGAGGAGGCTAAATAATAACAGCCGCACGGGTCGATCATCAAGGTTAAGCAACGCTTGACGAGGTCGGTCCGTGGATGGGTGACCATTTCAACATACCGAGTTTCCTCCGTGCCTCGGAATGCACGTTAAGCCGTTGGACCCGGCTGTCATTTGAAGATCTTTGACAGTCGTTACGGGTAGTCAGAAGTTTGACATCTGACACTAGTCTTGCCAAGAGGTAGCGTGTTACCCAGTTACTGGTTCGTGGAGGTCAGATAGGCAGTAGCTCCATGTAAACCACTGGTACTTAGCTGAATCCGGTAAGACTGGAAGCCGACCCCAATATAGTTGGGAAAGGGCTAGGGAGATGATGATGATACCTATAGTAAAATCAAGTTGCATTTGCACCACAATTACGCCACGTTGAGTGATTTTTGGTAGAGGCAACACTGATGTGACAGTGTCATCGACATGTTTATATATGTGACAGTGTCATCGATATTCTAATGTTATAGCGTCATCGACATGCTAATGTAACGCATGACTGAGGTTTTGTTGTACTTTGAAAAACACAGTTATTCCAAAGTTTTAAGTTTATGCTTCTGTCGGCAGTCCCCATATGATTATTTTTTGGTTAAGACGGGCAAAATAAATTACTCGATGGGTCTAGGTATATTTACTAAGTATAAATACATAGGAAACATTTTTGTTAAGCAATTATCAAATTTTTGCGCATATCCTATTTGTAAACGTCCCTTTGTGCTTATTGGTCTAGCTCTGATCTGTCTTCTATTTGACTTGGAGGGAGGTGAGAGAATTATATGTATGTTTATTTTTAATTCTAACTCATCCGCTGTTCTTCTTTTATTAATTTCGTCATGGTATCCAAAACAGCGAATAATTTACCCGGGACGCGTCCACCTTCTTTTCCTTGGTGTTTCAAAGGTTGAAGAGAAAACAGAATTTAAAGTATGTATGATCCTCATAGACTACGAAACGGCTGGAACGATTTTAATGAAATTTTCAAAATATCTTTAAATTGACCCAGCGGGTAATTCTGTCAGTTTGGTGGCGATCGGAGCATTTTTTTTAACTTTGAACGCGGGTGAAGCCGCGGGCCGAAGCTAGTATTATATAAAAGATACATTAATATTGCTTTTTATCACATGGATATTGATATGATTATACTACAGAGAACCTTATATACCTACAAACCGTCCCGCATCAGACGATTACCTTATAGTATCTTGTAATATGGCCGCAAAGTTATCTTATCATTATGCAAGTGCAGTGGACTTACTGGTATTTATTTAATATCAGCATTGACATTAATTGTTCGGGGTGTCCTTGTCTGACAAAGCGCGTATTATACAACTGCTAGAATTAATGAATTATGTAGGCATATGGGCATGGTAATAACATGGTAATATTTTTAATAACGATATCTGTCTTGAGGGACCCAATGGAGAGCAACCCCATACAGAAGAGGAACAATAATAAAATTGATATTGATATATACTATTTTTCATTGCATAGTAGCTGAATATCGAAAAAGATTAATGTAGTAATAGTGACCAAAATTTTTCCTTATACATTATGGTGGGCAGTAAGCACGAGGAGGTTTAAGAACGAGGAATATTTGAATTGCGAAGAAAAGATGCACAACTATTCGAGAAAGCAATTTATTCATTCGAACAGATGTAAATTCAATAAATTTTAAAATTATCCCAAATATGGTTCGGGTAAGACTCGGTAAGGAAGAAGTTCTAGCAATCGATAAAAAAATAAACAAGCAACACCAAATGCAGCCACAAGTATTAAAACAAGATCAATAAAGGCAAAGATAAAAGGAGCAACTCACAGTCACTCTAATAATAACCCAGCGAGAGTCGGACACGAATAATGTCGCAGGAGTCATTACAAAGTATACCTCCGGAGAAATGGGACGAAATTCGGAGTGCCTTCAGAAAGGACTGGACGAGAGGAGTGTCTGGGTACTCGGTATTGGCCATGCAGAAACAGTATGTAGATAGAGGCATAGAATATGATTTTAAAGTGTATTGCCCTTTCGGTGATGTTCAAAATGGAATGGTGGCTGTGAATGAAAAGGTAGGTGATCTTTTATGTTTTCAATATTTTAGTTAAGTATATCAAATAGTTTTTTAGGCAACACTGTGTTATATCAGCCCATAGTAACACAACACGATTGTAATTATGAAAATAGGTATATAATTTAATAAAAAAACGATAAGGAGTACCAAAGTATCCATCAGCTGATTGAAGCAAACCGATAATATTTCTTGCGTTTAGAAATACCAATGCACAAAAACAAAAACATTGCAGTGTGGTAAATATTGTATGGAAGTGACATCTGGCGGAAATATCTTAAATTAATCTTGAAGCAAACTTTCTAAACAGCACATAGATAGAGCTAGTATACGAGTAGATAAAAATAAACTCGGACTAAAATTGTTTTCATAAATAATTATTTCATAAAAGAGCCTAAATAGACTAATATCATCAAAAAGAAGGCATATTGTGCCAACCCCTCATAAATAAGGATACCTAAGGGAATGCCATGCCATGTTTTACAGTTACTGGTTGTGAAGGTCAGATAAGCAATCGCTGGTCAGTTATAGAACTGACCGATGGAAAGTTCAAAAACTGCATCAAACGTGTCCTTATTAATAAAGCATATTATAAAATCAAGGACTACGTTGAAGATAAAAATTTTGGCTTTAGTTCCTTCTGCGCATGCGGCTTCCCTGGTAACTCATAAACGGCACAAATATGTGGATGACTATTCTCAATCTCATTTTTTTGTCTCTTTTAATTAGACTTTTTTCAATATTTTTCAAGCATCTTTATAGCCCTTTTGCTAAGAATAGTTACAGCACTGATCACAACATTTGTGCCACATGTTAAATTTAGTGTTATTAGACATTTATTTTTATTTTATTTTTTTACCTTTGTATAGATTCTTTTACCGATTGTTTTGTGAATGTGTGAACATTATAGGCCTTCTAGATCTCTAGATGATTGTTAACGTTTGTTAACTTTTTATTCCGCTTTACTTTTTTTTTTGTTTTTTAATTTCTTACGACTTTGTCCACCTATATCCAAGTACTAATGCTGTAACATGGAAATATTGTAAAACCAAACCATTTTTAAAAGAGTAACCATGGAGTTTCTTGCCGGTTCTTCTCCATAGGAAACGACTTACCCGAACCGTGCACCTTTTGTCGACGTTTTATAAGTGTCCATGTAGGCCTATGTAAAATAAAATAAAATATTTTGTTTTTTTTTTATTTTGATTTTGCTCCATATAAAATACTGATATTTAGCTGCATCCTGATAACTAGAAGCCGAAAAGTTTGAAAAGGGTTAATCAAATTGAAGGGAAGAATCAATAAATAAGTGATTTTATTCGAGTAGCAAAACGGTGGTCCTTTTTATTAACTTAATAGAATATACGAGTATAATTTTCGAAAAACTATAAACTTTTATTGGTAATATGGTCCTGCCTTGATATTGTTATATTTTTTTAATGTTCTATTTTTTTTCTTTTTCAGAATGCTTTTTATGAAGTCATCATTCAGTGCCCGAACGATGACTTAGAAAACCTCAAAAAAGCTCTAAGGCAAACCAAAATCATTGACTGGAAAAGATCTATTATTATTCCATTTGTCCCTTACAACATTATTGATGCAATTAAGACAATATTAGAAGATATTAATGCGGAGATAGAGCTGATACTACCTTCAGCGACATTTATTTTGGAAACTAAAACACCGTATGATGATGTGAAGTAAGTTTATTTTTATCAGCTTATAGAAAACTTTTTACCCAAAGAGATAATTATGTACTTACGTATCTGTTCAGATGATTAGCTAAGTGGCTGAGCAAGCAATTTCTACTCTGTCCATAGTGAGGAAATTACTGAGTTTGCCGTGGGCCTGCCTGTGGACCTTGTTGTCTAGACCTGCGTTTAGTGCGTGAACCTCGCAGATAAACCTATAGAGGCGAGGTTCGATGGACATGACCTGCAGGCAAAACCTGGGCTGGGACAGTGATTTTGGCATTTGTGACATTTCGATAATTGTATGTAGAAAGTATCGTGAATTTACCCACACTACAATACAGTACGATGGGCACAACAGTGGGCAAAGCAATTGCAATAATAATCTCTCCCTATTTTAAGGAATGTAGGCATAACGGAATTTTTATTGTTATTACGATTATAACGTCTCTTATGTCATTTTAAGATCGTATTGCGCAGACATCTTCATAAATTACCGTTAAACAATATTAGCATATGTAAAGCATATGCTTATGTATGTAAATGACACGTTTGGATAGAGTTATTGCCATATTATTCGGATATCTAACGGCTGGTATGTCTACCGAGACAAGTTCTGTTTAAATTGCATTGTGCTACTTTTGTTGTGGAGTGTTGGGTCATTTTTCTACATTTTGTTATGTGAGTCTTATTTGAACAAGTTTCAAGATGCTAATATTTATATTAGCGTTTCTGAAACTGCTCGTTGTGGAGATTTTTGGAGAAATCCTAATGTCCAGCAATAAACATTCACGCTGTCATCATACATTTTAGATAAATGGATTGATATCACGATCGGCCCCGTGCTATCCAAATCTAGTAAATTCTTGAGACCTATATTTGGGCCCATCTAATGAAGCACTAACTGTTGGACGCTTTTTTAATCACAATAATTTTACGAAAATTTAACCGACTTCTTTTCACTTTTCCAGCCTACCAACAGGAATGACTTTCGACCTTCTAACAAACGACTTCTTGGACCTTATCGACTCAACATGGCCTCATCGCTACCCCTCTTCATCAACGTACTTCAAACTGCTCATAGACAACAAATATGGCTACGGGCTCTTCCTAAACAATAGCTTGATCTGCTGGCTTCTTATCAATGAATCTGGGAACCTATTACATATGTACACAGTAAATGAACATAGGCAGAAAGGCTATGCAGAGCTGCTTCTGAAGCTGGTCTGTAATGTCTTGATAGGAGAGGGAAAAATTGTGTCTGCGTACTGTCTGAAAGATAATTATAATGCTATCAAACTGTATAACAAAGCTGGTTTTGTTAGAATTGAAGGTGTGGCCTGGTGTTATTTGAGAAGTACAATAAATTAAAGGTGTCAAAAATGTGTCGTTTTATTTATATTTTAAAATAAAAGCTAATAAAATATCACTTGTCACAATATCTTGGCTGCATCAGCACAGTACCAGGCTTTACCATTTTTTAGCAAATTTTTTGACTTTCACAGTTCTAAAGAAATACATAAACTTACTTCTTTTTCCCATAGCAGATACTATATGACACCAGATGACCCTTGGCCACGACAAATTGTGGTCACGACTCAGAGCGCCAAATATTTGTATGGACCGTTTGCTCATTGCACAACACCGCACTATACGCCACACGGTTTACAAACGGGTTTTTGCAGTGACGATTTAGCAGCTGTACAAAACAAGTATGAGCTTGTTGACGACATGACACGCCGCACCGCACGGCTCAGGCGTGGTTCGTCACTCACGCGCTTATAGAACAATACAAGTGCACTGCAGTGTCTTGCAGAATCGTGTCTAGTAAACAAGCGAACGGACGGCAGATCGTCTGCAGAGTGTCGTTAAAATCGTGACCGCAAATCGTGTCGTGCGGTGCCTCGTGAACAACCGACCTTAAAATTTCCTATGCTTCGTTTTCAATCGGTCATATACATTCATAGATTATAATGTAATTTATAAAATGGCTCATGTTTTGTACACTACGGTCTGATTTTATAAATTGATAGCCTTTTCACGAGAACTTCAGTTTTTCTAATTTCGAATTGGTAGAAACCGTGCTTGATCCCAAAAATTACAAATCAAACTTCAAAAATATACTGTATAACTTGTATATACAAAATATCTCTCACCCAATGAGCTATATTTACGACCTGATACTGTAATAGTTTCATGACTCTACTCCTGTAAGGTGGTCCCTACCTAATCGCGGGCCAGCCACAAGTGTCCACTACTAAACACGGGTTCTCCCCGTAGACCACAGCACAATTTTAGGAGAATAAACCCACAAAAATTTGAGCGGTAGGCAGTTTGAAGACGACCTTTGGATGGATTTAAAAGTGAGAATGTGATTTATCTGCTACCATAAATAACTAGTTGTACCCGGCAAGCATTGCTACGCTTAGAGGTGAAGCGAGGTGAAAAAAAAATACAGGAATTTTATTTAATACGCAGAACAACCCACCAAAGAGTCCATAATTACATAGATTACTAGCATTTTCCAGAGAGTTCGTCTGCGTAGCATTAGTACTTCGAATAGCTTATTTTTACAAGGTTTATCTTATTTTGCTTACCAATGTGTGTCCGGAAAATCAGCATCGATGTTTCTAGCACGTCCTGGCATCCGATTAAGCTAAATCTTGGCGTACTTTTTGTAAGTTTGTAAATTTTGAAATAATATGGTACTGTAGAGCTAGTCCCATGATGGAGCCTGAAGATGGTCATAGCAAATCCTTAACCAGACAAGGTGGCACCATTGTGTTGTGTGATCATTGGATTAACAAGTTATATTGCAGTTTAGTTCAAAAATCTTGTTTTTAAAATCAATATTTGCTTAAAACTTATTTATATCTCGCAATAATACTGTCGGTGTGTTGGACGCCTTACTTTGGTTCACAATACAAATTTATTTTCCACTCCCTTAAGGATTATTTCTAGGATAAAAACTATGTCCTATGTCCTTCCCAGGGTATTAAACTATCTCCACACCAAATTTCATCTAAATCGGTTCAGCGTTTTAAGCGTGAAAAGATAACAGATAGACAGACACACAGTTACTGTAGCATTTATACCATTAAGAGGAAATATGGGCAGAGAGCGCCGACTGAATATATTTCTCCAAGAATTGCACAAAATTGCGCTGTTAAGAGAGGCTTAGTGTACAAACTTGACAAATATAAATGAAAAAGGAAAACATAGGGACATAGTATATAGCTTTAGTTTAAAGTTTACGGAATATCTTTTAAATTGGTCCAATATTGGAGGAGGAAAGAGACGAGAGCCAAACCTCGAAGTATGACTTTTTACTAAGGAAATTCAGTCGGCGCTCTCTGTCCCCGATTCCTCTTAATAGAGAATATGGATTATTATGAATTTTTATACATAGAATTTATAACATTTTACATAGTTTTGAACAGGTAATTAGGACCACATTTCTGAAAATTTAGCCCCATTCTATCATGTTTTCGATGAAAACAGAAAATAGAGATTCACTTCTTACAGAATAATATTCTCTATAATTGGACGATGCTGCTAAAGTTTATTCACTTCTGTGAATCATACGTCACCGTGATTCTGACGTGATAAGATTGTTTTGCTTTGCTCCTGTATAATTATTGTTTTATGTGGGATAGTTGTGTAATTTTATGTGAATGTGTGTTAAATTGAGGATTTATTATATCTGTGGACATAATTGTTATATTTTTGTGGCAAAATTCAAGTGATATAGACACTTTTTCATAATATAAAATAATTAAATTTTCATTTTTTATCTGACATTGACATTTGACATTTATTTCTTCTTATAAAGTTTTCTTCTTAAAAGTGATGGAAAGCGGTTGCGATGATGAGGACGGTAGCAGCCGTCATTCTAGTGATGTGACTTTGCGTGCTATGGTACATAATAATGATATTTCTGATTTGGAATGGGATGAAAATGATAGTTCGCTGAGAAATTCCTATAAAAGGCCTAGAAACGAGTCTAGTCCAGATGATAATATAGAGGACGGCGAGTTTACTACGGTGGATAAGCGAGGTAAGAAGGCTAAGATTATGACTCCACCGTCTGGACATCCGCAGTCTCCAGGAAAAACATATCCGACTGATTTTGCAGATTATGTAGAGGTATCAGTTACTGCAAAAGAGATCCTTCCAAAACAGATTGCTTTAGCTAAACTTTTGAACAACGAGAAAATTCCAGATATTTTAAAAGTGGTTTATAAAAGTCCCTTTAAAATTCTAATAAGGTTTAAAACCAATGATTCTGCGGATAGAATGTTGTCGTGTGAAACTTTTAGACAAAAAGGTTGGATTTGTAAGAAAACAAATGAAGTGAATGTTTCTTATGGTTTAGTCAAAGACGTGGACCTTGATTTGGATGATGAGAATATTAAGAATATATTAGAATGTGACTTGGAGATTTTATCTGTCAAGCGTTTAAGCAGAAGGGATGATGAAGGCCAATGGGTTAAGAGTACAAGTATTCGCATATGTTTTAAAGGTCCTGTTATACCTCCATATGTTTATACATATGGCATACGAATGAAGGTATTACCATTTAATTTTCTTGTTACTCAATGTTCAAATTGTTGGAGATTTGGGCACATTAAAGCTTTTTGCCCAATTAAAAAACATGTTTGTCCGAAATGTGGCGGTGAACATAAAAATTGCGAGACAGTTCAATTTAAATGCATAAATTGTAAAGGAGATCATATGTCTATGATTAAGAGCAAGTGTCCTGCATTTTTACGTGAAAAAGAAATAAGAGATATAATGTGTAAGCATAATTGCACGTATAAATTGGCTCTAGCCAGGATGAAAGAGAGTAAAAATGCTGTTGTGAGTCCGAATTTATTCACAGTTGACGAATTAATTAAGATCGATACAACTGCAGGGAGATCTTATTCAGATGTGGTCAAAAATAATGTTTTGTTGAATGACAGTTCGAATAGCGAAGAAGATAAATATGAAGATAGAATGTCACCAATTTTGAATTCAAGTAAAGTTGCAGTACATTTGAGAAAACCAAAAAGAACTATAAAGAGTAAACGTAAGAAGGTTTGTCATGAAATTCAGAAGGAGGTTACATCTGATTTTTTACCGGAAAATAAGGATGAGTTTTTGAATAAATCGGCTAGAAATGCATCTTCCAAAATGGAAAGTTTTAGTTTCAGGAAATTATTGGGCAAACTGAAAGAAGTTATCTTTTCAAATGATGACTTTGGGGACAAAATTACATTTATTTTGAAATATGTGTTGTCGGAAGTAAAGAATTTTATTTTGAGTTTATTAAACATGGATGTTTTGATGGAGATATTAGGATGCATTAAGAATGGCTCGTAATTTTAAGCAACAAACGAAAGTAATTAATATTTTACAGTGGAATGCAAATAGTTTATGTCCTAAGATTAATGATTTTCAATTATTATTATTTCAAGAAAAAATACATATTGCAATTATAAGTGAGACGTGGCTGTCACCAGATATGAACTTAAATATTAGCAACTATAATGTATTTAGAAAAGATAGATTGGATTCTTATGGGGGTTTGTGTGTTATTACTCATAAATCAATTAAAGCCTTACAAAGAGAGTTTGTGCATCCAAACTCTAGCATTGAGATTGTGGTAGTAGAAATATTTAATGTGCCCGGAATAATGAACATTATTTCAATTTATTGCCCTCCAACGTCAGTTACTGACCAGTCAGATTGGAATAAGATTTTTGATAGATTTGTTAAAAAAACGTTAATTGTAGGCGATTTTAATGCGCACCACATCGCCTGGTCGAATAAGACTGATCGTCGTGGAGAGATGGTATACAACTCTTACTTTGATAAAGATTATATGTGCTTGAATAATGGAGATGCTACGAGAATTAAGTTTGTTAGTGGAGTTCTACAGCAGTCATCACCTGATATATCGTTCATTTCTACCGATCTGGCGACAAAATTTTCTTGGCAAACTACTAGTGAATCTTTAGGCAGTGACCATGTTTTTATTAAAATGAAGTATGGTTATGAGTCTTCTAAAAATTTCATTAAGCGACGTAACTTCAGAGAAGCTAATTGGAGTGAATACCGCGAAAAATCGGAGGATATGTTTGCTAATTTAGATAAGTCGTTGAATATTCAAGAATGTTATAATTTATTTGTATCCAAAATTGACCGGTTGGCAGAAGAAACAATTCCATGGATCAAAGTTTGCCAGGATCCTACAGCTAAATTTGTACCTAAACCATACTGGAATGCAGAGTTATCTATGGCTGTGGCTAAAAGACGATTGGCACTGGCAAAATTGAGGCGCAATCCTACTCCTGCCAATTATAATATTTATATGATTGAAGTAAATACGGCCCGCAAAATAATTGAGAAAGCCCGTTCCAAAGGATGGAAGGAATTCTGTACGAGTATTGATTCGGAAACTTCAGCTTCAGAGATGTGGAGAAAAATGAAATGGGTTAAAGGTGGAAAGTATTGTAATCGTTGTGTTGATTCCCAAAAATGTAAGGAGTTATTACAATCTTTAACTCCTGATTTGGTTGGTGAAGAACCTCCTTTATTTATGGAGGAATCAAGTGCTATCGAAGGGGAGATAACTTTGTTTGAATTAGAAAACTGTTTAAAACGCAAGGACACGTCACCAGGTGTAGATAATATTTCTTATTCCATGCTATATAATTTATCTGTTTCAGGTAAAAAGTTTTTGCTATATTTGTATAATTTGGTATTAGATACTGGTGTTATACCAAAACAATGGAGAAGCATTAGGGTAGTTCCGATTCCTAAACCTGGAAGGGATCCCAATAGCGCCTCTTCTTTGCGTCCTATATCTTTAATGTCCTGCCCATGCAAAATTTTCCTTGGAATTATGCTAAAACGTCTTGAGTGGTTTGTTGAGAAATCAAATCTTTTGTCTCCATCTACTATTGGTTTTCGCAGATCACATTCTTGTTTGGATAATCTGACACGTTTAATAACATCTATTCAGATAGGGTACTCAAAGAATATGGCCACTATTGCATGTTTTGTTGATATTGATAGTGCATACAATAATGTAAATATCAATCGAATGATTGATTTGAAAGAGATCGGGGTTGGGGGTAAAGTTTGTAAATATATCTTCAATTATTTAAGCCGAAGGTATTTACAGATTGACAGTGGTGTGGATGGTGTAGTGGTAAGACAATCTAGTGTGGGTTTAGCTCAAGGAGACCCATTATCCCCTCTACTTTTTAATATTGCTACTATGAATATTTGTAAATTAATTACCAGTTGTAAAGTTTCACAATATGCAGATGATTTTGTTCTTTATGTGTCTTCAAACAAACATAATTTAGATTCAGCAATTACTAGCTTGAATATAGCTTTAGAAATACTTATTAAAAATTTAGGTAGTGTGGGATTATTTTTGTCCGAATCCAAAAGTAATGTTTGTCTATTTAGTAGATCTAGATGTTTAGCAAATATTCGAATTTGTATTAATAACAGTGAGCTTAAGGTTGTTGATAAAATTAAATATCTCGGTTTGTGGCTTGATTCGTCTCTACGATGGGGAGCTCACATTAACGAGACTTGTGAGAAAGTTTATAAATATTTGAATATTCTTAAAATTTTAGCTGGAAAATCTTGGGGCGTACATCCTAAACATTTAAGAAGACTGTTTATGTCTCTTGTTAGAAGTCGAATTCACTATGCTAGTTTTTTATATGGCAATAGTGCTAAAACTCACTTAAATAAACTGGATGTTTTGCAGAATCGAGCAATGCGAATTTGTGGTGGTTTTATTCGTACCACACCAATTTGTGTTATGGAAAGCGAACTTTGCTTACCACCGTTACATGTAAGAAGACATTGGTTGGCTGGTAGATATTGGTTAAGGGTAAACTCTTTTTGTAATAATGTAACTGTAGGTTTATTAGAAGAATTATCCGAATTATGTATGAATATTTATTGGCAAAAGAAGAAAAAACCGATTTTGATTGATATTTTCAATAAGTTTAAAAACAATGTTGTTCATAAATCTCCTATATTGGATATGTATAGTATGGGTACTTGGGTCTCAAATATTAACGTTAGAGATTGTATAAATTGTAATATTGATCATTTTAATGTACCAAAACGTACAACAAGTGCGATTAATTTGAGGGTGTTAATTTCGAATATGTTAGATATTAAGTACAATAATTATTATTATGTTTTTACCGATGGGTCTAAAGATGCTCATGGTGTTGGAGCAGCATTTTTTGATGTTCAGACTAATACTGGCATTAAATTTAAGTTATGTAATGATGCTTGTATAATGAGAGCTGAGTTGATGGCTATTGTTAAGGCTTTATCATACATTCAATCTCTGTCTTACAAAAACGTGGTGATATTGTCAGACTCGAAAAGTGCTCTTCAACACCTGATTCGCTGTGTGTCAGGAATTCGAGGCATGCCGATAGCTTATGAAGCGCTTAGGATTATACATATTTTGCAGATGAATTTAGTTAATATAAAAATTCAGTGGATAACTTCCCATGTAGGGATTTCTGGAAATGAAATAGCTGACAAGCTTGCTGCAGAAGCTATTACGGACGGCATAATTATACCCAGTAATCCCTATATTACGGAGCTTATCCCTAGTGTGAAAAAGTTTTGTTTTAGTTTGTGGGAGAACCACTTTAATATTATAACTGCGGGAAAGGGTTTGTGGTATAGAACTATACAACAGGAACTGCCTCGGATTCCTTGGTTTGATGTTGGTAATCTTTCAAGAGAACTTTTAATTTTAGCGTTTAGAGTAAGGTCTGGTCATATACCTACCAATAGTTTTTTAAATTTGATGGGTGTAAAACCATCCCCCTTTTGTAACATTTGCTTACAGATATTGGATGATTTGTACCACATTTTGCTGGAATGTAGTGCTTTCGATGATTTAAGGTCTTTGTTGTTTGAGGCGGTTGGCGGTGATGTGTACGGTGGTGGAGTTAATGTATTGCTTGGGAGGCCTCTTTCGGAACAAAGTATTAAGATTTATAAATTTGTTAGGGAAGTGTTTTTGAGACGAAGTAATAGATTTTTCTTTTTTTTTTTTTTTTTCGGTGGCTTTGGATTGTTGGGAGCGCTGCATTTCATCGAAATGTTAGGTAGGTTTATTTTATAGGTTTTTTTTTTAATTTAATTATTTGTTGTACAATACACATAATGTATAACCTTACGAGGCTGGCTTGGCGCATCAGCGCAAAAAGCCTCATTAAATAAATGATTAAAAAAAAAAAAAAAACTTCTGTGAATACCGAAGCTGGGATTTTGATCGGTGTTTACTACCACAATAACGCAGATCTTCAGTATGCTAGATAAAGATAATGTTCTGTTTTATAACAGCGTAATAAATTCGTATTCAAAGCTGCATTTCCATCAAAACATTTTTTTTACATTTATTTTTATCAACAGTTGGTTGTTATTTTTTTTTTATTAAACCTATGGTAAAATAAAGTTGCATTACTGCATTTGCACCACAATTACGCCGTGTTTAGCAATTTTTGGTAGGGGCAAAACTAATGTAATAGTGTCATCGACATGCTTATACACATATGTGACAGTGTCATAGATATTGTAATTTTATAGCGTCATCGACATGCTAATGTAACGCATGTCGGAATAACTGATTTTTTGTGGCACTTTGAAAAACACATTAAGTCCAAAATTTTAAGTTTTCACTTCTGTCGCCAATATAAATAGCATATAAAAAGGTCTAGGTCTGTTTACTAAGTATACATACATTGGAGAGCATTTTTTTAAGAATTTATCAAATGTTTGTGCTTATCGCAGTTGTAAACGTCCTTTTGTGCATTGGTCTAGCTTGACTTGGAGGGAGGTGAGAGAATTATATGTCTATGTTTTTTTTTTATTCTAACTCATCTGCTGTTTTTTTTAAATTAATTGTTTCATGATATCCAAAACAGCGAATCATTTAACGTCGAGCTTCTTTGCCTTGGCGCCTCAAAGATTCATAAATATTATATAAGAGATTCATAAATATTGCTTTTTATCACATGAATAGTGATATCATTATACTTCAGAGAACCTTATATACCTCTACCAACCGTCCCGCATCAGACCCAACATTTAAAATATTTGACATACCTACTAACGATTACCTATCTTGTACTGTGGCCGCAAAGTTATCTTATCGTTATGCAAGTGCAATGGAATTACTGGTATTTTTTTTTTCAGCATTGACATTAATTGGTAACTGTTCTTGTTTGACAATGTGGGTATTATACAACTATTATGTATGCGTATGGGCATGGTAACAATATAATAGATAACAATATTTGTCCGGGATGGTCCCATTGCGGAGCAACCTCATAAAGAGGAGGAACAATCATTGATAATCATTCTTTTTCATAGCAGCATAAATGTAGTAATAGTGACCATAATTTTTCCTTAAACAGTATGGCGGCAGAGAGCACGAGGAGGCTTGGGAACGAGGAATATTTGAATTGCGAAGAAAAGATGGACAACGATTAGAGGAAGCAATTTGTGTAGTATTCAGTCAAGCAGATATAAATTCAATAAATTTAAAAACTATTCGTGTCCATATCTAGCAATAAAATAAAGTAAACAAGTAACACCAAATGAAGCAACAAGTATTAAAACAAGAGCAATAAAGGTAAACATAAAAGGTATGCAACTCACAGTCACTTTAATAATAACCTAGCGAGAGTCGGACTCGAATAATGTCGCAGGAGTCATTACAAAGTATACCTCCGGAGAAATGGGATGAACTTCAGAGTGCCTTCAGAAAGGACTGGACGAGAGGAGTGTCTGGGTACTCTGTACTGGCCATGCAGAAACAGTATGTAGATAGAGGCATAGACTATGATTTTAAAGTGTATTGCCCTTTTGGTGATGTTCAAAATGGAATGGTGGCTGTGAATGAAAAGGTAGGTGATATTTTTATGTTTTCAATATTTTAGTTAAGTATTTCAAATAGTTTCTATTTCTTAGCCCATACTGTGTAATATCGGCACTTATAACACAACGCGATTGTATTTATGAAAAAAGGTACATAATCGGTTCATAATTACGATTTGATAAGGAGTGTCCAATGTGTCTATCAGCTGATTGAAGCAAACCAATACTATTTCTTGTTTAGAAATACCTTTGCACAAAAACAAAAACAGTGCAGTGTAGTAAATACGATTGTATGGAAACTGACATCTGGCGGCAATATCTTAAACTAATCTCGCAGCAAACTTTCTAAACAGCACATAGATAGAGTTAGTATACGAGTAGATAAAAATAAAATCGGACTTAAATATCAATAATTATTAAATTAATAATATCAATAATTATATTACATATTGTTTTAATCAATAATTATTTTATAAAAGAGCCTAATGAGACTAATATCACGGCAAAAGAAGACAGATTGTGCTAACCCCACATAAATAGGGATACCTAAGGGAATGCCATGCCATGTTTCGCAATTACTGGTTATAAAGTTCAGATAGGCAATCGAACCGTATAAAAAAAAATGGTATTATATCCAGTTAACTAGAAGCCATTGTTGTGAAAAAGGTTAATCAAAGTGAAGGACAAGAAAATAATAATAAAGAATCAATTATTACATTATTTTATTCGTGTACCAAAACGGGAGTCCTTCTCATTAATTTAATACAATATACAAGTATCATTTTCAAAATACTATAAATTATTATTAATGATATGGCCCTGCCTTTTTTTTTATTTTAATGCTCAAAATGTTTTTTCTGTTTAAGAATGCTATTTATGAAGTGATCATTCAGTGCCCGAATGATGACTTAGAAAACCTCAAAAAAGCTTTAAGGAAAACCAAAATCATTGACTGGAACAGATCTATTATAATCCCATTTGTCCCTTACAACATTATTGGTGCAATTAAGACAATATTAGAAGATATTAATGTGGAAATAGAGCTGATACTACATTTAGCGACATTTATTTTGGAAACTAAAACACCGTATGATGATGTGAAGTAAGTTTATTTTTATCAGCTTATAGAAAATTGTTTACCTACGTATCTGTTCAGATGATTAGCTAAGTGGCTGAGCAAGCAATTTCTACATTGTCCATAGTAAAGCCCCGTAGGCCTGCCTGTGGACCATGTTGTCCGGACTTGCATTTAGTGCGTGAAAATTAAATTAAAACCTATAGAGGCGAGGTTCGATGGACATGACTTGCAGGCAAAACCTGGGCTGGGATTGATTTTGGCGCATGCCATTTCAAACACTGCACTATTAAATCACCTACCTGCGCTAACTGTTCTGAGGCACATGAAACCAAAGACTGCCCGCATAAGGATAATTTAAATTATACACCGTCTTGCGTGGCGTTTAAACGTTCTAAGGAACCGTATAAACATCGCTGTGGCTCACACGTGTATACCACTCATAAACTTAAGCTCGAACATGTTATCCTCAACACCAACTCCTAAGATAATGGATAGATTAACCATAGGACAATTAAATCTCCACAGCGATAGGATGGTGACTTCTGAACTAGACAAACTAATTTTCTATTATAACTTAGATATAGTGCTTGTTCAAGAACAACGCGCGTTTACGTCACAAAGTTGTACAGTTGGATGGCAAGGCACGAGCCGGAATTTACGTGGCGCATTCTTCTAACTTCACAGTAACGTCTTTGCGTAACCTTAATGGGGTGTCAACCCATTGTGCCGTTGCGGAGGTCTCATCATCTTCTTTTAAAGTTTAAGTTGTGAGCTGCTACTTTCATTATTCAGAGCCTGTTGCTCCTCATATACATAACCTCCGTCACGTCTTGCAGTCGCTCGCGGGCTGCAAAGTTATCATTGGCGCTAATGTAAATGCGTCTTCGACTCTATGGTATGGCAAAGTTCGGTCTACGGATCATGAACGACGCTGCGCTGTTGAAGATTTCATTTCTGAAATGAGTCTGACTATTCATAATACCCCTGTCGCACCACCAACTTTTATAATTATAACTTTTCATTATACTTACTTGGGTTGATAGGGCCACAAAAGGGGCGGTACGACGTAAATTACTTCAAAGTCAGCGTTTAGCTTTGATATTCTTATGCAAAGCATACAGGACGGTTAGTATTGAGGCCTTATCGGTACTTGCCGGTCGACCTTAAAGTTCAGCGACGTGCTGCAATGTATTATTCCACACGAGATATTATGGACGCGGACTTTTTGATGCGGAGTGACTGTGTAAAATTCTCTAGATTATTTAAACCACATATTGACGTCTGGGAGGAACTTTTATCCGAATGGCAATGTAGGTGGGACAATTCCATCAAGGGCCGACACCTCCACCAATTCTTTCCATCTGTTCGTGTGCGGCTGGCCAGGGCATGGCTGGAAAAGGATCATTTTGATACCTAATTTCTCACGGGGCATGGTAGCTTTAAAAGTAAATTATTTTCCTTCAAACTCGTTGCTTCGCCTTTATGTCAGTGTTCTACATCTGACTGTGAATTTTTACAATCTGCACATCATATCTTATGGCAGAATGAACGCAATATTATGTTGAATAATGTAAAGGCTACATCAGTAGTTGTTTACTATACGGAACTTGTGGCAACTAGAACAAATTTCCGTGCGTTTAAGCCTTTTTGCCATACCTTTATGTGTTTCCAACAAATATAGCAGCTCACAATGTTAGGACCCATTAATATTAATGCTAATTTTTATCCGTGGTGTTAGGCAACTGGGCTTATCCCATTTATAAACGACCCTTTGTCCCTATTGGCCTTTGTGCCTATTGGCCTTTGTGCCTACTGTCTCCCGATTGATACGGAGGGATATAGAAATTTGTAATTTTTCCTACTCCTCCGTTATTCTTTTCTGATTAATTTCGCTGCGCGATCCAAGATGTAAATTCATTCTCCGGGACTTCGTCGTGCTTCATTGCTTCGGCGCTTTTCTGGTGTTCACCACTATTGATTCTGGCTTTCAGGAGTTGCAATGGTGTTTGGGAGTAGTGCGGTGGGATAGTCCCTATAAAAAAATGTGGCATTTTGATTTGTATGTTGATAGTATCGTGAATTTACCCACACTTCAATAATACAATACGATTTCACTACGATGGTCAAGGCAAATTCAATAATAATCTGTCCCTATTTTTTATTATTATTTATTATACACTTTATTGTACACCACAAAAAAACATACTGGACAAAAGTTAGAGAGAGAGAGAGAGAGAGAGAGTTGGAGTTGTAGTGTTTAAGCCTACATTCCTTAAAATAGCATTTTGTTGTACGGTACTTACGGTATTTTTATTGCTATTACGATTATTACGTCTCTTATGTAATTTTATGATCGTATTGCGCACACATCTTCATAAACCACCGTTAAACAGAATTAGCATATTTAAAACATATGCTTATGTTTGTAAATGGCACGTTTGGATAGAGTTATTTCCATATTATTCGGATATTTAAAATTGAAATACACAAGGAAAGTGCCTAATTTATACAAATAATTAAAGTACAACATCCACATCACGGGTACTCACGTTTGCAGCACGTTTAAGTGACTCCTAGCAAGTATTTTGCAACACCTGCCAGCATAGCATCTGCACTATCTCTGACATTACTTTCACTGGGCACTACACTTTCACTGGTTTAGAGGATCACAATGTCACAACTAGACGAGATTGTATCTGCACAAAAAACCCTGGAGGACAGCTTCATCCGGAAGATGGGAGAGCTGGAGGCGCAGATCCAATGCGCGGCGCCTGTCAAAGATACTGTGGCGAGGATTGCCGAAGAGTTTCGCGCCTTCAGGGAGCTGGTCTTCAGCATGCTTAGACTGCTCCGAGGACAGATAAGCGAGTGCGCCAGACAGGTTGACGTGATGGAGACCAGACATCGGCGGAGGGCGCTGATTTTCCAGGGCATTCCAGAGGTTGACGGTGAAGTAAGCAGCTTAGTCATCCTGGACATCATCAACAAGAAGCTGGCCCCTAAACCATTGGCTGCAACCTCCATAAAGTCCTGTCATAGACTCGGTGTAGCCAGCAAAGATCACCATAGGCCAATCCTGGTGAAGTTTTCTACCTATGATGACAAATCGGCGGTCTGGAAAGCTAAGACAGGCTTAAAGGGTTCCTCCATCTCTGTCAAGGAGTTCTTGACAAGGACACGGCAGAACATCTTTGGGAGGCGCGGCTCCATTTCGGAATGAGATCTTCTTGGACTCAGGACGGTGTTATTGTGGTGAAGGCCCCTGACGGGAGCAAACATAAGATAACTTCAATCAACGAACTGAGTCCACTTCTGGCGAAGTATCCGAAGGTCCAGGGAGGCGATAACCTGCAAAACAAGACGCGTTAATGGTATTTATCTACTCATTTTCATTAATAATGTGTATTGTGTACAGTCCGTAAGGTTTTACTTACCACAGCAATCTAGTCGTTATTTTATTTATATTTTGTTCTTATCTATCATTTTATTCACTTTTCTTCTTATCACTTTGTTGCATAGTTTGTTTTGTTTTACTAATGTAATACGTAGTTTCCGCTTCGAGCTCTGTAATTTCGAGTCTGCAAAATAACTTTACCGTGTTTACCCTCAAACTTTTTTTTTATTGAATGCCTCAAATGTCAATCAGAATAAATATTATTGTATAACTACCGTCAAATCGTAATATTATCTGATTTTATTCGGATACGTTCATGATTGTTTGGCATGGTGCGTTCCGAGTACCATTATTATTGCATATTTTGCTTGTTTTATATTTGAAAACACTTTCATCGTTACCTCTTTACTATGTAGTGTTTGTCACCTATTACAAATTATGATGTTAGCTGGCGGGTGGTGCAGAGATGCAAGCGCCAGTCTTTCTTGTATTTTATTTCTTTGTGTGACTTGTGTGTGATTTTGGTATATATTTTATTTATTTATTTACTTTCATATGATGTTATCTGACAACGAATCCTTTTATTCTGCCAACGCATCAACTGCCTCTTCTTCTGATGTTAGCTTAAACTGTCTTACAGACACCCTTGGCGATCATTTGCGTCAAAGGTTCAACCAAAATCCTGGCCGACTGTTCAACGTTTGCCACATTAACGCTCAAAGCATTCCGAGCCACTATAGCGAATTGATCGATACATTTTCCAATAACAATGTTCACGCCGTCCTGGTTTCAGAGTCCTGGCTCAAACCTGAACTTCCATCTACCACCTACTCTCTTCCTGGTTTTGTTCTACTTCGGAATGATCGGATTGGTAAGAGAGGGGGTGGTGTAGCAATTTACCTTCGCGGTGATCTTCCATTTAAAATTCTTACCACTTCTGTTTCTAATGATTCTGCCGAGTTCCTTTTTCTAGAGGTTTGTGTCAAAGGAGCTAAAACCGTTTTAGGTGTTGTTTACTGCCCCCCTTCCCTTGATTATTTCACCGAATTCGAATCGGTACTTGAATCTTTGGGTTCGGATTATGCACATCACATCATCATGGGAGATTTTAACACCAACCTCCTTGCTCACAACTCCCCTCGGTCCCGTAAACTCTTGCATATTGTCGAGTCAGCCAGTCTTCACGTATTGCCATTTCCAACCCACTCATCATAATACAATCGGCGATGATACCTGGCTCGACCTTATCCTTACCTCTAATCCTTCCCTAGTTTCCTTGCATGGTCAACATGATGCCCCTGGCTTTTCCCATCACGACCTTATTTACGTGTCCTACGTCCTTAAACCTCCAAAACCTAAACCAACGTTCCAGTACAGGCGTGCCTTTGCAAGTATGGATAGTGAGCAACTACAAAAAGATGCTTCAAATATTGACTGGACACTCCTACAGGAAGCTGCTACAGTGGATGACAAAGTTTGTCAAAGCACTTTATTTCAAGTAGGCCAGTTACAGGCACTTTTGAATTGTCAAAAGACAAAATAAAATATTACAAAATTATGGTGCTACAGTCCCAGTCACAAGACATAATAACTGTGAAAGTACCGTAGATGCCCGTTCCAAGGCGTAGATCTCTATGGAGAAGAACGGGCAAGAAACTCCATGGACACTCTTTTTCAATTAGGTAATTATTACAAATCATTTGTTACATCATTCATGTTGAGATTACACATTATGTGAGAACGATGTAGAAAGTTAAAAGTGTCCATAGTAAATATAAAAAGACAATTCAGAAATAAAATTAGAATCAATTAAAATAAACCATGGCAGCTAAGAGATGACCAGTCCCAACCGACAGCGCCCGTTCACGAACATGACACATGTATCAGCACCATTCAGCTCAACCATTTTGAAGGGAGCTAAATGATCCGACACACGCGCCACCATCGGCGAGACATTTGAGTGAGCATGACATACTCTCAACCACCGGAGTCATTCAAGTCAATAGAAGACGTAGGTATCTAGACAATGATAGCTCTGAAGTACATGGTACTCACACAATGCTGGCTATGCTGCTATATAATACTAGAAAGATTGACTCTATATAATGCAAAGATAGTAGCAATCTTCATCAGCTCCGACAATAACAGTAAACGATACCTACGATAGTCTAACCAAAAATTTTTTTTTAAATAATACACATAAAAACGAAATTAAAAAATAATAATATTTAACCTGGCAGCAAGCTAATTTTGGTAAAAGAACACGAAAATTGTCTTGAGTTTAACACAGCGACCAACTATGCTTATCATCTAAATAATCATTAATAGAATAGTATGCCTTAGAACAGAGATTAGCTTTTACTTTTGCTTTAAATGCGTTAAATGGCAAATCTAGAAAAGAAGACGGTAACTTGTTGTAAAAAGTTATACCAACCCCAACGAATGAACTATGCACCTTATGAAGTCGATGAAAGGGAGCTCGTAATTTGTCCTTATTTCTGGTGTTAAAGTTGTGAATATCACTATTGTTACTGTACAAATGAATGTTCTGCCTAATATATAAAATGTTGGCGAATATGTACTGTGAAGCCGCTGTGAGAATACCAATCTCTTTAAAAAATCTCTTAGAGAAACACGCGCACCTAATTGGTAAATGGCACGAACAGCTCGTTTTTGAAGCACAAATATATTTTGAATATCAGCGGCTCTGCCCCACAGTAGAATACCGTAGGACATGATACTGTGAAAATAACTAAAGTAGACCAACCTCGCTGTATCAACGTCAGTGTATTGTCTAACCTTTCTGACGGCGTAGGCGGCCGAGCTAAGCCTACCCGCTAGGCTTGATATATGTGGCCCCCATTGAATTTTTGAGTCTACTGTTATACCCAGAAACACAGCTGAATCAACAGTTTCGAGCTTCTCATTGCCGAGCACAATGTTGGGACCCAGATTTCTAACATTGGGCAAAGCGAACTTTATGCATTTAGTCTTCTTGGCATTAAGAACAAGATTATTTGTTGTGAACCAATCTGTGACCATTGATAGTGCGTTATTCACGTCATCAAAAACTTGTCTATTCCTATCTACTTTAAAGATCAGAGAAGTATCATCTGCAAACAGTACAACGTCGCAAATATCCTTTAAATAGAATGGCAGATCGTTAATATAAACCAGGAATAAAAACGGACCCAGTATTGAGCCTAGAGGTACACCCAGCTCAACAGGTAACCTGGAAGATTTAGCGCCATTAACGTCGTTGAAATTGTGTGTTCAACAGTGCTGTGACCAAACATTTTGATACTCATGCTCCTATCAGGAGAGTCAAGTTGAAGCGTCCACCTGCTCCATGGATGAATAGGGGAATCCGGATGGCAATGCGACGGTGGGACCGCGCGTTTCGGGTATTTAAAAAGGATCGCTCGGAGGACAATTGGACCTTGTTCAAGACGGCTAGGAATCGGTGTAATCAGATGATGCGCAACGCTAAACGCCGCCATATTCTAAATCATATTTCTTCTTCTTCTTCTGGCGATATCTGGAAATTCCTTGGGACCCTAGGTATCGGCAAATCGTGGCATTCAGACCTTCCTAACACAATTGACTTGGACGATCTAAACCACTTTTTCTCTACTGTGCCTGTGCTAGATAGTCTAACCAAACTTCAAACTATTGACTACCTTGATGGTCTGACGCGTCCTAATATTTCCCCCTTTGTCTTCACCCCTGTCGACCCAGAAGAGATCAAAAAGCTGTGGGCTGCGATAATATCAGTCGTCATATGATCGTGTCGGCTTTGGATCAACTTCTTCAAGCAATCTCCCACATTGTTAACTTCTCTCTTTGCTCCGGTGTTTTCCCTTCTTTGTGGCGTAATGCTCATGTTCGAGCCCTGCCTAAGATTCCCGATCCCACTCTTTCCTGTCGCTTTTGCCCAATTTCAATCCTTCCTTTTCTGTCCAAAGTGCTCGAGGCCTGTGTTCATAAACAACTGTCCTACTTTATTTACCACAACTCTCTCATCAGCCCGTTTCAATCCGGTTTCAGGCCCCGGCACAGTACCGTATCAGCTCTCCTTAAAGTGACTGACGATATAAGGCGGGGAATGGAGGACACTAAAGTTACTGTTTTAGTGCTAATCGACTTCTCCAACGCCTTTAATACCGTCAATCATGATATCCTTTTGTCTATCCTTTCTTATCTTAAGGTCTCTCACGAGGTACTGGAATGGTTTTCCTCTTATTTTCGAGGGCGTCAGCAGTCAGTTCGTACTGGAGACTTCTATTCTGTGTGGTGTGACCTTGCAGCTGGCGTCCCTCAAGGCGGTATCTTATCTCCTCTTCTGTTCTCCATTTTCATAAATCTTATAACCACCGAGCTTCAGTGTGCGTATCATCTCTACGCTGACGATTTACAGCTCTACTGTCAGGCGGGTGTTGACAACTTATCGGATGCGATCGAGGGGCTAAACCGGGATTTAATTATGATTAAAGGCTGGTCAGACCGATTCGGTGTGGCGGTTAACCCTGCAAAATGTCAGGCTATTATACTTGGGAGACCCCATAGCTTAAGAAAGCTCGATATCTTAAATGTTCCACCCATAATCTTCGACAACGTAGCAATTCCGTTTAGCTCCGAGTTTAAGGATCTTGGTCTGCTCGTCGACACTTGCCTTGACTGGCGCAAACAGGTAGTTAACGAGTGTCAGCCAAAAGGTCACCGGAACGTTGCGTTCACTGTATCGGCTAAAAAATCTTCTGCCAGCTCACATAAAGGCCATGCTTGTACAGTCCCTAATCTTTCCCTTAATTGACTATGGTAATGTGTGCTACTATGACCTGAATGCAGATCTACTCAATAAACTTGACCGCCTTCTAAATAACTGCATTCGATTTGTCTTCAAACTCCGTAAGTATGATCATGTATCCACTCATCGATCACTTTTAAAATGGTTACCCATTCGTCAGCGTAGAGCGCTGAGGGCCTTGACTACCCTGTTTTCTTTTATTAATAAACCCACTTCTCCTTCTTATCTGACTTCTCATGTTCAATTCCTTTGCTCTGCTCACAGTAATCTTCGTTCCACCAATAATCGTCTTCTTCAATGTCCGTCTCACCGCTCTGGATTTATCCACTCGTCCTTCTTTGTCCAGGCTATCTCTCTTTGGAATGCGCTCCCTCAGAATATCAGGATGGCAACCAGTCGGTTCTCTATCAAATTTAAGGCACGTGAGCACATTCGCAAGAAGTTTGCAGAATCATCACAGAATTTATTTGTTGGTTTCTGTTTCTCTATAACATTGTTTATGTATGTATGTATCTAAGTATATATTTATATATATTCTTTTTATATATGTTTTATCTCTATTTATCCTTTAATTTAGTTGCACCTACCTTTTTTTTATCTCTGCACCACCCTAAGGTCGACTGGTAGAAAATGCCTAAGGCATTAAGTCCGCCTTTGTACTTGTGCATAAAGTTTTAATAAATAAATATTTAACGGCTGGTATGGCTGGTACGGCTACCTAGACAAGTTCTGTTTAAATTGAATTGTGCTACTTTTGTCGTGGAGTATTAAGTAATTTTATAACATTTTGCTATGTGAGTCTCATTCGTATAGGTACGGGGACAACGGGAAGGAAATTTTATGACGTTCCGTTGTCCCCGTTACGGGAACAAGATTACGGGGACAACGTGAATACACCGTTTCAACAAGCTAATATTTATATTAGCGTTTCTGAATCTGCTCGTTGTGGAGATTTTTGGAGAAATCCTAATGTCCAGCAATGAACCTTCACGCTGTCATCATACATTTTAGATAAAAGACGTCCTCAGCTGGACATGGACTGATATCACGATCGGTCCCGTGCTATCCAAATCTAGTAAATTCTTGAGACCTATATTTGGTCCTCCGCCCAAGTCCTGTTGGAAGCTTGTTTAATCACAATAATTTTACGAAACTTTAACTGACTTTTTCCACTTTTCCAGCCTACCAACAGGAATAACTTTCGACCTTCTAACAAACGACTTCTTGGACCTTATCGACTCAACATGGCCTCGTCGCTACCCCACTTCATCAACGTACTTCGAACTCCTCATAGACAACAAATATGGCTACGGGCTCTTCCTAAACAATAGCTTGATCTGCTGGCTTCTTATCAATGAATCTGGAAACCTATTGCATATGTACACAGTAAATGAACATAGGCAGAAAGGCTATGCAGAGCTGCTTCTGAAGCTGGTCTGTAATGTCTTGATAGGAGATGGGAAAATTGTGTCTGCATACTGTCTGAAAGATAATTATAATGCTATCAAACTGTATAACAAAGCTGGGTTTGTTAGAATTGAAGGTGTGGCCTGGTGTTATTTGAGAAGTACAATAAATTAAATTTGTCAAAAAGTGTCGTTTTATTTATATTTTAAAACAAAAGCTAATACAATATCACTTGTCACAATATCTTGGCTGCATCAGCACAGTCCCAGACTATATCATTTTTTTCAACACACTTGCTCATAAAGTGGCTCTAATTTCACCACAATTAGGCACATAAAGATACCTGTGACTTTTTCAAGTGAGTTATAGAGCTTCTTATTTTTTTTTATTGGTTGAGTTGCTTTGTTCTTAAAAAAGTTTCGATACAAAAAAGATCGTGCTCATTAGTACAAATAAATTAATGTATCTATTGCTTGCTCATTTCATGCAACTTCGTATTTAAATAGATAATTTTAACTTGTACGTGTAAATAAAACTTTCACTCAAATATAACTTTTATTTTCTCTGTAATAAAGAAAACTTGAAATTCCCCATAGTGTACGTGGCTAAAACGCTGTCTGCGAAAAGCCAAAAAAAATATACTTCATTCTTTCGGTCTATGGCCGATTGCCATTGTTAGATGCGTGCCCATAGGAAAACTGAATAACTTTTCCCGCCATTGCGAAAAAATTTTTACAACTCGTTGAAATAGTTATTTATGCTACAAGTGCGGAAGGTAGGGGATTTCCGATGAGTGGTATTTTTATTCACGAGCCGCTCGCTCTTGAATAAAAATGCATGCAGTGCAATACAGCATGTGAGTGGATAAATCGACAAGAGTCCGAAATCATCTTACGAACGTGTATCATACAACATTTTACTATGCATTGTGCGAGGAAATAAAAAAATATATCTGAACCAAGCAAGAAATTAATAAAATGGCGGGCTTATTCAAACGCGCTCAGCATATCCACACATAACTAATAGTTCTTCGGACATATCTACTGCGCATGTTCAAATAGCTGTCACGTCGTAACGCAAAAAGGCACGAGCAAAATATTCATTCTGCCAAACATAATTAATGAATATTTAAAATTAATTTACTGATCAAAACCTAAATCGAGAGTAATTAAAAACGCCTTAAATGAAGATTATTTTTATTTTACCATTTATATGAATGATAATCTGTATTCAACTAATTTTTAAAACTTTTCTCAAATAATAAAAATTCTATGCGGCGGGCTGACGTTGGAGTTAAAAATTAAAAAAATACACGAAAGTAAAAAGCACTAGTAAAAAAAGTGACACTTTCCGCACAGTTTGGCTGCTTGGGAAACGCTCTTTTCGAGGGCATGCATTGTAAATGATTTTACAATGCATGTCCTCGAAAAGAGCGTTTCCCAAGTTGGTAGAAACCGTGAAACACATCCAATAAACACAAATTACACATCAAACATCAAAAACATACTGTAACACTTGTACGAGTATATACAAAATATCTCTCTCTATATGCTATCTTTACGGCATGGTACTGTAATAGTTTCATGATTCTACTCCTGTTAAGTGGTCCCTACCTTATCGCGGGCCAACCACAAATGTCCACTACTAAACACGGGTCCTCCCCGTAGACCACAGCCAACAATTTTAGGAGAATAAGGCTACAACAATTTGAGTGGTAGGCAGTTTGAAGACCGCAGTGTGATAAGTTTGGGATGAAGGTAATTTATAAATAGAAAGGTGTTAATATCCATTTTGAGCATAGTTAATTGTGACCTGTTCGATTGGTTTTATCTATCTCAAGCAGACCGACAGCCAAAGCTAATATTTAAGACGACATCATGATTACGTCTGCATTACTGAATGACCGGAGGGATAGGCAAACAGACATGTATCTGTATAGTCTAATGGAGGAGGAAAAAATATTAATAACTAGCTGTTGCCCGCGGCTTCGATCCCGTGGACCACCCCACAGGACCCGTTTTCGGGGTTAAAAATAGCCTATGTCACTCAGGAATAATGTAGCTTTCTATTGGTGAACGAATTGTTTAAATCGATCCAGTATATTCGGTACAAACAAACAAAAAAAATTATCCTCTTAATAATATTATTAGTAAAGATTAGTATAGATTTCACTAGCAACAGAGACAGGATTTATTAATATATCTGGTCTCAATTTCAGTCTTCAGGCTGCTACTGAGGAATTCCTTCAAGAAATAGATAAATACGATAGAGTTGATCGGCATGATCTGGATTGATAAACTTATTTATTTATTTAGACTTCATGCACAAAGGTACAAAGGCGGACTTAATGCCTTAGGCATTCTCTACCAGTCAACCAAGGGTGTTGAAGAGACGACATGGAAGGTGCATAGTTTAACAATAAAAACCTCGTAGTTATCATACTAAAATAGGTAAAATACTCGTACATATATATTGAATATAATATATACCTAGATAAATATACATATACATCAAGGGTGGCCGACAGGTGCAAACAAGATGAAGACAGAATTTTCGATTAAGACGACGACTAACGCCAACGACCTTGAGGAATCAAAACGCGCACTCGTTTCACACCCGCACGACCCAAAATTTTGTAGTTTTTTGTACTTTCCTTATTATTCTATGACTTTAAAAAAAAACTTCAGATCAAAATGTAGATAATTAAATTGTCTTTGAGATGGTGTCAATTTTATTAAAATACGCCCAGCGGTTTTGGTGCGATTGTCGTGTTTTTGTCCGTTTTAGACATAAGTTTACAAATTAATTACAATATGTTATACGAATAAAAATCAAAATTTTCTTAGATCAAATTATTAAAAAGATGGTCTCATATTATAATATATTTTTTTCCAAAAAATTACGTCAATCCGTTTAGACGCGATTCTCATTTTGGAATCTGCGCCTTAAATGCGTACCGACTGGTGGCCGTCATGATCTCGGCAGAAAGCGCATTCCATAAAAGAATGGACTGGATATGAAAGGAAGAGTAAACAAAATCAGCTGTATGAGAGGGACAGAGTAAGAGGAGATTATTGGCAGAACGCAGATTTCGAGTATGTGAAGAACTTAGACATTGAAAGCTAGAGATAAGATAGCAAGGAGGGATGAGGAATCTTGGAGTAGTAACCTTTTAAAACAAGATTATATCGTCTCTGACCAATATCAGTTATAAAGTGTCGACCTCGTCACAATACCTACTCAAGTCAAACACTTCACTAGTGAGTCTATTATAAATAAAGGGTAAATTATTATGACTATCTAATAGGTTTTTTATTATAGATAGGCTCGCGCTTGACCACTATCTCACCTGATGATAAGCGATGATGTCGTCGACGGTGAAGCACGCTTGTCTAAAAGTTACCTATTCACTCTTGACTTTAAGACTCCTAGGTAAACTAAATATCTTCCTCACCCTTACAATAAACAAAATCGCTAGAACCTTATTACGTCACAATACAATCAGCGTCATTCCACTTTCTACGTCGCTCATATACCTACCTACCGAACCAACCTGCATAATTAACCAGAACCTTTGCCCTTATACTGGTATCAATTACGTCATCAAAATTTACGACAGTGTCAGCAAATTGTGTCACCGGAGAAGACGTCGAGAAAATCAAGCGATGTGAGATTTATCAGTAAATTCATTAAAATTTATTTACATAATACCTACACGTGATGCGATGTTTGTTTTGAGAGACGTTAATTGGTAGGTAATTGTTAAAGTGGTAGGCTGTAGGTTTGTTGTGATAATGTTTACTTTGTATCTGTGATATCTAACGTTTTGATATCATATTGAAGTACTTATCGTGTAAGGTTTTCAATAAACTGAAATTGTCGAATTGTTTGTCTGACCTGTAGGACAAAGTAATAAGTGAGTCTATTTTTATGCCTGAAAAATGCACAGTTCCTGGGGAGAGGCGAAAGGAGCGTGCACGCGCAAAAAAGCTAATAGCTGTAAAAAATAAACTTTTTAGATTTGATTAACACATTGAAATCATTACCTTTCAGCGGAAATTCAAACTGTTATATTTTGACATGATTTTGTCTCGTATAAACAACTACTGATTTCTTCAGCTGTATAAAATGAACCATTTCATAAGACTGGCGGCAAGCGGTCTCCAATCGGTCCAGCAGTCTGCTAACTAATTTTATAATGGGAGAAGATAAATGTGTTGACCTAATAACTAATCTATTAATAGCAATACAACGCGTTTTATTTCATTTCTATTATTTATTCGTGTCTTCTACTTTTAATACTCTATTCATCAATGTAGAAGTTTGTCTTCGATAGGTACCTACTACTGATTTACGGTGATGAAAAATATCGAGACACATCATGACACATCACTTGGGTTGGTGACACATCATGAGAAAAAATTATGAATTTTATTTTTAATTACTTTTATTATGGCTTTTAGTGACTCATGATGGGATATTAATAGGCTGGCATAATTAATTTATTAATTACTAGCTTCTGCCAGCAGTTTCGCTCGCTTGCACGTCGGTAATGATCTCATGGGAATGTATTCCCGGGATGAAAAGTATCCTTTTTCCTTTGCCAAGGTCCATCTCTACATCAAAAATTCATCAACATCTGTTCAGCGGCATAGTCGTGAAAACATAACAAATAGACAGAGTTACTTAGGCATTTATATAGTATTATTATATTAGTAATAGTATTTATGGATGGGATAAGAACGTATTAGTATTTTTTTTGGGACAATCCCCACCGCACTATTCCCAAACCACTGAAACTCCTGAAAGCCAGAATCAACAGTGGCGACCACCAGAAAAGCGCCGAGGCAATAAAGCTCGACGAATGCCCGGAGAATGAATTTAACTGTCTTGGATCCTGCAACGAAATAAATCAGAAAATAATAACGGAGGAGTAGGTAAAAATATAAATTGCCACTTCCCTCCATATCAAGCAGGAAACATAACAAACAAGGCCAAATGGCACAAAGGGTCGTATACAACTGGGATAAGCCCAGTAGCCTAGCACCACGGATAAAAATTAGCATTAATATTAATGGAACCTAACATTGTGAGGTATGGCAAAAACGCTTGAATGCACGGAAACTTGTTCTAGTTTCCACAAGGTCCGTATAGTAAACAACTCCTGATGCAGCCTGTACACTATTCAACATAATATTACGTTAATTCTACCAAAGAATACACTCCCATAATATATGTTGTGCAGATTGTACATATTCGCAGTCAGATGTAGAACACTGACATAAGGGGAGGCAACGAGCTTAAAGGAAAATAATTTACTTTTAAAGTTATCATGCCCTGTGAGAAATTGGGCAACACAGTGAACCACTTCCAGCCACGTCCTGGCCAGCCGATGGAAAGAATTGGTGGAGATATCGGCCCTTGATGGAATTATCCCACCTACATTGCTATTCGGATAAAAGTTCCTCCCAGACGTCAATAGGTCACTCCGCGTTAAAAAGTCCACGTCCATGATCTCTCGTGCGGAATAGTACATTGCAGCACGTTGCTGCACTTCAAGGTTGACCGGAAGTACGCCAGCCAGTACCGGTAAGGTCTCCGTACTAACCGTCCAATATGCTTTGCATAAGAATATCAAAGCTAAACGCTGACTTGAAACTAATTTACGTCGTATTAGTATAGATACCTATTCACCCTCCGCAGTAAGTTCGTTGAAAACAAATACCTACATTCTCGATATATCCATTTCATTTCATTTAACAACTCCCAGACTTAGCTGAGACGTGTATCCTATAATACTAACTCTAGGAAGACAACAGCAACAGATTCTCTGAGTCATTCTCTATAGTGCTAAAATATAGTCGAGCTTCTCCCGGAGTTTGCCTTACTTTAAGCTTTAAGCAATGAATTTAAAAGTACTAAAGTGCATGGACTTTTGAATTCCTAAACTGAGTTTTCTTAAGTATGGTGTTATAAGAAATAAGTACTTCGGTATTGTATATAATTTCCATCTAGTATTTTGACTGCCTCGTTGCCTCGTTGCAGCGCTAGCGATTTCTGAATTGAGTATTTTGAGTTAAGATCGACTCAAACCATTCTTTAATGCCAAATTTTGACAAGTTTTCAGGCTAAAATTGAGTTTGACATTTGTCGAACTCTATTTACTGCAGAGCATGGGGTTCTGCGTTGATTTTTTAACTATTAGAAAATTCTTACTAGCAACCCAGATCACCTACGTTTAGTTTTAAGCCTCTCATGCAGCTTGGTAAACCGAAGAGCTTAAAATGGTAGATAAGATAGACTGGATGCAAAAGATGGAGGAACAGGTGTTGTGACACATCTTGCGAGAGGCTTATATCCAGCACTAAACAGAACAGAATGTTTTTTGTCCTGTAATTATTTAAGTGGTGTACAATAAAGTATATAATAAATAAATAAATAATAATAAACAGTGATGTTAAGTGGCAATTAGGATCGTTCCCTCTTACATCCGGTAAGTCCCGCTATGCTCTAGTCCCGCTATGCTCGACTCGAAAAATATCTACTAAAATTCCTGCTATGCACGAAATTCTTCGATGCTACGTAAACAATGGAAGGTTTTTTTTTTTATTCGTTATGGGTTTGCTCTTGACTCTAGTCTAGATCAGAGGTGACAGAGACAAAGTCGACGATGGAGTGAGCTTACCCAGAAGAAGCCTGTTCACTCTAACTTTGAAGAGATTCGGGTTGTATGCGTTCGGAAACACAGACGCAGGCAGTGAGTTCCACTCTTTTGCTGTGCACATTATGAAGGATGTTTGGAAGCGCTTGGTGCGAATTGGTGGAATAGCAACTAGATGAGGATGGTAACTTGCAGTGCGTCTAGATGTCCGATGGTAGAAGGGGGCCGGTGGGATGAGGTCGTGGCGTTCATGAGCACACTCGCCAAAATACAGTCTGTAGAAGACCGACAAGCAGGCAACCTTACGGCGATGAGCTAAGCTGTGAAGCTTGGCATCCACCAGTTTAACAACGCCAATTAGTCTTTTGGCTCTGCGTTCCACCGAGTCAAGCGAGGCAAGCTGATATTTAGCTGAGCCATCCCAGAGGTGGCAGCAATACTAGATGCAGGATCGGACTTGCACTTTGTAAAGAGTTAATAGCTGTCCAGGCATAAAGTATCGCTTCACTCTGTTTAGGACGCCCAGTTTCTTTGCCGTAATTTGAACAAACTTTTCAGTCTAAACCTAAAACGGTCAAGTTCGTGGTGCCTCAAGGAAGTATTCTTGGCCCACTTTTGTTCATAATATATATTAATGACCTTCCTAAAGTCATAAACCACGACATGATATTATTTGCAGATGACAGTACAGCTATTTTCACTGACGAGGATCAAAATAAATACAAATGAATGTAATTTTTTTTATTTATTTTTTTATAATTAATTTACACACAGAAAATAGATACAGAAAACACATCATGACAAAGGAGTACAAAGGTACTGCTTATTTCTTAAGAAATTTCTACCAGCAGACCCGCGAAAAGGAGAAATGAAGAAGGAATGTAGACAAATAGTGTGTGAGAACAGGAAGAGAAGAAAAGTGAACGACTAACCTAAGATATAAATACATACACATATAGTGTAAGTGATATATACTTAAATAAATACATAACTCTAAAATATATAGATACTAAACATATATATACATAAGCTTATAAAGCTCATAATTCCCTAGAATGCATCATAAATTGGCTAAATGTCAACAATCTTAAAATTAATTTAGAAAAGACGTGCTATATTTCCTTTGCTAATACAAATAAAAAACCAAAGAATCTAAATATAAACTACAAAGGTGAAGCTGTAAAAGAAGTAAAGACCACCTAATTTCTTGGCATACATATTGACTCTGGACTAAACTGGAAAATGCAGGTAGACCATGTTTGCAAAAAACTAAATCAGTTTTCATATGCCCTCTACAATGTTGAGAAAAGTTACAAATGAGAGTACTTTACTAAGTGTTTACCATGCATATGTAGGCTCCATACTAAAATATGGTATCTTATTCTGGGGTAATTCAACGAACAGGGAATGTGCTCTAAAAGCACAAAAAAGTGCATTAGAAGCATATGCGGATTGGGACAGACTGATTCATGTAAACCAGTTTTCAAAAGGTTGAAAATCTTAACCTTACCTTCATTGTACATATTTGAAGCGGCAATGATGATAAAACGCGATATAGATATGTATGAAATGTTGAGAGGTCCGAGACACAAAACTGAACTTAAAGGCATTAAATGTAGAACAGAGAAATTTAAATCGAGTATATTTGGTATCGGCGTTAAAATCTATAACAAACTCCCAAACCGTATTAAGAATATCTCATCATTAAATATCTTTAAATTAAAGCTTAAAGAATTTCTAATATAAAACATATTATTCAACTAACGAATTTCTTAATGACCGAATTATTGACTAAAATTGTTTTGACTTATTTAATGTAAATAAAATGACCGTAATAACTATGTCTATTAATGAATGTAGTATGACATCTTAAACTTTTTTTTTATTATTTATTGTAAATTAAGTGACTATTACAATTATTTCTATTAATGAATGTATGATGAGGTAACCTATAAAAAAATTGGCATATTAATCTTGTTTTTATATGTATTTTTTTTTTTGACTTATGAAACTAAATGTATTAATCATGTATATCTAATAATTAATGTAAAATGAAGTTGGCGAAACAATCAATGCACAACAACCAGCAATGTAGGAGGCTAATTGTATGACTATTAATTATTTCTAATATAGCCAATAATATTGACATACTTAAAAATACACGTATTGTACACCCCATGGGTATGTTACAGTGATACAAAAATACTGATTGTAAGAACTACCTTTACACATGTGACAAACAATAAATAAATGAATTTGAATTTGAATTTGGCGCCGAAGTTGAGACTGGATGTCAACTCCATGCCAAGGAGCTCGAGCCGATCAGTTACAGGAACAGATGCACCCCGAAAAGTAGGCGTTTGGATGAAATGAGTCCTCTTTGCGGTAAAAAGACATGCCTGTGTTTTGGTGGCGTTAAAAGAGACCAGATTGTCATCACCCCAACGGAAGACAAGACTTAAGGTCAAATCAGTACGCTCCACCATAGCCTCTCTCAGTGAACGAACTTCATCCCCGCCGGTTTTTGCGCTGGACAAGTATCTCTCTGAAACAGTACTGTCATCTGCGTACCCAACAATACCAGGCAGAAGTAGGTCATTGATGTGCACTAGGAAAAGAGTTACAGAGAGAACAGACCCCTGAGGAACACCGGCATTAATAGCCTTAAGGTAAGAGGAGCAGCCGTCAACGACTACTCGGATCGACCGTTCACTGAGGAAGTCTGATATCCAGCTACAAAAACCGGCTGGGATGCCATAAGCAGGAAGCTCGCTGAGTAGACTAGCGTGCCAGACCCTGTCAAAGGCCTTCGAGATATCGAGCGATATGGCAAGTGCTTCGCCGTGTTTCTCGATGGCTTCGCCCCAGCAGTGCGTGACAAACACAAGAAGATCGCCAGTTGACCGTCCCCGGCGAAAGCCATATTGACGATCACTGAGGAGCTCATTGTCTTCAAGGTAGGTCAGCAACTTACTGTTCAGTAACCTTACATAGTATGGAGGTAATGGCTATCGGACGGTAGTGGGCAGGGTCTGCACGGTCGCCCTTCTTGGGTACTGGTTGTACATTTGCAAGCTTCCAGGATTTCGGCACCTTTCTTTTTTTAAGAGAGAGTCGGAACAAGCGTGTCAATACAGGAGACAGTTCAGGCGCACACTGCCTCAATACTCTCACTGGAATTCCGTCAGGCCCGCTGGCCTTGTTCACGTCTAGGCTGCACAGTACTCTTCGAACCTCTTTAGTTTGAACTGCGATCTCCGGCATCGAAGAGTCACAATGAGGTATATTAGGTGGTTGATTAGAGCCAGCATCCAGACGTGAATTGCTTGCAAAGAGAGATGCAAATAAATTTGCTTTCTCACTTGCAGTTTCAGCATTGGAGGTAAAGTGGGCAGACAGAAATTAGTTTCAACCGCTTTAGACAGGGACCAAAACTGTTTACTACCCGGAGGGTGCGATGCCAGTTTGGCCCCGATATGTCCAATATGGTCAAAACGTGCCCGACGCAGAACCCACTTGCAGAGCTTGGCGGTAGAGTTAAAGGCTACGCGCTCTAATTTTGCGGACGCGGGCCTTGACCCAGGCTTGGTAGGCAGACTCTTTTCGGGCCTCAGCGTGGGCGCATTCTGCATTATACCAAGGCCGGGATTTGTGACCGAGCGAGATGTCGGAGAATGGAATAAATACTCCATTCCCTGCCGAATCACGTCCGCAACCTCGTCAGCACAGCACGAGGGGTCACCCGAGGAGAAGCACACATGCCGCCAAGGATAGGACGCAAAAAAAATCCGAATGTCATCCCAGTCTGCTGACTTGTACCGCCATACTCGCCTCGTGCCTCTAGGACTCTCATCTGGAAGAGAGCAGGTCGAAACGGATTTCACCAGACAGTGGTCAGACGTTCCCAGCGGGGCTGAGACCGATCTTAATTTATCATCTGTGCCGAAAGGCAAACGCATTTATGGCTATACAGCCACGTGATCGCAATTTGTACTAAGCAAAGAGACTTACTTTACGCCAAGAATGATAAAAGAGATCCAATCAAAGAGTATCTAAAAACCCCAGCACGCCGTTTCCAAATTCAAAAAACGCTCCAGCAATGGATTTGATTTTCATTGTCCGTAAATTCGGTACTTCGCGTGTTCTTCTTTCTAAAATAATGACAATATTTCCATGCATGTTTGAGAAATAGTACATTATTGCAAAGGCCGGGAAATAGGCAATTGCAGGTCGAGTATGAATTTAGGGAAATAAAAAAGTCGTTATTTTCATAATTTCTTAAGTCAATGCCGTTTTTAACATGAACTTTCAGCATGGAATAAATTGCCCATAATGTAAATGGCTTTTTAGTTTTAGAAATCTCATTAAAATACGCCAAAAATACTGTATCGGAGAAAATTTTCATTATTTTATAGTTTTTCCAAATCATAAAATGTTCATATACCTACTTTCATGTATTTTTCTTTTTACTTCGCTGGAAGCAGGTTTTCCATTGTCAATTTGGCTTCTGATCTTAAATCTGATGGACCGTGAACCGTTGGAACTGATTTTAATTATTAAATTTATATTTATTAAATATTTAAATCACAAATCAAGACGAATTTTCAGCTTTGCCGCACATTTTTCTATTGCTTTCTATCTGTGCCAAAAGGCAAACGCATTCATGGTTATACAGCCACGTGAACGCAATTTGTACTAAGCAAAGAGACTTACTTTGGTATGCCAAGAATGATAAAAGAGATCCAATCAAAGAGTATCTAATAACCCCAGCACGCCGTTACATACAACATTGCTGGAGCGTTGAAATGTTCCAAATTCAAAAAACGCTCCAGCAATGGATTTGATTTTCACTGTCCGTAAATTCGGAACTTCGCGTGTTCTTTTTTCTAAAATAATGACAATATTTCCATGCATGTTTGAGAAAAAATACTTTCCTCTCCTTCACCAGGTTAGCGAGTCGTAAGAGGCGTTGATCCTGGGGGATTAATAAAAAAGATGAAACGTGGAGAGAGAACACTTCTGCTTATTCCTTTGGGGATTGTTGGCGTGAGGTCATGCATGTGTGTTTGTATGTACCTAACTATATAATCCCTAGCAGCAGGAATTTATTGAATAAAAATCAGAATGAAATCTCTCGTACCTAATATTTAATTTTAACTGTAGAATTGATGCTAAAAATCTTCAGTTTCTATCAAACAATACGGAAAAGAATGTACGTGAATTTATTGTGTCTTTGTTTCGTACTATTTAGAGATTATTTTAACTAATAATAATATTTACAAATTTGTACTACAATCATTATTATGTTGTAAACTTACCTTGTCTAAACCGTGTGCGACGTTGTACAAGAACGTGGCAGTCGGTGCTCCGGGTGGAAAGATTGAGTCCCACGAGAAGACGGACGGGCGGGGCGGCCGCACCCCGCTCACGCCCGGAATGAACACAGCGCGAGAGTCGGCTAACTGCCTTTTAGTTTAGCAATGAGGCTTAGCTGCTTTGTTGCTTAGCAAAATCTAATTTCTTTTCGCCGTTTTCATCAAACAGGCAAGAATTATTTATAAAATGCTAAGTGGAGCATAGCGGGACTAGAGCATAGCGGAACTAGCCGCTTACATCGAGCTACCCTTACAGCACGTTATCGCCACGTTGTTGCTTTGCTGCTCACTGCTCTTTTTGCCACACCAAAATCCAGTATGCAGTAAGGAATATTTCTTTTATAATTGTAGTTTCTTTCTTTACAGTCGTGATACTTTCTTGCGACTTCCTTCATGTATCTCCTTGTCTTTCAATTCAGGCTGCAGCCATAAAACCATCTAAACATCAAGTTTATGGCACACGCAAGACCAAGATACGTCGACTATTTGCTATAAAACACGTGATCTTGTATAGCAACAATGTAAGACAAAGACTACTTGCGAAAATGAATCTAGGACCGGATTATATTAAACACAATGAAAATGCAATACCAAATTACTGGCAAACTCGTAAGCTATCTTAGAATCCCATTCGTTTGTTTTGCTTTGTGTGGCTTCAAAATGAAAAAAAGAGGATTGTTTATAAGGCCTAAGGGGGTATTACACTATCATATATCTGGGATCATACATAGGATCCTATCTCTTATCAATCATCATCATCATCATCAATATCAATATATATATATACATATAATAAATCTGTAGAAAAGTAATTTTTGTACATCGAAAATATTTCCAAAAAAAATAGCCACGGTGTTAAAGGATAACCAACAGAACCTATTTCCAGCATTTTTGGAATTTTTGTCTGTTTGTCTGTTTATTTGTGCACGCATCACGTGAAATGTACGAAACCAATGTAGATAAATTTTATACATAAACATTGTGCGTAACTTGAAGATTTACTTAGTTTTCGGTTCACTCTATCAAAAGTTAGATGAATTTAAAGTGTTCAAGAAGTAAAATTAACACAACACACACAATTTGACAGTTGAACTCGGTATTCGATAGATGGCGTTGTGCATTTGAAGTCATTTTCTGAATGGCGGTGTTAAGATTCTCCGCGAAAAAATTATGACTATAGAAAAAAATATGTTTAGGTAGGTAAGTAGGGTAGGGTTGGCAGACAGATGACGGGAGCGAAGCCGCGGGCACAGCTAGTCCTAAATATATGATCTCTAGAATCATATACCTATGTGTATTACATTATCATTGTTCTTTGATCCAATATTTTTTCATATTTGGTTGCAATGGAGGACAAGTTGTCTGTGTACTACTATTGGTTCGACAGTGTTTACAGCAGTGTTTTCGCAACAATAATTATAGAATTCCACATCCTAGTATACTGTGAACTTACTCCAAAATTTCTTTATTCTTACTTTCTTCCGTCAACGAAACCGTAACAATAATTAATTGCCTTAGAATTTAGAATATAGCACTAGCAAAACTGAAAAGGCAAAACTACATTATTTTATTGGATTTTGTATCAGGAAATTATGAAAGTAAATTTGATAATTCAATATAGCAAGATTCAATAAGGCAATACCAGCGGCTTTATACCATGACGTGTTAAAATTATCATAGGGTGACAGTGAAAAAGGGACTAAGCTATTTGTTGCATAGCTCCATCCTGCTCCTGTTTCTATGATCCTATTAAACAAGAAATGTCAAAAATCTTTGCTCAAAAACGATAGATATGATTCATATGTTTGTCGGGTTTAGTCAATAGTACGGACGTAAAGTCAAATCACAAGCACGCCTCTAGCGTCAATCAAGAGCACGTTTTTAGTTTATTTACACTATTTCATAACATAACAACATTTTTCTTTTGACAGCCAACCATAGATTTCTTCCGTATTTAATAAATTACTCTTTGGTCCGTGCGCTCTATTGTTTGTCTATGGTTTCGACAAATAATTATTGAGCATCGCGGACGTCGGTATAAATAGGTCTACCCACATTTTAATATGTTTCATATTTGTATAATACTAACACATACTCTGTTCCACCTTCTGTGTTTATTTTATTTTGTTTGTTATTTATATATTCTATTTTATTGTATCATTTAAGTATTTTCCGTTTCCGTAAGTGTGTCCGTGGCATCAACAGTTGGTCTTATCAGAATATCAGCGCAGCGTTATTTCATTTTTTTTTGGATATCGCTGCACATGCTGAGATAGGAGCCTTTTTGGTCTCGCACGGGGTTTTTATTTTTAATTTTGTTTAATTTTAAGCTGATTTCTCGTGTCTCCAGTGCGGGTCACAAATAAATACTTTTTCTTTCTTTCTTTCTTTTCTTTTTATAAGCACTCGTGGTGGAATACGGCAGTTGAGTACTGACAGCCGTAGAGCTAAGACGTCGTAGAATCAGTGTCGTTCCGTAATATTAGTAAGCAAGAAAAATTTGTGCGATTTCATTTTCACGATTCTACCCAACTACCTGCCCACACACGATGTCTTAACCTAAAGGAATACATCCTGACTTCCCGATGGTTTGCATCTATTGGCCAGCCTTGATGCGACATGTTTATATTACATTATCAAATAAATAATTCTTATAGATCTGTGATCCTAGTTGAATGATTTTCAATTTTGGTTTTGCTGTGTATCCCAAAGGCCAACGTCTTACTGTTTCAATGGACTATGAAAGTGAGGGAACAGGGAATAGTTCACTGTATTTGCGTAACACTTGTGCGCTTAATAATATCTCCCACTCCGATGGTTAGTCTCTCATACTATTGGCCGCCGTGGCTGCAATTGGTCTGGACTTCTAGAGGAGTATTATTACTAATAATTAAGTACTCTCTTTAATGGTTATCGTTTATATGAGGAAAATGTCTTGAAGAAACTATTGAGTGTTATGTTTTCTATGAATAGAAGACAATAGAAACGTTTAATGGGCGGTTTGAAAGATGATATTATGTCCTGAAGAGTTCTAAGATGAAGACTAACAACTGAAGCAATAGGACCAGTTGCAACAATCTCAAATGAATTGGGGTAAGGTCAAGGTTATAATTATGATGAGTATCGCTAGTATGCTTGGCATTTTCTATGAGAGGGAATCTAACTGTACCAATCAATCAATCGACCTAGCCTTTTCGGTCGGTTGTGGTCGGCTTTCAGTCTAACCGGCTGCAACTGAGTATAAGTATTTTACATAAGCATATCTGACCTACACAACCCAGTAACTGGGTAACATAGGCAAGACCTGCGTCCGATTTTCTGGGTTTTGACTACCTGAAACGTCTGTTAAGGATGTACAAATGGCAGCCGGGACCATCGGCTAAACGTGTTTTCCAAGGCACGGAGGAGTCTCGGTATGTACCTAATGGATGGTCACCCATCCACGGACCAAACTCGGCAAGCACAGCTTAACCTTGAAGATCGACCCGTGCTGCTGTTATTATTTGCCTACGAACTATATCAATCAAAATGTCGTCCCTTGGGCATAAGAACTCATTTTTTGTATACTCTTGCTGAGTGTCAAAGCGCTATGGTATGCTGGTCATACTAGACGCAAATAAAAACTCTTTTTATTTTTTTTTATTTCAATTACCTCAAAATAGAGGCGTCATACTCATTATAAAGAAATAAAAACATTGCGATATTTTACTATACCTACCTGCATAGGACCTATGGTACTTGGAACTTTGTTTCTATCACTGAGTAGGTTAAAAGATCACAGAGATATAAAAAGGAACCCCTTGTCAGAAAGAGACAAACATACTTTTCAAACGTACGTTCGTTTCGCGGCCAGACGCAAGATGGACTGAGTCCACTCAAGCTGGTCAGCTAGTGTTTGTATTGCCGCGCAGTCGTCGATAAAACGTATCTATCTCAGTATATATATGGCATCATTAGCATAGACCAAATAAATTACAACTGTATCACAAATATAGCTGCTTTTCACATTCCTTTTACTGCCCATAAATCACAGCAGCACTAAAATAAAACTAACGCAAAACAAAAACCCATCGGATCTTTCAATACACCATTGAAACATCAAGAGCTCCATATTCTTGATGTTTCAATGGTGTATTGAAAGATCCAAAGGGTTTTTGTTTTGCGTAAATGTTATCATTTTCTCACAATCTGATATATGTATGTCATTTTATTATATATCGGTTCACACGGTGTGGATAATTCTGCTGTTTTACATAGAGAACACAAAAAGGGGATAATATTAACTGTATTAACAAACAATAGGATTGCACGTCGGCCGTATGACGGGTGATATGGAAGGGTATATAAATCATATGTGTCTATTTTCAAGGAGTAAACTAACATGGCAATACATTTGGTCAGGTTAATGTACCTACAGTAGTCAAATTGTTAATGACATCCGAGTTCAAATGGGCTAGTGGTGGCTCAGTGGTAACGGCCGCGACTTACAAGTTGTAGGTCGTGGGTTTGAACCCAGGCAGGCGCTTTACATTATATAAATTATTTCATCACCACTGCTCTAAAAACGGTGAAGGAAAACATCGTGAGGAAACCGGCACGTCCTAGAACCAAAAATTCGGAGACATGTGACATCCACCAACCCGCAGGGCCCGTGGTGGATTAAGGCTCATACCCTCTCTCACAGAGAGAAGGCCTGTGTCCCAGTAGTGGGAACATTAGAAGGCTGATGATGATCTGAGTAGTAGATGATATCACCAATCACATTTTACGGAACCTACAATCTCAAGTATCGTAAGTCCGTAGCTGACAAAGGCTCTTTACATAATGACGTTCTGTTAGCGATAACTATTGTTAAATGTCCAAAACTGTTTGGGATTGACCACCTGCCATTTCTGTAGCGCATGCTAATCTTATACATTCAGAGGGTCTACACAAATGACATTCTATCAACGATAGCGTCGCGATAGAATTTGGAACAATTTCAAAAATCTATGGAATTGCCTGGCAAGCGCTATCGAATCGTATGGGATTGCCAGGCAAGCGCTTCCGAAATGTATGGGATTGCCAGGCAAGCGCTATCGAAATGTCTCGTGATCAATTCCTTCCATTTTAGCATTTCGACAAACGCCATCCCTGATAGATTGTCGCTTTTTGAGGCTCTCTTGTAACAGGTCATCCTTTTCAATTAGTCCCGGCATAAAATGATTTCCAGAAGTTTCCAGACCACTATTTTTTATTATTTATTGGCTTGCGGTTGACCACTATCTCCCCTGATGGTAAGCGGTGATGTGGTCGACGATGAAGCACGCTTGCCTAGAAGAAACCTATTCACTCTTGACTTAAAGACTCCCAGGTTGTAGCTATCAGGAAATACAGACCCCAGCAGGGAATTGCACTCCTTTGCTGTACGCATAATAAAAGTATTCCCAAACCGTGTGGTGCGTATGAATGAGATGTCCACCATGTACCGATTGGATCGGTACAGATAGCATACGGAGCTGAGGCCCAGTAGCGCGCGAATCGGACACGTGTCTATGTGTCATTCGCATACCCAAAGGTTTTAGCAGATCGGTTATGTGCAGCAAGAACAATGTTGCTGAGAGTACCGGCCCTTGAGGGATCCCGGCAATAATATCCAGTAGGTCAGACGAGCTGCCATCAATAATCACTTGGACCAGTCCCTCAGGAAGTCTGCAGTCCAATCACACATACCACTGGGCTGGCCGAATGAAGGATGCTTACCAATAATTCTTTCATGCCAGACTCTATCAAAAGCCTTCGAGATGTCGAGCTTTATTCACGTCAAGGTTGCACAGCATCCCACGAACGTTATTTTGATGGATGCGAATGTCTGACATACTCGTCTCGCATCCATCAGCAGAAAGAGGGGGCCGTGCGCCACCAGAATCCAGACGTGAAGGTTACGCAAAAAGAGAGGCAACCTATGTTTGCTTTCTCCTCAGCGGAGTGGTCCAGAGATACGAAAAAAGAAAGCATCCCATCCCAATCTTCTGACATGTACCGCCAAATCCACCGAGCGGCTCTTGGGCTGGGATCGGGTGAGGAGTGGACGGATACAGACTTCACCAGACAATGGTCGGAGCTACCCAAAGGTGAAGATACCGACACCGAGTAGCGGTGTGAATTTGTTGTCAGCAGAAGGTAACTAAGCAATTGGCTGTGTGCGATCAACATCCGGTACCCTCGTTGCCCCCTGGATCAGCTGGGCAAAATTTAACGCAAGTGCAAGCTTTCTCGTCTCTCTCCCAGTATGATCAGTGCACTGGTACAGTGTTGCAACAAAATAACAATAGAAGGAACGGAACGTTTTTGTTCGAAACAGTGAGGAGAAGGAAGTGAGATGCGGTTCCACGCTGTTAACCTACAGACACGCACTGAAACGACAGCATCATTGGGGGACTAGTCTGGACATTGAAATAAAACAATAATCTGAAAACTGCAAGCCCAGTATTCTGGGAAAGCCATACAAATGTGGAAAATTGAACTGAACCAGTCCCTTTTGTTCCGAATAACCAAAAAATATATGAATATTCCAACCCGCACTATGGGCCTGCGTGGTGGATTACGGCCCATTCCCTCTCACAGAGAGGAAGCCTGTGTCCCAGCAGTGGGAACAATTAATGGGCTGAAGATGATGATGTGATGTGATATGAATATTCACTAAGTAAATGTAGGTAGGTATCAGAAGGCCCCAGTTCCTAAAATTGACGATTAGTAAACTTACAAAAAAATATTCCTTGGCTGAAATTTAGGTTGTTATTCTTGATTTAAGGCAATGGGTAAACACGGCTGGTTGTCATTGCATGGGTGTCCGACAGTAGAGGTTTTCGACTGATCAGTGGTCTTAGTGGTCATTGGAGTATTCTTGTAAATTGCATTTTCTTGAGCATAAAAGAAAAAGGGTCCACGAGAAACAATACTTCAGTTCGCCGAGCACCAGTCAGTCAGTCTTGCCATCCATCGACCTTAACTGATCAAAATATATATCAGAAAGAAACAACAGAAAAAGAAAATAGAAACATAGAAAAGAGTAAAGAGAAACACATAAAAGAGAAAAAGGAAAGAAAAATGCTTAATAGTAACTGGCACTAGAAACCCGAGAGAAAATGAAAAAACACAAAACAAAAAATTATGACCACGGCAGTAACACATTAGAGAAGAAAGAATACACACTGCACGTGATGTGAACCTTTTGCTTATGTCTGCGTATTTTAATATAAAAATAGTCCCCAATTCATCGGCGTCGTCCATTGTATTCGTTCTTATAAATATGTTGAAAACGCACAGCAATTTTCTCGTGTACGACTGTATCGTGTAAAGTTTTCATCAGCGCCGCTCTCATTGTAAGAATTTCTTGCAAAGATTTTTGTTTTAATTTACCAAAAGTACGTTTTCTATATTTTCTTACCATAGGCTCTATGACAAACATGTAGATGGATGAAGAGGGGAAAGAAGACCAAAGGAAAGACAGATGGATTGTGTGAGAAGTGATATGAAAGAAAAGATAGTCGGTGATAGCGTGACGGTTGACAGGACGGAATGGAAGAAGAAAACGTGTTGCGCCGACCCCAAAAGTAACAAGGGTAGGAAGAAGATGGGCACTAGAAAAGTGTAATTTCATCAGGGCGATTGCCAAGAGACAAAAAAACCTTCCAAGTGCGAGTCGGACTCGCGCACGAAGGGTTCCGTACCATTATCGCAAAAAACGGCAAAAAATCACGTATGTTGTATGCCCAAACACTCACTTAAACATTTATTTAATTCTGTTTTTAGTATTTTTTGTTATAGCGGCAATATAAATACATCATCTGTGAAAATTTCACAGCTGATGTCTTCTGTCTAGCTATCACGGTTCATGAGATACAGCCTGGTGACAGACAGACAGACAGACGGGTAATAGGGTCCCGTTTTTGCCCTTTGGATACCCTAAAAAATGTGTGGGTTTTATTACATGATAAAACCACTGCTATATGACCACGACTTACAAGTTGTAGGTCTTTCATCACCACTGCTCTCAAAACGGTGAAGGAAAACATCGTGAGGAAACCGGCATGTCCTAGAACCAAATATTCGACGACATGGTGACATTCACCAACCGCCTACGAATGGTTGGAGGCGCGCGGTTTGCTGAAGCACCTTCGCGGGCAGCACGAGTGGCGCTCGCACGTCCTCTCGCTTCAAGCGTCGCATCACTTAGAATTGCACATGGGCCCGCGTGGTAGATTACGGCCCATTTCCTCTCTCACAAAGAGGCGGCCTGTGCCCCAGCAGTGGGAACATTAAAAGGCTGATGATGATGATGACGTGACATTTCGGGAGTAACGGACAAGATCAGCTCGATATTGAAGAAGTACTCCATAAACACTATTACACGCTGGGACAAAAGGCGAACAGCATAGTGGGCACACCAAATTGATAAAAAAAAAAATATGATTTGAAAAAGTCACATTGGAATTGCCCGGATTCGAACCCAAGACCTCAAAGCACGAGAGGCGAGATCTTAGCCACTGGGCCACCAAAACATGAAAATGAGTTGTTTGCTGACTCACACACATCATTTCAACCGAATTGCGTTCGAGGTAAGAGAGGGGAGTGAGGCAAGCGTCAGCGCCCCGTATAAACGTAAAATAGCAACTAAAATTACGTCCGTCCATCTGGCAGCCTAACCGAATTTCAGTTGAACGTAAATTCCACGACTCATTTTACGCGACTCACAACTCACAAAAACGTTCGCTTGGCCTCACCCTAAAACACCGACTAAGTATAAATTTAACAAAGCAACGAGAAGAAAAAAATAATTACAAACCGAAAACAAATAATTTTGTATGAGTATTTTCAAACAACCTACTCAACTACCAAAAAATAAAATTAAATTATTCAATAGTAGGAACAAACAACCAACGTATATAAGGTGCAACAAGTAATCTGTGTGAAGGAGGTCAATTGCGAAAGGAGCCGATACGACCGCGCGTTAGAGCCACGGGGAATGGCATATATAATAGTAGTCTATGGGGAATGGTATGATTCGCTCCTGCAGCCACTGGTATGATTCACACGCACGCTCCTTGTTTCTTTTTCTTTCGGAATTTGAAAAAATTTGAATGTATTTACTATTTCATTCTCGAAAGTTTGTGGTCAGATGTTGACTTTATAGATGAATATCGACAAAAGAAAATAAGTTATCTATACCATAATATTAAAAAAAACTTTTTTACAAAAAAATACTACCGACTTCCAAATAAGAAAACTACAAAGTGAAAAATAACTTTATTTTTGGAAGTCGGTGTCTTTCGTAGGTACCATTTTTTTTCGTTATGGACACCGACTTCCAAAAATAAAGTTATTTTTCACTTTGTAGTTTTCTTATTTGGAAGTCGGTAGTATTTTTTTGTAAAAAAGTTTTTTTATTTTTCACTTTTTAGTTTTACCTACCTAATAGGCAAGTTGTTTAGTAAGTTTCCTATAACGCCAGAATAGATTACCCGAATATCATGAAACTTGAACAAAACCGATCAAATGAGAGATCTGCTTACCCCTTAAGAGCATACTGGCGTGATGTTATGTTATGAAATGGTATAAACAATAAACAGACATGCGATTTCAGCAGTCCCGAGAGATTTGCCGTTATTTATTGAAGAGTTCTGTTGTATATCTTCGAAGTTCTTCATCAGATCTTCACCAAATTAAAATGGGACCAATTTCGGAACATACTCTTTCAAACAAAAAAAGAATTTTCAAAATCAGTCCACAATTGACGGAGATATCGGTGAAAATACACAAAAAAAAAAAAAAAAAAAAAACATACAAGAAGTTGAACATAGAACCTCCTCCTTTTTCGAAAGTCGGTTAAAAAGAGGCCCGCCCGCCTCAATGAGTATAATTAAATTAGTTAATAATTTCAAATTGATTTGATTTATAATAAATATATATGGACGGAATGGAAGAAGAAAACGTGTTTCACCGACCCCAAGTTACATAGGATAAGGGCAGGAAGATGATGATGATAAGTAATTATTCAAATTAAAAAATAATAATCACACGCCTTATTTTTTCGAATTAAAAAATCAGGTATCTATCGATATCGATAATGTAATTAAAAATGCAATGTGTTATGGCCTTGGTAAATATCGACCTATGACGCGAATGTCAACCTTACGGTAAACGCAATTAAGTCAATTGCGACCACTGAGAATACCGCCATTAATTGTCGGATTGTCGCCATTTGCTTGGCAATCGAATCTAGTTTGACTTTAGATTACAAAACATCGAAAATACCAATAGTTACTGCACTAACACAAGAAAATAGGAGCACCCGCGTGCATGCGTCGTACGGACCGGTACTGCCAACGACTCCGCCCACTCCAATGCGATATTCGAGCGTAAACATTACTAATTTAGAAATCATTATTATGAAGGATGTTATGGTTTTATTATTGTAAGAAGAAGAAAGAAAGAAAGAAAAAGTGTTTATTCGCCACAAAAACGACATACAAATTTTTTTACATCTTAAATTAAACCCTTAACGGTATCCAATATTAGTAAGTATTTAAATTATATTAGTAAAGAAAAGTGAGATTAAAATTAAAAACCAAACTTGAGTACAGTACTAGGATGACGAGTAAGTACAAGCAGATGCATGTCGTGACTGTGACAAGAAGGCTTCCACTCAGCATATTGCTGTGCCGTGGGAGACCCACAGCACGGCGCTGATTTTCAGTGGTCGCCTAGGACGTGACGTACCTACGGAAACCAAAGCATGTTGTGTCTAATATAATACAAAAACATAAAACAAATATAGAAAGATAATATAAACCACTACGTAAATAATATATGTTGCGACTAAAACGAAAATAGGTATCAAGATAAAATTAACAAAACATAAAGTGCGGGTATTATTGCTCTGTTGTATGTGTTTACACAATTTATAAACTTATATTTACTATCTGTTTTACACAACTAACAACGTTCTAAGTAAATTAAGTAAACTAAGTAAATTCGATGGCATTTGTTTCCAAAAAAATATTCATTTTACAAGTTGGTCGACTATTACTTGTAAAGTTGTAAAGCCTACTTAGCTGTAATAGTTTTCCTTTTAATTTCGTGGTATTTATACTACTGCCATGATTTTTTTCACATATCCAAAGGCAACCGTTTAGTTGGCAGGGGGGCGGCACTTGACTCTAACAAAAATTATCAATTTTACACAAACGGATCCCTGAATCGAAAAATGGTTTAACTGACTCGTAATATTTTTTAAAGGCCTATCCAACGATACCCCATCACACTACGGGAGAGACGAGAAAAAAAAAGATCCCCACTTTACGTCTACAGGGGGAAACTTTAAACATTTATTTTTTCATGTTGTTCGGAACGAAAACATTTCGTTTCTTTTTGTTATTTTGTTGCAACACAACGTCAGCTCGCTGTCATTTGAATTTACAGTTTTCGACTGAGCTTGACGTTGACAGAGGACTTGTAAAAACGTGTTTGCTGGTGTGAGATGGAACAAATGTCGGTCTTGATCTGATTTTTTGAAATCGAGTTGTAACCATCCGATAATTATCAGAAATTGTGTCTCCATCTGTGAGTGGTATTGTGGGTCGACTGTGTATTTGTTTGTGTGTATGTTTCGCGCGCGCCGAAGTACTCCTCTGACGGGAACGTGTCTCGCAATCTGGCGGAAATCCCACCAGATCACGTCTGTTTTCCCTTCCAAAATTATTTTACATATTTTCCTCTACCTAATCTCCCGATCTGACTCAGGATTGGACGAAGACCAGGAGAGCACCACGAGGATATGGGTAAGTGCATAGTTGTAAGTAAAACTTTCCACCTGTCGGACAGGCACCAGTATCTCTAAAGAGCCAACCCCTAGCTCACCGCTGCTGCGTATCGCAGTTTCGTGGGTATAGACCTGGTAGGATCCAAGAGTCGCAGCGTTGCTATGGGCCCCAGCGATTGCCTCTTGGCTTTGTGATCCGAAGGCCTGCATTAAACACATGTTTTTACCACTTTGTCAAAATGGTTAATGTGTATATCCATGCCAAATTATAGCTTTCTAGTACTAAGAGTCTCTGATCAAAGATGCGGACGGACAGACGGACATAGTGAGACTATATGGATTCCTTGTTGACTACGGAAATCTAAAAATTATAAGCCAAGAAAAGCTATTTATAGTTTTTTTAAACGTAACTATTATATAGTATTAATTAAACATTATGTTTCTCAACTCCTGCAAACACAGTACCTATCCGTATACTTTGAATACTTACTCAATACTTAGAATCCCAGTGTATTTAATTAGAATCACTGTTCCTGAATTCAAAGCAGGCTGCCATTGCAGTGAACTCATCGTTCCTCTTGGGCATTCCCAAGATCACGTATAGGATATGTGTCTCGAGATTTGATATCAGGATCTCGCGTCACATAAACCAGAATATTGTAAGTTAGCCGCCGTTAGTTTAGCGGTATTGTAGTGAAGTGTATTTAGTATTCATGAATAGTTAACTCTGTAGCTAATTCTCTTGTAGTCAAGACCTATCTCTGACATCATACTAATATTATGCGAAAGTATATGGATGTCCGTTAATTAAATGCGTCTCAAGGGCTGGATGGATGAATATAATAATTTGAGGATATTATTAATACAAAGTATAATAATATAATATGTAGTGGTTGAATAAAATGTGTGTTAATTAATGTTCCTGGTAAAGGCTTCCGCTGATGACAGATTTATCGATCATTTGATTTTGTATTTATAAGGAGTCTGATGGATAAGTACCAGTTTTTTTTATCCGTAGGTATTGACATTGATCAATTGATATGTCATGTTCTAATTATACTTTTGTTCCGTTTAATCATTGAAAGCGTTGATACTGTAGAAAATCTTGCTACAAGTACTCGTAGACCTACACTATTAAATGAGCAATATTTGTAAATCCTGTAAAACGAGCAATATTAATTTGTATATTAATTTGTATATACACTAATATTATAAAGGCGAAAGCTCGTGTGTTTGTTACTCTTTCACGCTCAAACGGCTGGACGGAACTGGATGAAATTTGGCACACAGATAGATTTTAGCCAGGAATAGCACACAGAATACTTGTTATACCGAGAATATTTGTTCCCTCGGTATAATTTTCGACTTTCACGCGGGCGAAGCCGCTGGCAGAAGCTAGTATATAATAATGATATTTTTGTAATCACGTTCTCGAAAACGGCTCTAAAGATATCGATAAAATTTGCATTATACGGGTTTTCGGGGGCGAAAAATCGATCTAGCTAGGTTTCATATCTATGTTCTCGTTTTTTTGACCCGAGCAGAGCTCGATTGTCGAGAGGATCTAGACAAATGTCATTCGATGTCAGCGATGACAATAGCCCAAATGTCAAAAAGTAAGGGATTGATCTCGTGATATTTCGATATCGCTTGTCAATCCCATACAATGTTGCCTTTTTGTTGACAATCGCTATCGCCACGCTTTCGATGATAGAATGTTACTTGTCTAGGGTCTCTGTTACTTTGACAAAATTGGATACATTGTGGTAAAGTATTACAATGGCACCAAATGCATTGCAATATCATGTCCCTGTTATGTAATTTCTATTGTTATTAGTGAAATGAAAATCGCGTTAAATATTATCTAGATTGCCAGAATTATATTGTCTCCCCCAAGTAAACCCAAAAACAGACCAAAACTGTTGCAAATAAATACGAAAACCGCTCTACTTGCACTTCATCATCTGCCTAGCCTTTTCCCAAATATATTGGGGTCGGCTTCCAGTCTTACCGGATTCAGCTAAGCACCAGTGTTTTACATGGAGCGACTGCCTATCTGACCTCCACAACCCAGTAACTGGGTAACACGGTACCTCTTGGCAAGACTGGTGTCAGATCTCAAGCTTCTGAATACCCGTAACGACTGTCAAAGATCTTCAAATAACAGCGGGGACCAACGGCTTAACGTGCTTTCCGAGGCACGGAGGAAACTCGGTATGTTTAAATGGTCACCCATCCACGGACCGACCTCGTCAAGCGTTGCTTAACCTTGATGATCGACCCGAGCGGCTGTTATTATTTAGCCACGAGCCACTTACACTTATCAACTTTCAAAAACATGCAATTTTTCTAACAAAACCTTGCATACAACAAAAAACCTCTTGTGAAGAATACACGGCTGTGTGCACACAACACACATAGGTGCAAGTATACCTATTGATCAATACTGACTACAATATCTAGGGCATCGCGAGATTAGCAAATGTTCTATCTAATCTTTACTTACGCGTTGCGGAGCGGGGATGTTGTAAATGTTTCAGAATGAGGGAAAATCTGTGTTTTGTTTTACGTTTTATAGATTTGGTTTTAGATAACAGCTTAATTGTTAGTAATCCAGTAGGTACTACAGAAAAAATTCTCGACTAATGCATGTGGTTATCGCAAGACTTCTACTTTAAATTGGGCATTCTTTAATAGGTTGCATTACAAAACAACTTAGTAATTTTAAGTCGATTATTATCCTTCTGAACAAACGTGGTACAATTCCACGTCCAAACATAAAAGACATGATTGAGTAATAAAAAGCATATAAACGTTCTTCCGGCTCCATATTGACCATTAAGATGTGCGCAAAACAATTCGGATCATTAAAATAAGTCGGTCGTCAAGATATGGCAAGTTATTGTCAGATTTTACTGCCCAGTTTCATGGTCTGACCAGACTCAAGATAGAGGAAAAGTTCCATCCTATGAAGTTTGATGTAGGGAAAAGTTTGGGGGAATAGTGGCATTTTGAATGTAAAGTTCCGTTCTCCGTTGTACTGTACCGCGTGCCACTGCACTGCCCCTTTGCATTCGTCTGGTTGTGTTTGAAAGAACTTGGGCTTTGTGAGATAGGCACTGGCAGGTTATATGTATTTCATACCTTGAGGAAAAACAGTTGTGGTCGAGTTTTTCTGAAATCAATTATGGCTAAATGCATCGACACACATTTAAAAGAGTGGACGCGAAACAAAAAAATGCCTGGTTTGTTGTATGGTGAACCATAGGTAAATAAGTGGAGTTTATAGGTGCTAAACGTGAATCTTCATAGTGATATTTTTACTGGAGTTATAATAGTTACTTCATTATATACTTCATGGTGTTTCTTGTGCCTTCTTCTTCATACCGAGCTACTTTTCCAAATGCACGGTAGAATAAAATTTTATTACTTGTAAATTTTAATTTTTAATTGTTTGCCGTTCAAAAGTGCCGTTTATTGGCCTAGTTGAATAAATCTATTTGACTATATAGATTAGTTAAACAGACGCCGCATCAAAATATGTTGTGTGCAAGAAACAAAATGGAAGGGCGATAAATCACGTTTAATTGGAAAGGGTTTTAAACTGATATACAGTGGAAAAGAGAACACCAGAAATGGTGTTGGAATAATCCTGGACCAACATCTAAGTGACAACATAGTGGATATCAATAGGGTCAGTGATCGCATTATGTCCGTTAAGCTAGCCCTGGAAAAACAACCGTGCTTGAATGTGGTTTCTGTCTACGCACCACAAGTAAACTGCCCCGAAATAGAAAAACTAGAATTTTGGGAAGACCTACAGACCCACCTAACAACAATACCATCCGTGGAACAAACACTTTTGTGCGGAGACCTAAACGGTCATGTGGGGGCGGACAGAAGCGGCTTCGATGGATGCCATGGCGGTTTCGGGTTCGGAAAGCGTAATAACGAAGGCGAATCGATACTTGAGTTTGCAGCAGCGCAAAATCTTGCAGTAGTAAACACCTTCTTTCAGAAAAAAGATGAACACTTAATTACATATAAAATTGGAAGCTCAAAGACACAGATAGACTTTATCTTGATAAACAAACAGGACATAAAACAAGTCAAAGACTGCAAGGTGATCCCGGGAGAGCCTTTAACTTCCCAGCACAGACTTTTGTTAGCAGCCATTAAACTGAAAGCACCTTTGAAAATTAAAAGCCTAAAACAGAGAGAATAAAATTACATTTACTACATACGGAGAGAGGAGTGAACCTTAAAAGAGTGATGGTTAATCACCTGCGAGACAATCCTTCTCGAGAAAAAGATCCGTCAGTAATTTGGACCGCGTTTGAAAATCTCTGTGTCAATTCAGCTAAAAGAGATCTAGGAGTCAGCAAAGGAGCCCTTCACAATGCGAAAGACACCAAAAGGTGGAACAACCACACCTTAAACAGCGTAGCTGAAAAGAAACACCTATTTAAAATCTGGCAAAAGACGGGCTTGGATGAAGACAGAGACCTCTACATACAGGCCAAGAAAACAGCAAGAAGAACGGTGGCAGTAGAGAAAGAAAAATCTGATCAAAATCTCTATCAGCGCTTCGAATTAGCATGAGATAGTGACATATACAAAATAGCTTAACAAAGACATTAAAACCACAAACCAAAGATTTTAAAACCACAAAGTATATTAAGGATAAAGAAGGCACGCTACTTATAAACAACGAGGACATATGCAAAAGGTGGTGTGAGTACTACCAAGAACTACTGAACGAGGAATTCCCTAGACAGCCAGTAGTGGAACTACCAATGACACAGGGACCTCTTAATGAAATTACTATTGAAGAGGTGCGGAAAGCAATATCTAAAATGAAAAACCATAAAGGGACAGGCCCAGACAATGTACCTGCTGAACTCTGGAAATCCCTAAAGGGCGATGGTGAGATATGGCTTGTGGACCTGTTCAACCATATTTTAAGTTCCGAATCAATGCCTGAAGCCTGGAGAAAGAGTGTTCTGGTACCCTTTTACAAAAACAAGGGAGATGTCCGGGATTGCTCAAACTTTCGTGGTATTAAGCTCACATCACACACCCTGAAGATTTGGGAGCGAGTCCTAAGTGAGCGCCTTCAAAACCTAATATCCCTCACATAAAATCAGTTCGGTTAAAACCGAACTGATTTTATACAAGCAAAATCTACAACTGCAAGGGAAACAAGCAAAATCTCTGGATGGTCTTCATAGATCTCGAAAAAGCCTTTGATCGTGTACCGAGAACAATAATATGGCAAGCACTGAGGGCACAGAATGTTCCGGAGCTATATATAAACCTCATAAAGGACATGTACCATAATGTACAGACATGTATCAGAAGTGCAGCCGGCATATCAAAGAGCTTCGATATCAAAGTTGGAGTCTATCAGGGGAGCGCGCTAAGTCCATTTCTGTTCAACATTACCATGAACTACCTCACAGCGCAAATCCAGAAACTTACACCATGGAACCTACTATATGCAGACGATGTGGCCCTTATCTCAAACAGTGCACAGGAAATACAAGAAAGTTTGGAGCTGTGGAGGAAGGCTTTGGAACTTAACGGGCTGCGCATCAGTCGAACGAAGACTGAATATATGGTATGCAGATTCAACCCCGATACCAGCCTAACTGACGCCGAAATAAAACTTGACGACCGAGCCTTACCTAGAGTAAATAAATTTAAATATTTGGGATCAATGATCTCTGAAGATGGATCGATATCCAATGACATCATTCACAGAACGACTGCTATACTAATGATGGTTATGGTGGTTTTGGTCAGAAGGCCCTTTTTTTGAAGCAATTCATCTTTGCAAATATAAAAATATTGTGTTTTCCCAGAATTCAGCCACAGAAAAACCATTCGGTGACGCAGTCTAAGGTCTTCGCAAATACAGGTGACTGAATATGCTGCACACTCCGTGAGATGGGCAATGGTCTGCGGAGAGATTCTGCACAAGCACTGAAGACTAGTGCCATCAGATAACACCCATCTGCGGAGGTTGTCCTTGCTGCGGCCAGCCCGAGTGCGGAGTCTAATTAGGGTTTGCCAGGTCGACCACGGCAGAGTGTGCCCAGGTGGAAGGCTCTCCGATGGCCCTATAAAATTGTCAGGAGGCTTGAATTTCTCTCGCCAAAGGTCGCATCTTGTCGAAGAGGAGTTGCCATCACATAGGCCCACGCGGCCTAGAAAACTTGTCCAGCTTTTTAGGCGCTGGGGCACTGAGCTGTAATTTGTATTGGGCTAGTTTCGCCCTCTCTGTGCGACTTGCTATAGTGCTGCACATTTCCGGGGGCGCGATGCCGCTAATTGGATACAGCTTTCGTACATGAGTCGGTTTGAGGCAACCTGTGGTAAACTGGCACGTTTCATTTAGAGCTGTATCCATTATTTATTTATTTTTAAGATAGTATGACTGTTTCTTATTGTGCTAATGTTTGTTTTTCCTTAAATAAATAAAATAAAATAAAATTCATCGGAGGGTAGTGCCAAGTAAACACAAAAAAAATTGAGCTCATATATTTTTAATTTTAAATAAATAGAAAAACAGTATTTTAGATGAAATAGCAGTGTTAAATTAGTACATAGACCTCTGGTGCACTCACTCATCTCATCAACTCTCCTTCACAACTTACCTCAACTGCCAGCACTGCACTTCACTGTTATGGACCTATACTCCAAACTATCAACTTGTGTGGAGGAACTTACGGCTACGTTTTCTTCAAGAATGACACAGTACGAGGAAGACTTGAGGAATGCCAGCGTTGAGGGTTCCCACAAGACTATTGCCAGCCTATCGAAGGACTTCACCGAGTTCAAGAGTCTCATCTGGAAAACCTTGAGTGCACTGAAATCCCAGATGGAGTTGCTTGTGGTGGGGCTAGACAGGCACGAGATGGCATCCCGTGCTAAGGTTCTCCTGCTACATGGTCTGTCCGAGGAGAAGGATGCTGATTCTAGCACAGGTATCCTCAAAATTTTGTCGGAGCGGCTAGAAATTAAAAGCGTCACCCGAAATGATCTAACAGCCTGTCACCGCCTTGGCAGCAACACCAGAAAGCCCCGGCCTCTCTTGGTTCGCTTTGAGATCCTTGTAAAGTTGGGGATCCTTGCGAAGGTGAGAAGGTACTTCACGCCGGAACAGCTGCTCAACTTGTATAGAGCGCAAGTTCGATCGTGCATGGAGTACTGTTCTCATCTCTGGGATGGATCTGCCAAATACCAGCTTGATGCACTAGAGTCGATCGAAAAGCGGGCCAAGATACTCATCGGCAATGAGGCACTGGTCAAATCAAGAGCCTTGAACATCGTCACCGAGTTGCCAGCTTGTCGGTTTTTTATCGGTTACATTTTGGGGAGTGTGCGATGGAATTGCATGATTTAATTCCGCCCAACCCATTCCATCATCGGACTACCAGACGTACCGGACTACCGGCGATGCATCATCGGTACATGGTGGACATCCCACCCATACGCACAAAACGTTTTGGGGACACTTTTATTATGCGAACAGCCAAGGAGTAGAATTCCCTGGCGGCTGTGATGCCTGATAGCTACAATCTTTAAGTTAAGAGTAAATGGGTTTTTTTCTAGGCAAGCGTGCTTCACGGTCGACCACATCATAGCTTACTATCAGGTGAGATAGTGGTCAAGCGCGAGCCTATAGATTATACAAATAATAATAATTAATATTCTTTCTTATGTAAAATATAGGTAGGTGGTACTTATCCACCAGTACAACCTATCCAGAGGCTCTAGGTCTGGACAGTGTTTTCTAGGCATTCTATTAGCAATAACGATTAACACAAAGCCAAAATGTATCTAATAGAGCACATGACATTCTGGTAGCGCACTTCAATCCTATACATTATTTTTTTTCACAGACTAAAGGCTAATAGAGGTTTTTTTTTTAGTTCAACACTTTTTTAAAGACTAGGACAACTGGATTATTATGAGATATATTATGACTTTACATATGTTCAATAGTGCCCAAACAAGTAGTTCTCCTAACGCGTAGGTAGTAAAGTGGGCTTTTAAAACCAACCTACTACGGCTACTAGTAGTAAAAAATGCGTAAATAGTTATTAATGCTACAAGTGCGGAAAGTAGGTGATTTCCGATGAGTGGTATTTATCCCGATGAGAGATCATACAACATTTTACTATGCATTGTGCGAGGAAATAAAAAAAATATCTCTACCAAGCAAGAAATTAATAAAATGGCGCTTATTCAAGGGCGCTCAGCATATCCAAAGATTAACTACTAGTTCATAGTTCCTCGGGCATATCTACTGCGCATGTGCAAATAGCTGTCACGTCGTAACACAAAAAGGCACGAGCAAAATATTCATTCTGCCAAACATATTTAATGAATATTTAAAATTAATTTATTGATCAAAATCTAAATCTAGAGTAATTAAAAACGCCTTAAATGAAGTATTGGTTTTGTTTTAGCTTTTTTATGAATGATAATCTGTACTTAACTAATTTTTAAAACTTTTCTCAAATAACGGCTGACTTTGGAGTTAAAAATTAAAAAAGTACAGGAAAGTAAAAAGCACTAGTAAAAAAAAGTGACACTTTCCGCACAGTTTGGCTGCTTGGAAAACGCTCTTTTCGAGGACATGCATTGTAAAAATCCTTTAATGGTATATTTTCTCTTTAACCTTTTTTCAGGAGCTACATAGCTCGCTTATTTATTCATGATCAAAATATTACAGATTTTTTAGAAAAGAATATCCAATTTCCAATACTTTAAGCAGAAAAATATGCTCCTTTTAAAAATGCAACTCACTTTCTTTTACAACTAAAAACCGTGGACTACGGTTCCGTATAAACCAACAGGATCTTTAAATCAGTTCACGATTTCAGGGCATACAGCGCACTCTTCTGAGAAAAATCTTACTTCCTATATGTAGGTACTATACATTATTATTAGTACTGTGAAAGTTATATAAAAAACCAGCCAAGTCGGACTCGCGCACGAAGGGTTCCATACCATTATCGCAAAAAAGGGCAAAAAAACACGTTTGTATTTATTGTTAGGGGAGATACGGGAGAATCACAATAACATCTAGTCAGCCCCAGTCAACCTCACCTGCACGCTCTGGGAGTTTGTTCACAAGCAAACAGGGACGATAGCCCTTCAGCTGTCGTGGTGCTCCCTGCTAGATAACTAACGAGGCAATGGTGACCGAGCTGTGGCGGTATAACCACTACCTGCTTGGGTAACCAGGCAGAAGAGGTTTCAGCAGCCTTGGGGCCCAAATGTCCCAAAAAACGACTGATGCAGAAGGCAAGGGGAAACCACTGCATTATCTTCCCAAGACAGTCACCATGAAAGTAGCACTGAATAGAGAACGATCGCCATGCAAACCGCTTAGCAACCGGCGCCCTGCTGCGTTCGGGGCACACGGTGTGAAGTTGGTTACCGGCCATGGAATAGTAGGGGACCAGGCTCTCCATGGAAATCCAATTACTGGAATCTCCATCAAGCTGCGACAAACCCAGGCGATAGGGACATGGAATTTACGCGGCCTACTTAAACTCACCATTCTGGAAAGAGAACTTAGGTTATGTGGTATAAACATCTGTGGACTCAGTGAGACACATTGGAAAAACAACGGACACTTCCTGACTGACAACCATGTCGTTTATTTCTCGGGCCACGAAAAAAACAGCCAGAACGGTGTAGCCTTTTTGATTCCCATCCAGCGGAGGAGTAGCGTGATAGGTTACGAGCCAGTAAGCGACCGGATAATCAGCATTAAGCTGAAAGCGTCGCCGGTAAATCTGAACGTTATACAGGTATACGCCCCTACGAGCACTGCATGTGACGAGGTCATAGAGAGGTTCTACTCTGAACTACGAGCCACCATAGCAAAAATTTCCAACAGAGAACTGCTTGTCATTCTGGGTGTTTTTAATGCCAAAATTGGAGCAAATGCTGAGCAGCTTGGCAGGTGCGTGGGAAAGTTTGGACTGGGTATTAGGAACGACAGGGGTGACAGGCTTATACAATTTGCGTCCGAAAATGACCTAGTCATTACTAATAGCTTCTACCAACACCACCCTCGAAGGCCTTAAATTGGGCCATTGAAGACGGTAATGGTCAAGTGATCAGCGAATTGGAGCAAATTGCCGAGACTTGGAGATGTTACTGTGGGTCGCTGTTTGAAGATCCACAGTCGGAAGCCTTTACACCTACAGAACCTGAGAATGATTCACTAGAACCAGACATTCTTGAGTCCGAAATCAGAGCTGCCACTAAGCATTTGAAGAATGGAAGGGCTACGGGTTCGGTTCTGATGCCATCCCCATTGAGACCATTCGAGCATTGGGGGATGCGGCGTCCATATCTTTCACATCATCTGCAATGGTTGGCAGGAAAATGGCATTCGGAATGGGCTCACACGGTTTTCATTCCTCTCCACAAAAAGGGCTCGACCAAAAAGTGTAGCAATTACCGTCTGATTGCACTGATCAGCCATGCAAGCAAAATACTGTTACACATCCTTAACGAACGACTGAAGGCGCACCATTTCGAAAGAAATTGCACAGGAGCAAGCAGAGTTTGTGTAGGGAAAAGGAACTCGGGAGCAGATTTTCATTGTTCGTCAGGTCATCGAGAAGGCCCGAGAATTCAACAAGCCGACCTACATATGCTTTGTTGATTTCTCAAAAGCGTTTGACTCTGTGAAATGGCCAATCTTGTGCAAGACGCTTCTGGAAATGGGTACACCAAAACATCTTGTGTACCTTCTTAGAGAATCTATACAGAGCTCATTATGCAGATAACCCTCGAAAACTGGAATGATGGTGTCGCAATTGGTGGCTACAAAATATTTAACTTTTTATATTTGCCATCGACACGCTAAGAAGAATTGGTGGCTACAAAATTGCGAACCTTCGCTACGCTGATGTTTGAAATTTCAACAGCCAATCACAGCAGATAACGCGTGCTTAACAATTAGTCACATTAATTCTACGATAATTTAACGGTGAGTCTGTCTGTCTGTCCGTCTGTCAGCAGGCTGTATCTCATGAACCGTGATAGCTGGGCAGTTGAAATTTTCACAAGTGATGTATTTCTGTTGCCGCTATAAAAACAGAATAAAACAGATAATTAACTGAGGCACCCATAGAAAAAACGTGTTTTTTTTGCCGTTTTTTGCGATAATGGTACGGAACCCTTTGTGCGCGGGTCCGACTCGCACTTGGCCAGTTTTTTAAACATAATATAAGCAATGGATTATGGATATGACAGAATATGATTAATAGAATTCAGTTTTTCACAAAATTACGGTGCTGCATTGTTGTATAGAATACTTATTAGAGATAAGATACGTTTGTTTGTCTTTTTTTTTAACAGATACGTTCTCGTAAGGTAAAATCGTTACCCAACTCTACACTAACAAAGGCGCAGATAAAGCTAGTATTTTCAATAAACCAACGCAGACGGTGGCGCCCTCTTCCTGGTATTTCATAGCAATGGATCCAATATCTATTTTCCCGGACACCTGTCGTTGCATGTAGGTTACGCGACATTTAATTTACTTTATATTAACTCATGTAAACCTTGTATTTTTCTGTGATATCACGGGATGTCGTGTCGTAGGAAAATAGGGAAGAATATTCAGTTGTATTATTGCTTCGGAAATGATACTGAAGACAGCATAAGAGCAAGGTAGATATGACTTTTTTCAGTACCTATGTTAGTGTGTTACCTTAATTCAATCATATGCCAGCTTCAAGGCACACCTGTATCAGACCATACGACCTTACTTAAGAAAACAAACATCATGCGATTTAAAATAATCTAAGAAATTGGTAAAACTCAGCTCAAAATCAATAGAATATGTTTTTAAGTAATTAGCATTTTCCCAAGGCTTCGTTCCCGTGACTTACCTATTCCACAGAAATCGTGAATATTTCCTAAATATAAAATAGCCTCAGCAATCATCTATAAAGTTGCATTATTAGGGCAGGTTGCAAGTATATCTTACAAATAAACAATTATACTTAATTTGTTTTGAATGACACTAATGTTACAAATGCAAGAAATTCTTTGCATGAAAATATAACTCAGTATAACTAATAAAGACAGCTATGATCCAGAACCAGATCAAACACAACATAAAAACCATCCAAATCTATGTCAAGCACACAATAATCAAAAGAAAAGTGCTAATTAACATAGCCAATAGTTCTTTCTGCTCCACATATTGTCCAATGTGCAATAAAATTACGTATGAACCACAATACGAACGACTCTTAAAACATCTAAGAGTACTTAGTGTGCAATTATTATGTTTGCTCATAAAGGTAGTGTTACACGGTTCAACCAAATTTATTCACTTTGGTTGAAGGGCGTGGAGTATGGAACGTGAGTGGAGTCGACAAACGTAGGGATTATCCTACCATCTTGGACTAACTGACACAACTACCTTACCTACCAGCATATTTGTGCTATTCTATCTACAAATTTACTTTCTCTTCTAAGTGTTTTGTGTGTAAATAAATAAATAAACTGTCTCCGCAAAATAGATCATGGCACCTGAATTGGTGTGGCCAATAATCAAGCTAAATGGCGTGTAATGACGGTGGCTTAATCCGGACTTAGACGATCGATCAGACCTAAAATATGATGTAATATGGTGCATTGGTCTGCTATAGCTAGGATGACAATGATAATTACGTTTACATTATTAAATTTTACACCAATCTTGACAAGGAGTATCGTGATATCCAGTTACTGGACTGTGAAGGTCAGACAGGCATTTCCTTTGTGTAAAATCCAGTATTTTTTTTTAAATACTGATTCTCAACTGCATCCGCAAAAAGGTTGAAAAAAGGCTAGACAGATTGCATTTATTCAACCAAACTAAAAGACAGATGTGATCCGTGTGCCTCTAGCGTTAGTACGAGACGTCGGTATTGGTACAGAGGAGCTTTTTATCGCCATTCACATGACAATCAATATCAAAAGGGTTTTTATTTTACGTTACATTGTCTAGCTAAGTAATGCCTGAGTTTAGTGGATAAGTTGGGAATAATTTGATCGGTACGTATAAATCAAGATACTGCAATTTACGGTGGCAGATAGTTATGAAAACTAAATGACTGAATAATTACTTGGCCCGTAAATACTCGTATGAGCGAAATCTACCACAATGTTAGGCATATTTTCGGCAACATCGCAGCAGACACAAACGAAGATCGTGGGGCGATTTCTACATCTAGAAACAAGACTGACCAGTCTCTACACTTGCCCTGCTGTGGGCCAAAGAACTTAAACAATATTATTGTTGCTGATTTGAGTATCACAGTCAAAGTCAAATATATTTATTTCAACTAGACCAGTAAACGGTCCTTTTGAACGAAATCTTCAAAAAACTCTTCCAATGAATTAACAAGCACTTTGATTTTGGATATAGCTTAGAAGAAAAACAATGCAAATAAACCGAAGTGAAGTTAAAATAAATGATGAACGAAATGAATGATTCATCTTTCACCCTAGCTTACAAATAATTACCAAAATAGCTAAGAAGTACATACAAATCTGCTTATGTACAAACAAAAGTAGATAACTATTTAATTCTACTTTACGACATAACATGATTCAATAGGAGTGAACATAATCGTTCATTTATCATAATACTCGTAAATATAAGTTCGCAAGGACGATAAAAACTAAGAGCTTATCCGTAAAATCGGTAGATCATAAATAATACTGAACAATATAGTGTTGTGAGCTGTGAACAAAGTAACAATATGAGACTAATAAATCGATATAGAAGCGAAACTAGCTTTAATGGTTGCCATTTCATCCTTAGTTTTTACCCGACTGCAGGAATGCCTAAAGGAGGGTTATGTATGTTCATCTGTTACCTACCTCATATCTTCTAAGCCCCAAAACATACGAGTAATTTGACAAATGAGATATATCTTTAGTTGATTGTCCGCGCCTTAGAGGCTATGTAAAGTCACAATAGTTTCAACGTGGCGCTCTCTTGAGGACATAAATTATTAATAAAAATATTCTTAGAGGATAGCCCTGGTTGTATGGCACCTTACCATAAATAATTCCTACTAAATGTATACTGTACTAAATCTGTAATGTATTGTTGTGTAAACAACCCGTAGGTGGCATACGAGTGGTCGTAGCCGTGAGGCTATCCTCTTAGAATATTTTCTTGTTGCATACTTTTCAGTGCGCGATTTTTTTGCAGTCGGTTTTTTTGTTTTTAGATGGGTAATTTACCTAAGTATGTCCATCTTATCATTAGTAAAGAAGAAGTAGAAGCGTGGCCATCCATCAGCCAATAGGATGGATGACCTACAAATGACCAGCAGTGATACAAATAAAAAAAGTTAATTAAAAAAACCAGACTGCTTAAAAAGCGAACTAAATAGACGTAAAAAAGAAAAAAAACACAACTTTTATTTTATGTATTCGCTTAAAAAGCGAATACATAAAATAAAAGTTGTGTTCAAAATAAAAAAGCGTTTTTGATTTTTTTAATTAAGTTTTTTTATTTACAACTTTAGAGTATTTTTTTTTTTTAATTCGGAACATTTAAACACATAAGTGTATATATTTTTGAAATCACACCTTAAAACCCTTTATTTTGATACCACACACGATGGGTTTGGAAGAAAAAAAACTTTTTCCTCCACAAAATGGCGCCCAAAATCCGCCATTTTTTCTTTTCCTATTTTAATGTAGCCAGTGACACTCGCAGGGTTAAGACCATAAGACGAATCAATTGATTGATGTTTGGTATCCAGAACCCCACATAGGAAGAAACATACATACATAGACTGATAAACACATTACCCTCCTTCGCCAGTCGGGTAAATAGGTGGGCATGTCAAGACTCTCTCTGATAATAATGATAAATTAATGTAACTTAGTGCTAAACGCAGATAGCTCTATGTTAAACTTGTAAGTATCTCCTAACCTTCCTAGTTTTTAAATGTTTAGAAACTTCCTATCGCGTACAAATGACCGTTGACCTATAAGTTATGACTTAATAATTTTTCAGGTCATAACGTCTGATCAGCTCTGCCTCAGTTCGAATCGCTGTGAACAATTTTTGTTGGGGCTGGCCGCCACACTTTTCCGCACAAGTGCGAAATACACTGCATTGCGTTTGCGAAACTAAAAGCGGTACGACAGGAGCAGTTTTCACATAAATGTGTCAAATAGTTGGCTATTATGACATGAAACATCACTGACAGCATCCGCTGATCGCCACTGAAAAGTATGTCTTATTTACGGAGCAAACAAAGCACTATCACTTCTACACCAATTCACAATTTTCATGGTCCCTCATGGTAGGGCGGGGTACCACTAGCTACCTCTCAGAGAGAACGGCTTTTCATTCTCAATGTTGATTCGCCCGTCTTAGAGAAGTGCCACGACCAGTGCTTGTGAACTTATTTTTTACAAATAGAGGTGCTTAACTTTGTATAGAACGGTTTAGTGCAAGTGTGTGGATGATCTTCTGATATGTGGAGCTTGGTGATTTTTTGTAAGTTTTAAATTTTTACTTCGGTTTTTCTTAAGAAAAGTTTAGCTCTCGTATGTAATTTCAGTGTTTAATTTTTAGTTTTTTTCAACGCTCCTTACAAATCATTTTTTTTATATATTATACTTCAATTATTGTTAGGCATATTATTATATATTTTACTTTAAAAAATGTCCATATTGACGGAAATCTAAATTGCTACTAGGTAATAATAACTAGTCATGATGTGAGCAATGAAATTTTCTCCAAGTTGCATTTCGTAGGTTTTCGGTTCCCTGGTACCTACTGACTAAATAGAATTGACTGACCCACTTCTACTAGAAACTGGATCAAAACTTGTCCTGGTAAATTGACCTGACCTAGGTCACTAGATCTGGATTTGTACACGGTTCGCAACAATAGGATATGAAAGTTATTGATGATTATAGTTGTTTTATACCTAGTTAAGTTCACCTCTGCCTGACTTCTAATCTGCTGCCTCTAACTAAAAGTATTTTGTAGAAATCGGACATCACCTAATGCAATAAGCAAGCGTGGAGATGGTTACTCCTTTTGCCTATAAAAGAGGCTTTTGCTTTAAATAGTTTAATATTTACGAACAAGCTAGAACTAAATCCAGAAAATTGATATTTACGGCTGGCAAAACTTCATTAAAACTTGGTTTATCTCGAGCGATGAGTCTTCCAAGTTCATATTTATGAACGTGATGGAGGTATAATCAGATGCAAAAATATTGTTATGCTTAAAGACGTGAGGTGTAGAGAGGCTTAGGATTTGGTAGGATATAGAATTTAAGAGCATCCTTCATAAGTTTTAATTTATCTAAAAACACAAAAGGGAATCCCTCCGACCTTAGGAAGGTTTATTGTGCCACCCAGTGTTATCTTACTAATGCCGAGTTAGTAGCTAATACGGGCAGCGAGCTTATTAGCAACTAGGATAGGATAGATTGACCACCATTGACGTACTTAGACTCCCATTTGGTCCGTTGTACGCAGGGATCCTCTCTGTGAGAGGAAATGAGCCGTAATCCACCACGCGGGACCAGTGCCGTCAAAATTTTGGTTTTAAGACATGCCGGTTTCCTCACGATGTTTTCCTTTACCGTTTTGAGAGCAGTGGTTATGAAATCATTTAAACAAAGTTAAGCGCCTGCCTGTGTTCGAACCCATGACCTACAAGTTGTAAGTCACGGCCGTTACCACTGGGCCACCACTGCTCTGTATTAGCAACTAACTCTGAGTTATAGTTTTGGCGCAAGTGGGCTTTAGAGGGTCAAACATACAGGGTGAGTACATAGTGAGGGTGAGACAAAAGTACCCATGAATATAGGGAGGGTAAAGAAACGCGAAAAAAAAAACTTGCTGCCTACATTTTATTTAACATACACAATTGTACTGAACTGTTGCTTTTATTACTTAAATCAGATTTGATCTAAAAAAAAATAACTTCACATAGTGAGTAAATTTTAATTGCCTGAAAAATTGTCAGTGCATTAAAAGTAACTCTATCGAAGTAGTAGTGACTTTTAAAACACTAAAGGTCTGAACCAGTGGGACGGTATCACAGACAATGTTCTCAGGTCTCTAATCACAACACCTTTGATCTTTCTACATTATATTCATGTTTTCGATCAATTCCGGTTTAAACTGCCGGATAGCTGCTTAGAAATGCGGATCGTGAGCAGAATTTGGGTATTATTTATAGCTTCAATACAAATGCGTTCGTTTAACTAATATAATGTTTGTAATATGATGTTTGTACTAATATAATGTCATTTATATTAAGTATAAATATATTAACTTTAAAACTTTCGCGTTTCATAATTGAAAAACAATATATCGCGGGAATTTAACACGATGATTTCGATTTTCACGGTCGTTGCAACACGGCCGAAACGTCGGGTTAAATATAGGTAAATAAATAATCGAAATCATCGCGTTAAATTCCCGTGATATATTGTTTTTCAATTAAGTATAAATGTGTTAACTATATTTGGATATTTAAATGTTTGCTTGGATTTTCGTTAATCAATCCCTTCTTAAACGTTGAACAATTTGAGTGGTTTCGCACTGCATCCGATCCGAGGCCGAAAAATTTTGGTCCGAAGTGGCCATAGCCACAGTATAAACCGCTTAGGGATCTCGTCGATGCGTACGTTTATGTGAGTGTGCCGTTTCGAGCGTTTGTAGGTAGTTTCCGTACTGTTCGTGAATATTAATACTGTGCCGTAGCACTACTTGTAAGAGGTGTTACGCATTACATACGAAATTCGTCCGACCGAATTCAGAACAATTTCAATTCGGATATAACTCGGAACTCAAATCACGGAACGGCAGAGCGGGTCCCTTAGGATTAAATTGGAAACACGGGTAGACTATAGCCTGAATTAAGATATAGGAAATATATTTATTTAATTATTCAAACATACATTTGTTTAAATGTAGGTAGGTATGCACTTTTTAACTCAGTATTTCATTCCGATGGGATAATTATCGACTTTCACGAGAGCGAGAGAAAAGATGTTTCATCCATGTACCTAAAAGGTTCTAAAACGCCATAAAAAATCAAACAAGCCGTGACATAACTCTGTTAATAAATTAACAGACATTACTAAACTGTGTCGAAGAAATTCCAATCGGAGCCCAATATGTCACACCTTATGTAATACGAACCTTTGTGATTTATATTAGTCGGCCGAGTCGTTAAAGAAAAAAAAGTATTCTATTAATGTCCCATTAATATACGTAACGTAGCTGATAGAAACATGTGTTTTGGATTACATAAGAGGCAAAAATACTGCCTCTGCCTACTAAGGCATGTGGATTATTTTTGTAATTCACTACGCCCTTAAGGTTCCCCTAGTCGACGGCACGAACTATTTTGTGCGCGAGGTTAAAATGCATGCCATCTCATCCGACAATACGTGCGAAAGTGATTGATGCTGTGATGAACAGAGAGTTCGCGTACGAATTAGCACTTTTGCAAATTTGTATCGAAATGGATGATGATTTAGGACGAAAACGAGCGCGCCAAATTTTATAAACAGACCTTTGGGAGGGAGTCTATCATAAAAAAACGACTGAATGTATATTTTTTTAAAAAGAATATTTGCATTATTGAATTACTAATCTATCTCTGTATGGAGGCCGTTTTGCAATTTAGCATCTTCATATGGTATTTATTGCCGCCAAAAGATGCGTTAAAATTTGTTTTGAAATACGGAACATTCGACGCTCATAAAATTATTATTTTTTTTACTTTTTTGTTTCCATACAGGGCTAGATAATGATGAGACAAATAAATATCATTTTTTATTTTGAACGTACATCGTCAAACAGTGGAGTAATCGCCAGACTACGTTTGTATGGAAAAATTATCGACTAGTGTAACCTTAATACAATCCTATACCATTTTGCATCTAGAATTGTATTACAGCACTGAAACCAAAATATTTTTTTTTTAATTTCTTTTAACATTCTTTGTTTTCTTCTATATTGTGAAGAAAACAGACATAACTATCCATCTCACATGTGCCTGCAAACAAACAAAATAATCAAACTAAAGTTGCTCGTTTGTAGAAAGCTACAAGATCAATCAAAATACCAAAATCTAAATTGTATTCGACACTTGAGGCTCAAGTAACATTCTGTCAAAGAAAGCCTCGCGATAGTACTGGTCAAATGTCAAAAATGTATGGAATGCCAAACTATCGAAATGTCACGATATCAATACCTTTTTACAAGCTTTTATTTTAGTTTCATCTGTCTGTAATCGAATCGTGTTTTTAACACAATGCCTGGTGTTGGATTGAGCTGAAATTTCGAATTTTGCAAACACGTTTGTTTCTCGTAACAATGCATTTTTTTTATAAAAGCTTGTTAAAAAAATCTTCTTTTTAGGGTTCCGTACCCAAAGGGTAAAAACGGTACCCTATTACTAAGACTCCGCGGTCTGTCTGTCTGTCTGTCACCAGGCTGTATCTCATGAACCGTGATAGCTAGACAGATGAAATGTTTTCACAGATGATGTATTTCTGTTTCCGCTATAACAAAAAATAATAAAAACAGAAAGAAAAAAATATTTATTTTTTGCCGTTTTTTGCGATAATGGTCCGTACCCTTCATGTCCGACTCGCACTTGGCCGGTTTTTTATAATAGAACGACATTCTATCTAAGTAAATATTCAGTGTCGTTATTACTCAATCAACTGATTTCAAACATAAGCACTATTTTTTTTCTTTTGTGTAAGTACTTAGTAGTAACAAGTGAGAGCAGTGTTTCTTTTATTATAGTCACTGTGCCGCATCGATTTACGTACGGCAATTAAAAAGCCTACCTACATGGGTTGATTGAAGCGTGAATAGGCGTTTGGCAAATGTACATAACTGCGAGATTAGAGCCCAAACTGTTTGGACTTTGAACTAAATGTCCAAGACGAATACAGTCATACTGTTTGCAAAATAATAATTTGACACTGGTTAAATTTAACAGTAGCTTCTGCTTGCGGCTTCGCTCGGATGAAAACGGTTTTAGCCCAAGAGATGTTCCCTTATATGTATAATGTTATACCGCAATGTAAAGTAGGTTATATTGTGCCCTGATCCAGGTTCTGATCTATCCATATGCTAAGTTTCATCTAAATCCGTTTATCCGTTAAGACGTAGAAGCGTAACCTACAAACTGTCACTCGCATTTATAATACTAAAGTTAGGATGGTAAAAATATGATACAGGTCAATCTGCCAACCGTTTTTCCCAAATATAATGTTGGGCTCACTTCCATTCTAACCGGTTGCACCTGAATACTAATATTTTCCATGGGATCTGCCATCACTGAAAACCAGCGCTGTGGCTCTGTCTTGCACGCGAGTCACAGCATTATGCTGAGTGATGACCGTTTTGCATGGTTGTGGCGCATACTCTATATTTGTATTTAAGTTTTTCCTTGTGTTTTTTTTATGCTATGCGTCGTGCCTGGCGCAAACAAACGATTTTTTTTCGTTCTTTCTTTTTTTCTTTCTTTCTATCTGACCTTCAAAACCCAGTTACTTGGCTCGACGGCTGTTAGATTTACTAGCTTCTGAACAACTGTCAAAAATCAACAAATGTTAGCCGGGACCAGCAACTTAACGAGATTTCTGAAGCACGGAGGAATCTTGGTATGTAAAAATGGTCATTTGGCGCTGTATAGCAGGATCACTGTTATATCTAGCCTTTGGCCTTTGGAGTTTAGACAGAAGCCTTTGACAAAATTAAGGCATTGTTATTATATTTTATATAGTTAAATTTCCTTAAAACCACAACTTTGTAAGCGCCAGCTAACCCCATTTGACACAGTAAATAGGCAATTCTTATCTATAAATTGAGTTCTCATGTTACTCCATGGCGTTTCGTAGCAATTAATTCTCGTGGCACGTGCTTCCACCAAATGTAGAATACTACGAAGATCCACTTTGCATAAATGTTTACCCGAAGATATGCAATTTGAGATTACAGATTGAATATCATCTAAATTTCGTTCCAACAACAAAGGGTATTTTTACTGCTATTATGCTACTGAACTGTTCCACTCCTTGGAAGATTTTTACATTCCATCCATATCTGTCGATGCTGTGCTTCATTACGTCAATTCACAAGGAAGTCATCGGCGTCCCGCCATCTTTCTTCATCTACTCAGTCTACCACAACCCCATCTAGCTATGTCATGACTTCAGTCTTATCAAGCAAATCATTGGAATAGTCCAAAAAGGTTTAATCTTCAATAAGAACTGTAAAATCAATCTACGAGTTCAAGTGGCATTTATTGCGTTCAGTCCGTGCCTATTCATTATTTTTAGAGAATCCTCTTTGTGCTTTAGAGAGCACGCCGCTGCCCACTTAGAGATATTACCCGCCACCGGTTTCCATAAAACTCCTATGACAGTGGAAATGAAAATTTAAAACTGGTTGTCGAATCGTTGACGCGTAGCGATTGTCTTTTGGAGCATTTATTCTTATCAAGTTATTTTGACAGAATTTGAGTGAGTGATATGAATGAAAAGGGTATCAGGGATAGCATGACGAGGACGTTATGGAAGAAAAATACCGCCGATCCCTTAACATGGAACAAGAGCAAGAAGACTATGACGATTTAATTCGCCCACATCAAGTTCTTTTGACAGAAAGCTGACACCTTATGTCCCAAGCTAGAACATTCAACTTCTGATCCCTCTTCCAGTGTGGTTGTTATTGTGCGGCTAGTAATTCAATAACTGTGTATTCGTGTTATCTGACAGTTATGGCCGACTGGCTGACCAGCCTCATACATGATGCAGTACTACAGACAAATGGCTGTGGCGGGATGTGGACTGGCTGGTATCCTGCGTCGAATTGTGCGCCCGCTTTTGTTTTCATTTTGTGTGCTGCGCGGGAATTGGGATGCCAAATAACTTCGTAAATAATGGAGAGGGTTGTTATAGATTGAGTTATTGACAATAGTTGTTTTGTTTACCACGTTCAAAGGTTCTCTCATCTAGACCACAGATAAACACAACGCACACATGGCATCGTCCTTTTTTTTCGGTATTATTTTTTTCCGGTAGTACAGCTGTACAGGAAATACTAACATACCCCTCAGATTAATCTGAGTCCTACCCCTTTTTCTAAAGGATTATTGATATAAAAAAAAATATTATGTCATGAATCTCAGTGGCTAGCATGAGATTTTAGCACTTTAGGTACCTATAGTGATTTTTTTGTTGATTAGATACTATTTAAATAATTTGTTTTTTTTTCTCAATTAGGCACAGTTTCTGAAACAAAAATTATAGCCAAATGATGAAATTTCCAACAGAAAATCGCATCACTAGATTTGTGTTTAATTTTTATTCAGAAACTGTTGGTTATACGAGTAGTGTCACAAGATCAGCGTACCGTTTTAATAATATTTTCCTACTAGTCAAGTAACAAACTTTCTAACTCGTCAATTCTTATTGTTTTCCAAGAAGCAATATCTGCGGGGCTATGGCCCGTCAAGCGCCATTAAGACGACGACAGTCGCCAACGACCTTGAGGGAACAAAATGCGCACTAGTTTCACACCCGCGTGACCCCAAATTCAGTAGTTTTAACCCGACTGTCCAGCAGTCGGGTTAAAACTGGGTGATATGTTTTTTGATGATATGTACTTTCCTTATTATTCTATGACTTAAAAAAGCCTTAGATCAAAATATAGATATGTAATTAAATTGTTTTTGAGATAGTAACAATTTCATTAAAATGCGCTCGGCGGTTTTGGTGCGATTGTCGTTTTTTTGTCATGTTAGACATAACTTTACTAACTTATTACACTATCATGTACGAATAATAAAACTAAACATTTTATTAGATCAAATTATTAAGAAAATGATCTATTGTAACATATTATATTTTTTCCAAAAAATTACGACTAGCCGTTAAGACGTGATTCTTATTTAAAAATCAGCTACTCAGGGGTATCTGCGCCTTAAAAAGCTATCGCATCTTATAAAAGAGCCAAAGCGATTTACTAACAAGATGTGTTATTACATCGAGAAAACAATGTCTCTTTTTGTTACAAATGTAATTGCAAACAGTTCACAAGGGTATGTTCAACTCTACACTCTTACGTTTTGTAATTAAAACCTATAGACTTCTCAAGAGTTCATTCTGCAGACTAAATAATAAATAACCTTTGCACTTTTTAGGTTGCTGACCTAATTTTATTTTATTAATTAACAAAAAAAAACGTAATCTTTAGGTATAAGATCACTTTTTTTTTAGAATACGGACAAAAAGTGATCTTATACCTGGTCTAAAGGTCAGCATGATAATGATGACCTTTAGGTATAAAATCACTTTTTGTTCGTCTTCTAAAAAATTAATCCTCCAAAGACAATTTGGTTTTAATCGTGAAGGGTTTTTTCTGGTGTGTTTATTTTCAAGTTCTCAACAAAAGCAACTCACAAAAAACATTAATAAAATAAAGACTAAACAAATCAATTCCAACGGGCGATGACCATTCCGACTCATTATGAACTTCAATATTGACTCAATATTCCGAAGGAGATAAACCCCTTATCTGTCAAAAAAACCGTTAATGAATTACAGCTTCAATAATTATTATTGTATAGATCACCAGCAATTTGGGGTCGTAGGTTTACCAATAGACTATTGAACTTTATAGACAAAAAATCATGGCTCAATTATGACTCTATCAAAACTTCCAATTACGGAATTAGTTAAATTGGCTATGTTAACACTTTCACTGTTCTATGTAGGTACACGAAGCTGACATCTGCAATAGCTATTAGAGATGTCAACTTCGCGTAGTTAAACAATTAGCCAGTGACTATTAGGCCTGTCGAAAACGTTGCGATGGCGATTGGTAATATGACAAAAATATATGGGCTTGCGAACAGCTTTTAATTATTGCAATGTTATCGCATAAAATGACACTTTGTCCACATTCCTCTGGTTTGTATAGTGTAAATTGTTTTGAGTAAAGAAGAAGTATTAGCCAATCAATTAACAGTCATCCTGCGACCGAATTGCGCAAGTGAATTCGACAAGGCAAAGGGTTTGACCGCTATCAAATCGACCAATCACATGCGAGATGAATGACGCGATGTGGATTTCCATCTCAGTCTGTGTGATTGGTTGATTGATAGCGGTCAAACCCTTAGCGTTGCCGTATTCACTTACGCAATACGGCTGCTGTATAATCAGATGGATACATAGTCAAACACGTGCCCAAAAAGCCTAAAAAACATACGTCATAGACCGATTTCTCTGATCGATATTTTATTTTATTGATTTAATCATCAATAAAATAGTTGTTTGACGAAAACAAACTTGAAATCGACATAATTTTCCCATAGCCCACTGACCTTCCGTCAAACACACCTAAAATTAGCCCAAATCGGTAACGATTACCTAATGTATAATAATATATTGTAAACTTTCTACCTTAAGAATGCCTCATGGTATATGGCCCACCGGACGTTGGAACAATATTTATTATAATGTATTCCTAAACTCATTCAAGAGGCTGTATGACATAACTTGCCTTTGCCTAATGACATACTCCTTCCATGTGACAGATGATGACAGTTTAAATTTTATTTTTTTCTCTGTGGGAACTGAATAGACGTAACTTTTTTTAATATGATAAATGGATTGGATAAGCCAAAGCCGATTGATCCAGTGGCCGGCGCGTGATGAATATGGATTGTTTATTGCAGATTAACCCGTGTGTACGTTTATAAATCATGAATAAAGTGTTATCAATGCCGCTGTTGAGTAATGGTAGCTGTTGTTTGATATTTATCTAAATTAACATTAATTGAGATAATCGTATCCAATGTTTCACCAAAACCAAATTATACCGCATGGCACAAAATATCATGGGCATACAAACAAGCAATCTAAAATAACCAAACACTAACCTCCACCACCCTTTGCAAAGATTGTAAAACCAATATCAATAAAACCTATCATTTTGATTGCCTCCCACTGCCCGAACATCAACCAATATATCGTGTAAGTGCTAAACCCGAGTGCTCCATATTCGTTTTCGAATGTCAAACAAAAGCAAAACGATCCATCAAAGCCGGGTCAAAGTTCGCGGGTACGTAATTATTATGATGTTGGTACTCCTAGTTTTTTTTTATGTTTCCTAGTCAATTTGGCGGTTGTTTTACGGATAATATTGGGTGAACAACCTTGAAAAGGTCGAAATACACAGATGCGATCATTTTCTAGAATAAGAGTACGTACAGGTTCTCGCTCGCCTGGAGCATTCACCTGTAATGTAACTTTTCTGATTCAATTTTAAGCATTTTATTACAATGTTTACAAGTGGTGCGCATTGATGTTACAAGTTTTATCAAAATACTTCACATTATATCATCAAGTTGCGCACTGCAATGCTCGGTTCTCTTCCCTAACCAATGTAATGCTCGAATCTGTAACATTATAGATTGCGCACTATAATGCTCGGTTCTCCTACCCTCATCAATGTAACGCTCGACTCTGTAACGTTACATTACAGGCGAATGCTCCAGGTGAAGTAACACCTTTATGGTTACCTACTTGCCTAAGCTATAATAGTTAGCTATAGCTGTACAAGGATATTTTCGCGTGTGATCGTCACTAATGTTGTCATCTTATTTTAAAGACAATTTCACATGTTTAGCGATAGTGCCCTCATGAACTTCAATCCAAAAGATATCAAAATATTTATCATTGTAGCACAAGCAATGCACCTAGACCAACAACAGTTTTATGAAGTGAAAACTTCTACAGGTTCGCATCACCGACATGCTTATGTGACGTGTTGCGTCAGTGATAATAAACAGAAATTGCAGCGGCCAGTTATTCCAAAGTTTTATGTTTTCACTTCAATCCGCAGTCCCTATGACTGCTTATATCTTTAGGGATAAAGTGTCTTTCTTCTCAAATAAAATGACTCACATTAAGTCACTATACGTTTTCTTATTTTTACCTAAGACCTAGATCTGCAACTCCAAGCTAAATTAGTTTCAGGAGTTAACACCACTCGCTACTGTGTTGTAAATTCGAACGGATAATCAGTTAGAATTCTCCGCACGCACCTACTTTTTCTACTGAGTCATTCCTACTGCCAGGTGATATTTATTTGGCTTTTAATATGGAGCATGTACCAATAAGTAATTTGGTACTTGCATCTAGATTTCTGCACACACTAGTAAGTTTTATTTGTGCATTTACATCCTTGAATTGAAAAAGACTTTATGCTTCTAGAGTCTATGAGCATAGAGTAGGCAGTTGAGCGTAAGTAGGCAGTTTCTAGGCCTTATACACTACCTACACTTATTTCTTTTTTGTTATTACCTCACCCATGGTCATTAATACAAGCAGCCTTTTCCATCTATGCTAAGATCAGCATCCATTTCAATCGGATGCTGCTACCAGTTTTCCACATGAGCGCTGTCGCTCCGAGACTGTCTTATCGTGTTTTTATCATCGTATTTATGACTGTCTTACTCTGTTATTATTGAGCCTATTACCTCATATCTTTTTATTGGCATTTGGTGAAGGTTGATAACCATCATTCTCGAAAACCCAAGGCAAGATATCGAGGTATTTATTAAATGGATAAAGATCAATCTACACGAGCACATTGTACCCTAGGCGTCCTTGTAACAATAAACCCTAACAACCGTGTGAGTTAACGTCAACGAGGTAGTTTTTGCTCCCAGATTACTTTAAACTGCAAAAACTATGTGAACTGTCTCCATAGTATCGAAGTTTGCGCCACGATTGTTGAAGAAACTACGCTGGAGTGAGCTGGGAATAGTTGAAAGGTATGTCTGGGGTTTATTACACTGATAGTTAGGACAAGCTAGTTAACTGATTTATTTAAGTAAGGCACACCAACAACATATTTGCAATTTCATTTACAGGGTTAACATTAAATTAGAAAATGGTCCTGTGCAAACAGGTCAGTTACAGGCGTGCACATCGCTCACAGTCTTGTGTTCGCGAATACAAAATTTGTCAAAAAAATAATAATCTACTGGTTAAATTTGGAATTAAATTAAAATTGTGCAAAAATAAAATTTAAATTAGAATTCAAAATACAAATTAAGATTAAATATTATATATAACAAACAAAACACCAGTGAGTCAGCGATAAAATAAAATTTAAATTATTACATTGCAAATAAAAATGATGTCAAAATTGATTACATAATAACAACAGATGGAAACAGTTAAAAAGAAAACAGGGCAGGTGAGACTACGGATCCATCTGTGTGATCCTTGACTTAAACCGAGACATAGAGTCAAAGAAGATGTCTAATTAATCGTTGCTAGAACTGATCCCATTATACGTGCTCATCAACCTATTTAGAGGAGCGGAACGCCCGAGATTGGTACGAGAAGTTATGGTTGCGAATGTTCTGCGAATCCTCGCCGACCTAACATGGCCCCGTCGTGGAACGTCAAGACTTATTTGTTTGAGCAGTTCGTGGGTGCATGTCTTGTTGTTTACCACTTTCACAGCCGATCACGTGCAGAGTACGTCCCAGGTTGATTGTATTGTGACGCTGATCACGTTCTCAGTACGTGACTGACTTTCTTAGTGTTTGTTTTAAAACGACGTCCGTAGTCCGTGTTTGGCGTGCATTGATATAATAGTGTAGTGCTTTAGCTACGCACACATGTAAGAATAACCGTGGTGGGGCGCTTGGTGTGAGCGGAACAAGCTATCGAGTGTCGCGCTGCGCCAGTGTTCCCGCGCCGCTATTGCGAGTGCACGTACGAGTGTACGTAAAGAGAAGGTGGCAAGAGTATGTAAAGTTTGTGCAGACATTTCTAAGAAAAACACTGGCAAACGAGGACGCAAAGAAACCATATTTTACTGCCCAGACTGCAACGTGCCTTTATGCTACCATCCTTGCTTCAAAATTTTTCATACACGCAAAAATTACACGACTTGAACACGCAAAAGTCCATGTTCGACTTTTTTTTTTTCCCATAAAACCTCTTTTTTATTCTACATTTTTAAATAAAAAAAAACTAATTTACGTCTGTTTTTTATTTTTATCCTAGAAATAAACAAGTCAATAGTATAAATAAAAAAATAATTATAGATTTATCATTGATAGTTCTCATTTTATAAATGTTGCAATATCGGCGAAAATCGCCGGCGAACCATGGAATCCGCGTTTTAAAATCTTCGGCTGTCAAAGTGTTACAATTTTGATGAACATAACTTGGGAGTTTCTTTGGAGCATATCGATAGTTTTAACGGGAGTACGGAATGTACGTAATATGGTTGTAACAGAGCCTTTACAACTGAGGTGGAAGTCGTACTTTTGCATCCGCCAAAAAATGCCAAAGGCTTTAAAAAAAACTATTTACAGTACAACTATTTTCTTAATGACCCTCGGCAATCATCGACTTTAGCAGTTTTCCTCCAGAAAATTTCAAAGAATAATCTGATTTATCAATATATCGTTATTTGTTAGTAAAATAAACATAAGTAATAATAAACATTATCACCAAATTTCAAGTTCATAGGTCAATGGGCCGTTAAAAAATTCTTCAGAACAAAATTTCGTAAAAAAACTGACTTTAGTGGCTACTCATTCGTTTATTGTAAAAAAACACACTTCCTTTTTCTGTATGGGAGCCATCCTTAAAAATGTGTTTTGACAATTTGTATTGCTTTGAGTCAACAAGATGCTAATACTGTGAAAAATTTAAGACTGTAGCTTCAACCGTTTGGCTGTAATCCTGTGTGACAGAAGACAGACAGATAGTCAGACGGACATCTGAGTGACAGCAATTGGGCTCCGTTTGGTACCTTCATATTCATATTCTTTAATGTACACAAAATAAACATTTGAAATACAAAAGGAAAACATATGTACAAAGGCGAGCTTAACCCATAATTGGGTTCTCTGACAGCAAACCTCATTGCTAAAGAGAGATTTACAAAATTAGGATAGTCAACAAAAGCGCACAACAAATACTAAAAAACATTCTAATTCTTATTAACTAAATACACTACACAAATACGTGAACAGCACATAATGCATAAACATAATATATACATATATCTAAAATACATACATATTTATGCGTCATGTTGACAGGAAATATTGTAAAATTAGAGTATGATACCCTAAAAACGAAACAACAAAGTTTAACAAAACAACTTACATTTGTTTCAATAGTTACAGAGCTAGCATTCTTTCTCTCTAGCATTTTTCTACCTTGTTCATTAACGTCTGTACATCTGACACGGCCATCTCTGGTTACCCTGGAACTATTCTCTCGCGAGAATTCATTCCGGCAAGACCGCCTCGGAAACACTTAGCTAAATTGAGTTCGAAAGTAATGAAGTGCGATGAAAATAATATTTCAGCTATCACAGAAAAATCATCATGATTGTTCTGTGATAGCTATTATTCAATCTGGATTAATTTATTTTTCTTCCAACTATGCTTTAATTTCATCACAATCACACTAAAAACTCAGTACAAAGAGAGTCTTTATTGCTATAGAGCAATAAAAATGTATGAAATTTCATTATTGCACAGTTTTTTTTTAATCGCACCAAAAGGTGCCAATCTCAATGGATTAGCTCTATTCAGCCAGCCGATATCAATACTTTTTTTTTTACGTACGTATTATTCGTTACTATCCTACTTGTTCCAAATTTAAAAAATGATTGCTGCTAACTCTGATTTAAAAATGAAAGAAATTTAAAAAAGTGATTTTCGTCATCGCCGCGCCCGTGGCCGCGCCCATCTACTTCCCGTGATAACGACTTCATTGTAACAAATGAGCCAGGCCCATCTAACTCGTCTGATAATATTATTCAGTCCCAAGTTAAACAAACAAATATAAATTTGCCCAACAAAACTTAACCTTACGTTTAATAATTGCTCAAGTATAACTTTTGATTTCAATAATTAAACTTCTATTTTAACTGTTTGATATGAGTTTCTTTTATCTACTATTCCTATAGGTAATAGTTGAAAGAAAAGCAGATTACTAAATCAGGCACTCGGTGCAATAATAAATTACTTTGTGCTCGATGCAATAATCTACTATTATTTGTTTGTGTTGCATTTGAGTCGGGTGAAAAGTAACATGCGGTATGGGCTATGTATGGGCACTGATAATATAATATTAGCAGACAGATGCCTCATCCCTTACAAAGAAACCGTGCCGACCGACGTAACTAGCGTTTTTCGTCTGATTAAGATGATTATCTATACTTACCAAACGTTTTGAGAATACTTTTATTATGCGTACAGCAAAGGAGTGGAATTCCCTGCCGGAGTCTGTATTTCCTGTTGGCTACAACCTGGGAGTCTTTAAGTCAAGAGTGAATAGGTTTCTTCTAGGCAAGCGTGCTTCATAGTCGACCACATCATCGCTTACCATCAGGTGAGATAGTGGTCAAACGCAAGCCTATCAATAATAAAAAAATGAGGAAATATTTGTATTTTTGTATGTAACGAATAAACTTAAAAACGACTGGACCGAAATCAAAAAATCTCCACAATCTCAATCCCCGGTCGACATAGGCTACTTTTTATCCCTGCGTAGAATTACGGAGACGGGAACTACGCGCGTGAAGCCGCGAGGCGTCCGCTAGTATGTTTTATATACATCGATCGCGTTCGGTTCCGTTCCACGACTATAGATGGTGTAAGCAATTATTTGCAAGTAAAAGGGTTTTCTCGGTTCATGTAATTGTTTTTCTTTAAATACGATTTGTTTTATATTTTTTGCACGTTTTTACAGTTTCGTTGTACCAAAATGTGTTACAATACAAATTTAAAAAATCGGGTGGCATGCCTCAGAAATTTAACACAGCGTCATCTATTGGAATCAATTTTAAATGATCCGTTCAATTAATCTTTGAAATGTGAATTAAGTGTTAAGAGATGTACTAATATATTTTAATGTTTATTCACAAAGAAAGCTACATAATGACAACACTGTTAACTTGTATCCATGATTACTACTCTGTGGATATGTACGCCGGCTAAGTGTGTAAAAGCCTAGTATAATAAACAGTGATAATACCATAAAAACCTAATAAGCATTCTGATTGAACCCCTAACAACCAATATTAAGAGCCGAATATTCCATAATTTTGTGCTTAGGAGAGTTGATTAGAAAATAACATTATTTTTTATGATCAATTCTAGAAAAAAGAAAAAATATTTATTTGTGACCGGCACAGGAGACACGAGATAAGCAAAACGCAAACAATAATAAAATATAAAAAAACCCCGTGCGAGACCAAAAAGGCTCCTATCTCAGCATGTGCAACGATATTAAAAAGAAAATATCACTGCGCTGATATTCTGATAGGGCCCACTGTTGATGCCACGGACACACTCACGGAAACGAAACATACAATATATTAGGAATAAAAGAAATAACAAAATAGTACAAACACAGAAGGTGAGTTACAGTATGTTTATGTATAATTTAAAACACAAATTTTAATATAACACACAATTCAATAGCAAATCGATGCGTATCGCGTCATCTATTGACATTTATTTGAACCAAATTTTCTTTGTTAGCGCTGGGACCCCGTGGAATGGATAAAAATATTTTTAAATATTGATTTTATATAAACTACTACTCGTTTCTTCACTCTGTTAAGATTAAAATAAAACGATTAACAGTGATCGAATTAAGACTGAATCATAAAAAATGGTTGAATAATTAATAAGTCATTGTCACACTTAAGAACATTCTTGAAATAGAGAGAGACCAAACGGCCCTAACGCGTCAATGCGATAATGTTTTTTACCCGACTACGGCGAAGCAAAAGGGAGGGTTATGTTTTTGACCGGTATGTGTGTATGTATGTATGTTCATCTGTTCCTTAATATCTTTAAAACTACTTCTCATAATTTGACAAATTAGGTATCGTTGGAAGCATCTTGTTTGTCCGCTAGTTATAGGCTATATGACGTCACATTGAATTGAATATGACTTCCTCTAGGTTGGGTTTTAGTTCACATCACATCATCAGCCCCCCAAAATGTTGTTAATGTTCCCACTGCTGGGACACATGCCTCCTCTCTGTAAGAGGAGGTTTTAGTTATTCAACTTATTTTTTAATATAATTTTTTGTATCCTGTACCTACCTAGAGCAATTTTATAACGGTTTCTGTAGAAACACATTTACGCAATATCGCGTGGCACCTATCTACGGAAGCCTCAAGTACGTACCTAACGACGGTATTCCAAATGCTCATGCTCAACTCAACTCAACCTGGTAATGGACATTAATTGTGATTGGTTGGCTTGTTTTTTTTGACATTAACGTGTTCAAGTCCTAGGTCCTAGACGCCTTAAAGGTACCGAATTCGTTAAACACAAAATCAGTGGCATTGAGTAGTGTTGAATTGTACTTGGAACGTACTCGTACTTGCTAACTTGGACTTTCATTTTTAATTCTTTTTTTGAGGTATTAAACCTACCATTTTGTGTAGAAAGAAATCAGTTACTTATGGGGCGTCTGGGCTCTTGCTCTATTGAGTACACATAATATCAAGCCATATCATTATATATCATTTAAGTATGCCAAATTCGAGAGTTGTGACTGTTGGCAGTTAATTGGTAGGTGTGGCCAATTTTGAGCTTGAGTCGAGTATGGGCATCTGAAATACGGGCCTTAATATATAAAATAATATGTAGTAAACAGAACAAATTAACAAATTAATGATCTAAAGGAGCTCAGGAACGTTACAAAGATCCCAAGCCAATTAAGACACTCGACTGCAGTCATTTTGTAAAAGCTTGCTTAATTAATATCTTTCATTTTCCTCTTTAGTTACTACCTTTAGTCGCTCAGTCTATCCGACTTGATCACTTTTTAAATAGGTTCTGTAATCTTTAAAGCTGGTTCAGTTAGACTAGTACAGTCAGTGACAAAATTAAATGTCGATGGAGCATGTATAAAGTTGCAAGTCGTTAACATCACAATTGACAAAAGTCACTGAATAACTTTGGCCGCACAATACTGATCAGGGTTACGAGTATTTGGGTTTAGAGGGTTTAGAGGTTGATCGGCATGGAAACAAATTAACTGAACATGCTAATATAATAGTACATTATGGTACAAGTGTGCAATGTTGATGATTACCGCTGAGGCGCAATTGAGACCCTAGCCGTAGGTAAGGGTCTTAAGAGAGCCGAGGACGGTAATCATCAATACACACGTGTATCATACGACGTTTTTCAACACACTTGTGAAGAAAATAATACTAAAAATCATTTGCAACAGTAAAAATGAGTTGTGAATTTTTTTTCACAATGTCGGGCAAAATGAATCAGTTTTCCTATGCGCGCGCATTTAACAATGGCGATTGGCCATAGACTAAATGAATGTGGTTTCTTTTTTTTTGGCTTTTCGTGGATAAAATCAAAATCAAATATTTTTATTTTACATAGGCCTACATGGGCACTTATAAAACGTCGACAAAAGGTGCACGGTTCGGGTTAGTCGTTTCCTATGGAGAAGAACCGGCAAGAAACTCCATGGTTACTCTTTTAATTTTTTTTGTGTTTACAATATTTCCATGTTACAGCATTAGTACTTGGATATGGGGGGACAACGTAGGCCCGACAATAAGTCGTACGAAATTGAAAAAAAAAAACAAACAAAAAAAATAATATACGAAATAAAAAGTTAACAAATGTTAACAATCATCTAGAAAACTAGAAAGCCTACAATGTTCACACATTCACAATCGGTAAAAGAATTTATACAAAGGAAAAAAAAAAAAAAAAAATAAGAGTGAAAAAAAAAGTTAGTGTTTTAGCCACGTACAAAATAGGAAATTTATTTTTTTCTTAATTACAGAGCAAATAAAATTTATATTTGAGTGAAAGTTTTATTTATTAAGCACGTACAAATTGAAATTATCTATTTAAATACGAAGTTGCATGAAATGAGCAAGCAATAGTTAGGTACATTAATTTATTTGTACTATTGAGCACGATCTTTTTTGTATCGAAACTTTTTTAAGACCAAAGCAACTCAACCAATAAATAAAAAAAAACTCTATAACTCACTTGTGAGTAATAGCAATGAAAAAGTCACAGTTTGATAACAGGTATCATTATGTGCCTAATTGCGGTGAAATTAGAGCCACTTTATGAGCATGTGTGTTGAAAAAAAAATTATTAACTTTTATTAAGATATTCTAGTTCTAATTCACGAGTTTTGACTTTTGAATAATTACATGCTCATCGACTTTTGTAGGATCCCTTGCCAGCCGTTTCTTATTAACAATACTAACGTTCTGACTGATGGTGTGTACGCCTGTAAGATGATATATGGCTTGGTTTCATAGTTACCTGTTTGGTCGCCGGCAACGTATATGCATAGGAGAGACATTGTCTTCCTGGTGTTGTACTTCTGCTGGGGTACCGCAGGGTGGCGTTTTATCTCCTTTACTTTTCGCAGTTTTTATAAACTCAATCTCCAGTGAACTTACTACTTCCTACCATCTTTATGCGGACGATCAACAAATTTATTCGCGAGCTCCTCTCGGACATCTGTCTGAAGCTATCGTAACCATAAATCGTGATCTAGCCCGCATATGCGAATGGAGCAAAAGGTATGGACTTGCAGTTAACCCCACAAAGACTCAGGTTATTGTGGTGGGCAGTTCTAGGATGGGTTCAAAATCGACTGGACTTTTCTTCCCCAGGTTGTTTTCGATAACTCAGTTATTCCGTTTTGCGAGAAAGTTAAAAACTTGGGGATATTCATTGATAGGAACTTCTCCTGAACTGCCCAACTGCAGGAGGTTGGCCGCAAGCTATTTGCATCTGCTGCGTCTTTGAGGAGACTGCGTAATTTTCTTCCAACTAACACCAGGATTGCGCTTGCACAATCTCTTCTTTTACCCATACTTGATTATGCTGATGCCAGCTATCTTGACCTTAATCAAGAACAACTCGATAAACTTGAGTGGCTTCAAAATGTTTGTATAAGGTTCATATTCGGGTTGCGCAAATATGACCACGTTTCCGAATTTCGTGTGAAGCTCAAGTGGTTACCAATTCGCCTTCGCTGGAATGCAATTCTTTCCCTTTAATATAATGTGCTCTTTATTCCTACCACCCCTTATTACCTTAAGACACGTTTTCAGTTTCTCCGCGATTCCCACACAAAATTTCTTAGGTCATCAGACAACTTACGACTTCAAATTCCAACACATTGCACGACTTTTTTGGATAAATCCTTTTCTGTCCAAGCTACTCGTCTGTGGAATGCATTGCCAGATCCAATCAAACGTGCTCAATCATTGACTATGTTCAAAAGACTCTTAAAGGACCATTGCCTGTCGGTGTCTTCGTCTTAGCGTGTTGATTTCAAACTGATATTGTGATTGCGATTATCAATAGTCATTCATCATTTATTTTTATTGCCATTATATTTAGTATGTATGTATATATTACATAGCATATGTATTTATCTGTGTATCTATTGTAATATAGTATTTTAACAATGTTATTGTCACACCAATGACAACCCCACTTCATGTCCAGACAATTACTGTCCATACCAGGTTGCCTGGACGAGATCGCGGAATGCGATAAGGCCGCCCATTGTATATGTATTAATTTAAATTAAAAATAATTGTATTTTAAGGTTTACAATAAAGCAAGAAATAATAAATAAATATGGCGCCTTATCATAATTGAAAAAGACTAAAAGACTGGGCAGGCTTTTCAGATTTATGCTCAAATATTACTGCAATGCAGATACCTCTTGCAATCATAGATTGCCGAGAACATAATATAGCCGTGCTTCTTTAGGAATTATGAAATAAGATGAAAGACTAGTCTCATATTTCTATGTTTTCAGTGTGCCTCACCATTACATGGGCTGAAGCCCAGAATGGTCGAGGGCCGCAGCACCAGGACAACGGACATGGGTGGGACATCCGGCTGGCAGTTCCAGGGGAACCCGGCAGTGACTACCCCACCCTGGGCGCGATACCAAGGACTTCCTTCTCCTGCGCCGGAAGAGAACCAGGTAATCTTAGCAAAAGTATTTATTTATTTATTGAAGGAATTCGAAACCATATAAAGCTGGGTGGGACATGTTAACACAGTGTACTTTCTAACCAAAATTAACCATTGCTGGTGAAAATCTACTTACTTTAGTGAAGGCACATAAAAACATAATAATCTTTGGCCTCCGGTATTCACTAGTAGATACACCCTTATTTTCGTGTTCCACTGACTTAAACACAACAATTCTCAATTTCAGGATACTACGCAGATTTAGAAGCCAACTGTCAAGTATTCAGAGTCTGCACCGTTGGATCAACCTACGGGTTCCAGTCCTTCCTCTGTCCAAATGGAACCTTGTTTAACCAAGCGGTCTTCGTGTGTGACTGGTGGATGAACGTCGACTGCCAGAACTCTCAACAATTAATCAATAACAACAACGAACAATTCGAAAATCTTCGATTAGGGCCACAGCTTATGAAGGATATAAAGAAAATGCTTACTCATCCGATGCTGAACCCCTATGATAAGACCGCAATGAAGAGCAATCTCATCGTGATGCAAGATTACAAGCCACCTTTCGGGCAATTGTTTCCAAACGGAGCATTATTAGCTGGTCCAGAACGAGCACCAAACAACGTTTATGTTCCAGCCAAACAAATACAACAAAATCTAATCCAAGGCAATCCAAACGAATACACGTATTCAGCATCAACACCTGATCCCAGATATGTACCATCACCTTCAAATGCCAACTTTTTACCCTTACAAGGAGAAGTGTTCCAAAAGCAGAGACAAAACGGTCAATATAATGCTGGAAATAGTGTTCAGAACGGTAGAGTGCAAACTACACAAATATCACAGACTGGAAACCTTATTTCTAATGGACATGCGGGCAGATTTCGACAAAATGGAAACACAAACTTAGCTAACAACAATGGTTACTCACAACCACAACAACAAGCACCACGTCCAACACAAATCACTAATAACTTCTTACAGAGACAACCAACTTCTGTAAGTAACAGTCAATCAGGCAATTTACAAAACAACCAGAGAGGACAAGTGAACAACCAACGTGCACAGTACACAGAACCTAGGAGACTACCTCAAACGAATAATGAAGCTCAATTTGGGCAATTACAAAACAATCAAAATAATAACCAAGTACAACAGTACACATACAGTACACCTGCAACTAATACGCCACAATATTCAAATAATTTAATAAACAACCCAGCTGGTAGAGAACTTAAATCAAATTTGGTAAGTACGATAAGAGATATTCCGTCTACTGTTATAACAAAAACATTAACATATAGCAGGCTTATACAAGAGCCGAAGGTTGGCAAACCAAAGTCTAGGATAACAGTAAAAACATGGATTGTAAAACCAACTAAATCTGCAAGACTAATAGCTGAGCCTACTCCATACACTTACGCGAGACCTTCTGCACAATCACCACCGTCCCCATCGCCTATAGAAAGGCTTATAGAAGAAAATACACCTTATGTGTATGATGTGCCAACAACTTCTCAGACAGAGAAAATTATCTCACCAGACTCACCGGAACTAGAATCTGATCAAGAATCCGAGGAACCTTATGTTTATAACAGGCCTACCCCTTCAGCCAAGCAAGTAGAAACAATTGAAATCCAAACTACACCTCTATATATCGCCCCCACAACGTCACCGACTCGTCCCACTTTTTCAGGACGTATTACCAATTTCCCACAAAAATCTCCACTTCCCACAAAAGCATCTCGCTTATATCTCACTCCTTCGCCATTCACATCAACTGCTCGATTCTATCTACCCCCACCAAGAAGCCCAACTTCCCTACCTCGACTATATTTACCCCAAAATGTTCAACAACCAGTATATTATCAAAATGCACAATTAAGAGCGTCACCAACTATTCCTACAACAACTCGCGTATCTTTTAGTGAAAATTTGAATCAACCTTCATTTTCTGTAAGGGAACAATCTCGCGTTAACGCCAACCGTCTAAATTTAACGTTCACTGATATTTTGACCAAAGAAAAACTCGATATCACTGTAAATGGTATAGTAAAAGACACGGATGATATTTTGAAAACTGCTTCTCCGCCACAATACAGTGAATATCAAAATCACAAAGAATTCAAATCCCTTGATTATCCAGAAAATTACATAGGATCAAGGTTAACAACCGATAGCGGTGAAACTTTGACATCACAAGTTCCAATACAAACTGCAACAGCGGCTACAAAAAGTTCTAGAATTATAGCTTCACCTGCAACAAACTTGGAACCTCCTAACGAAAATTTTATATACCAAAATAATAACCAGCTCGCGAATTTGCCTTTCTTTAAAGAAACTGGCATACCAAACACTATAGAGCGCACAGTCTCAATAAAAATCACCATTCCAGAGAGAATTGCCGCATTTCTTTTCAAAAATCGAAGCGATTCTGAATTTGATAAACTAGAAATACTAAACACTGGAAGCAGCAATTATTTGGTTATGAGCAACAATTTTATACCCAAGAAAGAAGCATTTAATTTTATTCCAATAGCTAAACTAATTAGCAATCAAAACTCAAATAATCTTTCTGATTCACAGGCGCTCGTGTATTCATTTTTGACTGACTCTATCAACGTAGCAAGGGATTACAACAACATTGCACAACGAGACATACAATCGTCCACGGCATCACCTGCAGTAGCACAATTTCAGAACCTGAACAACGATAAACTGTCACAAATTACGAACCAAATATCACAACTGACATCATCACAATACACGAGTAACAATCTCAACAGTTTTGGCACTAACGCTAATATTATTCCTACCCAAAGAACTAATACTAATCTACTTAATCAATTTACAGGCAATGCAAAATACACAGATGGATCGAATCAGGCACAACAAACACAAACCAACCAATTAATACCTTCACAACAAACTCAAGGTAATTTTTACTCATCACGATTACAAGTACCTAATGCTCAGCAGAATCTTCTCAACAGTCAAACCCAACTGTACAGTGGTCAATTATATCAATGGTCTGTTCCAGATGTAACTAATCAAGTATACAACCGTCCCAGTTCTGCAAACCTCGTTAATCCCAGCAACATTCAACATCAGACTACACAAATGTTCAGTGTACAGCGAAACACAAATCAAAATAGTGCAGTTGACAATCTTAAGCAATCAAATCCACAATTTGAAGTAGTTAAAGCAGAAACTGTAGATTTGAATCCAGCCAAACTGCAACTTGAGCCGCCTAATGAACGGGGACAATTTACTAGTCAAGAGACTCTAAATAATTTGATAAATAGTGGAAACGGAATATCGGCACAAATAGAAGATAAAATCGTAGGCACTATACCACATCCATTAGAAGACAACAAGGTCCTCACATACAAAAAAGACCAATCATACTACCTTTACACAAAATTAGAAGACAACATGATTGATCAAAATTCAGCAACAAACCCGCAAACCAATACAAATACTCAACAAAATGCTAAACTAATGCAGTCTCCTGACGACAATATGTCAAAAGATTCAGTATCGTACCAACTCATACCCTCAGTAAGTTACGAATTAGAAGATGAGAAAGAACAACAAAAATTCCTTAGTGCTTTCCAAATTGACGAGTTCGGTGCTCCTAGAGACATCATGAGGCCGCAGAATGGAGAAACCCGAAACAATAACCAAGGACAGCAAATCATGACGTCTAGCGTAGACTTCTCGGTTGAACACCCGACAACTCCTAAACAAAATGAACAGTACAGAATAAACCCACTGTACTCCGGACCATCTTCATATACCGCTCCACAATCATCAGTTGGGAGTTTAGGATCTAGACAGGTAGTACAAAATAATTTTAATTCTAGAATAGAAGATTTTGATAGCAGTAATAACAACGGTTACCCCAAAGAAAGGCCTGCGCGCCAATATTTTCCTACATACAAGTAAAACTGAAAAGAAAATGTAAATATTGAAGTGATTCACCATTGAGTGTGTATTTGTTGAAAAATAGTATTTTAATCGATGTAAATAAAAATATACATGTAAGTAAAAGTAGTTAAGATGTAAAAGAATGTAAAACTAAATATTTCGAGACTAGACTGCAACCAAAAACAAGAAATTACAAAATAATATTTTAAGTTAAAATAAATAAGTATGATAAGTTAGTAAATACTAAAATACTCGTTCTGAATACATTGAGAATTAATTTAAAATTAGTAGGTCTCAGGGGCCATACCATAATGTGCCAACGCCATCATGATTCTGATGTGGAAACGGATAGTGCTCTTCGTCCTGTATAGCTCCGTCTCTCTCTGGAATGAAAGAAACCAAGATAATTTTGGCACGTCGGAGTAAGGCCCCTGATTTGTTTTCAAAGATGTGTGATAAAATAATGAAACATTAAAGGAATATATTTAATGAAAAAGCGTTTTTATTTCTTAATGTGAAGTGGCTCCCCCAGCTGGATTGACCGATGAGCAGAGAAATGTGGCTTGAACAACTCGATAAATATGAGAGGCTTTAAAATGTTTGTAAACGGTTCTTTATCGGTTTGGCAAATATCACCATGTTTCTGGTTTACAAGAGCCTAACTGAGAGATCCAGAATCCAACTTTATGCTCTCCATCATCAAACCCTTGTTACCAACTACAATGACTAAACGTTCATTACACCAAGTTATAATTCGGGTACAGAAGTACATTACACTAGGTATTACTTTAAATAAATAACATGTTAGCAGATTAAATTGAAATAGTACATTGTGATACAAGGGTGGAAAGTAGGTTATTGCAAACGAGCTGTCATTAACAAGCCCGAGCCGAAGGCGAGGGTTTTTAATGACACGAGTTTGCAATAACCTACACACCCGTGTATCACACGACGTTTTTCAATACAGTTGTGAAAAACAGTAACAACAAATCAAAGAATTAGATTTGTTTATTCACAAAAAATAAAATTTTCAATATGGCGCGTTTTTGCAACTGGACATATTTTTTTTTTTACAAAGAAAACAGCCTATACAGCCTATTCGATTTTTGACAAACGTTGATGTGAAAATAATTAACTTAAAACTGGTAATTAAATATATTAAACAAATATTAAAAAAAAAAAATGAGAATTCAATGCTAAAACGTACGTAATCATTTATTTTTCCTCGTATATAATCGTATCCCATTTTATTCTATGTATGAAAACTCCTTGCTACTAAACTTTTTTAAACTGACTTATGGCGCGTTTTTGCAAGTGGACATTTTTTTTTCAACGAAAACAGCCTATACAGCCTATTCGATTTTTGACAAATGTTGATGTGAAAATAATTAAATTAAAACTGGTAATTAAATATATTAAACAACCATTTAAAAGACTTTTGAGAATTCAATGCTAAAACGTACGGAATCATTCATTTTTCCTCGTAGAAAATATATCCCATTTTATTCTATGTTTGAAAACTCCTTGCTACTAAACTTTTTTAAGTTGACTTGTAAATTTAAAACTAAAATGCAAACATAATGATCGAGCTCGTAAACAAAAGTCACGACCGCGTAATAGAAAGATGCCTATGCGTAAGATTTAACTTTCGAATCATAATTATAGCCTCTGAAAGTACGCCATGTTTAACAACTGTATTGAAAAATATATATATATTACATTGCTTAACATTATCACATAAGTAATTGGCATTTCGTAAAACTCATTTTTCGAGTAGAATCTCGATTTAAAATAAAACCGGTCAAGTGCGTATCGGGCCACGCGCAGTAATAGGAGTAACAGGAACTGTTAGGGCATTTGCATGAGCTATACATAGAAGGACGGGTTGCGTGGCCTGATCCTGAAGTCGAACTGACCTTTGTTGGGCTTATATATTTGAAACATGGTACAAATACTAACCTAAGTAAATAGTAAAGTTTTCATTATTAGTTTTACAAAACTAGTCAAAAAGACGATTTAGGGGGTGTTAAAGATTTTTGAAGAATTTTACTGTACAGGGCTTCATTTTATGATGATGTAGTAGATCATCAGACCACCACCATCATCAGACTACAAGACGACTAAGGAATGGAATTTCCTGACGGAATTTTTGTTTCCTGATTGCTACAACCTAGGGGTCTGTAAGTCAAGAGTGAATAGGTTGCATCTAGGCAAGCGTGCTTCACCGACGATCACTATAATATTTATAAAATATATAATACAATCATTTCTGACTTCCACCAGGACCATACAGCACATAGAAGGCGAGATCCAACTCCCCATGCTGAACATACTGTTGTAATCAGAAGATCGTGTTCAAAGTGTAGTGGATATCGTTGACCAAGAGCTGGTATCGCAATTGGAGGAGGCTGTCACAAATTGGCAGCATCATATCGACAGCACTATCGTAGCCTTGGGCAAGGTAGGACTTTGAATAGGCATATCAAGACAGCTATGATAACCGTTGGACATTGAATAACTTGTGAAACGGATCATTTTAGAAAAGTGAAAAAAAAACAAGACTATGCACCCTTAATCCAAAATAAAGAAAAAAATAGTGAGCTGTGGTGGCCCAGTAGTAACGGCCGCGACTTACAAACTTACAATTGGTAGGTCGTAGGTTCGATCCCAGGCAGGCGCTTTTCTTTGTGTAAATTAATTTATCACCACTGCTCTCAAAACGGCGGAGAAAAACATCGTGAGGAAACCGGCATGTCCTAGAATCAAAAATTCGAAGGCATGTGACATCCACTAACCCACACTGGGTCCGCGTGGTGGATTACGGCCCATTACCTCTCCCAGAGAGGAGGCCTGTGTCCCAGCAGTGGGCACACAAGAAAAACACTTTGCGCAATTTTTTAAGGTGTTTTCTAGCTTACCTTTAAACAGTAATGTCAAAGCAATGTAGCGACATCTATGCTACTAAGCAGTAACTACATAGCCAGATAGCAAGCGACAAGTTTTCAACACCTTGTGACAAGTTTTACCATAGACAGATGGTGCCACTATAAGTTTTTAAGCTGACATGGTCACAATAATTAATATTTGTTTCGGGATATTTACCATGTATATTTAGATTTTTGTTGAGAGCTTGATATTTCGGCACCGTTACAAGCGCCATGATCACGAGAACTTTTTTTTTTTTTTTGTAATCTATAGGCTCGCGTTTGACCACTATCTCGCCTGATGTTAAGCGATGACGTGGTCTACGGTGAAGCACGCTTGCCTAGAAGAAACCTATTCACTCTTGACTTAAAGACCCCAAGGTTGTAGCTATCAGGGAACAAAGACCCCGGAAGGGAATTCCACTCCTTTAGCTGTACGCACAATGAAAGTATTAGCAAAACGCTTTGTACGTATGGGTGGGATGTCCACCATGTACCGATGGCGCATGGCCGTACGTCTTGCCGTCCGATGATGGAAAGGGCTAGGCGGAATCAAATTGTGCAGTTCCGTCGCACACTCCCCGAAATGTAACCGATAAAAAACCGACAGTCTCGCAACTCGGCGTCGATGTTCGAGGCTCTGGATCTTTAAGGTGACCAGTGTTGTCAATAAGCCTTTTGCCCCGTCTGTCGATCGACTCAAGTGCATCAAGCTGGTATTTGGCAGATCCATCCCAGAGGTGAGAGCAGTACTCCATGCATGACCGAACTTGCGCTTTATACAAGTTGAGCAGTTGTTCAGGCGTGAAGTACCGACTCACCCTAGCAAGAATCCCCAACTTTTTTGCAGCTAACTGAGCTTTCGCCTCAATGAATGGACCGAAGTTGAGGGTTGATGTCAACGTAACACCGAGAAGTTCGAGATGGTCCGTTATCGGCATGGTCACACCACGGAAAGAAGGAGCCGGGTGGAATTGGCTCTTTTTAGCGGAAAAAAGACACGCCTGGGTCTTCGCAGCATTGAAACTGACCAAATTGGCATCACCCCATTCGGAGACCACCTTCAAGGACAGGTTCAAGCGTTCAACCATGGCCTCCCGGAGAGACCGAATCTGAGGCCCAGTAGCCCGTGCGCCGGACACGTATCTCTCAGCAACAGTGCTGTCGTCTGCGTACCCAAAGGTTTTAGCAAATCACTAATGTGCAGCAAGAATAATGTTGCCAAGAGCACTGACCCCTGAGGGACTCCGGCGTTGATATCCAACTGACCGGACGAGCAGCCGTCGATAACCACTCGGATGGAGCGATCCCCAGGAAGTACCCTATCCAATCACACAGACCACTAGGCAGACCGAAGGAAGGAAGCTTACGAATGAGCCTTTCGTGCCAGACCCTGTCGAAAGCCTTCGAGATGTCAAGGGAGACGGCTAGCGCTTCCCCGTGTCTCTCGATGGCCTCACTCCAGATGTGAATGGCATACGCTAGAAGATCCCCAGTGGACCGATTTCGGCGGAAGCCGTATTGGCGGTCACTGAGGATGTCGTTCGCTTCTAGGTTTGCCAGGAGCTTACCGTTGAGTACACGTTCCATACTCTTACAGAGGATGGACGTTACAGATATGGGTCTGTAGTTGGCCGGGTCAGCTCGACTGCCCTTCTTGGGCACGGGCTGTACGTTGGCTTGCTTCCAAGCCTTCGGCACTTTTCCAGTCTCTAACGAAAGGCGATAAAGGCGTGTCAAGATCGGAGACAATTCAGGCGCACAGGTTTTAAGTACAATTGCTGGTATCCCGTCGGGGCCACTCGCTTTGTTCACATCGAGGCTACGCAGAACCCTACGGACGTCCTTTTGATGGATGCGGATGTCTGACATACTCGTCACACATCCATCAGGAGAGGGAAGAGGCTGCGCGCCATCAGAATTCAGATGCGAAGATTCGGCAAAAAGGGAGGCAAACAAGTTTGCCTTCTCCTCAGCGGAGTGGGCCAGTGACCCGTCAGGTTTCAGCAGTGGTGGTAGTGAGGGGCGACAGAAATTTGATTCGACCGACTTAGCCAGGGACCAAAACACTTTGCTACCCGCTGGATATGAAGCAAGTTTGTTCCCGATTCTGCTAATGTGGTCAAACCGTGCTCTTCGCATCACCTTTTTGTAGGACTTGGCAGCCGTGTTGAAGGCTCTCTTCTTCTGACTCACGTCATTTGCCTTGCGCGATCGAGCGACGACCCATGCCTGGTAGGCCTTGTGTTTAACCGCGTTGGCGTGGTGACACTCGGCTCCAAACCATGGTCGGTTGACGTTAGATATTGCTACGTCAGAGAATGGAATATAGTACTCCATCACCCGACGCAACATATCAGTCACAGCGTCAGCGCATGACGATGGATCGTCCGAAGAGAAGCAAGTGGGCTGCCAAGGATAGCATGCGAAAAAAGATCGCATCCCATCCCAATCTGCTGACCTGTTCCGCCATACCCGCCGGGTGCCTCTTAGGCTGGGATCGGGCGAGGAGTAGACGGACACAGACTTCACCAGACAGTGGTCGGAACTACCCAACGGTGAAGATATCGACACTGAGTATCGGTCTGGATCTGTTGTCAGCAGAAGGTCCAAGCAATTGGCTGTGTGCGAATCAACATCTGGCACCCTCGTTGCCCCCTGGACCAGCTGGGTGAGATTTAACGCTAGCGCAAGTTTGCGCGTCTCTCGTCCAGCATGATCAGTGCACTGGTATGGGAAGAGCCACTCCTGGTGGTGGGCATTAAAGTCCCCCAGAAGCACTAATTGGGCGGAAGGGTATCGTTGCTGTGCCGCATCAGCCGCCTCACTGAGGTACTCTGTGAGCCTGGTTGTCTCCTGATCTCCGCTGTGCGAGCGGTAGACACAGGCGTAGATAATCTTATCCAGCCCTGTGTCCACCAGAGCCCACAGCACTGAGAACCTGGAGTCTTCAAGATTACGGAGACGCCGATAGCAAGTGTCGTCTCGGGCATACATGCATACACCCGCGCGTGGTTTGAAATTGTGCTCCAGGGTAAACCCTGGGTAAGATAAGTACGACACGTCAGACGGACTTCCTATCTGCGTCTCCGTAAGGAAAAACAGTGCTGGCTTTTCAGTCTCCAGGTGATGGTGGACTGAGGTGAGATTGGAGTGCAGACCTCTAATATTAGTGAGGTGCACTTTGTGGGGGAGGGGGTGCAGCCGCTGTTTTACTCCAGTTTTCTTTTTATTACCTGCCATTCAAAGTGAAAGAGTGAAAGGAGAGGAGAAGGAAGTGAGATGAGGTTCCACGCTACTAACCTACAGACACGCACTGAAAGGACGCCAGCATTGGGGCACTAGTCCGGAGACTGCGGGGACGCCCGAGCCCCCCCGGACATGTCCATCGGGCCCTCCCATCTGGTCGCCAACCAGCACGATGGCGCATTCCGGGATTTTTCGACAGTTTGCGGGGCAGCCTTTCGTGTGTGGCTGGCATACTACATGGGCCCCCAACTACCTGCGATCGGCCAGCGGCGCACCGTGCCTCGGATCCCGCTACCCTCCGCAAATAGTCTCCCGATACGCCCAAAACAGCATGAGTCAGACTGGTCAGCATGCAGTGGAATAACTATCTCGACCCAACTCCTCTAGTGGCTACACCGAGCATCGTACCGGAACACGGCTAGGCCGCTTGGCGGTACGTCTTTGCCCGGTGGGTGGTCACAAGCCTTCGGCCGAAGCCTACCACCAGTTAGTGTCACCTGATTAGCAGCAACCGGGGACCACGTGTAGGGTAACAACAATAGGGGTAACTCTCCTACGGACGTGGGTGGCTCAGCCCCAACTAAAGACTTTGCGGGTGGGTGTTATTTACTAGCTGACATATTATCTGTCTACCCTCTTCCTCACTCGTTTTTCACGCACGATGCCTTTACTACCAGAACTTTTCTCACTAGTTACTCGACACTGTTCTCGACAGACGATGCTCCCTGTATCCACTTTTGAAACTCATTCAGTAGTTTTACGACCTTTACATAGTTGAACCACTAGATTCCAGGCTCTCGACAGTGGGGTTGTGAACACAAAGCTCAGCGCAGATGTCGCTGGCGGCGCAATGGCTACTGTCAAATCGTTATCGCATTGTTTACATCAAGTTTTTTTAGTTATTTTTTGTGTTTAAACCGGTCCACCATCCTCATTGTTGTCATGTAAGGTACCTGGAAGCTCAAAGAATTGAAAGACGAACTAAAAAACCGTGGAGCAAGTATAACTGGAAAGAAAGCAGACCTTATTGAGAGGTAGACTTTAGACATAATCATTTTCAATGATACAGGTAAGTTTTGTTTGATTCCCTTGTGTGGCCCTTTTTTAACATAATGGTTATTATTTCAGATTCAATAAGAATATCAGTGACGCGGTAAGATTGTATGAATCAAGATACCTTCTTGTTTTACGATCAACAACATCCTGCGAAAACATATCTTAAAGGTAAGCTTATTTTCACTAAAAGCTCATTTAAAAGTTGGTGTCTAGGAAATAGTGTGGCTAGGTTACTTCTTCCATGGTTGACAACAGTAAGATGATGAAGTCGTTTAATGTGGATGTGTAAAGTAATTTGTTTATTAAACATATCAATACTTCTTCCAGGTTATTGCAAGGCATCTATGAAACAGCTTCAATATGAGGTAAACATCAAATTAAGTGATGATGGAATGCCTGAAGAAGCAAGCTGTGAATGTGCCGCAGGAGAAGGCAAAGAAGCCCATTGTAAACATATAGCTGTGGTACTTCTTGCTGCTGAAAATATTGTCCGGGGAAAAATAATACTCCTACATGAAGTTTGTACATCACAACTACAGACATTCTATAAGCCATCCAAGAAATATTATGCAACACCATTGCGAGCCTCCAGATTGCCATCCAAAAGAGATAAACATAATAGTGTTTACTCTCCATTTTTAAAACAAAACCCTAATTTCGATAAGACTGCGTTTCAATGCAGGTTTCAGTCTTTGATTTTAAATTTTCCACGTTCATCAATGCCGCTTAAACAATTATATCCTGCAGCTAACCAACGAGGAATATGTTCGGACCATGAATATATAGAAAAAAAGGCAGTGGATGACTTTTTAGAATCCTTTTATGTACAAAATGTATCGGAAAGAAAAATTATGGATATTGAAATAAAAACAAGAGGACAAAGTTCCAATTCAAAGTGGCATGATTACAGAAAAACCTGTGGGTTTTTACAGCCAGCATTTTTCACACTGTTTGCCATTTGAGACGTGAAACTTTAATCAAATATTCTAGTCAAATATTAAATAAGATTAGAATTAAGACAAAATCCATGGCACATGGAATTATAAATGAAAAAGTAGCCATTAAAAGATATATGGAGACATATGATCTAGTTGTAGAGGAATGTGGTCTATTCTTGTCTCAGGAAAGGCCTTATCTAGGAGCATCTCCTGATGGATTACTGGGATCAGAAACCATAATTGAAGTAAAATGTCCATATGCTTCCAGAAATCAAGACAAGTCCTTCTACAATACCATGTTTGCAATATGACGAAAATGGACAACTAACTTAAAAAAAAAGTAATATTTATTACTACTTAATTCAACGGCAATTATATGTTACAAAAGGATTATTTTGTAATTTAATAAATTTTACATATAAAGGTTTAAAAGTAATTTAAATTGAAAGTGCTGAAAAATTCATTCACGATATGTTAAAAAAACTTGATTATTTTTATCACAACCATATTAAAATGCTGTTATCAAAAAATATTTCTAAAAGGAATAAGAGCTGGGTTGCCTATTTTCACCAAATTGGTGATTATGGGAGATTTTTGAAGATTTATAATAAAATTTATTAATCAACATATAAAAAATCTTTTATTTCATAATATTTTCTCTAAAATTACAAAGCATAGCACAAACAAATAAAATTCTAGATGCTAGCGGTACATGATATGGGCTTAATTCACTTTTTAAAATCTTGTATGTTTTAGCTAGACCTATAATACGTTCTATATGAACTCGTTTGCTTGCTAGTTCTCGATCCTGAACTATTCTAACACCTGCAATTTGTGTCTTTCCTTTCAAGAACATTGGAATGTTAATTGTTATATCTTTTGGAGCAAAAATGTCCTGCACATTAAAACCTCTGTCTGCCATGATAGAATCGCCACAATCACACATATTTTCAAGGCTGGATCTTTCTATAATCTGTCTGTCACTGACGGAACCTCCATAACATTCCGAGACATATGAGATTAGACCACCAGGTGTAGCTCCAATCATAGCCTTCACAGTATTTTTATGTTTGTAGCTGCTGAATGTAACCTGCTGTGATAAAGGATTTCCAGGCTTTGTGATGGGTATTTCTGTTGTGTCGACAATAATTCTTGTACTTTCGAAACCTCTTCTAAATGACTCTGGCATATAATATTGAACCAATTCTTAACTGGGCCAAATACTTATTAAATACCATATTTCATACATAAAATTGATCCATGTTATAAAAATGTTAGCAATACTAGTATAAGAAATACCAAATAAAAATGCCAACTCTCTATCTGGTAAATACCTTCTTAGCTTAATCAATGTTATCAACAGAAACATCGATAACATTACTTTTGCAGTAATTTAAATTATTACACATAGGACTTAATGTGTCTAACACCAGCATGAATTTTTCATAGCTTTCTAGCCCAGAATAAAAATGAAGAGCCTGCTGATAGGCCCTCATAGCCTTTAGTGATATGTATCCCAAAGAACTACCATATTGAATGCCAACAGATACTGTTCTTGGAGTTATAATAATATCTTCTGAGGAGCTCTCTATTATAGCAGATATTTCTAGATTGCTTGATGGTTCTGGAATAATTTCCTCCACAGTTGGCTGTGTAAAGGGTTCTGTAATATTTTCCTCTACAGTTGCCTGTCTAAAATCAATTCTGCGTCTGATTCTTTCCAAATACCGAAAGCTTCTTGATGTAGGTGTTGTTGACACACGGGTGGACCAAGGGAATATGCTTGGTAAAGTCCCCTTTTTGAGATATCTGCGTATTTGAGGATTGCCTGAAAAACAACAAAAATTGACAAATGATCATCGGTACAGATATACTTTACTGTATGTTGACTTATGTAGGTACAAGAGATTATAAGACTTTCATGCATAAACTGTAGTATAAAAGCTCACAGGATACATGTTGATTGGTTTATTTACAAAACCTACAGGACACAAACATTCAAACACACTTGATTTTGGGACCTACCTACAAGCTAGTTAACATTGAAATTATCCACAGTCTGTCTGACTGACTGAATACTAATGATTGAAATCAACACAATAAGTTATTAACTCACCTGTAAAACTGACTCTCCTACATAATCAGATTCTTGAAAATGATTTCGACATAACCTGCTATGCTGTGTCGCTACAAAATTTTTGCGATGTATAGCCTTTCCCCACTCTTTTTTTAGAGTTGTATCTTTAGGAAATAAATGAACACCGGGGTTGGTACATCCTGGTACAGCACACAGAGGCATATTTCGAGAAAATCTAAATTTACTGAATAGGTTATAAAATGTATGGAATTGACAGCTTTCTATAGCCATAGCGACGATGCGCCACCTATCGTGATAAAAAGGCAGTTCACATCCCCATTGAAACCCGTCGTCCCTATTGAAATATTTGCATTTGGTTATTTCAATTGCTTCCCAAACCATTCTAGGTATGTAATGTCATTCAGTCGAGATAACCTGTGGGTCATGTAAATTGATCCAGTGGTTTGGCCCTGATTCGAGAAGATGTTCTGCTATGGCCGATTTTTGGAGATCGTTGTTTTTCACTGCCCTAATGTGTTCTTTGATTCGGCAAGCAACAGTTCGCTTCGTCTCTCCAATATATCATTGCCTACAGCTACATACAATCTTATAAACTCCAGGCTTTTCCAAGGGAAAATTATCTTTAGGCGAATGCAACATTAGGGATACTTTCTTTAAAGGAGTGAAAATAGTTTTTATGCGGTATTTACTGAGAATGTTTGCGACTTTGTCTGTCACTCCCTTCACGTATGGCAAAAATGCTGGTTGTCTCTCGACCTTGTACTTAAATTGTTTGCTTGATTTTCGATCATCTGGCAAGATCTTCATCCCGTATCCATTCCTCTGTAGGACTTGTTTAACATGCGCTAGTTCGCCAGTAATATGATCCTCGTCGCATAGATCATTAGCACGTTTAGTGAGTGACGTCACTACAGAATTTAGATGCCGTGGATGATGGTTTGAGTCACCGTGTGGATACCGGTCAGTATGAGTAGGTTTCCTGTAAACCGAGTGCCTTATCCTCGCGTACTTGTATAGTTACGTCAGAAAGGCGATTGTCCTATCTATCTATCTTCAGTATCTTTTCCATAGTTTCACGTCGATGCAGTTGAGATTGCTAACTCCTCAAAATACTCCATCCATATATTAGCTGTTATGGGTGCCACTGGACTTCCCATGGCTACACCATCAACCTGAAGGTAGTATTCGCCTTGATATATGAAGTAAGACGCAAACAAGCAATGATGAAGTAGAACTCATACTCAGCAGGTATACTATTTTGCTGCAATTTTATAACCTCCATGCAATCCACCACAGGTACATTGGTAAACAAAGACTCAACGTCAAAACTGACCATTACTTCATCCCCTTCCACGGGGACAAGGACGATGATTTCCCGACTATTGACTGTAAAACCCTGGCCACATGCTTCGCCAGCTCATATGTGGGCGAGTCTATTTGGCTGACTATGGGTCGCAACGGAATATTTTACCTATATACTTTTGGTAAGCCGTATAATTTTGGGGTTGAATCATATCCAAGAGCATGTTCACATTCTTTTATTAACTTTACAGTAGCTCGGTTGGTTCTAGCTGTAGGATTGTAGTCCACTCTTTTGTAGGTATTCACATCACTTAATAGACTCCGGATCTTACTGTCATATTCGGTGACGTTCATGACCACATTAGAATTTCCTTTGTCCGCTTTTAGAACTAATATGTCTTGATCATTTCTTAGGTCCCGTAGAGCGATTAGTTCGTCGGTGGTGATATTCGATTGAGGAGGTTTAGCGTGACGCAATGCTACGGCGGCATCCTGCCTTAAGGGTACACTAGTCGACGGCACGAACTATTTTGTACGCGGGGTTAAAATGCATTTTATATCAACCGAAAACACGTGTGGAAGAGATAGATGCTGTGATGAGCAGTAGGAAGCTAGTTCGCGTACGAATACTCACTTTAGAGCAAATTTGTAGCGAAATGGATAACGATTTAGGACGAAACCGAGCGCGCGAAATTTTATAAACAGACCTTTGGCAGTCTAGATATCATGAAAAAACGACTAAATCTATCTGTTCAAAATAAAATTATTTGCATTGTTGAACTACTTATCTATCCCTGTATGGAGGCCGTTTTGCAATTTTCTATCTTCTTATGGTATGTATTAGCGCCCAAAAATGAGTTAAAATTAGTGTCGAAATGAACTTTCGACGCTCATAACTTTCAAATATTTTCTTTTTTTACTTTTTTGCTTCCATACAGAGCTAGATAATGATGAGACAAATTGATATCACTTTTTGTTTTGAACGTACATTGTCAAACAGTGGCATAATCCCTAGACTACGTTTGTATGGAAGAATTTTCGACTAGTGTACCCTTAATATATCGGCATCACTCGCGGGTATCCTATTACGTTTTATCACTTCCTCAATACTTCCAATCACTTGTTTGAAAGGAATGTGTTTTGGAGTGGGGACAAAATTCAATCCATTCTCGAGGACTTGGAGTGCACAGTCTGATAAAAAAATTCCAGATAAATTAACAACAGTTCGTGTTACTTGTGAGTTGTCGTAGTAGGTGCTAATTGGCTTTTGATTATTCAAAAGTGAATTAAACTTACGTTCTTTCTTTAAATAATCCAACTCACGAGATCTTTGTGCTTGTAGGGAGGTAATCCGGTCACAAAAGTCGAAATCACTCGGTGACATTAGAGCACTGCACTCCAGATGTACATAATATAACTCACTTCGGCATTTATCGAGTAGGTATCCGGCATTACGGATCACCTTGCGCAACAATTTCACACTCGCGTAACGCAGAACACCCGCGGAACCGTAAATGTCATTTCGCGGTTTTAACCGTACACATACGGGAATAACGTCCCGACATTTCTTTAGAAAAGTCAATGACTATTCCAAACCTTCACACTTTTTCCGCGCGCGTTCTAGATGTTTAACAAATTTAAGGCGCTATATACGCCCCAATGTTCTGGATATGGTCCATTCGAGTTGTTATCGATGGTTGCTCGTCGGACCAATTCAAGATATCAATGGCGGGGTCCCTCAGTGGTCGGTACTCTCAGAAACATTATTCTTGCTGCACATTAACGATCTGCAACCTTTGGGTATGCAGACGACTGCACTGTTGCTGAGAGATACTTGTCCAACGCACGGGCTACCGGGCCGCAGATCCAATCTATCAATGAGGCCATGGTGGAGCGTTTGAACCTGTCAATGCAGGCAGTCTCCGAATGGGGCGATGCCAATCTGGTCAAGTTTAAAGCTACTAAAACCCAGGCGTGTTTTTTTTTCCGCTAAAAAGAGCCAATTTCACTAACTTGCCGAGATGTGACCGTGCCAATAACGGACCATCTTGAGCCTCCTCTCTTGGCGGAACGTTGACATCGACTTGCAATTTTGGGCCATACATTGAGGCAAAGGCTCTGCTGGCTGCCAAAAAGTTGGGGATCCTTGCAAAAAAAGTACTTCACGCCGGAACAGCTGCTCAACTTGTATCAAGCGCAAGTTCGATCATGCATTGAGTACTGTTCTCATATCTGGGACGAATCTGCCAAATACCAGCTTGATGCACTAGAGCCGATCAAAAAGCGGGCTAAGATGCTCATCGGCGATGAAGCACTGGTCAAGACAAAGCTCCTTGAACATCGTCCCCGAGTTGCCAGCTTGTCGGTTTTTTATCGTTTACATTTCGGCGAGTGTGCGATGGAATTGCATGATCTAATTCCACCTAGCCCGTTTCATCATCGGAGTACCAGACGTACGGCGATGCGCCATCCGTACATGGTGGACATCCCACCCATACGCACAAAACGTTTTGGGAATACTTTAATTGTGCGTACAGCTAAGGAGTGGAATTCCCTGCCAGATTCTGTGTTTCCCAACAGCTACAATCTAGGGGTATTTAAGTCAAGAGTGAATAGGTTTTATCTAGGCAAGCGTGATTCACAGTCGACCGCATCATCGCTTAGTATCAGGAAAGATAGTGGCCAAGCGCGAGCCTATAGAGTATAAAAAAACCACTTGAACATTGTAAAACAGCTTGCTAGTTTTAAATTACGATTTTGTTATTTTCAGTAATATTTTTTCACTCTAGCTTTTTTCATCTGTACTCTGTATCTTTTCCTCATGATGTTGGTCATATTTAACTTACGCCAATGAATAATCCAATCATCAAAACATTTTCTCCGGAATCGAGTTCAGCCAAGTGATTATTTAAAATGGTACGGACCGACTCGTGAGACACAGAAAGTTCTGCGGCTATCTCTCTCAAACCTGAATGAGGATTTTCATCCCCCTGGACTTTCTGAATGATGTATTACGTGGTGACCTTGATATCCTGCATGGTGAGCTGGGGACCTTGTCTTCCTGTATGCTGTGCTGGACTTTATCGTCTGTTTCATTGAACAAACTCTAAAAAAAAAATACACAACATTAAATAAAAAGGTGAATCCCTCAATTAATTCAGTGAATATAACGTAATAGTACATTGTGATACAAGGGTGGGAAGTAGGTTATTGCAAACGAGCTGCCATTAACAAGCCCGAGCCGAAGGCGAGGGTTTTTAATGACACGAGTTTGCAATAACCTACACACCCGTGTATCACACGACGTTTTTCAATACAGTTGTGAGAAACAGTAAAAACAAATCAAAGAATTAGATTTGTTTATTCACAAAAAATAAAATTTTCAGCATAGCCTATACAGCCTATTCGATTTTTGACAAACGTTGATGTGAAAATAATTAACTTAAAACTGGTAATTAAATATACTATACAACTATTTAAAAAAAAAATGAGAATTCAATGCTAAAACGTACGGAATCATTAATTTTTCCTCGTATAAAATCGTATCCCATTTTATTCTATGTATGAAAACTCATTGCTACTAAACTTTTTTAAATTGACTTATGGCGCGTTTTTGCAACTGGACATTTGTTTTTTCAACTAAAACAGCCTATACAGCCTATTCGATTTTTGACAAACGTTGATGTGAAAATAATTAATTTTAAACTGGTAATTAAATATATTAAACAACCATTTAAAAGACTTGAGAATTCAATGCTAAAACGTACAGAATCATTCATTGTTCCTCGTAGAAAATCTATCCCATTTTATTCTATGTTTGAAAACTCCTTGCTACTAAACTTTTTTAAATTGACTTATAAATTTAAAACTAAACTGCAAACATAATGATCGAGCTCGTAAACAAAAGTCACGACCGCGTAACAGAAAGATGCCTATGCGTAAGATTTAACTTTCGAATCATAATTATAGCCTCTGAAAGTACGCCATGTTTAACAACTGTATTGAAAAATGTATTATGGATACTGTACCCCAAGTGTATGTTTGCAAGAGAGTAAACGTAACTATTTCGTTTGCGTTAAAATTTGACTGTTATATCATAATGATAAGAATATAAGGATGAGAATAATAATCTTAACGCAAACGCTATAGTTACGTTTACTCACTTGCAAATTTACAGTCGGCTTACTGCACTTGTAACTAAGTAAACATGACGTTATTTATTTACTTTTAATTCGACTAGCTTACAATTATCCGTATCAGTACATCCAGTATTATTACTCATCATAAGAAGTTTTAGACACCGCTGCTTTCTATTGCAGACGTCATCTGCAGGTTTAAAACTATGGCATTAGAAATTTAATACTTTTTGTTAATGAGTATTTAAAATAAATTGAAAGGACATTTTGTAATAAACTGCAGCAATTGCTAGAGCAATTTTAGACTTTAGAATCATTTAAAACGTAAACCGAAATAAAAACAAGTATTATTTAAATCTACAGATAGTGTTGGTAATAAATTGATTTAAAATGAATTGCTTCACGAATAAAAAAAAAAAAAAATTACTAAAACGCACTAATACGCAATTTTTCTCATCTATACAATTATAATTTAGTGATAAGAAGAAGTCTGAATAGTACATGCTGTATTATAACACTGTTTTTAACTAAAATGAAGTAAATCGAAACATGCTTGTTTAGAAAAAAATATAAGTAGAATAGTCTCACCTGCGTTTGAAAATAAACTGAATTATTTCACATTAAGACGCCGATTCCCTTGAGTAGCTGATTTTCAAATGAGAATCACGTCAAAATAACTAGTCGTAATTTTTTGAAAAAAATATATGTTATATTAGACTATTTTTTTAATAATTTGATCTAAGCAAATTTTGAGTTTTATTCGTATAACATAGTGTGTTTAATTTGTAAAGTTATGTCTAAATCGGACAAAAACACGACAATCACACTAAAACCGCTGGGCGTATTTTAATGAAATCGACACCATCTCAAAGACAATTTAATTATCTACATTTTGATCTGAGGCCTTTTTTTTTTAATCATAGAATAATAAGGAAAGTACAAAAAGCTACTAAATTTTGGGTCGCGCGGGTGTGAAACCAGTGCGCGTTTTGTTCCCTCAAGGTCGTTGGCGTTAGTCGTCGTCTTAATCCACCGTAGTCGCAAAACAACGACACTGTTGGGCTTTACCCTTTTTATTGTATAGTGTGGAGGCTGTATTCAGTTCGAGGATTCGTGGTGGAATTGAAAACTCTTGACTTTCACCATTAATTAATTTTTATTGCAATCGTACACACAGAACACGTCGTTACAGTTTTATTATATATTTTTGAAGCCTATAAAAAGTGTTGCCATGAACAAAAAAAAAAATAGAAAACAGTGTTGTCAATTAACAAAATCAAAATTCTAAATGTTACTAACTTACTGTTCTTAACATATTGGGGGCCGCGAAAAGCAAACCTCAGTTCTAGAAATTATAACCACATAGCAACTTGTATTTAAACATTTTAAACAAAAAAAAAATGGCAGTAAGTATATTTAAAGTATACAATTTTATAAAACTTACATTTTACAATTTAAAGATGATACACACGTTTTAACTAATACACACAATTAAAACTTATAACTAAACTACACATCTACGATGGCCTACGAACTTATGACACTATCATCATCTATGCTATATCATCACTATTAAAGGGAAACAAACAAACCTTGGTAATTGACCTAGTATGTTTTCGTTTATTTGATGTCATTACCTCAAATGCTCTTATTTTATTATCATTTCCAGGGAACACTTGAGTTATACGACCCATAGGCCACGAGAGAGGTGGTGTATTGTCATCACGAAGCAATACCAAATCACCAACTTTTACATTAGAACATTCATCTCTCCACTTAGGTCTGGACTGCAAGTTGTTGAGATAGTATTTATGCCATGTTTTCCAAAAGGATTGTACAACTTTGTTTGTGACATTCCATAGTCTAAGCCTAGAGATTGGAACCTCAGAGATGTCCTGCTCAGGATATGAAACTAGCGCCTTACCCGCTAAAAAATGACCTGGGGTGAGGTACGTGAAATCATCACAGTTTGTTGATTGAGGAACCAAGGGTCTAGAATTTAAAATCGCTTCTATTTGCGTGAGGACAGTACACATCTCCTCGTAAGTAAGTACAGTGTTTCCTATCGATCTCTTTAGGTGATGCTTAGTGCTTTTAACAGCCGCCTCCCAAAGACCGCCAAACACAGGAGAATAGCTTGGTATAAAATGAAAATTAATGTTGTTTTGCAAGCCATAACCATTTACCCGTGCCTGATGGTCCTGAGAGCTTACCAGCCTATACAAATTAGTCAAGTGGTTCCTTGCACCCCTGAAATTACTTCCATTATCACAAAATACGTCATGAGGGAGACCCCTCCGCGATGCAAAACGTTTGAAACAGGCAAGAAATGTAGCGGTCGTCATGTCTGATGCTAGTTCTAAATGAACTGCTTTTGTTGTAAAACAAACAAACAGGCATATCCCCTTTGTAACTAGAGACCGTCTTACCCTTGATTGTTTTATGTCCAAAGGCCCTGCATAATCAATACCCACCTTTTCAAATGGACGCGCTTGACTTACTCTTTGCTCAGGCAAGGAACCCATCAACTGTTTGGAGGCTTGTGCCTTCAATTTGAAACATGTTACACATTTGTGAACAATTTTTTTTATATGTCTAAGACCATTTATCAACCAATACTTTTCATTTAAAACCGATAGTAATAGCTTAGGGCCAGCATGCATAAGCCTAATGTGCTCACTTTGAATGATCATATTAGTAACACGTGATTCTTTAGGAAGAATAATAGGATGTTTTTGCGTGTATGGAATTGAAGAGTTGTGGAGACGCCCACCAACCCTAATTATATTCTCTTTATCAAGAAATGGATGTAATGGTTTTAATGAATCATTTATATTGATATTGTTGTTTAGAGAATTTATCTCTTTATTGAAATTTTTATTTTGTTCATATTTTATTATAGACAATAAAGAGTTTTGTATTTCTATATTTGTTAAGAAATTTGTTTGAGTTCTTTCTGTTATATCCTTAGCTTTACAGTTTTTATAAAAACGCCAGATGTATGCTAGTATCCTAGTCATTTTGTGTATACTTGAATACTTCTCAAACAGATCAAAAGTATTTTCTGCAACAGGATAAGCGATGGCACTAGAAAGCGCCGTGTCAACATTCGTTTTCATTTCAGGAATGCTGTCAGGTAAGTCAAATTTATTTTCAAACTTATACTCATGGTTTTGTAATATCTCACATCACGGTCGCCGCATCACTGAATAATTATTTATTGCATGAAATGCATTTTCGCGCGCTTTTGTAGAAAAGAGAAAGGCGAACTAACAATCAGCCATTTTGGTTTGTTTCGCATGGCGGGATCGTACTTATATTATATTCTTCAATCGGAGTTAGTTCGTTTTACTAACAAAAGTGGGAATCCTTAATTTTTGACATATTCCGGTTTATTATTAAGCGTGCGATATGCTATGTTAGTTATGAAGAAATTCTACCCATCAATTTTTCTGTGTAAAAATATTTTTAAACATCCAAGTCGTTTTGAGGAGTTTCCAAAAGTTACGAAAAAATATCGTGTTGTTATTTTTTTTTTAAAGCAATTCTATTAGTTTCACGAAAAAACCTTGTGTTAACAATAATGTACATGAATCAATAGTAAATATATTTTTTTTCAAACCTATTAACCGAGCCGTTACTAAGGAGTATGATTTAGAAAGTAACCGTTTCACGGCACTAAAGCGCATGTAGGCCCTTAACACTTTCCGGCCCGTACCGGTACGCAATATAAGTTTTTAAGCTGACATGGTCACAATCATTAGAATTAATATTTGTTTCGGGACATTTTACTATGTATATTTAGATTTTTGTTGAGAGCGTGAAAAAAGTTCCGGTAGTAGCGGCATCGTCCATGTTTATATCTCCACCAACGTATCCAATTATTTTTTGACAAAAGTGTAAATAAAAACTTTAAATTGTCAAAAGACCCGCGAAGGTGACGGTCCAGTGGCAGAGTACAAGTACTGGCGCGAGCGAGACGCGGAGATATCACTCGTCAACCGATGGTCGTCAAGATACTGAGCCTGCTGAAGAAAGCTAAGTCTCCCTTCCTTGATGTAATTTTGTTTCCTAATCTTATACTGTATTAGTAAAAATTTCAACTCTTAGATCAGGCTGCCTCTAGTCTCTTATTTTATGGAGGGGCCGAGAAACAACTCGGACACTTCGACCCATTGGGATCTATTGTGGTCCCCTAGATAACACCACAATTACTATTACTACTAGTATTATTACTATTTACTCCTCCCCAATCTCGTTGAAAACTGTTTTCATGAGTTTTACAACGAGACTAGGAGATATGAGCCTATAGTCTTCTGGTTTTGGATATCCAACCCCTAGGAGACTCATTCGCTTACCAGCCAGTGCATCGCATGTGCACAGAAGGTTCACGCATGGTTCCGTATATTCCCAACACAACCTACACATGGGTGTCGCGGTTAGACCCATTTTCATGAGCATTCGTTAGTTCCTAAGTGCCCAGTAAAGGCGTCAAGCAGGTAGCGGATTTGCCCCCTGCTCATGTTCCAAATGCATTCCCGGGCTTTGAACGTAGAGCCTAGGAATTTCTTGGCGTGTTGTAGACCGGTATTAGACAGCCAATAAGTTCGTTGTCTGTGATCTGCAAACACCCTAAATGCGGCTTTTACGAGACACGTCGAGAACACATGGTTCTGGACCCACAAAATCATTTGCTGAATTCATTTGTCAGCCACTTCGTTACCATGGAATCCTTTGTGCCCAGGGACCCACAACAGTCTTACCCTGTTGTGCTTCCCAAGCCTGTTTAGGGTTTGGATAGCATCCAGAATAAGTCCGGAGTCCACTTTATAGGATTTTTGAATTCTAATGATTGTGACCATGTCAGCTTAAAAACTTATATTGCGTACCGGTACGGGCCGAAAGTGTGAAGGGCCTACATGCCCTTTAGTGCCGTCAAACGGTTACTTTCTAAAGCATACTCCTGAGTAACGACTCGGTTAATAGGTTTGAAAAAAAAAATATTATTGATTCATGTACATTATTTTTAACACAAGGTTTTTTCGTGCAACTAATAGTTTTGTTTAAAAAAAAAATAACAACACGATATTTTTTCGTAACTTTTGGAAACTCCTCAGAACGACTTGGATGTTTAAAAATATTTTTACACAGAAAAATGATGGCTGGAATTTCTTCATAACTAACATAGCATATGTAAATCAAATAATATTTTGCAAACAAAACTGTTCAAAAGGAGGTTCAATATTGATATTTTACAATCGAGCGGGCGCACGGCCAGTACTGCGTTAACATTGGGGCGTTAGGTACGCCCTTCTTATTGAAAAAGCATTTATAAAGAGTGAAATGCGGGTGTACATACGTAATAAGGCCTATCCCTTCGGGATCACATGTTTGTCGTTATTTTATCATTTTCAATAAGTAATTGCTTCATAGCGCAAATATTTCTTCAAAAATCTTAACCCCTCAATATATTTGATGTAGTGGCCGCCCACAGAACAAAAAAAAACGCCTACTACAATAGAAGTCGCAAGTGGGCGGGGCCCGCGTACCCCGAGTTTTGCACAGTTCTGCATATGTTTCTTTCCGCGCACACACTACGCACATCAGTCTTGGTTCAACCATCACGGTGACAAAAACTTGAAAAAAAAATACAAAAATGCCATATTGTGCTGTTTTAGAATGTAAACACGATAGCAGAACCAAAAATGTATCAAATGTAGGTATATCTTACCATCGGCAAGTCTTAATTTATTTTATTTCGATAAAAATGTAAAAACAATATTTTATTAAACAAGACAAGTAAAAGTTGATTTTATGATGTTAAATTTAAGGTCTACTTTCTTTAAAACTCAAACATTGTTCTCGAAGATTCCAACTATGCACATGTCACATTCAGCTACTCAATTAGAGATTACCAATATCGATAATGAGTTATCGATACTTTAAACGTACAATATTCGAAAAAATCTTCTTACGCGCGAAAAACATAACCCTTTCCTTGCAGCCGTGTAAAAATAAAGATTACGACGAATTGAGAACCTCCTCCTTCTTTTGAAGTCGGTTAAAAAGACAACAGCCTTCAAAATCAACAAAGTGTAATAATAATAACACATGAACATAGAACCTCCTTCTTTTTTTTAAGTCAGTTAAAAAGTGGCTTATGTGTTAGTCTGAAATTTAAGATCTACTGGTGTATAGACCTAAATTTCATCAGTTCATTAAGGAAGTTAGTCAAGCTAATCATAATAAGAGTGTAGCCGCAGGCGAAAGCGTAAGCTTCCCATATCAGTAGGACGTATTGCATTTGTAGTATAGTCTATCGCATCATCATCATCAATCATCAATACATATAATAAATATGTAGAAAAGTATTTTTTGTACATCGAAAATATTTCCAAAAAAAATTGCCAGTGTGTTAAAGGATAACCAACAGAACCTATTTCCGGCATTTTTGGAATTTTTGTCTGTTTATTTGTGCACGCATCACGTGACATGTACGAAACCAATGTAAATAACTTTTATACATAAACATTGTGCGTAACTTGAAGAATTACTTAGATTTTGTGTCATCGCAATCCGTTCACTCTATCAAAAGTTAGATGAATTTAAAGTGTTCAAGAAGTAAAATTATCACAACACACACAATTCAGATACTCAGAGAGTTGAACTCGATATTCGATAGATGGCGTTGTGAATTTGAAGTCATTTTCTGAATCACGGTGTTAAGATTCTTCGCGAAAGATTGATGACTATAGAAACAAATATGGTCGGTAGGTAAGTAGGGTAGGCAGGAAGGTAAGTAGGGTAGGGTTGGCAAACAGATGACGGGAGCGAAGCCGCGGTCGCAGCTTGTAATTAATAATAGTACACCAAAGACTACGTACAATACTGTCTTTCCTTTCATTTTTTAAATCCATGGAAAGGTTGTCTTGAAAAGATCGCTTTTAGCGATTGGCGCCGCCCATTGTGCCACCCAGTGTAATGTTTTTATACTTTGTTTTGGGACAATCCCACCGCACTATTCCCAAACCACTGCAACTCCTGAAAGCCAGAATCAACAGTGGCGACCACCAGAAAAGCGCCGAGGCAATGAAGCTCGACGAAGTCCCGGAGAATGAATTTAACTGTCTTGGATCTCGCAACGAAATTAATCAGAAAATAATAACGGAGGAGTAGGAAAAAGTCGTCGTCGTAAGTCGTCTATACTTTCTGTAACTTATATGGTGTACATAATAAAGAGTATTGTATTCTATAATTCTATTGATAGAACAAAAACACCACATACAAAGATACACCCATCTTTGTATCAATAGAATCATTTTTAAAATCGGATCAGTAGTTTTACCATAAAATATCTTAATAATACTTTCTATAAATTGTAAGTATTGGAATAAATTTATATAAAAACTTGATTACAAACATAATAATATTTATCGACTCTAGTTATTGGGCGCACGGTTGGCGCAGTGGTTGAGCGATTGACTGCTGCGCTGCGTGTCGCGGGTTCGATTCCCGCACGAAACAAATATTTATATGATCTACAAATAGTTGTTCCGGCTCTGGGTGTTTGTGTATGTGAAATTATATGTTTGTAAACGCACCCACGATACAGGAGAAATTCCTAGTGTGGGGCAACGTTTTTTTTTTAAACTAAACTGTATTTTGTTTGAAAATAAAACGGAATGTCGATAAATAAGTCAACGACCGTGGTACATCACTACAGGAGGACGAGTAGTTATGACCTCATTACGCAAATATAAATCTTATTGGTAACGAAATACGGCTTTAAATTAAGTGAATTTATTATAGTGACATCTAGCGGCGGGTAGCGTAACTTGCTCATTAAACTATTCCGTGTGCGCTTTAAACGAAAAAAGTAATAAATACTCAAAAAGAGTAGACAATAAACCAACTCTATTGTCATAAAGCTGTGGTTTATTTTCAAATAAGCGACGACTGACATATTTTCTACTTTCATCTAAAAATTAAACTACCAATCACACCAAAGATTTCTTAGTGTTATGAAATACAAATAAACTGTATATGTGTGACTTTGGGTACGCTGGTTCCAATACTAATAAAGCTATATGCGATTTCTACTGTCTTCTCTGTTCTGTGTGGCCGCCCCACCAATCGGGCGCGGTATAGAGATCACAGCCGCCGGTGAAGCTCACATCGAACGTAAAAAGAAAACCACTGGCTTCAATACCTCTTTGCAACCCATCGATATTGTCAACAAGGAAACAGCTGAAAAGAAAAAAGGGATAAGGCCTGTAAGTATCATTGCTGACCACCACATGATCAATAATCTTCATAATTTCAACCGAAAGACATCCATTCCTGGTCGTAGACTTCCCACAAGCGTAACCACATCGACCGGTGTTGTGAATCTCGCATGAATACATCTATACTAATGTTAAAATATAAAGAGGTAAAGTTTGTGAGTTTGTGACGTTGTAGGGGGTAATCTCTGGATCTACAGAACCGATTTTAGAAATTCTTTCACCAGTAGAAAGCTACGTTATTCCTGAGTGTTATAGGTGTATATTTAAAAAAAAAATAGAGATCCTTATGAAAATTGCAATAATGTAACCCAAAGTAGCAAAATGTTGTCTATAAAATTAATTCTTTGGCGTGCGCTGAGAAAACTATTGATGATACATAAAAAATATTAGGTAGGCTAGACAGGGCAGGGTAGGTAGGGTAGGTAGGGTAGGTAGGGTAGGCAGGGTAAGCAGGGTAGGCAGGGTAGGCAGGGTAGGCAGGGTAGGCAGGGTAGGCAAGGTAGGCAGGTTAGGTAGGGTAGGTAGCTAGTTGGCGGGAGTGAAGCGGCAGGGGTCAGCTAGTATAGTATAAACATAGCCAGATTATGATGATTTTCAAGTAATATTATTTATTAAGTTTTACGCTCCTTTCAGGTTCAACCATATTCGACACATATCAAACATATTCGTATTTCGAATAGAAAGGAAATCAAATAAATAAAATTAATTTCGAAAAATATAAAACAGCGAAATATACCATTTAGTATGCATGAAAAACCATCTTAACTTGGCATTCCACTGTAAAAGGATACTTGAAACCCTTAGATCCGTCCACATATCCGTACCCGGTTTACACATAAAAACTGGATTAAGGAACATGCATAAAAAGCAATTTCGTAAATGACTAAAGTTTCCTACAAACTCACATCAACATAAATTAATTCTAACTTTTGTATTGTAAAAATAATGGTTCTTTTTCTAAATAAAACGTTATTCCTGGGCATAATTTATTAAGTACAGTTAACTCAAGGGGATGATTGGGGAGTGTAATTGTTGTGTATTGCAGCACTTTGGCGCATATATTGCTGTCATGTTGAGAATTTGAGCTAAATTTCTACAATTCTTGAAAGAAAATTCCGTTAAAAAATAATTAAATAAAGCTATTTTGAAATCTGAGACCATATTCTTACTCGTTGGATTAGAAGAACCCAAAAAAAAACAAATTTTCTATATTTATAAATCCAATACTAATTTTTTTCTAAATTTTACCTTCACACCTTTACACTGCGATATTGGAATTACGGAGCGAATAAGCACGTCGCTTCATTACTGTAAGTATCCACGAAGTATTGGCTTTTATTGTCTTTTGTTGCCTGTTAATAATTATGAAACTTCTTAAGCGTGCATCTGTCAAATGTAAAATAATAAGGTGGACGAAGAGTAACTCATCTCAACTACCTAGCCTTTCCAAGCAGTGGTATTAGATTTTAAACTGTCATGGTCACCATCAGAAACGGGATATTTACCATGTTCATGTTGTGTTGTGTGTTTGGTGTTTATCCGTGATCATGATGCTTGCAACAGCACCGAAATATCGGAAACTCGTAACAAACAGTAAACATGGTAAATATCCCGTTTCTAATATTAATGTTAGTAGTATTAGAGTCGGCTTCCTTCCTAACTGCATGCAGCTCAATGGAGAACTTGGTATTACTGTCAATAACAATATTTCCTACAACAAGTTTTGACCTACAATCATGCATTCGCGACGTAGCCATGCAGAAGGCTCGGCGGTACTATGAACTGGAAGCGCTAACAATCGTTATAGAGAGTACATAAGAGCGTACTGTCGATCAGTCCTTTGCAGACCTTCCTCATGAAGCGACATCTTCTGGACATGGAGAAACATCCTGCCAGGGCTCACTAGGGTCCCGTGGACTGCGCTCGGCATTGGGGAGTACATCAAGGATATTACTAAAGGTTTGTTTGAAATACCATGAGTTTTAATTATTTTTGATGCCAATCAGCGCTGTTGTGTTCTAGTTTGGATGTATACTTTGATTTTGAGTGGTATATTGAATACTACGAAAAGAAGAAGAATGTCCTTCTCAGTCATTCTGATTTCAAAGAGCCAGTGACAAGTTATATTATGTATAGTGTTTTTTAATTATTCAAGTTCAAGTGGCGCTAGCCGGAGCCAGCGCCCAGCACGCTAACTACGCACGCTGCCTGACCGGGCCTAGCCGTTACAGTGGCATGGCTGGCATTATTCAAGTGCAAGTGAGATGGTGGTCAAGCTCGAGCTTGACCTACCGCCACCATATCATCGCTTGCTGGTAAGCGATGATATTGTCGACGGTGAAGCACGTTTGCCTAGAAGTAACCTATTCACTCTTGACTTGAAGACCCCTAAGGTTGTAGCTATCGGGCAAAACAGACTCTGGCAGGGTATTCCACTCCTTAGCCGTACTCACAATGGAAGTATTCCCAAAACCATTAGTGCGCATAAGTGGTATGTCCACCATGTACCAATGGTGCATTGCCAATGACGTAGTATTGGACATCTCTTTCCATGTTCTATTGGATGTCAAGCAAGCCGATGGCCCACCGTAGTGGTAATTAGTCACTGCCGTATATGAACATCTGCAAACCTAAAGACAACAAATAGGAATACACAAATAATAATAGACAAATGTGAAATTTTACCGGCACCAATTGCACAAAAGCATCGCAGAAGTTGGAAATGATAGGAGAGGATTATTAACAATTTTTACCCAAACCACAAAATGAAATCCATTAATCTTCAATTACAAAAATTCATGGCTGTCGCAATGAAACGATCTTCTCGGACTGTTATGCACCTTGGCTTGCCAGTACCTGGTCTTCTCAGGTTTAATCCAGTCTCCCTAAACCTCTGGATCACTCGTCGGACAGTAGTGTGTGTCACGCCCATTATTCTGGCCTTATTTCTTTGGCTGGTCCCCAATTCCACCATAGTGATGATTCTCGTAAAATCCTCGGGTGATAGAGGCATGATTTATGGGTACGAGAGCCGTAAGACTTTACAATTTAAGAATTCTCTCACAACGGCGAAAACAAGGATAAAATTAAAAGCAAAACATAAAACGAAACAAATACATTCCGAAATTTTCAAACCCCAAAATTTTGTTTTTCTACTTTTTTTATCCATGGCTTCGAAAAGTATTTATAAGAGTTTAAGTTTGCATAATAAAATAGATTTCATTATACTTTTTAATTTATGAAGCTAGGTTCTAAGTCTTAGGAGATATTAAGGTGTTTGTCGGCATTTTGTGGGTGGAACTTTTTCATTGCTCGGCAGTTTATTATTTGTTTCTGCCTCAGGTTATTAGGTAAACCTTCTCCTATATAGCGCCTATTTTAACCGAATGCTTAGGCAATAATTTTGTCCCTCAATCCTTTTTTATCTTTTCGTTAGAGCATTGTTCGGTATTTTCATTGTTTTTGAACTTCAGTAATGTTACCAAAAATATATTTCAGAGAAGATACGAGTTCGACTCGCACTTGCCTGTTTATTTTATTTTATGGTATAATCCCCGGCACGTAAGTTGGCAAGTGTCGTTAGATGCGCAGAAGTCGATTTTTAGGTCTCTTTGGTAGTAAAGCGGGGCGCTGGGAACGTTCCGAGTGCGCGATTGGTTGGTCAGTTGACACAAGGATCGACTGACCAATCACGTCGCGTCCACGTTCCGTTCGCTCTAAACGGTGGTTGGTCAGTTCGCGCAATATGCGCAAACTTACCCCCACTACGCCAAAATCTTGCCAAGTTACATGCCGGAGATTATGCGTTATGGTAAAATTATTAGTAGTATTTACCGACAGCAAAAAAAGGAGGTAATCAATTCGACACGTATTTATGTAATATTGTTGGAATTGTCCAATATTCACATATGTTACTCTAATTGGGCTTCTAATTGCGAAAAATGTCACAAGTGTATGTATGTATGTTTGTACGAGTATATTTGTATGTTTGTCCACCCACGCATCTCTCCAAAACTACTTATCGGATCGTGGCCATTCTTTTTTGATTGGATTAGGTATCTCTCAACTTAGGGAATAGTGCAAGTTTCATCCAAATCCGTTCAGCAGTTTTCAAGATATGGATCATACAACCTAACTCCTTAGCGACAAACAGCACGAATGGGTAAATTGAGTTTATATGGGTATTATGTCAATCATTTAGGTACCTTAATATAGAACTTGCTCACTTCTTTGTGATTGTGTACTAAAACTAAAAAGAGAGAAATAAAAGCTTTTTCACAAAAATATAAACCGATTTCAAAAGCAAAACACTTAAAAGTGCAAAATAACTTTTGTTTCGGCAGTCGATGTAGGAAAACGATAAAAAAGAAGTACCAAAGACACCGGTTTCCGAAACTGAAGTTTTAGGTCTCAAATTTTAAATGTCTTCTGCACCTAATTGATTTTAAAGATAAATAAAAAAACAATCTGTAGCGCCCCTGCTTACTTGATAAGTTTGTTTGTTTACATTTAAGCAGGCGCTACATATACGAATTACGACGGCACATGACGTCAGTCGTTCTCCCACACTCATACAGTTCAGTTAGGTCTTATAATAGTTTAGAGTAAATTTAATTATGTATTTTTTGTAAGTGTTAAGAGATAATAATATAGTACGGTTTTATTTTATCGTGAATTATTATTTCAGTTAACCACCAGACCACACGCAAACGGAGTATCCTAAACAATCGTAGCCATTTCACAGGCGAATAAACTCGTGCTTACATATTTCCATATAATTTATTCATCAGAATATGTTACGATTTGAACAAGTTATAAGAAACTTAATCAAATATTTAATAGATTTATAGAGTAGATAGCTCTTAAAAACTGCTCAAAAACGACTAGCGCGGCGTTTTGCTCGGGGAGGCGCCATAAGGTCCTCGCACGTACAGGTGACATGACAGAGGCATGCGGCGCACTCCGAAAGGTGGGCCATGCTCTGTGGAGAGATGGCGCATAAATAATGACTGAAGATTAGAGCCATCCGAGAACCCTCACCTGTTGAATTACTATAAATGGTGAATATTTCATATTGCCGATTTTATTTTTGCTCAATAGTCCAGACGTAGAAGGACCTCATAAAAAAAACCGGCCAAGTGCGAGTCGGACTCGGCATCGCAAAAACCGGCCAAGTGCGAGTCGGACTTCCGCACGAAGGGTTCCGTACCAATATCGCAAAAAACGGCATAGAAATCACGTTTGTTGCATGGGAGCCCCACTTAAATATTTATTTTATTCTGTTTTTAGTATTTGTTGTTATAGCGGCAACAGAAATACATCATCTGTGAAAATTTCAACTACCTAGCTATCACGGTTCATGATATACAGCCTGGTGACAGACGGACGGACGGACCGCGGAGTCTTAGTAATAGGGTCCCGTTTTTACCCTTTGGGTACGGAACCCTAAAAGGCTAAAACTATTTTCTTTCTGTAAATAAATCCCTAAAAATAAAACTGCTCCAATTTACTTGTTCACTAATTGATATTACGATAGCTCACTCAGCTATTTTAAACCGCGCCACTTTCGCGGAAGTATTAGATTACGAAATTAAACTGGTCCTATAATAAGAACGAAACTATCGCCCGTGAAATTGAACAGCTATTTGAGCACTGGAACTTGTCGGGGGCGTAGCTCAGATGGTAGAGCGCTCGCTTAGCATGCGAGAGGTACCGGGATCGATACCCGGCGCCTCCAAATTTCCCTTTTTGTGTTTTAGTTCATTTTAATATTTGTATGACCTACAGATATTTGTTCAGGCTCTGGGTGTTGTGTCACCCACGATACAGGAAGAAATTCCTAGTGTGGGGCAACGTTTTTGAAAAAAAAATAAAATAACCGCGAGATACAATGGCTTTTAAATTTTTTTGTTTCGATAATAGGGAATATACATGTAATTTTTAGAAAAGAAAATTTCAAATTCATGTTTAGGGTTCCGTACCAAAAGGGTAAAAACGGGACACTATTACTAAGACTCCGCGTTTCGTCTGTCTGTCTGTCTATCTATCACCAGGCTGTATCTCATGAACCGTGATAGCGAGACAGTTGAAATTTTCACAGATGATGTATTTCTTTTGCTGCTATAACAGCAAATACTAAAAACGGAATAAAATAAATATTTAAGTGAAGCTCCCTTAAGGTTACAATAGTCTGGGTCAAAGGTCTGTTTATAAAATTTCGCGCGCTCGGTTTCGTCCTAAACCATTATCCATTTCGCTACAATTTTGCAAAAGTGGTAATTCGTACGCGAACTAGCTTCCTACTGCTCATCACAGCATCAATCTCTTCCGCACGTGTTGTCGGTTGATATAAAATGCATTTTAACCCCGCGCACAAAATAGTTCGTGCCGTCGACTAGTGTAACCTTAAATATAAACATGATTTTTGTGCCGTTTTTTGCGATATTGGTATGGAACCCTTAGTGCGCGAGTTCGAATCGCAATCGGCCGGTTTTTTTTATTTGTTAAATGAAATACTTATTAACTGTAAACAAATATGAAAGATTTTTTTAAATAACTTGTACAGAGACGAAGTTATAAAGCGTCAAAGTTGAGAATTAGAAAGAGGAGTCCGACGTGCTATCAGACGTCAGAGGGCACGTCGCCCATACAACTGCCAGGAACCGGCGTTTTCGTAGAGGAACAGATCATCATCATTATCAACCTATTAATGTTCCCACTGCTGGGACACAGGCCTCCTCTTTGTGAGAGGGAACAGATATTGTCTTTAAATTGTTACATCTCGTTCGTTTTTCGATCAATTCTGTTTTTACCCGACTGCAAGGAAAGGGTTATATGATTCGCTCGTAATTCCTGTATGTATGTCATCATCTGCCTAGCCTCTTCCCAACTATATTGGGGTCGGCTTCCAGTCTTACCGGAAACCGAAGGTTGCCTGGAAGAGATCGCGGAATGCGATAAGGCCGCCCATTGTGTATGTATTAATTTTAAGTTTCTCTTTGTAATTGTATTTTAAGGTGTACAATAAAGCATATAATAAATAAATAAATAAATAAATACCGGATTCAGCTAAGTACCTGTATGTATGTATGTTTGTAATATTCATTATTACCTCATATCTTTCAAAGCACTAGACGGATTTATGTATTTGATATTGATAGATAGGTCTTGATCACCCACGTGTTCTTAGGCAAGTGAATTAAAAAAAAAAAAAAACATGGCGGCTTTTGGGCGCCATAGTGTGGGAGTCTTTATTTTTGTCATTAAAACCCATCGAGTGGGGTATCAAAATGAAGGTCTTTTAGAGATGATTACAATAATTTATACCACTTATATGTTTAGAAGTAATTAGAAAAAAACTTTTAAACAAAAAATCAAACCGACTTCCAGAACAAAAAACTACAAAGCAAAAAATAACTTTCTTTTCCGAAGTTTTTTGTTCTGGCAGTCGGTTTGACTTTTTGTTAAAAAGTTTTTTATTTTTCTCTTTTTAGTTTTGGTTTTGGTAGGTATCTCCAATTCACATTATAATCATTTATAGCCAAAGTGCATCTCATGACGATCCCAATAAGCCCAAACACGACTAGGATACATTGTGTTATGTCAGAGTTCCAGTGCCTACCTTCCGGCTTCATCATCAGATCAGTTCAATGGTGCCATTTTCATCAGTACCATTTATTTATAAGTATTTGCTTCATCATTGCGGAGTAAGGGGAGAACGGAAATAACACCTTTATCCGGCCCAATAGTCAACCTCACCTGCACGCGCCGATGGTTCGTTAGGAATAGCCGACGGCGGCGTCCAGTGGGCGCCGCGGTACTCCCTGCTAGATAACGGACGAGGCTCTGGCGACCGAGCAATGGCGGTATAGCCATAACACCGGTCGGCAACCGACCGAAGAGGAAACAGCGGCCTTGGAGTCTTTTTATTTATTTATTTATTATATACTTTATTGTACACCACTTAAATAATTACAGGACAAAAAACATTTTAAAAGATAAGTGTACAATGGGCGGTCTTATCGCACAGGGCAATCTCTTCCAGACAACCTTTGGATGGACTGAACGAGAGGAGATAGACATAGGGCTGTCAGTGTACAAAAAAAAACTATCTTAAATAATATTACTTAGATATTACATAAAATACATACATGCAAATAAAAATAATATACTAATAAAAATCAAATATAGAGCAGAGAAAGGAGAAGAATAGTTACAGAGAAAGGAAATGCTCCTTCACCATTTTTCAGTCTAAATAGCTTCTAAAATGTCTGGGGCAGAAGGCAACGGGAAACCACTGCTTTTATTTTCCCAAGAGAGTTAGCATGAAAGGTCTGAGAACGGTAAATAGTATGTCTGACGATCCGGCTGACGCCCGACGCATCTTTCCGGGACAGGTGGTGTGAAATGTGTTACCGGCCATGCGCGTGTGACTCATCAGGCGCCGCATGGAAATTCAGCTACTGATGAATCTTGCTCGATTCGCCGTCCCCATCGCATCGGAACATGGAATGTGCGCGGCCTTAACCAACCTGGCAAACTACGAATTGTGGAAAACGAAATGCGGAGGAAGGACGTTCAACTGCTAGGTTTAAGCGAAACACACTGGAAAGGACAGGGTCACTTTACATCTGACCTCGGCAGTACAGTGTATTTTTCGGGCCCGGAACATGATAGCAGCAGAGGAGTGGCCTTCATTGTGCCGCGATCGTTAAACGGGTGCGTTGTAGGATATGAGCCATAGCGATCGTATAATAATACTGAAAATGAAGACCATACCGTGCAAGCTTAACATCGTGCAGGTATATGCCCCCACAGCACAGTCGACTGAAGAAGAGATGGAGGGCTTCCAAAACGAGAAGTTACTATCATCTTAGGGGACTTCAATGCCAAAGTTGGAGATACTGCAGACGATGACCACCTTCGTCGGGTTGCGGGCAAATATGGAATCGGAGAACGTAATGATAGGGGCGAGCGTCTGTTACAGTTCTCCCCTATCATTACGTTCACCGTTCACCAACACCTGCTTCAAACATCATATCCGCAGGTTATACACTTGGATATCCCCTGGTGACAGATGTAGGAACCAAATAGACTACATACTAGTAGGGACGCGATGGAGAAGCTCAGTGACGAACGCCTTAACTTTCCCCGGTGCTGACTGCGGTTCCGATCACCAGCTGCTTGTAGCAATACTTTTGGGGTGGGTATGGGATCTACTTCCTTGCGGTCCATCCCGGGCAACGGCACCACAGGCTTGCCTGTGGTACGGCTGAACGATCCCACTTAAGCGGTGGTAGGCTCCGCAAGGGGCCGCCTGGCTCGCGACCACCATCCCACCGGAGCCCGGCGCCAAGCAGCTTGCTGTGTTCCGTCGGTGTGTGGGACTGCCAGTGCCTTTGGGGGAGAAGAAGGATGTCAGTTGCACTGTTCAGAACCGGTCTTGGTCTCTGGGCAAAACTGGCCGGGTAACTCATTTTGGAGGGTAGCGGGATCCGAAGCACGGTTCCAGCCGTTGGCCGACCGCAGTCAGTAGGGGGCCCAAGTAGCACGCCAGCCACGTGCCAAAGGCTGCCCCGCCAACTCGCGAAAAATCCCGGTATGCTCCACCGTGCCAGCTGGCGACTGGATGGGAGGACCCGGTGGCCATATCCGGGGGGGTTCGGGCGTCCCCGCAGTCTCCAAATGACTTCCCCATAGGTTGAGTATTTAAATCAAAGACCGAATAAAGGTCGCATATAGTGAATATACATTCAAGCATTAATACAAATATAATTAACTAATTTGGCAGAGAGTTTTAACTCTAGAAATAACTGGAGTTGATTAGATCAACTCTCCTACAGACAGCCCAAAAAAGCGCCCATCCCGCCATCATTTCCTAGTGTAATTGCTGGTAAGAAGAAATGATGAAACAAACTTCCCAGCACACTTTTCTGTCTGTTAGCCATAAGGACTATATTAGTAAAACAATAGTGATGTATGAAGTTAATTAGACAAAGGGATTGCAAAGTGCATTATATAATTAGAGGGCTAGGATAGGAACGTTACGCTTGCGCTTTTGTACATTAATTATTCACTTTACGTTATTTATTCAACGTTTGAATACACCATTTAGTGACATAGACTGTTGCCTCGTCATAGATATTGCTAGGTCTACTCGCACAGAACCACTACTTGGACACTGCAACGATTCTAGCAAATCATGTTCCCTCTCTACAACTGTCCCACACAATCCTAAGTCAGAGAACCCCGACGTTCATCTGAAATTGTGTAAGACCAGATTAGTTTAAGTAACTGAAACGCGTACAGCTCTGAATAGCACCCTTTACGGCATCCTATCCCATTACGACGGGAAAAAAAAATAGCGCAAGCGTTCCGTAGGCTCAGTCTGTAGCAGATCTATTTGTGTTCGGTATTGCTGCACGCCGAAATGGATTAAATCGCCATTTCACATTTCCTTAATCTGCCCACTTCGTGGATATACGGGGGCGGCTTGGAGCGGCTCCCATCCAATATCGTGTTTTGCTAAATAATGTCGATTCAGTATTGCCTACAATTGGCTTGGTGTGGTTTTAACGAGACACGTTCCCTAGCGTACTTAGATGATTTAGTTTGGGGTTCTTTGTGAAGCTACCATGTGAAGCCAACCCCCTCTCCCGAAATGTGCGACAGCAAGCCCTACACAAGTTGTTCTGAGCTAGACTCTCTTTGGGAAGCAGTACTCATCAGCTGCGTTTGGTCATCCTACTACTCCTTTCGGATCAGCCATAGCCGTAGCCATAGTTTTTACAATTAGTGAATATTAACGGGTCCGCTTCCCATGAGTGTAATATGACAGTTAAAAGTTCACAGTCAAATAGTCCATAGTCAAATCAGTTGTTTGCATAGTGTAAGTAATAATAATAATAATAATTTATTTGACACAAAACATAGGTTACATTTAAACAGATATACAGGACAATTTACATTTTTCTTAATGTTTATGTTAGATGCATCTGTGTCTGAACTAGATAAAAAAATATCTGTATCTCAGACATCAGCGCTCTTCCTTACGATTACCATTACAATACTAGCTTAATGAGACGTATGAATACAAGGAGGTATATCTCTATACAAAACAAAGCTCAAAACAAAGCAACACAAAAACCAAAGGGAGTGTGGAGTGTTTACCTCTCGGTGAGTGGAGAGTGAAAGTGTGTGAAAGAGTGTGAGAGGGTGAGTGTAAGAGTTTACTATTTCTATATTTAAAAAAAATCTTCTGTCTCTTCATAAGTTTGTTTACAAATATATTGAAAGAGTTCACCTCTACATATCTTTTTATTCAGCGGGTATATTTCCAATGCGTCATTAATTTTATTATATAAATAAGGTCCCAGGAAGCAAAAATATTTATTAACATAAGCATGTCTGAAGGAAGGTCGATCAATATTACTAATAGCATTTCGTCTTCTAGCTGGATCAACTTTTGAGTATTGTAGTAAAGAGTGTTGCTTCAAAACCACAAGAACTATAAACAACTGTCGAACTGTCAGCCATGCTATTCTCTAAGAGACAGTTTCTTGGCTGTGCTCGTTGACGAGCTCGTCTTCGAGACAGTCTCGAGATCGACCGATCGTGCAGCGCTGATTCAAACGGTATTCTCTAGCGCGGTTATGGTCGTCGACGAACTCTAAGGCTGACATCTCGTGTCACAATTTCGTAGACGAATTAGAGCTTGAAACAAAATTTTTAAATTACAATCGATAAATCTCGACTGAGAGTTTTATAGGCTTAAAATGTATAGTATAGGTCTATTTTTAAGTATTTTAATTAATAGAGTGAAACTACAAACGATTTCATAGTTATAAGAGTTTAACTAATGTATTTTTATTATTGCATCTTAAGGCTGAATGACAATTTCTTTGCCTATTTCGTAAGTAAAAGCAACGCGCTGTGACGCTGCCACAACACGCAAAATCGCAACCGACTCTTTTTGTTTGATAATTTGTTGTTTGTTTTTATCTCAGATCAAATAAAAAAAGGTAGATAGCGCACGGCCTATAGTTTAGGTGAAGCCAACAAAACCCAGCCGATTCAATAAACACACGCGCTCACGCACACACAAGCAATAAAACCACGCTGATTTTTGTTAGTATCTCACGGACCGTCGTGCAATAACATTGCCTAAAAAATGCCGTCCTGTGTTGTCAAGTGGTACAAAAACAACACTATATTGAACAAAAAGTCTTTAGGAGTATCGTTTCCCACGTAATTACACACAAAACTATTAGTTTTTTGGTTTTCCAACATAATTTTGAGGTTATTCGGAACAGATAATGTTATTTTCCCGAAATTGCCATATTGGGAGAGTGTTGCCAGTAATTCTTATTTCTAATTACCCAAAATGTGGGTAATTAAATTGTAGGCAAAGTCAAAGAAAAGTAATTGAGTAGAGAGTTGATCTAATTAATGTTTATTTTCTATAAATCACATGATTTTATGTATGTTACATAAATCAAAGTCAAGGTAAACACTTAGTTCTTAACTAATTTATTTTTGTTTAAATTCATGAGTACCTTCTATTTTGCTATCAAATATTATGGTTTTAGGTTTCCACCGAAAACTTTAATAAGAAACGAATGGGTAAATGCTATAAGACTAAGCCGAAATGAACCATAATGGCAGCCATCGTCGTCTATTGTGGTTAAAAAATAATAATTTTCAATTAGTTATTTTTAAATTTAGAGCGCTAGTGTCGCTATTCGCGGCTTAGCGAATACCAAACTTAGATTCGTCGCTGGCACCAGCACTGCGCTCAAGGCTGTATCCTTAGAGAATAGCACTGCAGGACCTCACAAGACCGATAAAGTAGATGGGTTGGGTACAAGTAAGGACGAAAAGTACTAACTTTAAGAACAGCCCTCTGGGCTATTCGTAAGGGCTTTAATATAGTCATAAGTGCACCTCCCCAAACTGTGATACAGTATTGAAGAATGGACTGTACGAGTGCTAAGTAAATTTGTTTCACTAATTTTGGGGGCGCAACATGTCTAAGGTTCCTGAACACATATATTAGTTTTCTCGTCCTAGATGTAAGCAGGTCAATATGGTCTCTAAAGGAGAGGTTGCAGTCTAAAATAACTCCAAGATATTTAATTGACGTTGTCTTTATTAATGTTGGGCACGAGCATACTAAGGTATTACAACAGCTATGTGCTGTAATCAAGGAGTTATAAGGAAACTGATGTTTTGGAGAGCGCATCGAGAATATCATATACTGGGTTTTATCCGGGTTAAAAGTAAGGCATGAGGGTGAGTATAGTGTATCGGCAAGCTTTGCCGTGTCCCTATAACCAACCGCAATTGACAAATACCTGCCAAGGTGTGGATTAGGAAGTTAATACAAGGGTGACCTTGTTAAACAAAAGGTACATTCGTGATTGGCCCCACCTATGTAATAAAACAATTAAAAGTTACCCATCCATACTGTCACGCACTCACCATCTTAATACGAAATTAGAATACATTATAACTAACTTAATAATTAAACTCGTTACCACGATAACTACCACGACACGACTTTTGATTATTGATTCCATAGCTATTACCTATGACTCTCTAGCACTCTAATATCATCACCCGTACGACTTCGCCCGATCCTGACAATACGTCTGTTCTATCTATCTGGCTGAAGTCAAGTGTCCTAGTCGAAACCCAAGTGCCTCCGCCTTTTCTTTTCAAAACTACCTGACCTAACCATCCCTCGTATTCCGGCGCCCGCACCCCGCGTTCAAAACCCACAGTTCGGCAAGGTTTATCGTTCCCACATGGCAACTTCTTAGAATTCGTATAGGATCTACACTATCGACATCCTTTTCCATGACTTTCTAACAATATTGAAATAGACAAGAGGTCCAATATTGTTTTATCCTTTTAAAGTGGATAGAAATGCATAGTTTATGAGGTTGCCTGTCAGACCATAATTTAAACCCGAAGATCCGTGTCTCAATGTCTTCTCCACATCTGGCCAGCAATGTGCAGTTTTAAATATTAAAATATTGAGATAAATGACGTGTAGTCACAATAGCATGGTTAAAAGATCATAACTTAGAATTAAATTTTGACAAAACAAAGCTTAATGCAATATAGACCATACCAGAAACGCAAATTAGATATAGATTACTCATACAACAACATAAAGCTGCAATGCATAAACGAGTTTAAACTGCTGGGTTTGACTATTGATACCAATATAAACTGGAAAGCCCATATAGATACACTGGCAAACAAACTAGCTAGCTTTATATATGCCTTGGGAGAGCTTAAAAGAGCTACCGATTTTAAAACTGCTCTAACAGCATACTATGCCTACGCATACTCTTGGCTAAACTATGGAATCGTGGTGTGGGGGAATGGTGTAGACAGGGATAGACTTTCTATTCTACAAAAGAGGTGCATACGAATTCTTGGCATTAAAGATAACGCAGAAAGCTGTAGGCCGTTTTTTGTAAGATACAAAGTCCTTACACTAACTGTTATCTATATTTTGGAAGTTAACAAATTTATAAGAAAACACCAGGCACTGTTCCCACTCACTAAGGACCTTCGCCCGCAACATAGAAAGAAAGAAAGAAGATTAAGTATATTCCATTCAGGCCCTTTAGCCATGTGCGTTAAAATATATATAAGCTTTCGAATTCAATTAAGGACATAGAATACGAACATAAATTTAAAAACAGTCTCCAAAAATACCTTATATTAAAATCGTACTACACTCTAAAGGAATTCTTTGATGATAAGTGAATTTTGACATTGAAATTACCTGTACACAATACACACAGCACTTATTGCAATTTTGACTTACGACTTACTTGTGTTATTTTATGATTATTATTGTTATCGGTGTTTGTTTTAATTTAATTTTTATCTTATTTAAATTTATGAATGGAAATTATGACCAAATTTTTCTCACCTATCCTATATTTTAACATAATAGTTACTTATTTAAAAAAAACAAATGTTGAACACTTGATAAACATGTAAAAATTTGTGTTTGTTTAAGCACAGTAGTTTTGTTTATTATTGTGACACTGTAGCATTTCAAACTATTTATATTTCTGTGGCCTAGCAGGGTTCATGTATGAAACCTATATACTTGTAACAACTTTGTAAACTACATGAATGCAATAAATGATTATAATTATGATTACTGCACGGTTACCTCTCGAAAAAGCGCGCGTTGTTTGTGTGTATATAGTCTGTGGTTTTTAGTCTGAACGTTTCTAATAAATTGTTGTTGGAACTTATTTGTATTTAATTAAGTAAGCTCATCAGGTAGTGGAAAAAGAATCTTTCGTGTCTCGCATAAAAAGGCTTTATTTAACACTCGCATGTAGCTTTCGACGTTCGCCTTCGGCTACATCACTCGTGTTAAAATCTCGACTTTTTATGCTTGACACGAAATGTAGGTACTATTTGAATGCATTGTAATAAGCCACGTTGTCAATGGCTAAAGAGAACTGGCACAAGGCTGTGGTACTTACAACTGATGAACGCAAAGACGTATGGCAAGGCAAGGAGTTTCACGGGTGCTTCTATCGGGCTATCCAAGGGCCCGATGAAGATTTTTCAGCGTCCGTATCCTGGCTACGTTTCGGCGACCTTTCCGGGGAAACTGAAGGTTTTGTCTGTGCAATTATGGACGAAGTTATGCTGACGAATAACTATCGAAGACATATAATGAAGGACGGGACGGTTGACGTGTGTCGGGCATACCACCGCCCAGGTGAATGCATCAGGCATAATTAGACGTCTATCTGAAGGATTGGCCAGATGTAGCAAGAGACAGAGAAAAATGGAAAGTCGAAAAGGAGGCCTTTGCCCTGCAGTGAGACGTAACAGGCTCATAATAATAACAATAAAAACCATCACGTAACAAATTAGGAAGTATACAGAGTTACAAGAAGAAATTACCAGAATTTGGAAAATGAATAGAGTTACAATAGTCCCAATAGTAATATCAACAATGTTATTCCGAAACAAATATACAATAGTTTTAATGTTCTCAATCTATCAAAATACACATACCTAAAACTACAAAAAGCTGTCATATTAAATACTTGCCGAATAGCAAGAAAGTTTTTTACAGTTAGATTTAGATTACAATTTCACTGGAGTACAATAGTTATACATATATATATATCGCAAATACGAGGGCTATCTTGGATAAACACTCGATCTTGTGGGCTTTCGTGGGTATATGCATGCTACAAAGCAGGTAACTTATGCCGATTTGGAGATAGTCCTTGTTCCAATCTTATCAAAGCAGCGAATTCGGCCACCTATTCGTTTCGCTTTCTCTCAACAAAATACACTTTCAAGTTTATAACGCCACACTTTAGGCTACTTCTCAATTATTTCTCTCACAACTCTGTTTTCGACTTTTTGCAAAACGCGCTCCCGCGCGTTCCTTTTTCTAACCCTTTTCCGACCAAATATGGCGGGCCGACCTCGCTCAGGTCGCCATTATCCTTGGCTACCCTGCTTTCATTGGTTTAAGAACACCTCGGGCAAAGTTCACAGCTTTTAACATCCAATCAAAATCGAGTATTTTGACATAAGCCAAATAAAGTGTTGTCAATCGAATAAAATCGAACTGAGATTGAATCGTAGGCTAAATGTTGCCAATTAAACAAAACTGAATTAATAAGTTTAAATGCGTCATACTTCTTTGTTCTAGATTGTTATTAGTAATTTACCTTCCTCCTACACGGCCATTCTGACAGACAAACGGTCCCACGTTTGAGCGACGAGAGAAATCGTTACTCAATTTTAATAAAAAAAAAAAAAACAGACAGAGAGACAGAACAACAATAAAAAAATAAGTAATAGGTTAAGTTCGGCCGCTCCTGACCAAATAAAAAAAATAACGTGGTCGTGACATCTTCCTTCTACGTGAAACCTTCAATCAACACCCTTTATTACCAGCCTATAACAAAAATCAAATACTTCTTAACTCATAAAAACGGAATTCTCATAACTTTCACACTGTTCATTTGTTTTCTCCTTGTAAATCTAGGTCTCCACACCGTACACCGTACACAACCATCTTCGTACTATCGAAACAGCCACCTCACCGTTTAGACAACCATATTACCACATTCTAAACGGTTACCGAAGCACCAGAGGTACCAGGTTCCCAACAGGCGTCCATTCGGTCTCGAAGCACTAAGTGTGCCAGAAACCATCCAAACGCCCAACACAACATACCATGCCACATACACCAAACAACAGGTCACCGAGGCCCCAGAGGGACCAGGCTCCCCCAGACACACAACAGGTCACCGAAGCCCCAGAGGGACTAGGCTCCCCCCAGACAACAGGTCACCGAAGCCCCAGAGGGACCAGGCTCCCCCAGACAACCGGTCCTCTCGAAGCAACAAGACTGCCAGATACCCATACCACATACACTAAACAACAGGTCACCGAAGCCCCAGAGGGACCAGGCTTCCCCAGACATACAACAGGTCACCTAAGCCCCAGAGGGACCAGGCTCCCCCCCACACATATCCAGCAATGTTTCTTGGTCCCACAGCAATCGCTGTGGCTCCCGATGGTCAACCCTGTGACCATCCTGCAACCATAGTCATCCTGACCAGGCCTCGTAACCCACCTCGGTTACAGCAGTCATCTTTGACCACTCACCACGTAACCCATCTCGGTTACAGCAGTCATCTTTGACCACTCACCTCGTAACCCTCCTCGGTTACAGCAGTCATCTTTGACCACTCACACCTCGTAACCCTCCTTGGTTACAGCAGTCACCGCAGTGACTACTCATCACCGTACAGTCAGTCCTTTGACCGTACACACCTCACCGTACAGTCAGTCCTTTGACCGTACACACCGACCTCACCATTGCCAGATTGATTTGAATCAGTCTTCAACATAGTACATTCACATTAACATTAAAAGCGGGATATTTACCATGTTATATATATATCCCGCTTTTAATGTTAATGTTAGTGTTAGTGACCATGACAGTTTAAAAACTTATATAGTACATTCAGTTACGCCAATGGGTACTTTTTCTTTCAGCTTTTCTCTAACTCATCATAAACCAAACAAAGCCTTTAATTCAACACATAGTTGCCACCATTCAGAACTCCAATAACCATAAACAGAACCTTTAAACAATAACAAAATTTGTTATTTCAACCTTTATTCTCAGTACAAAATACAACGGCACCCTCACATTCAGGATTCAAAAGCATATTCAAGAACTCCATTTTCTGTTCATGATTTCATACCAAACCCTCAGTGCGATAGGTATAATAACTACCAACATCAAACATTACCAATTTTGCAAAATAAAAAAGAAAATGAAATCATGTATCGCATGTCACCGACTTTACATCTGTGTTAACATTATCTTATCCAACTTGGTCAGATAGCAAATAACACAAAATTCGTTAGGTATATTCACAATGACCAGCACAGAACATTCACACAAAAAGTTAGAACACCACAACCATTACTGACACTTTAAATTCCACATTTATTATTCAAGTTAGGTAGGTACTAGACTTCCTACATGACACCACACAATCACACAATTCACAAATTCACACCTTTATTTTAAAGAGATGTTACAATTATTAAAACTTAAGAACAATGTTCAAGATTACCGAGGCCAAGCATCGTTGAACAACGCAGAACAAGAAAACCATTCCAAGTTTCCTCCAAAAAATGACTCCTGTACCAAGTAAATAAAATAAAACCCAAGTGTCCACAATCCACAATAACTTAGTAAATACATTCGCAGAATTAACTCACTACACAGAATGCACTTTCAACTTAATTGCCGAATCAACTCTTGACACCGTCAGCTCTCTGACCCATGAAACTAAGAAACTGTTCTATGTAAATTAAAATGTTGCCAATTGAACATTTATCTCATCTTCAGCCACAACTTCAACAGTTATTGGCCCTCGGGCATCTCATAATACCTAAATACGTCTGCTAGACACCATCTAAATGTCTAGTTGCACTTTCATTCGCCGTAGTCAATTTAAATCATTATTTTTTGTAGGTATCGTTAGAATGACATGTTATTATTTGGTTAGTTCTCTACAATGCGGTATATAACAACTACAGACATTAACTTTACCTTTATACAACCGTTGGTAGCAACAAAACTAAACGCCAACTCTCTAGGCTAAAGTCACGTTAATCCTCGTGATATTTTCGGGTTGTAAGGTTGCAAATCGAGTCTAACAACAAACTATTTCACTAAACTTAAACACCGGTTTGAAAATAATCTTGATCACAATATAACTCTTAACTGAAAGTTATCGCAAGTCTTTGGAACAAAGCAAAAGTTTAATCCTCACATTGACTCACACCTTGTATCGATTTATTAATAATCTAGTCTATAACTAGTAACTTATAAGTTAAAAATCATACCACAAGTTATTTGTTTTGTTTCGTCAAACTTTTTTCAATGTTGACACTTAATGTCACTCTCTGATAGAGATGGGCAAGGGATGGCGATCTGTTATCGATTAATCGACGAATCGATTTAAAGCACAAAAAAAAATATAATCAATTTTCCAACCGATATTTAGTACTGAATCGATTCAGCGCTTCGATATTTCACCCTACAAAATCGAGATTAGATTTTGCTGTTATGATATGAACCAAAATATTATTTAAGAATAATTTAATGTATTACACAAACTTAAGTGAATTCAACGTAAACAAATATCTTTCCCTTATACCTGATACTTTAATTTAGTTGTGAAAACAACCCTGATCCGCCAAAGATGTTTAAAGATCGGCTATTATTACGATTTTTCTTTTTGCATTCCGTAACTGTATTCACACTTGCATTAAAAAATACCAACGCGAATAGTTAGAAAGTAAGTTAATTTCAAAGAAAAGCATATTCACAAATTCCCTTGGTGATCAAATCAACAACAACCTCAGTGGTAGTAATATTTACGGGAAATCTGAAGTGACACCTATTGATAACAAAAAAATAATGCATGGCTGAAATTGCTAGTGTTTAAACAAGTAAAAGAAAAACGGATTGCTAATATCTTCACTTCTCGATTTTCAGCAAACTAACAACCTATTTAATAATCTGTATGTACGCTTGTGACAGCACTAGTGGCAGTGTAGGGCGTAGTTAACTACAATTTTGTAATCCGATTACTAACTACGATTAAAAGTAGTTAACTACATGTAGTTATGATTACATGTAACTTAACTACAGTAATCAAACTACATTAAGTAGTTAGTAATTTGATTACTGCAATCTAGTAGTTATAACTACTGATTATTTAAGTTTTATGAACTTATATTTTGCAATTAAATAAACATGTAATGTGTATATGTTTTGGATTATGGCTGCATAAAAAAAAACAGTTTATTGCACATACCTATGTTTATTTTCATGAATAATCAAATGCAAGGATTAAAGTCGTAGATATTATGTACCTATACTTATCAGATCTTAATTACTTTTTATTGGCATGTAATCAAAAAAATTAAAAAACATGTACATATGTAAATAAATACCAAAATTCAAAAAAAAAAAATTACTCAGCAAACATTAACTTAATTCAAATTATTTGCGAATCAAATAAATCAACAAAAAAGGTTGATTGGGTTAATCATTTAAATTAGCTTTTAGTACTACACGTTTTTCGAACATTTCATCCGATAGCCTGTGGGATTTGGGATGGTTTATCATAGTTGCGTATGAAAACAGTCTTTCCACTGGAGCCGAAGAAGGATAATGGAGTATTGTATTTTATGAATACTTTTTTCACTTCTGGATGTCTATGAAGACAATTTAGTTCATAACAAGAAACAATCAGATCTGCTTTTGACCTCTGGACTCGGCATACATCTTCCTCATTATCTGAAGAAGAGCTATCAAATTGAAAAAAGTCATCTTTGTTAAAAGCGAGCGAGAGCGTGCTATAGTGCGCTCTTGCTCTAACACACGCGACTACAACGCGATGCTCTACCTACCTACCTACCAAACGACAAGTCGAAACACGCGCGACAGTCGCTCATGCATAGTTCTCGCCAAACCTCTTGGCCGCCCCGAAGTTGGTTACAATGGCTGCGCAGTCGTTAATCTAATACAAAAACAGCACCGTTTCGTGCCTCGCGCATCCGGTAAACCAACCTCAGGGCGGCCAAGAAGCCCGGCGAGGACCACACTTACATGAACGACTATCGCGCGTGTTTGCTTTTTTAATGACGCAACATCATTTTAAATCTGTAGTTATAAAAAGTAATCAAGTAATCGTGATTGCAACTACAATTAGTAGTTAGTAGTCAAAATTTTTAACTACATTTTCGATTTTTTTATGTAGTTTGTAGTTATGATTACTAACTACTTTATGTAATCGTAGTTAGTAATCAGTAGTTAGATTACATTTTGCCCAATACTGACTAGTGGTCACAAAACCGTATATTGTTCTAACATCATGCAACATAACATAATGAAATTTGATTTCTTTGCGTTTTGTACTCACGTTTCAATGCTCCGGGTACACTTTAAAGATAATATTGCGAAAATCGTTTCGTTGTTTGTTTTGTTGGTGAACATAACGATTAAAATATTTGTAGCAAAATATTTCAAAGCTCGAACACAACATAGATTTAAATAGATGGCGTGACATGCACCAACTTCTCATTCTGTTTATGTAAAAATAATATGTTCGTTTTTAAATTGATCATTAAAAAATACATGCACCTATTCAATAAGTTCCTCCAAGCAGCATATTACGGCAAAATGGGGTCCCGAAGCTAATTTCGATGATTATTGAAAGAAACAGTATTAATACCATTACATAGATGGCGCTGTTTGAATTTTCTACTCTTTTCATGTAACTTACCTTACACATTTCCATGAAATAAAATAATGCAATAGTTATAAATTGCAATGAAAACAGCAATTAGTTATAAAACTTAGGTACTTCCAAACCACAATAGATCCCAATGGGTCGAAGTGTCCCGAGTTATTTCTCGGCCCCTCCATAAGATAAGATAGGTACTTCCAAACCCAATACATACTTCGGCTGCCACAAATGTATGCCGATGCACAGATAGTTGAATGCAGATCAAAGTCACATACCTTTAAGCCTGTACTCACGGGAAGGTCAGGCAGCAGCGCTTAGTACACCAGGCACAAAAGCAAAATTTTGTCACTGACCATGCACTTGTCCAGACTCCTAGCTGCTTTCAGAAAATATCAAATTGATTGATCACCGCAGCGGCATGTAAAACACTACAAAATTTCCTTATTCATAGCGCTGTAGGTTGCAGTTTGTGTGTTGCCTCTTGAATTGGAACCCGAGCTCCGCACTGGTTTCACCACACGCAGCTGGTCACAACAGGTCTTGTGGTATCCACAGCCATGTTTAAGGGCTCAGACGTCCCTGTTATCTGTTGCATGTTGTGCGAATGGCTGAAAAATCATGTCTATAAATAAGTGTTCCACAAGCATAATCATAATGATGTTTTGCTAAATCAAGCTGTAGCTTAGGATGTTTGCTATCTTGCATTGTATTTGCACAAGTCGTCTTAATCTCTTGCGAACTCCGCTGACGGTATGAAACTGACTGAGTTTAATTTAGCATCATAACGAAAATAGAATTTTATTTTAAATTTTAGCCACTTTACACCAAGCTAAACTAATAATATTGCGGCTAAACTTCACAAGACATTAGGTAGGTACTTATTATTATCAGAATACTTAAGTTTATACTTCCCTGAACATCACCACCACAGTTGCGTTTCCTCAGTATCTAGTCAGGATTGGGCATCGATGTCATCATCAACATTATCTGCAGCCCGACTTCGCACATTGTCTAGTATAGGCCACACTATACGGTTGAATTCGGGCAACATGAATTCCTGTCGCCAGTAGCCGACGAGTTGCGAAACGTCTCTATAAGTAGGTAGCTCGAGCTACTTCCATGCCATTTTCTTGCGCACCAAAGAGAGCGCGCCAGCCATTACTCGTCTCATTTGGTCCATTCTCCATCATCGCTTTGTATTTGCACTGATCCCGGACTTCTGATATCGCAAATAGGAGGGCTATCTTGGATAAACACTCGATCTTGTGGGCTTTCGTGGGTATATGCATGCTACAAAGCAGGTAACTTATGCCGATTTGGAGATAGTCCTTGTTCCAATCTTATCAAAGCAGCGAATTCGGCCACCTATTCGTTTCGCTTTCTCTCAACAAAATACACTTTCAAGTTTATAACGCCACACTTTAGGCTACTTCTCAATTATTTCTCTCACAACTCTGTTTTCGACTTTTTGCAAAACGCGCTCCCGCGCGTTCCTTTTTCTAACCCTTTTCCGACCAAATATGGCGGGCCGACCTCGCTCAGGTCGCCATTATCCTTGGCTACCCTGCTTTCATTGGTTTAAGAACACCTCGGGCAAAGTTCACAGCTTTTAACATCCAATCAAAATCGAGTATTTTGACATAAGCCAAATAAAGTGTTGTCAATCGAATAAAATCGAACTGAGATTGAATCGTATGCTAAATGTTGCCAATTAAACAAAACTGAATTAATAAGTTTAAATGCGTCATACTTCTTTGTTCTAGATTGTTATTAGTAATTTACCTTCCTCCTACATATACTTTGTCTCACGCTCGCAGCAAAATCGAATTTTGCTCACTGTCTTTAAATAGCAAAACCTGCTTGTTTGAGGTGCTGAGGTGAAAATAATTGACCAGTTCAAATAGAAAATTAGGAGTTCACCTTGGTTCACACCCGTGAGATTCTATAAAAAATACCAGGTTCTTACCTAAAAAACAAAAGTTTAAAACCATAATAATAATTAGATAGATAGATAATAGTATATTATGCAACTAGTGAATAAAGGACGGTCTTAGATGAATCACGAACAAGTAAAGGATTCTATCAACTGAATCACGACCGCAGGGAGTGATTCATGATGATTGAATCACGGGCATAGCGAGTGATTCAAGTGTTAGAATCCTGAGCGACGCGAGTGATTCATGGCCCTCGATATAAATCCGTTTTATTCAAGAGTTGCATACTATATTTTATACCAAGACTACGAGAAAAAGAAGGATTTAAGCGAAAAGCACAAGGAATAATAATTCGATTCATCTATCGCCCTCGCTTTAAATCCGTCCTCTATTCACTAGTTGCATAATATACTATTAGTGCACACAAAAGACAGCACAACATACAAAATAACAATTAAATTTTAAATTTACACGAGGTAGGTAAATAAAAACAAGGTAAACTATTATCACGGCGCGTATAGTCAGGAGGTCCCTCTGTCGGGAGCCCTGACCAGACCACCGGTAGCTTGGACCCTGTTCCCGATACCGGTGGGATATTATTTTTGTATTTTCAAATGTTTTTTATTTATTTATAGAATAACACTTAAAAATGTAAAAATATGTAGGTGTAGGGTAGGTGTAGGGTAGGTGTAGGGTAGGTGTAGGGTAGGTGTAGGGTAGGTATAGGGTAGGTGTAGGGTAGGTGTAGGGTAGGTGTAGGGTAGGTGTAGGGTAGGTGTAGGGTAGGTGTAGGGTAGGTGTAGGGTAGGTGTAGGGTAGGTGTAGGGTAGGTGTAGGGTAGGTGTAGGGTAGGTGTAGGGTAGGTGTAGGGTAGGTGTAGGGTAGGTGTAGGGTAGGTGTAGGGTAGGTGTAGGGTAGGTGTAGGGTAGGTGTAGGGTAGGTGTAGGGTAGGTGTAGGGTAGGTGTAGGGTAGGTGTAGGGTAGGTGTAGGGTAGGTGTAGGGTAGGTGTAGGGTAGGTGTAGGGTAGGTGTAGGGTAGGTGTAGGGTAGGTGTAGGGTAGGTGTAGGGTAGGTGTAGGGTAGGTGTAGGGTAGGTGTAGGGTAGGTGTAGGGTAGGTGTAGGGTAGGTGTAGGGTAGGTGCAGGGTAGGTGTAGGGTAGGTGTAGGGTAGGTGTAGGGTAGGTGTAGGGTAGGTGTAGGGTAGGTGTAGGGTAGGTGTAGGGTAGGTGTAGGGTAGGTGTAGGGTAGGTGTAGGGTAGGTGTAGGGTAGGTGTAGGGTAGGTGTAGGGTAGGTGTAGGGTAGGTGTAGGGTAGGTGTAGGGTAGGTGTAGGGTAGGTGTAGGGTAGGTGTAGGGTAGGTGTAGGGTAGGTGTAGGGTAGGTGTAGGGTAGGTGTAGGGTAGGTGTAGGGTAGGTGTAGGGTAGGTGTAGGGTAGGTGTAGGGTAGGTGTAGGGTAGGTGTAGGGTAGGTGTAGGGTAGGTGTAGGGTAGGTGTAGGGTAGGTGTAGGGTAGGTGTAGGGTAGGTGTAGGGTAGGTGTAGGGTAGGTGTAGGGTAGGTGTAGGGTGGGTGTAGGGTAGGTGTAGGGTGGGTGTAGGGTAGGTGTAGGGTAGGTGTAGGGTAGGTGTAGGGTAGGTGTAGGGTAGGTGTAGGGTAGGTGTAGGGTAGGTGTAGGGTAGGTGTAGGGTAGGTGTAGGGTAGGTGTAGGGTAGGTGTAGGGTAGGTGTAGGGTAGGTGTAGGGTAGGTGTAGGGTAGGTGTAGGGTAGGTGTAGGGTAGGTGTAGGGTAGGTGTAGGGTAGGTGTAGGGTAGGTGTAGGGTAGGTGTAGGGTAGGTGTAGGGTAGGTAAAACATTATTTTGAGATTAATTTCGTAAGGATTCTATTTCTAAATAATGCGACAGCAAAACAATGGGTTTGAAGACCGTCCGTAGTTCACATTTTCCTGCGAAAAGTATTTCAAACATCAGATCTAAAATAAAAGAGCCAACGTCACGCGGTGTTCCCAGGCGGTCACCCATCCAAGTACTAACCGCGCCCGATGTTGCTTAACTTCGGTGATCGGACGAGAACCGGTGTATTCAACGTAGTATGGACGTTGGCGAAAACTTAGTTCAAAATTACAATAGCTATCTGCTTCTCTCCAACATTTAAATTTGATAACTTATCTGCATAACTCTATCACATCCACTCGATTCCATTTACATCCTAAATTTAATGGATGTGGTTGCTGCAAAATAATAATATTGTTGTTGAAAATGTCGAAATGGTAAAGTAACGAGTATTTCGCACGTACGTTTAGTACATACATCGCTATTCTCGATAAACAAACGAACCTTACAAAACCTTTATTAGCAGTGGTAGCGACATCTATCTAGCTACTTCTAAAAAGAAATTGTAAGGTTTCTAAAGAATGTAACCGCACGCAATCATGTAGAGTGTAGATAAACATGAACGGCATGAAGTTCCTGTTAGTAGCTAATTCAAATACAAGATGGCGCTGTTGTATGTCATGGCATCACGCTCTCAATCATTAAAATAACTTACAAGTGTCTTACACTGGCATGCTGTAAGGTCAATAAGCTATCCAACGTGTCGAAGTCGAGTGCAAAACGAGTGATCTTAGAAATAAAATGAAACAACTAATAATGTAAGGTTTTTTTTTTATACTCTCTATTACGAACTTTTTTTTTTAAACTTTGCCTCTAGGAATTTCTGCCTGTATCGTGGGTGTGTTTACGTTACGAACATATAAACTCACATACACAACACCCAGAGCCGGAACAACTTTCTGTAGAATAAAATATTATTTATTTGCTCAGAATGTAGGTATTTACAATAAGGTGGTTACAATAATATCAAGAATCCTTGTACATTCTACCATTTTGGCATGCAAACATTGATGCAATTTATCATGATACTGACAAACATTGATGCAATTTATCATCAAACATACAGACATTATTATCTATACAACTAAAATTTATCAGCTAGAAAATCCGACACGGAATAGTAACATTTATTTAATAGAAGTAAAGTTAGTTTATTTTTGAAAGTTTTTACTGATTCCTCTTTTATGGAATTAGGAATGTGGTTAAAAATAACCGGTGCCATACCAAAAATACTTTTCCTCAACAAAGCAGTGTAGGTTATACAAATATTTGTTCCGTGCGGGAATCGAACCCGCGACACGCAGCGCAGCAGTCAATCGCTCAACCACTGCGCCAACCGTGCGCCCAGACTTTCTTTGACAGCACAGTACCTAGATTTTCTTCGATAGGATGATTAGCGTTTTAGACAAACCCTAATCTAAATAAGTAAATATAACCTCAAAACTGATCGGCAAACTTCTTAATTCGTATTGTCGTTGGTGTTGCTCGGTCGATGCACTGCGGCGGGAACATGAACACGCGCACGAATTGCGCTCTCGCTCTTTTTATTGCTAGTTCGCACGAATCTTGGTCGGTCAGCTCCTTTGAACAGAATTATGGCAATCTCTAATAGGGTAATCTCCGCTGATACCGGGATTAACATTTTTTGCGACAGTTTAGCAAAGCTCAGACAAAAACTGTTAGAAACTGATTTGTGGTCAACAGTCAACTCCTCCTCACTAGTCATTTTACAAAATAAATTAATCTAGTCAAGTTGTCAATAATGTGCTAAAATTATCTAATTTATAATTATAACTAAATCTATTATTAAATATTATCAATTTATTTATGCATTTTTTTAAAAATGTTGAATATTTTATAATTTTTATTATCAAATGTTTTTCAATTATTAACTATTATAAATTTAATCAAATGTTTTTTTTTTTTTTTTATATAAGCCATAATTAAATAAGTTTTATGTTTGTTCTTATTAATTTATCAGTCTTATAACAAATTTAATGTACTATGTACGTATAGCCGGAGCATCTGAGGGAGATCGAGAGATTCTATGGGCAGTTGTACTCATCAATCAGCAAGCCCGTTGCGAGTCTAGCAAACGACCCAAGAGCTAGATTGACCCGACAGGGTACCGAAGATATTCCGGACGTCAGCCTGTACGAGATTAGGATGGCTCTGAAACAGCTTAAAAACAACAAGGCGCCGGGTGATGACGGAATCATGGCTGAACTCCTGAAGGCGGGTGGAAAACCGGTCCTTAAGGCCCTTCAGAAGCTGTTTGATTCCGTCATACTCGAGCAGGTGCAGGGGTGTGGTGGTACTCTTCTTCAAGAAGGGCGACAATGCCCGGCTGAAGAACTATAGGCCCAACTCACTTCTTAGCCATGTCTACAAGTTGTTTTCAAGAGTCATCACGAATCGCCTCGCGCGCAGGTTTGACGATTTCCAGCCTCCCGAATAAGCCGGATTCCGAAAAGGCTTTAGCACCGTAGACCACATACATACGCTGCGGCAGGTTATACAGAAGACCGAAGAGTATAACTTGCCTCTCTGTTTAGCGTTTGTGGACTACGAGAAAGCCTTCGATTCGATCGAGACTTGGGCTGTACTGCAGTCTCTCCAACGGTGCCAGATCGACTACCGGTACATTGAAGTGTTGAAGTGTCTGTACAAGAACGCCACTATGTCAGTCCGTCTTCAGGATCAGACTTCGAAACCAATCCTTCTCCGGCGCGGCGTGAGACAGGGAGACGTCATTTCTCCGAAAATGTTCACTACTGCGCTGGAGGATGTCTTCAAGGTTCTGGATTGGAGAGGGCTTGGCATCAACGTTAATGGTGAGTACATCACTCACCTTCGGTTTGCCGACGACATAGTGGTCATGGCTGAGACCATGGAGGACCTCAGTACGATGCTCGATGACCTCAGTAGAGCTTCCGAAAGAGTGGGTCTCAAGATGAACATGGAAAAAACCAAGGTGATGTTGAATGCCCATGTGGGACTCTACACTCGAAGTTGTGGACGATTATGATAAGATTGTAAGCTACTAAAAAAAAAAAAAACTACGGTATTAGAGGAAAAGCATATGAATGTATATCTAGTTATCTAGGAAACGGGCAGCAGTGTACCGAAATATCCAAAGTTGTAAAGAAAAGTGAAAGAAGAGAAGTGAAGAGAAGTTCAAATCAGTAGCGGTAATAAATAAGTGTGGCGTGCCTCAGGGAAGTATTCTCGGTCCTTTACTTTTCTTACTTTATATAAACGATCTTCCAGAGGCCACTTTGCAGAAATGTATACTTTTTGCAGATGATACTACAGTTGTCATAAAATATCAGGATAAAAGTGACTACAAATCAGCTACGGAAAAGACCCTAAAAGATTTAATAAGTTGGATGCAAAATAATAACTTAAATATAAATGTTAGCAAGACAAAACTAATTGAATTTAACTCCTATAATAGCAAACCATTAGCTTTGGATATTATGTGTAATGGTGAAAAGGTACAAGTACAAGGTACAAGTGGATCAATTGAAATTTTTAGGAATTAATGTTGACAAAAACCTGATTTGGAAAAGCCATGTGGAGCATATATGTCAGAAACTAGATAGGTTCGTGTTTGCTTTGAAAAAGTTGAGACAAAATGTGTCGGTAGAAGCTGCTCTTTTTTTTTTTTTTTTTTTTTAATCTTATATAGGCTCGCGCTTGACCACCATCTCACCTGATGGTAAGTGATGATGTGGTCGATGATGGAGCACGCTTGCCTAGAAGTAACCTATTCACTCTTGACTTAAAGACCCCCAGGTTGTAACTATCGGGAAACACAGACTCCGGCAGGGAATTCCACTCCTTAGCTGTACGCATAATAAAAGTATTTTCAAAACGTTTAGTGCGTATGGGTGGGATGTCCACCATGTACCGATGGCGCATCGCCGTACGTCTGGTAGTCCGATGATGAAATGGGCTGGGCGGAATTAGATTATGCAATTCCATCGCACATTCCCCGAAATGTAATCGATAAAAAACCGACAAGCCGGCAACTCGGCGACGATGTTCAAGGCTCTGGAGCTTTGTCTTAACCAATGCCTCATCGCCGATGAGCCTCTTGGCCCGCTTTTCGATCGACTCTAGTGCATCAAGTTGGTATTTGGCAGAGCCGTCCCAGAGATGAGAACAGTACTCCATGCATGATCGAACTTGCGCTTGATACAAGCTGAGCAGCTGTTCTGGCGTGAAGTACCTTCTCACCTTTGCAAGGATCCCCAGCTTCTTGGCAGCCAGCTGAGCCTTTGCCTCAATGTAAGGGCCAAAATTGAGAGTCGATGTCAACGTAACGCCAAGCAGCTCAAGATGGTCAGTTATTGGCACGGTCACACTTCGGAAAGTTGGAGCCGGGTGAAATTGACTCTTTTTAGCGGAAAAAAGACACGCCTGGGTTTTAGCAGCATTAAACCTGACCAGATTGGCATCGCCCCATTCGGAGACTGCCTGCAAGGACAGGTTTAAGCACTCCACCATGGCCTCCCGGAGAGACTGGACCTGAGGCCCGGTAGTACGAGCGTTGGACAAGTATCTCTCAGCAACAGTGCTGTCGTCTGCATACCCAAAGGTACCGGGTTTTAGCAGATCGTTAATGTGCAGCAAGAATAAAGTTGCTGAGAGTACTGACCCCTGAGGGACACCGGCATTAATATCCAAGTGGTCCGACGAGCAGCCATCGATAACCACTCGAATGGACCGATCTCTCAGGAAGTCTGCAATCCAATCACACAGACCACCGGGCAAACCGAATGAAGGAAGCTTACCAATAAGGCTTTCGTGCCAGACCCTATCAAAAGCCTTCGAGATGTCGAGGGAGACGGCAAGCGCTTCCCCATGCCTCTCGATGGCCTCACTCCAGATTTGAATGGCATACGCTAGAAGATCCCCAGTAGACCGATTTCGGCGGAAGCCGTATTGGCGGTCACTCAGGATATCGTTAGTTTCTAGGTATGCCAGGAGCTTAATATTGAGTACGCGTTCCATACTCTTACAGAGTATGGAGGTTACAGATATGGGTCTGTAGTTGGCCGGGTCAGCTCGGCTGCCCTTCTTGGGCACGGGCTGTACGTTAGCCTGCTTCCAAGCATTCGGCACTTTTCCAGCCCTATACGAAAGGCGGAATAGGCGTGTCAAGATCGGAGACAGTTCAGGCGCACAGGTTCTAAGAACAATTGCTGGTATTCCGTCAGGGCCGCTAGCCTTGTTCACGTCGAGGTTGCGTAGCACCCTACGGACGTCCTTTTGATGGATACGAATGTCCGACATACTCGTCTCGCATCCATCAGGAGAAGGAGGGGGCCGCGCGTCACCAGGATTCAGACGTGAAGATTCCGCAAAAAGAGAGGCAAATAAATTTGCCTTATCCTCAGCGGAGTGGGCCAGCGACCCATCGGGTTTTAGCATTGGTGGTAGTGAGGGACGGCAGAAGTTCGACTCGACCGACTTAACCAGAGACCAAAACGCTTTACTACCTGCTGGGTAAGAAGCAAGTTTGGTCCCTATTCGGCCAATGTGGTCGAACCGAGCCCTTCGCAACACTAACTTGCAGGACTTGGCAGCCCTGTTGAAGGCCCTCTTCTTCAGACCCACGTCACTCGCTTTACGCGATCGAGCGTCGACCCAAGCCAGGTACGCCCCATGTTTAAGCGCGTCGGCGCGCTTACATTCGGCGCCAAACCATGGCCGGTCTTCGCCAGACATTGATACGTCAGAGAACGGAATGTAGTACTCCATTCCCCGACGCAACACATCCGTCACGGCGTCCGCGCACGACGATGGATCAGTCGAAGAAAAGCAAGTAGGCTGCCAAGGATAGCATGCGAAGAAAGATCGCATACCATCCCAATCTGCTGACTTGTACCGCCAAACCCGCCGGGTGCCTCTTGGGCTGGGATCGAGCGGGGAATAGACGGATTCAGACTTCACCAGACAGTGGTCGGAACTACCTAAGGGTGAACCTATCGACACAGAGTATCTGTCTGGATCTGTTGTCAGCAGAAGGTCCAAGCAATTTGCTGTGTGCGAATCAACATCCGGTACCCTCGTTGCTCCCTGGACCAGCTGGGTGAGGTTTAGCGCTAGCGAAAGCTTACGCATCTCCCGTCCAGCATGGTCGGTGCACTGGTATGGGAAGAGCCACTCCTGATGGTGGGCATTAAAATCCCCCAGTAACACTAATTGGGCGGAAGGGTACCGCTGCTGAGCCGCATCAGCCGCCTCACTGAGGTACTCTGTGAGCCTGGTTGTCTCCTGATCTCCGCTGTGCGAACGGTAGACACAGGCGTAGATAATTTTATCCAGACCTGTGTCCACCAGAACCCAGAGCGTTGTGAAATTGGAGTCCTCAAGGTTACGGAGACGCCGATAGCAAGTGTCGTCACGGGCGTACATACACACTCCCGCACGCTGCTCTTGCGGCTTACCATGGTTATGTATCATCTTTTTTAAGCTATGGTCTAATCATGTGGGGTAACTCGACCGATACCGACAGAGTCTTCAAGCTCCAAAAACGCTGCATCCGGGTAATAAACAGAGCATGGTTCTTAGATAGCTGTAAACCGCTCTTTCAAAAATTGAAAATTCTTCCACTGCCCCGCATGTATATTAGACATATCAGCACTATTACACATGAATTATTTTAAGCAACATACCGACGTTATACCACGACAGAAAAGGGCTAAGTTTCGCAACTTATTATATCAGCCAGCTGCACATAAAGATATAAGAAAAATGTGTTCAATATGTGTATAATCATTTAAAATACGATACCAAACGAATTGAAATTGTTGCAGGGTAATGTTTTTAAAACAAAATTGTCAGAGTGGTTACAAAAATAGTACATTGTGATACAAGGGTGGAAAGTAGGTTATTGCAAACGAGCTGTTATTAACAAGCCCGAGCCGAAGGCGAGGGTTTTTAATGACACGAGTTTGCAATAACCTACACACCCGTGTATCACACGACGTTTTTCAATACAGTTGTGCGAAACAGTAAAAACAAATCAAAGAATTGGATTTGTTTAATCACAAGAAATAAAATTTTCAATATGGCGCGTTTTTGCAACTGGACATATTTTTTTTACAAAGAAAACAGCCTATACAGCCTATTCGATTTTTGACAAACGTTGATGTGAAAATAATTAACTTAAAACTGCTAATTAAATATATTAAACAACTATTTAAAACAAATTGAGAATTCAATGCTAAAACGTACGGAGTCATTCATTTTTCCTCGTATAAAATCGTATCCCATTTTATTCTATGTATGAAAACTCCTTGCTACTAAACTTTTTTAAATTGACTTATGGCGCGTTTTTGCAACTGGACATATGTTTTTTTCAACGAAAATAGCCTATACAGCCTATTCGGTTTTTGACAAATGTTGATGTGAAAATAATTAAATTAAAACTGGTAATTAAATATATTAAACAACCATTTAAAAGACTTTTGAGAATTCAACGCTAAAACGTACGGAATGATTCATTTTTCCTCGTAGACAATCTATCCCATTTTATTCTATGTTTGTAAACTCCTTGCTACTAAACTTTTTTAAATTGACTTATAAATTTAAAACTAAACTGCAAACATAATGATCGAGCTCGTAAACAAAAGTCACGACCGCGTAACAGAAAGATGCCTATGCGTAAGATTTAACTTTCGAATCATAATTATAGCCTCTGAAAGTACGCCATGTTTAACAACTGTATTGAAAAAGTGTTTTTATAGCATTAAGGAATTTTTGGAACATTAAAATATTTGTTCAGTGTATTAATTAGTGTACCTATTGTAAATAAATTTATGACATTTGTATGTAATAATGTGTGATAATAATATGATAATAATGTAATAATAATGTGTGATAAGAATGTAATAATAATGTACTAACAATATAATAATATTTCTGCATAATGACATTTAAACATAAATAATTTGCACGCTTGCTTGCAGGCAGAATACAATGACTTTAAGGCTGTAAGATCTTCCCTTGTAAACTATGTATTTTCTTGCAAATAAACATTTAAAATTTGAATTTATGTCTACCTGGGACAAACGATCCAATTGGGTAGGGCCAATTTCGAGAAAGAGGTCAACCGTCGAATCCGACTCGGCTGGGCAGCGTTCGGGAAGCTGCGCGGTATCTTCTCGTCCAACTTACCACAGTGTCTCAAGACGAAAGTCTATGACCAGTGTGTGTTGCCAGAGATGACATATGGCTCTGAGACGTGGTCGCTTACAATTGGCCTTATCAGGAAGCTTACAGTCACTCAAAGGGCAATGGAGAGGGCTATGCTCCGAGTTACCTTGCGTGATCGAATCAGAAATGTGGAGATCCGCAAGAGAACCAGGGTTACCGACATAGCCCGAAGAATTGCCAAACTTAAGTGGCAGTGCGCAGGGCACATTGCTCGCAGAACGAATGGCCGATGGGGCCGAAAAGTTCTGGAATGGCGACCGCGAACCGGAAGACGATACCTTGGAAGGCCTCCCACTAGGTGGACCGATGACCTGCAGCCTAATTGCGTAAGTCGTTCCCCAAAGCGAAAGAGTTGATTCTTTCAAAGAATCAGAATATTTTCTTCAACTTTTTCGGTATTGTGAAACTAATTTGTAATAACCTTTATTATGCAATGAAATATTTGACTTTATTCTTATTGGAGGATTAAACATTTGTTTTATTTTATTTTTAAGGAACTCTTGGTGCATGTGCGTCCGTGCCGAGGGCGAGGAGACCATGTATGTACTACCTATTTGTTTTGTAAAACTTAAATATGACTCAAACTTTAGAATCTATTGATACATAATTATGTTTTGTATTTCAAAATAACTCAGAATCAAAATTAAATTATGTTTTCAGACAATCGGATGGCCCTGCACCCCAGTGGGTCACTCAAATGGAGGAAAGACGCAAGCAGATGACTGCAGAAGCCCTGCAGGGCCTCCGCAGAATGTTCTGAGGACGGAGGAGCACGCTTTTGGTCACTATCTCGCCTGATGTTAAGTGATGATGTGGTTGATAGTGAAGCACGCTTGCTAGAAGTAACCTATTCACTCTAGATTTAAAGACCCTTTGACTCATCAGTTACGTAGATTTTGAGTTCATCCATTACAAACAATCAAATCCTTCCCCTATATTATTGTAGTGTATAATATATGTGTAAAAATTTTTGCATGTTCTGCCTGACCCCAGCCATCTGCTGAATTCTGTCAAGGCCCTGCAATGTCTCTCGAGGACTAATAAAATACTTGAATGTTTATCGCTAGTCCTCAACAGAGGCACAGGGAGAGTCGAGTCTCAGGCCCGATTTTTATGAAAACTATAACTGCATTATTAAATTTTTGAAAAATCTTATTTCTATTTATGAATCAAACCTGTTGATTTTGGACATATATTTAACTTATTGGATTTTAACATGTTTTTTATTTGATTATGACAATTATACTTTACCATGTATGACGTTAGTTAAATTAGTTGCTAGTAGGTGACTTTGTTTTGTCTATAATGGATGAATTATTTCATGTATGACATCGTGACTATTTAAATAAATATTGTATTTTCAGAATATATTGGTTTTATTTGATATTGAATAACTATTTATAAACGTCAGAAATTCCATACCAATGTAATTTTCAATGTTCCGATAACCGTGTTTACCTGAAGAATAAATATCAGCAGTATAACATTTTCCATGCAAAAGCTGTGCTGTCAAATTGCCATTTTAATTCACCTGAGTCATCTGACGATTGAAAAATCTGCCCTCAATCTATTGTCCTTGTTATTTTCTATGTTATCACTTATTTCTTAGGTTAATTATTTCATATTTGATGTGAATATACTTTAACGTCGTTAGTGTACCTATAAGCTGTCAGCAGCTAGCTAAGTGTATGTATAGAATGGGTAGGAACAAAATAATACAACAAAAAATTGTGATATTGTATTTATTTGCAACTGATTAAATTCAAGAATTTGAAAAAGTTTTGTAGTTCATGATATGCACACGTTCCCAAGTCTCCTGTGAGATAGTGTACTTGGCGCGTTTTTTTAACAAGGTTTCCCCGGTGAGCCCATTGCATAATCTATTTAACTGAGATCCTGTTTACTTAAAAAATATTGTAAGTACACACAGATTACATGCTTAATTTATGGTCATACATCCAGCCATACACGCACGCCAGTTATGAGTACTCAAATCTGCCTAGTAGATACCTATTATTAATCTCCTTTCATTCTTCCTCTTACCAGCATGGGTGTTCACCATCTAAGCATATTATTCAATGTCTCTCACTATATCTTCTTTAAACCACAACATGCCTTATGACATCATTCCTCGTCTATCATTCAAACACGCATTTCCTCAGCATTAATTCTACTTTCATATCTTTTTTGGTGGGAAAGCAGGAAAATTCGTAAATGCCTATGCAGTCATGCACAACTAACTTTCACTTCCATACATAAGTGAAGGCACCAGCACACTATTGTGAAAAGGTTGTCGAACCTTTTTGAACATGGACTGGCTGGTCACAATCGCTGTAATAGGAGAATAATGTAATACCCTGTGAGCTAGTAAGCATCGCCAGCGACTCTTCAAAACCCCAATGCAGCGCTCGACCACATTGCGAGTGTGAACATGGATTTTCCTCTGGTGACTTTGGGGCAGAACGAAGCATCTGTGTCTTAAGATCTATCTTTACGCGTATTCGGCGTCTCCTGAAAAAATAAGTTAGTATAGGCAATCTTGTTTAATTTTATCTTTTATTTTTAACAAGAACATAATATATTTTATAATGAATATTTTGGTTACCTAGTAGCCTATACTTCGCCTCCTTCATATAAGTGCTGCATGATATTTTGGACAGGATACTTCCAAATATGGGAGTCGCCCCCGAATGACGCATCATTATATTGAATGTGTAGGTTGGCATCACAAATCTAAAAGTTTAGGAAACATTTAAATCTCATCAAATATCCTGCCTTATATATACATATGTTCTAGTTGTGCAGTTAATTTTTTTAATCATATCCTTCTAACACTCGTTAAACTTTTAATCTTCAAGTCTTTGTTCATGGAGTTAGTTCAAATTATCAGACGGATATAATTAAATACAAAAACTTAGTCGCAACTTTATTAAAACAAAAAAATTGCAGCAACAAGAATAATACTTACAATTAATACATTAAGACTGTGATAAAGCTTTCTGTTGAAATAAGCTTCCTCATTTTCATGAGGTCGGATCACAGCAACATGGGTTCCATCGATGCAACCCAACACACCGGGAAATTGGAACATATCCATAAATCTGAAACCAAATAATTAGGATTATTATGTATTTATTAAATGCATAATAAAATCAAACACTCTTTAAGTAATAAATGTGTTACATAAATGCTGATTCTCATTATTTTTTGTTTAAAACAATGGTAAATAATAGTCATAGATGTTTAAGACTTTATATTATTATTATTATAATATATGTATTGCACTTATTTTCATTGTTATCTAATTTCATACTCACTTCCTTTTTACAGCACCCCTCTCTTCCTGTGTCATAGGAAATTTAACATATCTTCGAAGAATCTCAATGCTGTTGAGAGCCTCAGTAACCTAAAACAAAAAGAATATTATGTCAGGAACTTACACCAGAGTTTAAATACAAAAGAATTCAAGTAGACCTTACCTCGCACAGACAATCATGGACTGTTGTTTGTGATAGCCCCAGAAGGTAATACGCACCAATATTTTTTTGATATGCCCCATTACCATAAAAACTAACTGCTGCTAAAACCTGCAATAAAATATTATTTAAGCAATTATTTTGAAGACATTTTTCCACACTTATATTAAATCCAAGCACCATATTGTGCTTGGATTTTTTGATAAGTACCTAAGTAACTGGGTTTTACTGGCCATGGAGTTTCTGCCCCACATAAGTTACCTACGTTTTGAAATACTCGCTCCAACTTTGTGACTAATTGACTGGCAGCTTGACCAAAGAAATAAATAATTTAACTTTGCCAACCTATCAAGTGTCTAGCGAGTGTGTAAAGGTTACTTTAAGCTTAACAATAAGTACTTATAAAGGTTCAAAAGTTACCTTGAGCTGAGGGCAAACAGCGGAATTACGACGCCTTTGTAGAAGTGGAAACACTTCCCCACAAAGCTTCAAGAATTGAGGTTTGGTGAGCCTAAAGTTAGCCACGAAGTAATTGTGTGGCAAATCGAGAGGGTTGCTGGCACTTCTCAAAAGACTACGATTTATTTAAGCATTGCTTTAAGGCGCTCCTCTTCCCCGAGATGCAACAAATAACCTCGTGACATTGTGGATGCTGAAAAATCAATAAAATATAATTAGAAGATAGCTAAGTTTGAGGTTAACTTCACGTTACTTACTTGGAGCGCCCGAGTATTTCGGCGGTATCTAAAATATCACAAATATTGATTAATAACTGCGGTTTCACACCAAATCACTTTCACAATCATTCAAGAAGATGTTGACTTACACTTTTACGTATTAATTTTGAAACGAATACGAATAAATCACAATATTGTGCAACGACAAATCGGCGCCAAAAATTATTGGACATATTAATGTCAATGTCAAGTATATTTGACAATGACAAGCGTTAATCCCATTCATTATTGAAGTTTAATCTCGATTCTGCCGCTTTCGTTCATTTTTACAATCAATTCTACGTCAAAATATTGCTAAATGAAAGGAGCAAAACCTTTCCGTTTCAGAGTGTATTATGCAATACGAAAGTCGTTTTTGGGAAAGAATCGATTCTTTCCCAAAAACGAATTCAGTTACGCAATTAGGCTGCTGGTTAAGGTTAAGGTTGCGGGAAGGCGCTGGATGCAAGACGCACGGCATCGGTCAATGTAGCGACGCCTGGGGGAGGCCTATGTCCAGCAGTGGACGTCTTTCGGCTGAAATGATGTACGTATAGCCTGCCCAGACGGGCACATACCCGATAATGACTTGACAAATGGTCTACCAAGCAACCACTTTTTATGTACCTACCTATGTAAACAATAGAAAAATAAGTACACAATAACAAGGATTTTCCTCACTATGTTCGTGTATCTAAGTGTATTTTTTCTCACAAATGAAGAGCTGTGACGCAATAATACTTCCGAGTATTGTTTTCAATGACTGCATCTGAAATCTGTGTTGACGTTGTGCTAAAATAACTTTGGGACAGATATTCCCATTTGTTTGAATCGATTTTAGACATCAATTCTCAATTTCTCGAAGTGTGAGGCAGAAGTGAGGCAGACCTTGATTAGATATGTTTGACCTTCATACAACGGGTGAGCGAGCGATCGTGTGAACAAGAGGTGATTTCAAAAGTATATAACACCTACATGTTTAAATGTGCAAAAATGTTAACTAAAAATATATCTATAAAAAAAGTTAATAAAAAAACCCAACTGCTTAAAAAGCGAACTACTAAAAAGACGTAAACAAGAAGAAAATCATGCTGTGCAGTCGGAGGATACATCTGGTTTTAGTCAGCCAGCTCGCGAATATGTATTAAAATTAAGCACAAGTTGCGTCCCATTGCAAGGCAAATGCCTCTCCCTTTCGTCTTTCAAGCTATATCTGGCCACTACTTTAGGGCGCCGAATGGAATGGAAGAGAACGAAATTGTACATAGCATAATGAACCTTATGACAATTGTGTAACATACAAACTAAATACGAGAGGTCGCGCATTGAGCACTAGATAGGTGAGATGGTTTTTTTCATATTAGAAAAATAGGCACCAAATTAACTGTCCGGATTATCTATCAAATACAAAATAGTCGTTATGACTATTTGACGAAATCTCTCGTCTTATGAAAACTATTATAAAGCTTCGTATTCACTGTCCCTTATAATGTGTATATTTATAATAATTTGATATCGATTTTCCATACTACGAAGTTATCAGTAGCTGACCAAAATGTGTATGGGAGATACAATTTTATTATTGAGAATTGAATAAGTAACAATGTCACAACCCCTAAAGCCGTTAGTGCAACAATATCTGTAATGTTTATTGTGGTGAGAAATAAATAAATAAGACTACTTACCGATAAATTTCTTAATGTTCATGGGCAGAATAAGTTAGAAAATATGACCACACATTTCCGTTACACCTTGTACCTATTGCTGCTGTCAAAATCAAAAAAACCGGCCAAGTAGGAGTCGGGCTCGCCCACAAAGGGTTCCGTACCATTATCGCAAAAAACGGCAAACAATCACGTTTGCTGTAGGTATGGAAGCCCCACTTAAATGTTAATTTTATTCTGTTTATAGTATTTGTTGTTAAAGCGGCAACAGAAATACATCATCTGTGAAAATGTCAACTGTCTAGCTATCACGGTTCATCAGATACAGCCTGGTGACAGACAGACGGACCACGGAGTCTTAGTAATAGGGTCCCGTTTTTACCCTTTGGGTACGGCGGAACCCTAAAAAATATCAGCATTTAATTTTTATTAATTTACCCCTTCCTTAGCCTACATCTACTTATTTCTTGCCAACCAGCTACACTTTTTAGTTCCACTTCCTTTCACCACAGATAATATATTACTAGCATACTTTCACTATCATACCTGCGGCACTCTCTGTTCGTTCTCAGACCCAAAGGCACAGAACTAGTGCCCCAGTTCTGTGCCTTTGGGCCTAGTTCTAATATATATTTATGCGTAATTATAAGTGATGAAAAAGTGGTCGTTTTTGGTCTACCATTGGGTTCTATTATAATTTTTTTCTCTGTATCTCTTGTGCGGTTCATAAATAAATATTTGGTCTCTCTTTCTTTTTACTCATGTAGGTAGGCACGAGAACATTCTCAATCGAAAACCAAAGCCATTTAGGCATTTACTGACACCCAGTGGTTATTAGACTTAAGCTACGCATCTACAGTGACCTCAGTAGAAGCCGATAACCTAGGTACATATTAAACACATTCAAGGCTAAAAGTTTATCTACAAAGTTTTGTTTATCGGTAAGTTTGTCTAAAAACTCTTTTGTACATCCTGTTATCTTCACTAGTTTTCAGAATTCATTGCGGATGATAAGATATTTATATATTTTTTTTGTAAATAATTGCGTTTCAAAAACGCAATTATTTACAAGTTAACAAACACAGTAACAAATCGATACTCCCACACTTAAGGGAGTGTGGGAGTATCGTTTTGTTCCTTTGTTTGTTAACTTTGCCGTTTTTTATTGCGATAGCCCTTCTCTCGATGTCTTGAAGAGGAAAATTAAGGAGCATTTTCTTTCAACGCAATAAATAATGTATTAGTAAAGATATATATCATCATCATCAGCCTTTTAATGTTCCCACTGCTGGGGCACCTTGCCGCACTTAGACTCACATTTGGTTCGTTGTGCATGCAGGCCTCCTCTTAGTGAGAGGGAATGCGACTTAATCCACCACGCGGGCCTAGTGCAGGTTGGTGGATTTCACGTGTCTTCGAATTTTTGGTTCTAGGACATGCCGGTTTCCTCACGATGTTTTCCTTCACCGTTTTGAGAGCAGTGGTGATGAAATAATTTACACAAGGTAAAGCGCCTGCCTGGGTTCGAATCCATGACGTACAACTTGTAAGTCGCGGCCGATACCACTAGGCCACTTGCTCTATATATATATTTGTATTTATGAACGTAGTTCTTTTATGTATGTATGTATGTATTTTATTATATATTTAATTAGTATTTTACTGTAAAATTGTACACTGGAAGAAAACTCAATTTTGGATTTAAGCTCGCCTTTGTACATGAATATTGATTTCACTTTGTGTAAATGTATTGTTTTGGTGTACAATAAAGAACAAAGAATTAGCATCATAGGATCTAGTGCTATTGGTCCGAGTAGTGGTAACACCAGATACAGGTAACTAACTAGGTAATAATGACAAGAGTGTTTTTTGCCCACAGCTGGGAAAAGGCCTGCCCCAAATACTTCCATGTATTATTTGCCTGAGCTACCGCGAAACAGCCCTTGCAGTAGCCGTCTAGGTTGTCTCGCCAACTATTTTTGGGCCTTCCTCCATCCTCAGGCACCCAATTTGTGGAGACTGTTTCCTAGTGGTCACTGTTTCCTAGTGGTCACTGTTGCCCAGTGGTCACTGTTTTTACCCGACTGCGGGAGGGTAATGTTTTTCGAACGTATGTACGTAAATATGTATGTATGTCCATTTCTATAGCTCGCTCTACAGCCCAAACGTATTGTCAGATTATGACATGTGAGGTGTAGTTGGATTCGTCTGAATTGTGGGAGTGACATAGGCTTAACATTTTTTTTTAATAGCGCCTCCCCTAAAAAAAGAGGTTGATACAATTCTTTTTTTCGTTATCGTAACAATATGGGTGGGTGGCCATTCCAAAAATATGTATAATCTAACACTTTTATGTTCCTATTTTGGAACAAATTATGTAAGTAACTTTGATAGCAAAATAAATATATTTAGTTTTCGAAACCAACAACGAACAACAATTATTATTCCCGTGTTATTTTTTTTTTCTATACTTGCGTATAGAAAAAAAAATAACCAGCCAGTTCGGAATTTAAATAAAACCTTAGATAAGTGAGGTAACATGGCAACCAAGGAGGTTCTTGGTTGCCATGTTTCGGATTCGGAGTAAAAGATCGTTCCATTTTTAAATTACACGACAGATATGAATTTCAAAATTTATTTGGCCGCTAAACACGACAGATATGGATTTTCATACAACTTTTGCCGGCCGCCGCTCGCATGTGTAAGGCTTTTCTTTTTTTTTTGTATTTTTATGACCTGGTCACTTGGACCTTTAATTCAAGTCTTATTTTATTTTCTTTTAACATTCTTTAGTATGCATTAGAATACGGATGTAACAGATTCTAATGTTTTTTTTGGAGTATTTGGCAGCAAATTGTATTGAGTCAGCCTTCCCAGTAAGCTTAGCGGAGGTAGTCAATACTACAATAAAATTCTCCGCTCCACTATCCTGAGATCGCTTCTGTCAATGATTTCACATATTGTCCAGTTGCGTAGACAGTTGAGACACAAAACTACACCAATCTTATATCACAATATCCACTAGGAATCAATTTGCAAATTATATTAACAGCCGCTGAACTCGAAAAAATCCCGCCAAAAAAACCCATGTATATGGCCAGTAGGTACCTACAACAATTTCGATTTATCACGAAGAAGTTTGTCAAAATAATGCTGAAATTTCCAAGCATGTTTGAGAAATGTACTATTTTAACTATTTGCCGATTAACAAAAACTATAATTTCCAACCTGCCTGTAAAAATGTAAGAAATATAAATAGATCTAGCAAACATGGCGACAGATGGACATTGTTTTAGAGATGATCTAAGCTTTAATATCAGATAGATAAGTAGTATCTATCTTTTTTTTTATTTTTTTATTAAATATGTAACATGACAAAGTATAAACAGAAACATCACATAAACCTCAAAACGCCTCACTTATAAGCAATCTTAATACTAACGAGATAACAATGATTATAGTTTTGAAAACATAGTTTATCAAAATACAAAAATAAAAAATTGTGAGGTAGTTAGTAAATAATAACCAAGATACTAACAAAAACTACGCCGGCGCGGGTCAGGCAGCCCGTCAACACAAAGATTGAATGAAATTTAAACAGGATGATGCATTTTCAAAGAAAATCAAAGAATTTCTTGTATTTATTTATATAATTATTATTTGTTATTTCTGCTTGAATTTTTGTGGGAACATCATTAATTAGAGTAGGTATTAAATAAGCGCATGTTCGTTTACCGTAATAGTTTTTGTATCTCGGTACTACCAGTTTTGATCTGAAATAGCTACTGTGACAGGCATTTCCGACATTATCATAGCAATGTTTTCATTAATCTAAATCTAACATCTGGAAGATAGGTTTTGTGTTAGTCATTTTAGTAATTGTCACATTCACTCGCAGGAAGAGATTTCTGATATTGTTATCAAAATGTTTTATCAAACATTCCTACGTGTTAGTCATGTTGAATGGCTGTTTCATTGAAAATTAATTTGGCCCTTGAGACTTAAAATGTAATAGGGTGCTAGCCTATTGCCATCAACTGGGCACCAATCCTGGCTTCTGCGAAGGGGCCGTCCATTAATCACGAGATGTTTTTTTGCATTTTTAAACCCCTCCCCCCTTTCGTGATACGTGGTGAGGTTTATGACTAACCACCGCCCCCACCCAAAATCGTGAGCGTCATAATGAAGGAACCAAGTCTCCAATGTCTGTCATACATATATAAAAAAAAAAATACCATCCATCTACTATTTCCTACCTTTGCTATAATTTTAGCTACCTCATCATATCCATAATATTTTAACAAAATACTTGGTCCCTCCATCATGTGACATTCATTCATTCATTCTCATCATCCTCCCACGTGTATTTTTAGTACCTAGTTACTAGTACCTACAAAGAATCTTATTTTGTTTTGAATATTATCTTTAAATACAGGTATAAAGTATAATCTAATTTTATTCTGAAATTAAGGACCATGACAAAAATGTCTAGACAGAAAGGTTGCTGGTTGTTTTAGACTGGCATAAAAATAATATTACACGCCGCTTTTCGGTTTAAAAATCGCGCGTTTGACGAAAAACTAAATACACCTGGTATCTTACTACTCCCCCTCCCCCCTTGTGATATTTCATGATTTTCTTAACCCCCTCCCCTCCTTTCAAGCCTCACGTAATTAATGGACGGTCCCTAAGATAATCCGTACGTACAAAACCTTGAATGAAAAAGGCTGATTGTTATTGAACAATCAGCCCGACCCGGGCATCGAAGCCAGATCCTCTTAATCAGCATTAGCTCTTGCGCGAGTACTATAAAAATAAGGCAGTCAAAAGTCAGAACACTCGAGGCACTTTAAACATTTGTATTCAATAACAAGTAAAATCAAAAAACATTTTTTCAACACACTTGCTCATAAAGTGGCTCTAATTTCACCGCAATTAGGCACATAATGATACCTGTTATCAAACTGTGACTTTTTCATTGCTATTATTCACAAGTGAGATATAGAGTTTTTTTTTTAAATGTATTGGTTGAGTTGCTTTATTCTTAAAAAAGTTTCGATACAAAAAAGATCGTGCTCAATAGTACAAATAAATTAATGTACCAATTGCTTGCTCATTTCATGCAACTTCATATTTAAATAGATAATTTCAACTTGTACTTGCTTAATTAATAAAACTTTCACTCAATTATAAATTTTATTTGCTCTGTTATTAAGAAAAAATTAAATTCCCTATTTTGTACGTGGCTAAAACACTATCAACGAAAAGCCAAAAAAAAAGAAACCTCATTCTTTTAGTCTATGGCCGATCGCCATTGTTAAATTCGCGCGCAAAGGAAAACTGATTAATTTTGCCCGCCATTGTCAAAAAAATTTCACAACTCGTTTTTACTGTTCAAAATGATTTTTTAGTATTATTTTCTTCACAAGTGTGTTGAAAAACGTCGTATGATACACGTGTGTATTGATGATTACCGTCCTCGGCTCTCTTAAGACCCTCACCTACGGCTCGGGTCTCAATGGCGCCTCAGCGGTAATCACCAACATTGCACACTTGTACCATAATGTACTATTATTCATGCTACATAATTTATCTAGTAGCAGACACGGTTCGACCGACAATCTATTGAACACGTAATTATGACACGATATCTTACGAAAACACCCCGATTCAAACAGTAAAACGTCCTTAACTTTAGAACGGCTGAACCGATTTTCATCAAACATAGCTATGAACACTCTCGATAGTCAACTTGGAAACAAAAAATATCGAAATCAAATTCGGTCCATTAGGTTAGGTTAGGACCTATGATGCCACAGACAGATGACAGAAATACACAAACACTCAGGACACGTCAAACTTTTAACGCGCTCATTTTTCCATCGGGAATTAAAAAGACAAGTTATTGCTAATTAATATCCCCGGCCAATTTATTTCAATCAAGATATTAAAAATCCAAAAAGATGTTGAAAGCGACATTTATTTATTACTAGCTGTCCCACGCGGCTTCGCTCCCGTCAACTGGCTACCTACCTACCCTACCCTACATACATGAATGTTGCGTAACTTTAACCGCTTACGCAGCGCACGCAATGGAAGCTCTCAAAAAGGAATATTTTTCCCGTTTTTGCAACATTTTTCATGTATGCTCCGCTCCTATTGGTCGTAGCGTGATGTTATATAGCCTATAACCTTCCTCGATAAATGGACTATCCAACATAAAAATAATTTTTCAATTCCTGAGATTAGCGCGTTCAAACAAACAAACTCTTCTTCAGGTTTATAGTATATAGAAAGAAGATTTATTTATTTGTTTACCCTCGCACTGGAACGCCTTGCAGCAATTACACCAATGGAGCATAGACTCACAAACACTCGATCAAAATCATAATAAAACATTTAAAATTAAAGAAAAACATCTTTAATAAAAATAACTTTCTTTCTTTCCCCAGAACACGCTACGCACGCCAGTGTAGACCACATCGCAGCAACGTAACGCAATGGGTGTGGGCCTGGTCTTCAACTCAGACCTATGGACTACAGAAAACCGTAGTCATTGGATCCTGCAAGGAGTCTGCCTTATTATGAACACATGAACACTGACTGAGCTGGGAGGATATTTTGTCAAAGGCGGGATCAGTTAATTTCATCAAATTATTATGGTGATTTTGGAACAGATCTATGTCCAGCAGTGGACTTTCAGCTGAGTTGATGAAACAGTGACTCATCGAGTTTCCCAAAACGAACTTGCAAAGTTCATGTGAGTTTTCCATGCATCAAGAAAATGAAGCTGTTGTGAAAAAGTGTTTGAAAATGTTAGATTATGATATTCAACTGTTTTGTTCTGATGCATAACTGTTTATCCGTTTAAGATTATAGATTTATATTACAAGAACGTGTGATGATGCATACTTCTGAGTTTTGTCCGTCTGATTAAACACTGTAGGTACGGATTATTAGTTGCTGCAATATGAAATAGACACATCTCGCCACCTCAGTCAACTGTCTAGTCGTGTAGTTTTATTATAATAACTAGCTGTTCCCCGCGGCTTCGCTCCCGTGGACAACCCCACAGGACCCGTTTTCGGGATTAAAAAATAGCTTATGTCACTCAGGAATAATGTAGCTTTCTATTGGTGAATGAATTTTTTAAATTGTTCCAGTAGTTTCCAGCCTATTCGGTACAAACAAAAAATCCTCTTTATCAATCATCATCAATACATATAATAAATCTGTAGAAGATAATTATTTGTAGGTACATCGAAAATATTTACAAAAAAAAAGCCAGGGTGTTAAAGGATAACCAACAGAACCTATATCCAGCATTTTTGGAATTTTTGTCTGTTTGTCTGTTTATTTGTGCACGCATCACATGAAATGTTCGAAACCAATGTAAATAACTTATATACATAAAAATTGTGCGTAACTTGAAGAATGACTTAGTTTTTGTTTCATCGCAATCGGTTTACTCTATCGAAAGTTAGAAGAATTTAAAGTGTTCAAGAAGTAAAATTATCACAACACTCAATTCAGATATTTACTCGGACAGTTGAACTCGATATTCGATAGATAGCGTTGTGCATTTGAAGTCATTTTCTGATTGGCGGTGTTAAGATTATCCGAGAAAGAATGATGACTATAGAAACAAAAATGGTAGGTAGGTAAGTAGGGTAGGCAGGCAGGTAAGTAGAGTAGGGTTGGCAGACAGATGACGTGATGATCCAAGTACGAATTTTTAGTACAATTTGGGCGTGCAGCTTCATACATTTCCATAGGTCACAGAATGCGCGGAAAAAAATTCGCGCGAATAAAAATCGCAGTGCGTGCTATGCCTAACAAACCAGGTCCTAAAACCAGGGCTCGGGATACTTTCAAGTATCCAATCTGGATAGGAAATTGACCCGTAAGGTTGTATGAATAAGGAGCACAATCGCGTTTTCAAATAAATACCTATTTACAGACGATTACCTTCCTACCTCCATGCCAAGTCCTGTCCTATAAATAAGGAGTACAATCACCTTTACAAATAAATACCTACTTACAGACGCTTAAAGTTACTACTTCTATTCCATCCAAGAGCCCTGTTGGAAGAAAAATATTTGCATAGGAAATTGAACCCTGAAGACTTATTAATAAGGAGCACAATCGCTTTTACAAACAAATACTTGCAAAGACAAACCATTAAAGTAAAAATACTTGCATACGAAATTGTTCCGTACACCATTACAAATAAGGAGCATGATCGCATTTTCGAAAACTAACGCGGTCTTGCAGAACTGCGGAGTAGCCGTATAAAATACTTTGAAGTCTTGCAAGTATTTCGGGTCGGTACCTGGTGTACGTACTTGGAAGCAAATACCTGGTGTAAAAACCTGGTCGCGTAAATACGTACCTTCCCTAGACGTGAGCGATGCCGCGGGCACAGCTAGTAGGTAATATTGGTATAAATTAATTACTTACGTTACATTATAATTATATAAGGTTCTATATTAGATGTTAATTTTAAACAAAAATAAGATCACAGCTGCATTCTCCGAAGTGTTGGCAGAGGTGAACCTGTAGTGTTTCTTTTTATGTTAATCTATCTATCTATATATATAAAAATGAATTGCTGTTCGTTAGTCTCGCTAAAACTCGAGAACGGCTGAACCGATTTGGATAATTCTTTTTTAGTTTTGTTCGACAGAATACAGGGAAGGTTATAATGGGGAAAAAAGGGTAGGGTAGGTGTAGGGTAGGTGAAGGGTAGGTGTAGGGTAGCTGTAGGGTGGGTTTAAGGTAGGTGTATGGTAGCTGTAGGGTAGGTGTAGGGTGGGTTTAGGGTAGGTGTAGGGTAGGTGTAAGGTAGGTGTAGGGTAGGTGAAGGGTAGGTGTAGGGTAGGTGTAGGGTAGTAGGTGTAGAGTAGGTGTAGGGTAGGTGAATGTTTGGTGTTTTTATGGCAAAACAAAGTTTGCCGGGTCAGCTAGTATTTAGATAAAAATGAATTCCTATTAAAAGTCACGGCATCCCGCGTGTACGGCTGGACCGATTTCGCTTATTCTTTTTTTGTTGTGTTTGTTATTGCTAGGAGAAGGTTCCTATAAAAAAAAAAAAAATGTTACCTTACCCCCCTCCTACCCACATAGGTAGGGTAGGGTAGGTAAGGTATGGTAGGTATGGTAGGTAAGGTATGGTAGGTAGGTAGGTAGGGTAGGGTAGAGTAGGTAGGGTAGGTAAGGTAGGGTAGTGTAGGTAGGGTAGGATAGTGTAGGGTAGGTAGGGTAGGGTAGATGAAGGTTTTTAAATAAAGACTGATTCCAATTTAAATTACTGTACCTATTATAGTAAAAAATACATTTGTTATAACATGTCTAAGGAAGACGCAATCTGACCGTCAAGGTTGTCTGACCACAAAACTGAATAGCCTTAACCCACTACCTAGGTATGTACTTGCTAAGGTCAAAACACTTCTTTGTATGTTTTGTTTACCTATGTTCTTTCTATGGACTGTGTTAGTTTAATCACAAATTATAAAATATTTTTCAGTTTGAAGTCAATTGTCTGTGTATTGTGGGCGCCAGTAATAATTTCATAAGCTCAGGAGCTCAGATTGATGACATTGAATATACGATAGATGGGCCCCGCTTGCCGCACTCAGACACCCATTTGGTTTGTTGTGCGTGCAGGCTTCCTTTTTGTGAGAGGGGCTCACTCCGGTTTGGTGAATGTCACATGTCTTCGATGTTTTGGTTCTAAGACATTCCGGTTTCCTCACGATGTTTTCGTTCTCCGTTTTTGAGAGCAGTGGTTATGAAATAATTTTAAACAAAGTAAGGCGCCTGCCTGGGTTCGAACCCACGACCTACAACTTGTAAGTCGCGGCCGTTGGGCCACCACTGCTCTTGATGACATTGAATAATAAACTTTATTATCCGTATCTTAAAATTCCAAAGACCTTGGCAAGCCTGCTGGAGGATGGACAAGCAGTCTTTTATATAAATATTTGAACAACTTTGGACTTTATACAAGGTATAATCAAGTTTATTATTTTTCAACACACTTGCTCATAAAGTGTCTCTAATTTCACCGCAATTAGGCACATAATGATACCTGTATTCAAACTGTGACTTTTTCATTGCTATTATTCACAAGTGAGTTATAGAGTTTTTTCTTTTTAATTTATTGGTTGAGTTGCTTTGTTCTTAAAAAAGTTACGATACAAAAAAGATCGTGCTCAATAGTACAAATAAATTAATGTACCTATTGCTTGCTCATTTCATGCAACTTCGTATTTAAATAGATAATTTCAACTTGTACGTGCTTAATAAATAAAACTTTCACTCAAATATAAATTTTATTTGCTCTGTAATTAAGAAAAAATTAAATTCCCTTTTTTGTACGTGGCTAAAACACTATCCACGAAAAGCCAAAAAAAAGTAACCTCATTCTTTTAGTCTATGGCCGATCGCCATTGTTAAATGCGCGCGCATAGGAAAACTGATTAATTTTGCCCGCCATTGTGGAAAAATTTTCACAACTCGTTTTTACTGTTGAAAATGATTTTTAGTATTATTTTCTTCACAAGTGTGTTGAAAAACGTCGTATGATACACGTGTGTATTGATGATTACCGTCCTCGGCTCTCTTAAGACCCTCACCTACGGCTCGGGTCTCAATGGCGCCTCAGCGGTAATCACCAACATTGCACACTTGTACCATCATGTACTATAATGCTATTTATGTATTTTACTGTAATCTAGGTTTGCACATAGCCAAACTAACACAATTTACTATTGGCTTTCACTTGAGGTAAACATAGATTATAAAATGAGCCACTTATAAAATCGGATAGCCGCTGCCACTTCACCCAGCCTTTGTTGAAGAGGAACTCTTTTGTTTGCTCCTTGCCTACGTAATGGGGATCCTGAAAGAAAAGTAAAACATTACTATAATAATACATACACTGATGACAAATGATACCCTTCTAAGTGTCAACAGAAGTGATAAATAATTTAAGTTATTTTATGAAAGAGAATTACTAAGTACAATTTGAACCTGACACTAGAAAACTTTAGCTTGCTTACTTTTAATTTCTTTTTAAATTATTATTGTTCTTCTTTATTTTATATTGGATTCTAAATAATTACAATGTGCATTTCTGTCTGTGCAGGATTTTCTTTCAATCAAATATTTGATTAAATCAAAAAGTCCAATTAAATATGAAAGAAATGGAATGGTTTTTTCTAAGAATTAGACAGCAACTGGGCTGGTAAGATTGGCACATAGTCTGGATGGTGTGGCATTATCACTATTACACATTGGCAACACTAGAAGAGGTACTGATGTGTCACTAACTTTCCGCCAGACAAATGATTATAATTTATCTTAAGTTGTAGTAGTTGTTGTTGTAGTTGTAGTTATACTTTCATTATGCGTACAGCTAAGGAGTGGAATTCCCTGCCGGAGTCTGTGTTTCCAGATAGCTACAACCTCGGGGTCTTTAAGTCAAGAGTGAATAGGTTACTTCTAGGCAAGCGTGTAACACCGTCGACCACATCATCGCTTACCATCAGGTGAGATAGTGGTCAAGCGCGAGCCTATCAATAATAAAAAAAAAAAAAAAAAACAGAAAATATTTCTTACCACAACTAACAGACTGGCATCTCCATGTAATACATGAATGCCCACAATTCCTTTAGAAGAGGCATCCACATCTCCACCCATCATCAAAGGACTTCCGAACTTGTCAAAATGGGAGACCAAAGTATCCAATAATGTCTTTAGTTCATCACCCTGGTTCACATGGAGTATCTTGCAGGGTATGTCGTACAATTTGTCTATTACAAGACATACCTGTAATGGGTTATAGTACTTTGAATTAAATAAATGGTAACCGACGATGGTCAGAGGATCATCTTAGCCCAGTCATGTGTTTAGTGAAGATTGGGTTTAGTGAGTGAATTCTGTGTTGCATTCTGAAATCATCATCAAGGAAGTGTTTTTACATGTTGAATAAGTCTTAGATTCTTTGACTTTTATACAGTACTATCTGTTGCCCGCAACATCTGCGTAGCATTAGTACTTCGTATAGCGTATTTTTTATATTGCGTGGTAATATTGTAGCTGTATAAATTAGTTCACCATACAATCTTTCAACTCCTTAAGGATGATTTCTAGGGATACAAACTATCCTATATCCTGCCCAGGGTCTCAAACTATCTCCATACTAAATTTCATCTAAATCGGTTTAGCAGTTATAGCGTGAAAAGGTAACATACAGACAGACAGAATTACTTTCGCATAATTTATAATATTAAGTACAGATGGCTTCAATTTAAAGCCTAGGATGCTTATGACAATACGATGAAAAAGAACATGAAATCATATTGTTTAGGTACGTACCTCAAAACTACCTATCCATTGCCTTGAACCCAGAAATCCTTGGGGTTTGTCTTCTAGTTGTACCAATATCTCTTGAATCTCTCTTATGGAAGGGACTTTGACGTCACAGTTTTGATTATCAGTCATCCAGGAACATACTGTTTGCAAAGTTCTATAACCACAGCCCCAGCCCTGCGAAAAAATATTTAAAAAGGTACAGACAAACACGTAAACAACATAACCTCACAATGAAAAAATATTACAAGAGAGAAGAACAAAGGAATTAAGTATATAAAAAGTATCATACTCTGTCGTCAAAACCATCGCAAAGGTAATGATAGTATTCATATTTTCCAGAAACTAAGTATGTTTTCCCTGAATCTTTTACAATCCCAGTACTTTCGTGGACGTTTGTCAACAAACCTGCCATTTTTTTATGATAATTGGCTTGGTTACAAGACTTTTTGGCACAACCCCTTTTTTTTAAATAGTTGGATAGTTGTGGATGCCTCTGGCTTGGTTAAAAGAAAGCCATGTCTTTAATAGAAAAGACTTAATTTGAAAACCTGACATTTTAATTTTACATAAAAAATGTACAATAACTCATCATCATTTCAGTAAGTAATCACTGGCAACACACACTGGTCATAGACTTTCGTCTTGAGACACTGTAGTAAGTTGGACGAGAAGATACCGTAAAACTGCCCGAATGCTGCCCAGCCGAGTCGGATTCGACGGTTGACCTCTTTCTCGAAGTTGGACCTACCTAACTGGACCGTTTGTCCCAGGTAGACATAATCGTCCACAACTTCGAGTGTAGAGTATCCAACGGCGGCACCCGCGTTCACGTGGGGCAGCTGTCTTACGGCGAGGTGGGTGCCGCGCTCACGCGCCTCAAGCCCAAGCGTTCGGTTGGACCAGACGGGGTGCCCCCCTTTATTGTTAGGGATTGTCGAAGTGTACTAGCCCGGCCGCTCATGCATCTGTTCAATAGTTTTTTACGGGAATGCTCGTACCCGGAAGGCTGGAAGTTGACCAGGGTTACTCCGGTACCGAAAGGGGCCCCGAGCTCAGACGTTAGTGGATATAGACCTGTAGCACGGTCACCATTTGCTAAAATCTTTGAGTCTGCATCTATCCACTCGCAAGTAGCCTCACAGCTCAATGACGCACAGCATGGTTTCCGTGCGGGCCGCAGCACGAATTCGAATTTAATGTGTTTCCTAAACCAGGCCTCCACAGTACTGGACTCTGAGGCAGGTGCCCAACTAGACGTCGCTTACTTTGACTTTAGGAAGGCATTCGATAGTGTGGACAATGATATTCTTTTAAGTAAATTTGCGGGGGCCGGTTTTACCCCAGCCCTTTTAAAGTTCTTTTCGAGCTACTTGGGCAACCGCAAGCAAGTGGTGGAATACGCAGACTACACCTCTGACCCGTATTGCACCCTTACGGGGGTAAGCCAGGGGACGAATTTAGGACCCTTAGAATTTATTATCATGGTCAATGATCTCCCGGAGGTCATTGAAGACGCTGGCTGCCTTCTATTTGCTGACGATCTGAAGTTGTTCATGCGGATAACCAACGAGTCTCACTGTGATAAGCTTCAGTGTGACATCGATCGGGTAGTGGCATGGAGTGTGGAGAATAAGTTACACTTCAATGTGGCGAAGTGTAATATAATGTCCTTCACGCGGGCCGTGTTACCCCTACGTCACGAATATAGTATGGGCGGTTACGTCATACCACGGGTGGGGTCAGTGCGAGATCTTGGGGTCACCTTTACTGAGGATCTATCATTTCGAACTCATGTCGTGCAAGTGTGTAAAAAAGCGTTCAAAAATCTTGGGTTCGTCATGCGAGAAACCCGGGAATTCACTAACATGACAGCAGTGAAATCACTTTATAATGCGTTGGTACGAAGCAACTTGGAAACTAGTGCTATCATCTGGAATCCTTATGAAACTAAATATTCTCAGATGGTGGAAAAGATGCAGAACAAGTTTACACGGTACCTCTATACGAGGCAATTTGGCGTCTACCCGTTTTACCCGTTTATGTACCCAACTCTATTTGTAATAGGAATGGTTGGGTACTATAAGTTGGAAGTGAGGCGCAATCTTGCTCTGGTCAAATATGTCTTTATGGTGTTTCGTGGGATGCTAAACAATCCGCAAATCTTGGAATCGTTGGGATTACTCGTTCCAAACAGTAGGCTACGGTTGGGGCCGAGGGAGTGTCTGTTTAAAACTCCGGTAGCCCGTACAAACCTATTAAAGTTTGCACCCGTATGTCGGGCGGTTACGATCATTAATAGCATCTCTCAACGGTTGGACATTTTTTTCCTGCTCTTTGGCGGAATTCCAGAGGGTGACCGTTAGTGTGTTGTCCTCCATGTAACTTCTGCCGGCACAAGGAGCCGTTTCTTGGGGCTGGTCTATCATAGACGCGAGTGTGTGGTCAGATTTCGAGAGGCGTCTCTGGGTGTCGCATTGTACGACTAGTTTTATTACCTTGGGTTCTACCTGTAAAAATAATTGTATGTGTAAATGAATAAATAAATAAATAAATAAACTTTGATAGGAGTGGGTGCAACATGGGCATTCAACATCACCTTGGTTTTTCCATGTTTATTTTTAGACCCATTCTTTTGGAAGCACTACTGAGGTCATTGACCATTGTACTGGGGCCCTCCTTGGTCTCAGCCATGACCATTAAATCGTTGGCATACTGAAGGTGAGTGATGTGCTCGCCATTGACGTTGATGTCTAGCCCTCTCCAATCCAGATCCTTGATGACATCCTCCAGTGCAGCAGAGAACAGTTTCGGAGATATGACGTCTCCGTGTCTTGCACCTCGCTGCAGAAGGATAGGTTCCGAAGTCTGATCCTGAAGTCAGACTGACATGGTAGCGTTTTTGTACAAACACTTCAGCACCTCAATGTACCGTTAGTCGATTTAACACCGTTGTTGAAGAGACTGCAGTACAGCCCAAGTCTCGATCGAATCAAAGGCTTTCTCGCAGTCCACAAACGCTAAACAAAGTGGCAGGTTATACTCTTCGGTCTTCTGTATAACCTGCCGTAGCGTATATAAGTGGTCTACGGTGCTAAAGCCTTTTCGGAAACCGGCTTGTTTGGGATGCTGAAAATCGTCAAACCTGCGTGCGAGACGATTCGTGATGACTCTTGAAAACAACTTTCATCTCGCATCTTAGCCATGTGCTAAGATGCGAGATGGACCTATAATTCTTCAATCGGGCATTGTCGCCCTACTTGAAGAAGAGTACGACCATGCACCCTGCATCATACCTTGATCACAGAGACATAATTGAATATATGCTTCTTCGTCGACATGATGAAGTCTATCTCATTTTTCGTTGCACCATTGGGGCTCTGTCAGGTCCACTTCCTGTGCTCACGCTTTCTGAAGAAGGAGTTCTCCATAAAACTGGCCAGTAGGTGACCACGGTGGTTCCGTCGTCCAAATCCAAATGGACCCACGCGCAGCTCATTATCGTCTCGTTTACCCAGTTTCATGGTGAAGTGAGTTTTATGACCATGCATGGCTCCGGAAATGTCCTCATATATGGTCTCTACTTTGCCGTCGGGGTGTGCCGTGGTCGGGGCGTAGACCTGTATGACCTTAAGCGAATACCTTGAGGATATTCTGAGTAAAAGGTACGCCACCCTAGTCGACACACTCTCGATCCTCACTACGTTGGTCACAAGGGACCAGTGGATGATAAACCCGACCTTCCCTGGGACTGCCAGTCACCGTCTCGGAAGTAAAGCAGGTTACCCGATTTAAGGATTATCGAGTCCTCCCCCTCTCTTCGGACTTCAGATAACCCTATGATACTCCATCGTAACCCACTCAATTCTTCCTCGAGTTCGATCTTCTCGTCGGTCCGGAGTGTACGCGTGTTAAATGTTGCCAGGGCCAGTCATCGGTTTGTGTACTGGTAGCCAGTTCCCGTCCGCGGATTCTTCGCACCCCTTGCCACGCGGTAACCTGACCGCTACGGCCGTAGTCGAGGGTAGACGGGTTGCCGGGCAGTAGGTGCCATTTCCTTGTTGCGCTATTCATCGGTTTGGGGGGGGAGGTTTGCCATAATCGCCACGCTTGGCAGGCGGGTTGGTGATCGCAGTTTGTTATTGAGTGCACAGAGGCTCAGTACTGAGTACTAATCCAGGGCCGAGCCGTCCCTGTGTGCGAAGTGTGCGGCGCACACAGGCGCCAGGACAATAGGGATAAAATGCCTGCGCCAATTGCTGAAATTATTTTTGTCACATAAAAACATATTCTTTACAGTGTAGTATCGAAAAGTCAGTAGATACAAGTCTCCCAAGACAATATTCACGTTTGATGTTTAATTTTACATTATTTGTACCGCCGTCGTAGACGCTACGATATCCGACTATTTTATTACAAAAGCCGTGCCGTGGATGAGTTTATGAACGCAAACCGAAGCGATGCGACGCGAGCGGGCTGGTGTCACCGGCAGGCTTATTACGTATCTTTTGCAAGAGCAAAACGATAGCGATTTTTGCGCAATAATTGCTCTTCAATACAAAAGTTTTAGAGTTGTTGGCTGTTTTTTTTTAAATAAGTGCATTTCACAAACAACGAGCGATTAGCAAACGATTGTGTAGGACCTATACCATACCTCACTGTAGGTAATGCCGACTTTTATGACATAAAGCGTTTGATCGCTATCGTTTTGCACTTGCAAAAGATACGTATAAGCCTACGGGGATCCCTGATTTAAATATTTCACGGCTCTACTGTCGACGTTTGGAAACAGTAATTCTATCGATGAAGGTGTTAAAATGTTTCGTGTTAAGCTTCGATTTGTTATTGAGTTTTATGAAATATTAGTTAAGATTTTCTAGAGACGATCATAAAAAAATGTATGTTCTTGTATATATATATTTTTTTTAAACGTTACAAAAAAAGGATTGTTAGGGCCTTAATTTACATTTGTTTTTTCATTACAAAATGGTTGAGCTGAATGATGCTTAATAGATACAAATGTGGGTATATTTCATACAAGGCTGAATTAGATAAGCTGGCGAAACTCCATACACGTGATGACCATACGAAAATCATTTAGATTTGTGTTCTTATTATAGATATAAGAAATCAATACGTGCTCATGGTTTTGCTTTTGCACTTAAGTTTGTTTGTTTGTTTTAAAAAAAACTTCGGTCCACACTAGGAATTTCTTTCTGTATCGTGGGTGCGATAATAAACATATAAACTCACTTATACAACACCCAGAGCCGGAACAACTATCTGTAGATCACAAATATTTGTTCCGTGCGGGAATCGAACCCGCGACACGCAGCGCAGCAGTCAATCGCAATTAGTAAATTAATTTATTTTGACGATGGTTCCTCAAACTTTTTTTTTATTTTTTATTATTGATAGGCTTGCGTTTGACTACTATCTCACCTGATGGTAAGCGACGATGTGGTCGACGATGAAGCACGCTTGCCTAGAAGAAACCTATTCACTCTTGACTTAAAGACTCCCAGGTTGTAGCCAACAGGAAATACAGACTCCGGCAGGGAATTCCACTCCTTTGCTGTACGCATAATAAAAGTATTCCCAAAACGTTTGGTGCGTATGGGTGGGATGTCCACCATGTACCGATGACGCATCGCCGTACGTCTTGTAGTCCGATGATGGAACGGGCTAGGAGGAATTAGTTCATGCAATTCCAACGCACACTCCCCGAAATGCAACCGATAAAAAACCGACAGGCTGGCAACTCTGCGCCGATGTTCGAGGTTCTGGAGCCTAGATTCGACGAGTACTTCATTGCCAATGAGCCTATTGGCCCGTTTTTCGATCGACTCAAGTGCATCCAGCTGGTACTTGGCAGATCCGTCCCAGAGATGAGAACAGTACTCCATGCATGATCGAACTTGCGCTTGATACAAGTTGAGCAATTGTTCTGGCGTGAAGTACCGTCTCACCTTCGCGAGGATCCCCAATTTTTTGGCAGCCAGCTGAGCTTTTGCCTCAATGAATGGACCGAAATTGAGCGTCGATGTCAACGTAATGCCAAGAACCTCAAGATGGTCCGTTATCGGCACGGTTACACCTCGGAAAGAAGGAGCCGGGTGGAATTGACTCCTTTAAGCGGAAAAAAGACACGCCTGGGTCTTAGCAGCATTGAACTTGACCAGATTGGCATCGCCCCATTCGGAGACTGCCTTCAAGGACAGATTCAAGCGCTCAACCATGGCCACCCGGAGAGACTGGATCTGAGGTCCAGTGCCACGCAAGTCGGACACTTATCTCTCAGCAACAGTGCTATCGTCCGCATACCCAAAGGTGCCGGGTTTTAGCAGATCGTTTATGTGCAGCAAGAACAGTGTTGCTGAGAGAACCGACCCCTGAAGGACCCCGGCATTAATACACAGTTGTTCAGAAAAATAAACCAAATGATATGAACTTGCGTATACTGTATAATAGATATAGAAACAGGGTAAATAAATGTATAAATAAAGCAAAAAATAAATGCCGACAAGAAGAGATAAAAAACTGTAATAAGAACATTAGAAAGATTTGGGCCAAAATTAATTCTTGGTTAGGAAATAAGAAAAAGAGTGTGGATTCTGTTATTTTAAAGTATCTAGGAAGATCAGAAGATTCTGTTAGTGTAATATGTAATAAATTTTCTAGAGCTTTTACTGAAGAAGTTTTGAATGTAAAACATATCTGTAGCCATAAGTTTTTGGATAGATCTAGCTATGTAACAGGTTGCAACATGTCACTACGCTTTCAAAAGGCTTATCCAGATGACATAGATAAAATAATAAATTCTCTAAGTAGTGAAAAAAGTGAAGGAATAGATAAAATCAGAGTTAAGGAAATTAAATTGTTAAAATCTAAGTTGAGCCCTGTAATAGCCTTATTTATTAATTTATGTGTCGAAAAGGGGGTATACCCGGAAAAACTGAAAACAGCTTTAATAAGACCTATTTTTAAAAAAGGTGTGCATAGTGATTACTCAAACTATAGGCCAATAGCCTTATTGTCTGTAATAAATAAAATTGTAGAAAAATTTGTTGTGAATCAATTGAGTGTTTTCTTGGAAAAACATAATATATTAACAAATGCACAACATGGTTTCCGACGTGGGCGAAGCACGGCGACGGCTCTGGTGCAGTTTACTGATGACGTCAATGAGTGTTTGGACCAGCGGAAGCAGGTGGTGGTGGTCTACATTGATTTCAAAAAAGCTTTTGACACTTTGGATCACCACCAGCTGCTTCAAGCTATGGAAGAATGTGGGATCGCGGGACCACTGAACAAGTGGTTTCGTGCCTATCTCACAGACCGGTCGCTGCAAACTGTTATTGACGGCGTCGTCGGAGAACCCAGACACGTCACTTGTGGTGTGCCAACCGGATCCGTGTTTGGCCCCGTCGGATACATCATGCATGTCAATAGCATGTGCAATGTGGTTCGAAATTGTCGCATATACATGTACGCTGATGATACCTGTCTAGTATACGCAGACAAGGATTTAAATATCATACAAAAAAACATTCAAGAGGATTTCACTAATGTTATTAAATGGGCTCATGACAATGGGATTATAATTAATTTGGAAAAAACCAAATGTATGTGCATACGATCTCCTTATCTTAAAAACATTGTGTGCCCGCCACGCATAGTGGGACATAGCTTTGAGTGTCTGCACAGAGAACAGGTGTCATTGTGTACGTGTGCAACTGTAGAGGTGGTGGAGGAGTACAGGTACCTGGGTTTGAATATAGACAGCAATTTTTCATGGAAAACACACATTTCATACCTATGTGACAAGCTCAGATCAGTGCTTGTGAAATTCCACCACCTTAGTTTCGCACTGGATAGGGCCACACTGTACGTGGTCTACTATGCACTTGTGGACTCCCTGCTCTCTTATGGGTTGGTCTGCTATGGCTTTACATTTAAATCATATATAGACAGAATAAAATTACTACAAATCAGATTTATGAAACTATTAGTAGACAAAAATACAAAGAACCGGTGCAAAAATAGCAATTACGAAGAGTTATTCTTGGAGTGCAAGATGCTGCCAGTCCATGAGAGAGTGGTGTTGTTATCAGCCTTAGACAAGTTTCGAAGTGAGGATTTCAAACAAATTATCGTGCGTACAAGGCCGCAAAGGAATGTAAGCGTAGGAAGATTTGTAGTACCCACTTGTAATAATTATTATGGGCGCAGGTGTAGAAAATATTTAATTCCAACAATTTTTAATAACCTTCCAGTTGATATGGAAAGCAGTTGTACCACAAGAAACTCATTTAAAAACCAAGTGAGAAAGTATCTCCTTGGAACTTTTGGGGAAAATATTAAATATATTTAACTAACAATAACTAACCAATTTATATTTTATATTACTAATATTACTAACATTTCAAATACTTAGCCATTAAGCGAAAAAATGTACAAATATAATAATTATATAATTTAAGTGGGAGTTGCGTCTGCCAACAAACTGTCTTGCAGTTTGGCGGAAGTAAAATCTTTTTTATATGTGTGCTATCTTTCAGAATAAACATTTTTTCATTTTTTTTTTCATTTTTTTTTCAGATGAGCGGCCATCAATTACCACTCGAATGGACCGGTTCCTCAGGAAGTCTGCAATCCAATCGCACAGACCACTGGGCAGACCGAATGCAGGAAGCTTACCAATAAGGCTTTCATGCCAGACCCTGTCAAAAGCCTTCGAGATGTCGAGGGAGACAGCAAGCGCTTCCCCGTGCCTCTCGATGGCCTCACTCCAGATGTGAATGGCATACGCTAGAAGATCCCCAGTTGACCGATTTAGGCGGAAGCCATATTGGCGGTCACTGAGGATGTCATTAGCTTCTAGATACCTAGACACCTAGAAGCTAATGACATCCTCAGTGACCGAAATGGGCCTGTAGTTGGCCGGGTCAGCCCGACTGCCCTTCTTGGGCACAGGGTGAACGTTAGCTTGCTTCCAAGCATTCGGCACTTTTCCCGTCTCATACGAAAGGCGAAACAGGCGTGTCAGGATCGGAGACAGTTCAGGCCTTTACGTTAATATAGTACCTTCTTTCGCCTTTCGAGAAAATTAACTAATATGATATTAATATGTACTCGTAGTTTATAAAAATAATGACAGCGCTGCGCTTTTTTAATAATTTACCTTTAAGAATACATATTATGGTTTTCGATTGATTGCAAGAAATTAAACAAAAAACAAAATCAATTCACAGAAAATATAAGAAAACATTACGTCTTGGACCGTAACATTTGAACATAATAATATGAACGATAACAGTATGAAATTATTGGAACTGGTACAGGAAAATACATATTATCACAACGCGCCAAATATTTGAACAATATTCACTTAGGTCGGACAGGTTATCGGCAACGTGGTATATAAGACAGTACTCCAAAAAAATTCGGCATATACTCGTCTGTTCTTAAAGTTCTCTCATCATCTGTGATAATTCATACTTAAAAAACAAAATGAAGGCATTTTTGGTGAGTCAACTGTGATTAAGTTTTGTTGCTTTTACCACTTAAAATATATACTTTTACTAATAGTTATCTTGGCGCGTCTATAAAATTACCTAACAAAAGACATTTAAATTATTTAATTTAACAGAAAAAACATAGATAAATGCAAAGTTTTGTTGTTTTGGTAACTTGTTTTTTATTATTCTTAGACGTTTTTTTTTATTTTATTTATTTAAATTTAGGTGGAGTAGTGGTAATTACAAAAAAAATATTTGTCTGTTTTAAGTTTTGCTAATACAGCAACTATACAAGTGAACTTTTTATTTCTTAGACGTATAGCTGCGTGGTACATAATACCTATATTTTCTTTTGTGTAACACTTGCGTGTTGTTATAAATTCTGTGTCTCACTAGAAGTAGTAGACCAACATGGTTTTAAAATATTTACTAAACTATTTCGATAACATTATATCGGACCTAATTTACGTCCCTGAGGAACACCACTAGAAGAATCCTCAAGAGTACCACAACAAGTCCACAGTACGCTCATTATTATTATCAGTCGTATCAAAACTAATGTGACTCTTATGAATCTTTTCTCATGGAAGTCTTAGATTCAGATTTTGATTGATAGTGAATAAACAAAAATTATTATAGAATACTGTTGCTTTTTTTTTATTCAGATTGAATTATCTAAAGTATTACCTACCTAAATGTACCTATAGTATTTTTATTCAGACGAAGTAATATAAATAATTCTAAAGTATCAAATTAGGTTATTCCAGGTATTGCATACTAGATTTTGGGGTTGCTATACTGATATTTTTTAAATTTTCCGCACTTTTTCAGTCTCTACTTTCGTTTGCCAGACTTCTATATGCCTATATTACATGAATTCTATTGTAAGCTTAACAATCAAATCGATGTTTGAAATATCAGCAAGCATGGCATTAATAACTTCTTGTTTGGTTTTAATATTTTAAGTCACGCTTGTTTTCCCTGAAAGGGTTGATTTGATAAGTATAGTAAGTGACGATAAAACAAAAAAAAAACTTATTATTTTATTTCAAGCTAAAAAGCCAATAAGGAACAAAAATAGCCAAATCGTTCCAGCTGGCCAGCCGCTCTCAAGTGATGCACTTACCAACGAAAAGCATTTCATTTTTATTGATTAAAAAAAAACCTGGAGATCAGTGTTAATCCCGATGAATAACATTAGCTTAGCTATCACCGGACATTAATATTTATTTCGTAGTTGTATCAGTCTGAGAGTGAATCAGTGCTAAAATGCAGGTGTTTATCGTGTTCCAGGTCTTCTTTGTATTGGCGCTGTTCGCCATGGCTGCTGCTTTCCCGCAAGGTTTGTTTACAATAATTAACTAGCTTCTGAAAGTCGCAAATTATCCTGTCGGAACATATTACCGGGATAAAAAGTATCATAATTATGTGCTATTTATTATCTATATCTATGCCAAATTTCACCCAGATCGGTAGGCTTATTACGTGTCTTTTGCAAGAGCAAAACGATAGCGATCAAACGCTTTATGTCATGAAAGTCGGAATTACCTGCAGTGTAGGTATGGTATAGGTCCTACACAATCGTTTGCTACTCGGTCGCTGTTTGTCAAATGCACTTATTTAAAAAAAACCGCCAACAACTCTAAAACTTTTGTATTAAAGAGCAATTATTGCGTAAAAGTCGCTTTCGTTTTACTCTTGCAAAAGATACATAATAAGCCTGCCGTTCAGCCGTTCTGGCATGAAGAAGTAACAAACACACACACTCAAAAACAATCGCCAGTGTAATGTGATTATTTATACACCACTATCGACCCGCCCCAGCTTCACACGGGACAAAATTAAATCATATACAAAAACCTTCCTCGTTAATGACTCTTTCTTGTAGTGAAAACCATATGAAAATCCATTGCGTGGTTTAGAAGAAGTTAACGGAGTAACAGAACAGACGACAGACGCGGAAATATACTTTTCTTCCAACTATGCTGTAATTTCATCACAATCACACTAAAAACTCAGTACAAAGCGAGTCTTTAATGCTCTAGACCAATAAAAATGTATGAAATTTCATTATTGCACAGTTTTTTTTTAATCGCACCAAAAGGTGCCAACCTCAGTGGATTAGCTCTATTCAGCCAGCCGATATCAATACTTTTTTTTTACGTACGTATTATTCGTTTGTATCCTACTTGTTCCAAATTTAAAAAATGATTGCTGCTAACTCTGATTTAAAAATGAAAGAAATTTAAAAAAGTGATTTTCGACATCGCCGCGCCCATCTACTTCCCGTGATAACGACTTCATTGTAACAAATCAGCCAGGCCCATCTACCTCGTCTGATAATATTATTCAGTCCCAAGTTAAACAAACAAATATAAATTTCCCCAATAAAACTCTTAACCTTACGTTCAATAATTGCTCAAGTATAACTTTTAATTTCAATAATTAAACTTCTATTTTAATTGTTTGATATGAGTTTCTTTTATCTACTATTCCTATAGGTAATAGTTGAAAGAAAAGCAGATTATGCACCTCGCTTTAAGTAATTTATATAGCCCTCGTGCCTGTTAGATTAGAGCCCTCGCTAACGCTCGAGCTCTAAATCAGGCACTCGGTGCAATAATAAATTACTTTGTGCTCGATGCAATATCTACTATTGTTTTATACTATCAAGAGATAATCATTATTTAGTAGTTAAGCTTACCTGTTACCTAGTAACTGGGTTGTAGAGGTTGGTCTTGGTCACTGTTACTCTGGTTAGCCTGCAAAACCGATCACAGTAAAGTTCAGAAACGGCTAGTCAGATTTATTCACTGTGTTGGTAAATAATATTGGGAGTTTCGTCACATAATAATTATTGACCTATGATTTTTATGGAGCAGTCTGAGATGATTAGGTAGATAACATGAAAGCCAATGAATTATAGAATAAGGCTGGCTTATAATTTTCTAGTATTTTCGAAGCTACAATTATTTAGTATGTATATCTACCTACATATAGGTATATAGACAGATCATTATTTAGAGGTTAGGTTAGATCTATATATTAGACCAGTCATTATAATGTCAGAGAACTTGATTGATGAGCGGATTAACCATATATTACCGTTAAACACGGATAATAATGCGTTCTCAATCTCATCAATCTGCTCAACAATAAATTTCCCTGACTGTACCTACATTCATTATATTATATTTTTTTATGTTTTACGGTCATGTTTTTTCTACTTCTGTTCTATTTCTATAAGCGTCTTCTCAATAACAATACGATAACCAGTATTTTCATCCGCAAGACGATGAAAACGCTTTGCTTACGTGTGCTTATTTATTGTTTTCAGTGAATGTTGTCGACAACACCAATCCTAGCCAAGGTAAGCTGCTTGGTAATTGTACATCAATATAATTACTATTAAGTTATAGCAAACTAACATAAATTATAAACTAGATAATTACTAAAAATACTGCTACAATTGTTATTTTGTAACGAAGTGGTCTCAATCTTTCGCTAAGTTGTCACTTTTTATCCGACTTTTGTATGATAGTATTTATTTTCGATATAATCGCATCATTATTTTTTTCGCAACTGTTTCATATACATACGATTTCATACTTCTTGTTACTTATACATAATATTATGACTTGAAAAAATTGGATACACGTTTAAGATGGGATATTTTGCACATCACAGTTCAGGTATAGCACTGAACGCTGTAAAAGATCTAGGGCTAAACCAATGGTTCGAAATTCAAAGACAAAATCAGTCGCAATACTCGCAATATCAAGTACTTACACATACAATTTTATTGTAAAGTAGGTACACTATTTTACCTCTGGTTCTCTCTTATCAAACCAGTGCCAAGATTCACTGTGTTAATATCACAATGAATTTTCACTTTTTATAAATATAAAATGTCTAATTCAAATTAAGGCATTTAAGTTTCGAAATTACTTATGATTTCTTGAAATACTTACTAGGTATTGTTGTTATGTTATTGGTTGGCCCCCTAGCCATTAAAAACAAACATTATGATTACTAAGTTTTAGTTGTAGGTATCAAGCATAATGAAGCAAGCGTACTGACATGATGACTGACTAAAACCTACTTTTTCAATACCCTGAGAATGTTGTTATTGTTGTTGTTTAGGAATGCTCGATAAAAAAATCACGTTGCGAATGCTCGCTTTTTAATCATTTCTTTTGGGATGCACCAAAATTGCTTTGCTCATCTGGGAAATATTATTTTTAGTGCACTTTGTGAATAACAGACCAGGGAATGGTGAGCACACAACTTTAATTACATTATGTATTTAATTACGAAACAAGCAGATAGGTAGAAACTTGTGTAAATACAAACGCTCACTTTGGAATACTTATAGTTACGTCGCACAAACCAAATGCATGGCGTAATCTATTGGTGACATTATGTCCAGGAAACTTCGGGGGTAATAGACCTATGAGACCCGGTGAGCATGTCTACTTGTCTAGTTACTTGAAATTTTAATTTAAATGTACAAGATATTGTGACTTTACTCAACGAGTATTGTTTTTTAATGCTGAACACTACGAACCACTAGGCAACGAAAATATCATATGTCATCTTTATAGCAAAAAACACAAATCATAATAATACATTTCTACAAAAATAATAGACAACAGCGTCATAGGCCCATGAGCATTGAGCATAATAAACCCTTTTAAAGTAGGTTGCACATAATTATTTTGAAATGCTCGATACAATGCTCTGAACGCTAACCCTGATAATGTTACCTGGAAATGCCGAACATATATTCATCATGTTCCGAATGCTCGCTTTTTGAAATTCACACATTACACATCACACATCACATCACACCATCAGCCTATTAATGTTCCCACTGCTGGGACACAGGCCTCCTCTCTGTGAGAGGGAATGGGCCGTAATCCACCACGCAGGCCCAGTGCGTGTTGGTGGATGTCACATGTATTCGAATTTTTGAATGATGATTTTTGTGAATGATGCACAATGACACGCAAATGCTTTGTTCATATTAGACATATTATTTTCAGTGCACATTGTGAACAACAACAGGCCGGGAAGTGGTGAACACATAACATTATTTTATAAGTTTTTATTAAGAAGTCGGTTTAACTAGTAATTCATCACTGTAGGAAACTATTAACTGTGTAAATGAGTAGTAGGCGAAAAAAGTAGTATTTAATTTTAAAGGTTTTCTCATTATCAATCAATATTTCATAAATTATCATAAGAGCACTTTGCACATCGTGCATTAACGCTCGCGTTTGCTTCTATTTCTGGGTGTAGTTACAATGCTTTGCTTATAATGCGTCAAATTATTTCTAGTGCACTTTGTAGACAACAATCCCTACAACCCCAGCAATCCCGGAGGTAAGCATGATCATCTTTCATTCATAAATAGTACAGTCATGGAACGAAAACCATAAGCACTTTGAAATATAATATTCGTGGAATGAAAAGTATAAGCACTTTCGAAAGTAACGATAATATTGCCGCAAAGTGAACATTTACCTTTCGTTTGGTAGATACCATGTCTATAGGTGCTAAACTATTTTTTCCTTGTTGGTAGCTTTTGAAAGTTTTACAGTCATCATTGTTATTTTAAACAAACAAGTACGAATGTTCCAAACCTTATAATTTTCATAAATTATCATAAGAACATGTTAACATTGTGCACTCTCGAAAGCTTCCGTATCTGGGCGTAGTTTTGCAATGCTTTGCTTTTAATGGGTCATATTATTTCTAGTGCACTTTGTCGACAACAGTCCCTATGAAAACAACAATTCTGGACAAGGTGAGCATGAGCATACTACATTCATAATATAATTATTTATATTCGTGGAACGAACTGATACGCACTTTAGAATATAATATGCCCGCAAGGCGAGCATTTACCTTATCTTTTATATTGTTATTATGAAGTGTAAAAGTAATGTTTTTTCATTATTTGTCTGTACTATAATGTAAATTCAACGCTGAAAGTTCTACCGCTAATTTTTTTATTTTAAACGATTTAATTGCTTTTTCTATTAAATCATAATCAACTATTTGAACATAAATAAAAGTGAATGCTCGATCTCAAATACTGCTGGTGGTGCTTTGCTTATACTGTTCATTGTATTGTTTCTAGTGAACTTTGTCAACAACAACAACCCCAATGACCCAACTTCAGTCCATTTAAAAAAGTTTAGTAGCAAGGAGTTTTCAAACATAGAATAAAATGGGATAGATTTTCTACGAGGAAAAATGAATGATTCCGTACGTTTTAGCATTGAATTCTCAAAAGTCTTTTAAATGTTTGTTTAATATATTTAATTACCAGTTTTAATTTAATTATTTTCACATTAACATTTGTCAAAAATCGAATAGGCTGTATAGGCTGTTTTCGTTGAAACAAAAATATGTCCAGTTGCAAAAACGCGCCATAAGTCAATTTAAAAAAGTGTAGTAGCAAGGAGTTTTCATACATAGAATAAAATGGGATGCGATTTTATACGAGGAAAAATTAATGATTGCGTACGTTTTAGCATTGAATTCTCATTTTTTTTAATAGTTGTTTAGTATACTAACTAAATAAACAACTAAAAAAAAAACTAAATAATTAACTTAAAACTGGTAATTAAATATATTTAATTACCAGTTTTAAGTTAATTATTTTCACATCTATGTTTGTCAAAAATCGAATAGGCTGTATAGGCTGTTTTCTTTGTAAAACAATATGTCCAGTTGCAAAAACGCGCCATATTGAAATATTATTTTTTGTAAATAAACAAATCTAATTCTTTGATTTGTTTTTACTGTTTCTCACAACTGTATTGAAAAACGTCGTGTGATACACGGGTGTGTAGGTTATTGCAAACTCGTGTCATTAAAAACCCTCGCCTTCGGCTCGGGCTTGTTAATGACAGCTCGTTTGCAATAACCTACTTTCCACCCTTGTATCACAATGTACTATTTCAGTACATGTGGTAGACAACAACCCCGGAGAAGGTTGGTATTATTCTTAAGAAAACCTCTAAAATTAGTAGCTAAGATTTACAGTAGATACTGAGTACTAAAGTATCGTAAATTTAACGTCAGTTTTTTTTAAATATAATGGCGCATTCCGGTGAAACGCCGCGTTTTTCATTCGCTCAAAATTACACATCCGTAGTAAAAAATATGTCGAAAATGGGTATTCAAAGCATAGAGAAAAGAAAAGCCTACTGAATAAAATCCATCTGAAGCCGTAAGCGTTTTAAAATCTATGCTGAACACAGCTGATCCCTAGCCAAGTTACAAACGTTTCGTATGGAATCTCTTTCTACAATCGTTAACGCCTTCTATTTGTATAGTCTGACCATGTGACTTAACGTTCAGATGTGTCATTCCCATACATTGATTCGTCACATTCTATCAACTAAAGAGTCGCGAGTAAAATGTCAAAAAAGTATGGGGGCGCCCAGCGCTATCGGAATGATCAAACGCTTACATTTTGGCATTTCGACAATCGACTACGCTGATATAATGACACTGTGTCTAGAGCCTAATGATTTGAAAATATATTTTATTTATCCTGAACATTCTTGATACTCGTAGAAGACAAATACCCTATTAAAATATTGCAATCTAACTAAATAAATCACAAGTGTCTTACTTCCATTTTGATTTTTGTTTCAGATATCCTGGACACCCGTAAGTACATACAAACTATTCTTCTGAATAAATTGCCTACAGGTAGTAGGTAATTTATTTACTTCTTAGGTTAAAAATAGGAAAAATAAAAAATAAAAATGTTGAGAAATGCAATGTAAGTTACGATATTATCGGGTCCTTCTAAAAAAAGGCAAAGCAAGGGACTTAAAATTGAGGAGATTTGAAGTCATTTTCCTTCTGGATAGGAGATAAATACTCTTTAAACAAAATACGAACTAAGTAAATAAATCACAACTGTCCAATTTATGTTTTCTTTTTTGTTGCAGCTAACCAGAACTTGAACAACCGTAAGTAAATACAAAGTATTCTCCTAAATAAATAAGTACTCTTTAGGTTTATATTATTAAAATGCTAAAAAAGTATTTTCTTGGATGTTGCAATAGGTATAAGTCAGTACACCTTAAGATCCCGCCACGATGATTGTAGCAGTGAAATGCCCTAGTTCCCAAAGAGGGGAGTGATCTCTCGCTTCCGGTCATAATCAACTCTATGGTCGGGAGCGATAAAAGGACCCATCTACAAAAACAATATTAAACTTATAATGTATTAAATACATTACCAGCGGCCGCTATCTGAAAAAAAAGATGTAGTTCCCAACTTGAAATAAGTTTCACCGTTGTTAATATCGTTTTCCACATAACAGTGACAACGGTTACTAAACCAATAAGTTTTTCACGGTCTGTAAGTAAAGTACTTCGGTATGTTAAACTCTTTGGTATCATACTAATGTCACATATTTTTATGGTTTACAGCTGACCCAGGTTTCAGCAGGCCCTCATACGAGACATCCGGTAAGACCATTTATTTATATTCAAATAATCCATCTTACGTCATGTCCGTTTTCGTAGCACGTCGATAACTTACCTGCACTGACCCTCGGTTTCTGAATTAAGCAATCGGGAGCCTGCGAAACTCTCCTACGCAACAGGAACTTTAACGGAACCAGTCCATTAGAGTTTGGTAGGTTCTTGACTTCAAATTCTCAAAAACAATATATCACGGGAATTTAACGCGATTATTTCGATTATTTATTTACTTCAACCCGACGTTTTTGATTTCTAAAAACATAACCTCGTCTTGTGCAGTCGGCGAACTTACAGAATAAGGACACGGTCAGTGTTGTGTGTAGAAATGTGAGGGTAGAGGAAGAATTTTCTGCCCCAACGGAGCCAGTACAGCGAGATACCAGTCTACCCGGGACCACGGTCGTTGCAACACGGCCGAAACGTCGGGATAAAGTAAATAAATAATCGAAATAATCGCTTTAAATTCCCGTGTTATATTGTTTTTCAATTATGAAACGCGAAAGTTTTAAAGTTAATATTTTAAATTCTCAATTCAGAAACATATTCTGCTAAGGACGTTGAGGGAGCATTAATATATGTGGCTCGCAAAGTGTTAAATAACACCGTAAGAATCGAAGTTGGTCAAAAAAATACAAAAATAAACATGCTGTTTTGATGTCGTATTCATACAATAGATCGGAAATTAGGCTACACTTAGGTACTAGATGCAGAATGAGTTCGTACTACTATTCAAGTATTAATTTTATACTGACATCTAATCCATCCAGTACACTAAAAATTATATCTGATAGATCACGAGCCAGCTTTGACTTTAAATGTGTTAGATATGTATCTAAATAATCGAGATGCTCATTACATTTTTCTTGTTCACCAGACATTTCCCAAAAAATCGTAAATTTAACGTCAGTTTTTTTAGAAATATAATGACGTATTCCGGTGAAACTTCGCGTTTTTCATCCGATTTTAAGTCCCTTGGCTTAAAATTTCACATCTGTAGTAAAATTATGTCAAAAATGGGTATACAAAGCATAGAGAAAAGAAAAGCCTACTGAATAAAATCCATCTGAAGCCGTAAGCGTTTTAAAATCTATGCTGAACACAGCTGATCCCTAGCCAAGTTACAAACGTTTCGTATGGAATCTCTTTCTACAATCGTTAACGCCTTCTATTTGTATAGTCTGACCATGTGACTTAACGTTCAGATGTGTCATTCCCATACATTGATTCGTCACATTCTATCAACTAAAGAGTCGCGAGTAAAATTTCAAAAAAGTATGGGGGCGCCCAGCGCTATCGGAATGATCAAACGCTTACATTTTGGCATTTCGACAATCGACTACGCTGATATAATGACACTGTGTCTTGAGCCTAATGATTTGAAAATATATTTTATTTATCCTGAACATTCTTGATACTCGTAGAAGACAAATACCCTATTAAAATATTGCAAACTAACTAAATAAATCACAAGTGTCTTACTTCCATTTTGATTTTTGTTTCAGATATCCTGGACACCCGTAAGTACATACAAACTATTCTTCTGAATAAATTGCCTACAGGTAGTAGGTAATTTATTTACTTCTTAGGTTAAAAATAGGAAAAATAAAAAATAAAAATGTTGAGAAATGCAATGTAAGTTACGATATTATCGGGTCCTTCTAAAAAAAGGCAAAGCAAGGGACTTAAAATTGAGGAGATTTGAAGTCATTTTCCTTCTGGATAGGAGATAAATACTCTTTAAACAAAATACGAACTAAGTAAATAAATCACAACTGTCCAATTTATGTTTTCTTTTTTGTTGCAGCTAACCAGAACTTGAACAACCGTAAGTAAATACAAAGTATTCTCCTAAATAAATAAGTACTCTTTAGGTTTATATTATTAAAATGCTAAAAAAGTATTTTCTTGGATGTTGCAATAGGTATAAGTCAGTACACCTTAAGATCCCGCCACGATGATTGTAGCAGTGAAATGCCCTAGTTCCCAAAGAGGGGAGTGATCTCTCGCTTCCGGTCATAATCAACTCTATGGTCGGGAGCGATAAAAGGACCCATCTACAAAAACAATATTAAACTTATAATGTATTAAATACATTACCAGCGGCCGCTATCTGAAAAAAAAGATGTAGTTCCCAACTTGAAATAAGTTTCACCGTTGTTAATATCGTTTTCCACATAACAGTGACAACGGTTACTAAACCAATAAGTTTTTCACGGTCTGTAAGTAAAGTACTTCGGTATGTTAAACTCTTTGGTATCATACTAATGTCACATATTTTTATGGTTTACAGCTGACCCAGGTTTCAGCAGGCCCTCATACGAGACATCCGGTAAGACCATTTATTTATATTCAAATAATCCATCTTACGTCATGTCCGTTTTCGTAGCACGTCGATAACTTACCTGCACTGACCCTCGGTTTCTGAATTAAGCAATCGGGAGCCTGCGAAACTCTCCTACGCAACAGGAACTTTAACGGAACCAGTCCATTAGAGTTTGGTAGGTTCTTGACTTCAAATTCTCAAAAACAATATATCACGGGAATTTAACGCGATTATTTCGATTGTTTATTTACTTCAACCCGACGTTTTTGATTTCTAAAAACATAACCTCGTTTTGTGCAGTCGGCGAACTTACAGAATAAGGACACGGTCAGTGTTGTGTGTAGAAATGTGAGGGTAGAGGAAGAATTTTCTGCGCCAACGGAGCCAGTACAGCGAGATACCAGTCTACCCGGGACCACGGTCGTTGCAACACGGCCGAAACGTCGGGATAAAGTAAATAAATAATCGAAATAATCGCTTTAAATTCCCGTGTTATATTGTTTTTCAATTATGAAACGCGAAAGTTTTAAAGTTAATATTTTAAATTCTCAATTCAGAAACATATTCTGCTAAGGACGTTGAGGGAGCATTAATATATGTGGCTCGCAAAGTGTTAAATAACACCGTAAGAATCGAAGTTGGTCAAAAAAATACAAAAATAAACATGCTGTTTTGATGTCGTATTCATACAATAGATCGGAAATTAGGCTACACTTAGGTACTAGATGCAGAATGAGTTCGTACTACTATTCAAGTATTAATTTTATACTGACGTCTAATCCATCCAGTACACTAAAAATTATATCTGATAGATCACGAGCCAGCTTTGACTTTAAATGTGTTAGATATGTATCTAAATAATCGAGATGCTCATTACATTTTTCTTGTTCACCAGACATTTCCCAAAAAATCGTAAATTTAACGTCAGTTTTTTTAGAAATATAATGACGTATTCCGGTGAAACTTCGCGTTTTTCATCCGATTTTAAGTCCCTTGGCTTAAAATTTCACATCTGTAGTAAAATTATGTCAAAAATGGGTATACAAAGCATAGAGAAAAGAAAAGCCTACTGAATAAAATCCATCTGAAGCCGTAAGCGTTTTAAAATCTATGCTGAACACAGCTGATCCCTAGCCAAGTTACAAACGTTTCGTATGGAATCTCTTTCTACAATCGTTAACGCCTTCTATTTGTATAGTCTGACCATGTGACTTAACGTTCAGATGTGTCATTCCCATACATTGATTCGTCACATTCTATCAACTAAAGAGTCGCGAGTAAAATGTCAAAAAAGTATGGGGGCGCCCAGCGCTATCGGAATGATCAAACGCTTACATTTTGGCATTTCGACAATCGACTACGCTGATATAATGACACTGTGTCTAGAGCCTAATGATTTGAAAATATATTTTATTTATCCTGAACATTCTTGATACTCGTAGAAGACAAATACCCTATTAAAATATTGCAAACTAACTAAATAAATCACAAGTGTCTTACTTGCATTTTGATTTTTGTTTCAGATATCCTGGACACCCGTAAGTACATACAAACTATTCTTCTGAATAAATTGCCTACAGGTAGTAGGTAATTTATTTACTTCTTAGGTTAAAAATAGGAAAAATAAAAATGTTGAGAAATGCAATGTAAGTTAGGATATTATCGGGTCCTTCTAAAAAAAGGCAAAGCAAGGGACTTAAAATTGAGGAGATTTGAAGTCATTTTCCTTCTGGATAGGAGATAAATACTCTTTAAACAAAATACGAACTAAGTAAATAAATCACAACTGTCCAATTTATGTTTTCTTTTTTGTTGCAGCTAACCAGAACTTGAACAACCGTAAGTAAATACAAAGTATTCTCCTAAATAAATAAGTACTCTTTAGGTTTATATTATTAAAATGCTAAAAAAGTATTTTCTTGGATGTTGCAATAGGTATAAGTCAGTACACCTTAAGATCCGGCCACGATGATTGTAGCAGTGAAATGCCCTAGTTCCCAAAGAGGGGAGTGATCTCTCGCTTCCGGTCATAATCAACTCTATGGTCGGGAGCGATAAAAGGACCCATCTACAAAAACAATATTAAACTTATAATGTATTAAATACATTACCAGCGGCCGCTATCTGAAAAAAAAAGATGTAGTTCCCAACTTGAAATAAGTTTCACCGTTGTTAATATCGTTTTCCACATAACAGTGACAACGGTTACTAAACCAATAAGTTTTTCACGGTCTGTAAGTAAAGTACTTCGGTATGTTAAACTCTTTGGTATCATACTAATGTCACATATTTTTATGGTTTACAGCTGACCCAGGTTTCAGCAGGCCCTCATACGAGACATCCGGTAAGACCATTTATTTATATTCAAATAATCCATCTTACGTCATGTCCGTTTTCGTAGCACGTCGATAACTTACCTGCACTGACCCTCGGTTTCTGAATTAAGCAATCGGGAGCCTGCGAAACTCTCCTACGCAACAGGAACTTTAACGGAACCAGTCCATTAGAGTTTGGTAGGTTCTTGACTTCAAATTCTCAAAAACAATATATCACGGGAATTTAACGCGATTATTTCGATTATTTATTTACTTCAACCCGACGTTTTTGATTTCTAAAAACATAACCTCGTTTTGTGCAGTCGGCGAACTTACAGAATAAGGACACGGTCAGTGTTGTGTGTAGAAATGTGAGGGTAGAGGAAGAATTTTCTGCGCCAACGGAGCCAGTACAGCGAGATACCAGTCTACCCGGGACCACGGTCGTTGCAACACGGCCGAAACGTCGGGATAAAGTAAATAAATAATCGAAATAATCGCTTTAAATTCCCGTGTTATATTGTTTTTCAATTATGAAACGCGAAAGTTTTAAAGTTAATATTTTAAATTCTCAATTCAGAAACATATTCTGCTAAGGACGTTGAGGGAGCATTAATATATGTGGCTCGCAAAGTGTTAAATAACACCGTAAGAATCGAAGTTGGTCAAAAAAATACAAAAATAAACATGCTGTTTTGATGTCGTATTCATACAATAGATCGGAAATTAGGCTACACTTAGGTACTAGATGCAGAATGAGTTCAAATTCTAAATTCAAATTCATTTATTGCTCAACACAGTAAATAAAATTACACTTCCAGATGTCAGGTGAATGCGCAGTCAACCGTGTTCCACCAATTTAGGCATGCAAAATTATAATTACAATAATAATTAAAATAATACAATGTTACAAATTAAATTAAAATTACATTTTGAACGTATATGTCATAAAATAAAAAGGTAAATCCAAAACGTATTCAATGTCATATATAAAAAAAATGGTATAAAATGTCATAAAATTAAAACGCGTTCAATGTCACAACTTAAAACGCTTGCAATGTCAAAAATTAAAACATATCCAATATCACAAATAAAATACTATACAATGTCATAAATTAAAATTTTTAATGTATGCTATGTTGTAAATAAAATTTAAACGAATACAATGTCATAAATTAATATTAAAACGTAAACAATGCCATAAATTAATAAGTATTTATACGTAATGTCAGATTATACAAATGTCTTGGTGATTAACAAAATAGTAAGTAAACAAATCGGACCTAAGTATCCACCCCAATCACACCACTTATAAAGATAAATTTCTGTCTGACAGGTACTCATGTATTGTGTAGTATGTCTTTCCTAATAGTAAATTATTCAATTGTTTTTTAAATATATTGATGTCATTAATATTTAACAAAGAATTTGGTAGTTTATTATAAATTTGTGGTGCCATTCCTGTGAAGTTTTTGTGAAACACTGCTTTTTTGTGCTGTCTACCGCTTATTTTATTTCTGTGTCTTACGCTATAAAGTTTTTCAAACAAGTGAAAATTTGTTTTAACAAAGACTGCTACTTCGTATATGTATAGACATGGTACTGTTAAAATGCGAAAATTAGCAAAGAACGGTTTACAGCTGTCCGTGTTTTGAATGCCGCATATCGCCCTAACACATCTTTTTTGCGATCTAAATACCGTCTCCATATTCGTGGAGTTACCCCAATATATGATCCCGTATCGTAACGTAGATGTAACATAAGCATGGTACGCCGTGACCAATACTTTTTGATTTACCTCCTTTGCGAGATTGCGTAAAGCATATGAATGCTGGCTCAGGCGTTTACACACACTGTCAGTGTGAGTTTTCCACGACATATCTCTGTCTAGCTCTAGTCCTAAAAATTTTGTAGTATTAGTCTCTGAGATTATTTTGTCTTCATATTTTATGTCCGGTTTTTTATGATTTGTCATTTGCTCAAAAGTCATTATTTTGGTTTTCTCAATATTTATTTTCAAATTATTCGCGCCCATCCATTCTACTAGTACTTGGAGACAGTGGTTTATCTCTCTCTCAAGTGTCATCGCATCATTGTTGCCACAAAAGACGACTGTGCTATCGTCAGCAAACAAGACCATAGGGTGATGTGTTTCTCTGGGCATGTCGTTTATGTATATAATAAATAATAAAGATCCCAAAATACAACCTTGGGGTACACCATAGTTATTGGGTCTCTGACTCGACACATACGTACGCTCGGTTTTTGAAGCAAAACAAACTTTATCTATCCTCGTAATTTGACTTCTGTCTGACAAGTACGATTCTAAAAGCTTCAGAGCATTGCCCCTGACTCCATATCTTTCCAACTTCTTTAACAACATAGTTCGATCAACAAAATCAAATGCCTTGCTCATGTCCATGAACAAAGCAGCTACCGGACTTCTATTATCAATACTAGTAATAATTTTATCGAAGAGATTATAAATCGCCATGTTAATATTCTTTTTTCTCCTAAAACCGTACTGCTCATCCGCAAAAAGATTTTTCCGTTCAAAAAAAGAGTACAAAGTGTTGTATATTACTTTTTCTATTATTTTGGAGAATATGGGGAGTAAAGCAATAGGTCTATAATTGGCTGGATCATGTTTGCTACCTTTCTTATGTAGCGGTTTTATTACGGCCAATTTCAGACGATCCGGAAACACACCCGATTCTAAACACATATTTATTATGTAACTAAGTACTGGTGCTATGATAGTTGATACATATTTAATGACATTTGTTGTGATGTCATCATATCCAGAGCTATGTGTATTATTTAACGAGTTTATTAGTTTTATAATGTCAGAGGGAATTGTGGGAATTAAAAATAAAGAGTCAAGATGCATGTCAAATTTTAAATTTTGATTACAGATGTTGATGTCAGATACGGATTCAATTTCATTAATAAAATAGTCATTAAAGTTTTGGGCGATTAATTTTGGGTTAGTTATATCTACGTTATTTATTCTAAGTTTAGATATTCCTTCAACCGGCTTATTATTTTTGCATTTATTTATTATTTGCCATGTAGCCTTACTCTTATTGGATGCATTATTAATATGGTTGTTATTTTGTGATTTTTTCGTAAGACGAATTATAGTTTTTAACCGTCGCGTATAAGTTTTAAACCTTGATTTAGTATTGGGGTTTGGGTTTTTCCGAAACTGCCACAACATTTCGCGCTTGCGTTTACAGCATAATTTTATTCCTTTACTGATCCACTTAGGTGATTTTACAGCACATCGCTTAAGTTTTTTAAGCGGAAAGCACATATCGTAAAACAGTTTAAACGTGTCGTAAAACTTATTGAATGCGTCATTGGGTTCTTTGCAGGAATATATATCATTGAATGTCAAATTTCGTAAACACCGTTTAAAGTTTTGCATATTTTCTGTACAGTAACTACGTCTAAATATGTACCAATAAGGGAGAATGCAAGTTTTTTTGACTGGACATTGTAGTAGTTGTGCTGTATGATCTGACATTGCCAATTCGACCGTTACGCATTTACTACCCCGTATATTGTCGACAATGTTATCAATGCAGGTGCCGCTACAAAGTCGTGTAGGGGCGAGCACCCCTATTTTCAGATTAAAACTTTGCAATAGATTTTTAAAATTGCGAGAGGCATAGTAATCCTTCAGAAGATCTATATTGAAATCACCACATAAAATGATTTTTTTCTTACGTTTGAAACAGATGTCATTGAGAATCAAATCTAAATTAAAAAGGAATGTATTTAATGATACTTTATCCATATTAGGAGGTCTGTATATACACAAGACTATTACGGGGTGATTCTGCAACTCAACTGCGCAACCTTCAATAATGTTTGATTTACACCATTTTTCTACATCAATTTTTTTCCCCATTAGAGTATTCTTCATTAGTATACACGAGCCCCCGTTCCTACTTTCTCGTGAATAATTTGTGTGGAGTGTATAGTTAGGCACGTGAACATGCATATGATCGTCCTTATTCATGTTTGTTTCGGTTATGCATAATATGTCCACCGATTTACCCTCGTTGTCAAAATTATTAAGGTGAACACCCAATAAGTCCGATTTATTTACTAGGCCATTAATATTTTGGTGCAGTATAAAAATATGCTCATACACGAAAAAGATTAGCACAAGCTGAATCAGATACTTGTCTAGATTCAGATTGTGCTTTAGTATTCATTGACAGTATCATATTACATTTCATTGGTTTAAAATAATCTAAAATTGTCTTCTGACTCGAGTATATTCTAGTTGATTCACTCTGTTTTTCCTGATTACGTGCAGTGGAATATAAAGGCTTTTTTATGAGAAATTCTTTTGTGTATTTTATGTAGTCAATCTCAATATTTAATTTAGAACTAAGTTCATTCAAATATGTACGATTATTTTGCTTTATATGAAAGTAACGCTTATAATGTGAGAATTCGTTTATATTAATATATTTACAGTTTGAGAAACTTTGCGTTAAAAGTTGTAAGCTGTGGTTTAACATATTCTTATTTAAAAAAATATTACATTGTACGCCTAATAAATAAACTTGTTGGCACGTTTTTAGATTATTAAGCGCTATACATACTTCCTTCAAGAGATGAGATGGATTATTATCATTTGTTCCTATCGAAAGTATAACAATGTCTTGCTCGGTCAGCGATTTATATAATTCTAAGTTATTAGATAGAATATCGGAGCATGTCGCACCTGGTCTGAGACCGTGTAACAATCGTTCCACTCGGCTGTCCTTCTATTGATTAGAACCTGTGAGAGTCCTCGAACTTGTTCATCTCCCAGAATTATTATTCTCGGTTTCTCACATGACTGCCTATTTGATTCATCTTGCAAAAGTTCTTGATGACGTTCGAGTGATGTTTTTGCTTTAACTTCACTTGAATTACAGTTCTTAAGTGGAGTATTACTATCTTCTCTTTGAAAATCAAGTGTTTTTCTACATTGCCTTTTGTTTTTCTTCTTGCGTGCCGGGTTACTACTCTGGGGAGTGCTTGTGCATATCGTCTTTAAATAGGTAATTTGTCTTTGTTGTTCCTGTGTTACTTTTGTAAGCGAGCCATTCTCGAGTAACAGTTCGTCAATTTGTTCGTGTGCGCTATTGAGTTGGTCAGTCAGTGACTTTATTTGTTCTCTTAAGTTTCTTATGTTGTCATTATCGTAGTTTGTAATTTGTTCGGGTAGACTGTCTGCTATTGACCTCTCAGATGACGATGGACTGGTTAAACATAACCTTTCAAACGATGTTGACGTTTTTTTGTGTTTTTTACGCATCGTTATGTTATTTCTTTTACCAGAACTCATCTCAAACAATCGAAATGCTTCCAAAAAGTAACTGCTTTGTTGTGGTTCGAACCCGCGATCACACGTTCAATTCAGCGGAGGCACACTGTCTCGCCACACGGCTATCGAGTGCTTACAAAGTCATGCCAAATTAGTTGATCGCTTTGTCACTCTAGTAATTTTGTAGGTAATTTGTGTTATCGACTTCACTTTACGTGTGAGTTGGTGTGGTTGTTACAATATAGATAGAGTTCGTACTACTATTCAAGTATTAATTTTATACTGACGTCTAATCCATCCAGTACACTAAAAATTATATCTGATAGATCACGAGCCAGCTTTGACTTTAAATGTGTTAGATATGTATCTAAATAATCGAGATGCTCATTACATTTTTCTTGTTCACCAGACATTTCCCAAAAAATCGTAAATTTAACGTCAGTTTTTTTAGAAATATAATGACGTATTCCGGTGAAACTTCGCGTTTTTCATCCGATTTTAAGTCCCTTGGCTTAAAATTTCACATCTGTAGTAAAATTATGTCAAAAATGGGTATACAAAGCATAGAGAAAAGAAAAGCCTACTGAATAAAATCCATCTGAAGCCGTAAGCGTTTTAAAATCTATGCTGAACACAGCTGATCCCTAGCCAAGTTACAAACGTTTCGTATGGAATCTCTTTCTACAATCGTTAACGCCTTCTATTTGTATAGTCTGACCATGTGACTTAACGTTCAGATGTGTCATTCCCATACATTGATTCGTCACATTCTATCAACTAAAGAGTCGCGAGTAAAATGTCAAAAAAGTATGGGAGCGCCCAGCGCTATCGGAATGATCAAACGCTTTTCGACTTTTCAATCATTTTGGCATTTCGACAATCGACTACGCTGATATAATGACACTGTGTCTAGAGCCTAATGATTTGAAAATATATTTTATTTATCCTGAACATTCTTGATACTCGTAGAAGACAAATACCCTATTAAAATATTGCAAACTAACTAAATAAATCACAAGTGTCTTACTTCCATTTTGATTTTTGTTTCAGATATCCTGGACACCCGTAAGTACATACAAACTATTCTTCTGAATAAATTGCCTACAGGTAGTAGGTAATTTATTTACTTCTTAGGTTAAAAATAGGAAAAAGAAAAATAAAAATGTTGAGAAATGCAATGTAAGTTAGGATATTATCGGGTCCTTCTAAAAAAAGGCAAAGCAAGGGACTTAAAATTGAGGAGATTTGAAGTCATTTTCCTTCTGGATAGGAGATAAATACTCTTTAAACAAAATACGAACTAAGTAAATAAATCACAACTGTCCAATTTATGTTTTCTTTTTTGTTGCAGCTAACCAGAACATGAACAACCGTAAGTAAATACAAAGTATTCTCCTAAATAAATAAGTAATCTTTAGGTTTATATTATTAAAATGCTAAAAAAGTATTTTCTTGGATGTTGCAATAGGTATAAGTCAGTACACCTTAAGATCCGGCCACGATGATTGTAGCAGTGAAATGCCCTAGTTCCCAAAGAGGGGAGTGATCTCTCGCTTCCGGTCATAATCAACTCTATGGTCGGGAGCGATAAAAGGACCCATCTACAAAAACAATATTAAACTTATAATGTATTAAATACATTACCAGCGGCCGCTATCCGAAAAAAAAGATGTAGTTCCCAACTTGAAATAAGTTTCACCGTTGTTGATATCGTTTACCACATAACAGTGACAACGGTTACTAAACCACTAGGTTTTTCACGGTCTGTAAGTTAAGTACTTTGGTATGTTAAACTCTTTGGTATCATACTAATGTCACAAATTTTTATGGTTTACAGCTGACCCAGGTTTCAGCAGACCCTAATACGAGACACCCGGTAATACCATTTATTTATATTCAAATAATTACGCCATGTCTGTTTTCGTAGCACGTCGATAACTTACCTGCACTGACCCTCGGTTTCTGAATTGAGCAATCGGGAGCCTGCGAAACTCTCCTACGCAACAGGAACTTTAACGGAACCAGTCCATTAAAGTAGAGTTTGGTAGGTTCTCGACTTCAAATTCTCAATTCAGGAACATAATCTGTTAAGGACGTTGAGGGCGCATATTAATATATGTGGCTCGCAAAGTGTTAAATAACACTGTCCGAATCGAAGTTGGTCAAAAAAATAAAAATAAAACATGCTGTTCCGATGTCGTATTCATACAATAGATCGGAAATTAGGCTACACTTAGATACTAGAGTTCGTACTACTATTCAAGTATTCATTTTGAATAAGCCAAAATTATACTGACGTCTAATCCATCCAGCACACTAAAAATTATATCTGTTAGATCACGAGCCAGCTTTGACTATACTCGTAGATGTGTTAGATATATGTATCTAAATAATCGAGATGCTCATAACATTTTTCTTGTTCACCAGACATTTCCCAAGCCTATGTCCAGAGACCCCCCGGCAAACAATGTAAGTATGCAAGGAGAGTGGAATAATCTGAAGCTCTACATAAGTATCATTCTGTTAACGACAGCGTCGAGATAGGTAGCGATTGGAAAAATTTATGGGAATGCCAAATGTTACTGTTCGTCCAGTCCAGGTCCAGTCTATTATTATATATTTGACAAATGCACGCTAACGCATAGTAGTTTCGTAATTATTGACAGGCAACCATAGACAATAGAATGCAATACTTCATGGAAGTTTACAGTAGTGAAGCGACGCGTGTTTTTTTTTTTTACAAATATATCCGTCCCTCACGCGGAAACGCCATTTTCTATGCTTCATGTATCTATGGGGCGTACTTACTGACGTCAGAGTCCGTGCCGGACTTCTTTTTCTAATTGTCAACTATAAAACTTTATAACTTCGTCGCTGATGAAGATATTTTAGAAATTCTATCATATTTGTTTACTAGACCTAATAAGTATTTAATTTGGCAAATAAAAAGCAATGCATATTTCCTATTCAAGTACTTGCAGAATTATACACCAGAAACAAGAGAATTTCCTCAAGATATTGGTGTAGACGGGATTATTTAAGCAAATTTGTTTTTTTTTGTTTTTCAGACAACGACCCCTACCTTCGCGGCGGCAAGTGAACTTCACTAGATCGATCGATTTACCTATAATTTCAATTACCTAAATACCCAGAACTCTTAATAAAATATTAATTAATAATCAGTAGTTGACAATTTTATGTTCAAGCAATCTAATTGCCATATTGTTTTTATTATTATGCAAAATTGTATCTGTTAAATAAACACATTCTTAATTGTAATTGTATTTTATTTTATGATTTGTTTTACTGTCTTGGTGGAAGTGGACTTGGCATTATGAAGGTGCAGCTTATCATAATGATCGTCATCCACAGCCCAGTTATACCACAGCAGAGCATAGGCCTCTCTCTTTTAGTCCCAATCCCCATGTTCCTATTTTTTTGTTTAGCGAGTAAAATGCCTAACGCATACAACGCTGTCAGGTGAGACGATGTCGTGGTTATGTGGGGTTTGCACCCACTAAAAACTCCGCCTGTGCACCTACTTTCACCTTGATGAGTGGGCCGCGAGAACTGCTGTAGGCAGGCACGTATCCAGACTTTTAGTTCGGGGGGGGACAAACATTGAAACAACCATGTGAACTGTGTAAAAATCGCTGTAATCACTGTACTATAATTTTTAATAACTTAAAGAAGTACCGTCCGACGTCCGTAGTTTAGTCACACACTTATAAGTATTTTATATATGTATTATATTAGTATTTTTCTGTTTCCACTGGCAGCCATTACGTCTAGTACCATATCAGGATCTGGCGCCAAAGTGGGATGAATAGACAATAGAGTGAGACCAGTAAGCCTCTCGCCCGCCATTCTATTCCTTACAAATGTTGTGATTTTGATATTAATAAACGGTAATTTGATTAAGTATTCAATAAATAAGTAGTGATTCTGAACGGCATTTCACCGCCATTGCAACTTTATTAAAAATTATTAGAGGGTAAACGAAAAAAAGCAGATGAATGGCGGGGAGGTGCCGCGGGGAACATATAATGGCCGTTTCGGCAGTCTTTTGTTAACGGTGCTAGCGTGAGGTGAAGTGTAGAACAAATGTAAATCTGTTACCCATCGGTCTTTGTCTACAACTTAAACATTGTGCTGGTGCCTAATTAGGACAATATCAACTGAAACAAGGTGTATCTTTTCAATTCAGAAGTGGGATAGCCCGCGCGCCATGTCGGATGAAAACAGTAAGTAATTTTGAATATCCTTGTAATTAGACAGTTACATGGCAAAACATTAGTGATCGCTTAAGTAGGTACACGAAAACGGCGGTAACGTTGCGCTTGGTTAGAGCATTATAGCAATTGTATGACTACTTGTAATTTAACGAATGGTGGAAGTGAAGTTGTACGTGTACCTACTTCATGAGATAAAAAGTGCAACCTTGTACGTAGGTGTGCTGCTTAGCGAGTGCGGCCACGTAGGTGTGCTGCTTAGCGAGTGCTGCCACGTAGGTGTGCTGCTTAGCGAGTGTGGCCACGTAGGTGTGCTGCTTATAAAATGAGCTAACGGCCACGAAGGTGTGCTGTTTTGCGTCAGTGCGGCCACGTGGGTGTGCTGCTTGTAGTAACGGCCACGTAGGTGTGCTGTTCAGAATGAGTGCGGCCACGTAGGTGTGCTGCTTATAAAGTGAGCTAACGGCCACGAAGGTGTGCTGTTTTGCGTCAGTGTGGCCACGTGGGTGTGCTGCTTGTAGTAACGGCCACGAAGGTGTGCTGTTTTGCATCAGTGCGGCCACGTGGGTGTGCTGCTTGTAGTAACGGCCACGTAGGTGTGCTGTTCAGAATGAGTGCGGCCACTTAGGTGTGCTGCTCATAGAGTGAGCTAACGGCCACGAAGGCGTGCCGTCTAGCGTGAGTGTGGCCACGAAGGTGTGCCTCAAGTCAAAGTCAAAGTCAAAGTCAAAGTCAAAGCCAAAGCCAAAGCCAAAGTCGAGTGGTTCTTAGGAAGGAACATGAAATGCGCTTAACAATTTCAGATGAGGCGAGTTATACGCCGAAACGTCCCAGGCGCGAACGAAGGCGGCGCTCGGCATCAGAGGCAGCCGAAGAGATTCCTGCACGGCGGAGCCGAACAGGACTAACTGCCGATGAACTGCTGAAGATAGTGTCTGCGCTGCAAGGCGTACCAAGTAAGAGTACTTCATCCAATAATGTAGTTCCGGAATTCGACCCCAACAACAAAGCACAGGATGTCGAACGCTGGCTGAGAAAGGTGAATGAGTGCGCAGAAATCTATTCTTGGGATGAGAAGCAGATAACGCATTGCAAAAGTTACGCGGTTTAGCCAAAACTTGGTACGAATCCCTTCCATCGCTTAGTTACTCGTGGGAGGTGTGGCAAAGTAAAATGATGAAAGCTTTTCCGAATGATGTAAATTATGGTAAATTGTTAGATGAAATGCTCAACCGAAAATCTCGCACGGACGAAACCCTTAGAGACTATTTCTACGAGAAATTAACGCTATTGAGTAGGTGCGAGATTGTCGGTCGGAAGGCAGTTGACTGTATAATCTATGGGATTACTGATAGTTCAGTTAGAAACGGTGCGCAAGCTCTCACATGTGAGGAACCAGAAGACCTGTTAAATTACCTAGCGTCGCAACAACCCTCGCAATCTAGGGACGCAACACGGGGCTTGTTATCATCAAGCTCGGTAAAGAGACGCGACTTTCGCAGTAACGGTAGGGGTGCCAGTGGTGCCACAAGTAGCAGAGGAGCAGGTTCTACTTGTTTTAATTGCAACGAGCCGTGTCACATTTACATAAATTGCACCAAGCTCATTGTCAAGTGCGGGAGGTGCTACAGAGTAGGGCATAATATTGAGAACTGCAATAGGAGACCGTTACAACAACAAACACTAAGTGAAACCAGCAGCAAGAACAATCAGGCAGCTGACAAGAAGGTGTTAAAAATTGTAGTAGATGCGGACAATTTTCTTGCCGATGAAGCCAAGTCAAATCAGACTTACAAACCAGTAATTCCAGAAGGTCACGCAAGCCATGCTGTTCCACTTTGCAATGGCACAGTCAATGAGGCAAATGGTAAGTTCCATAAAATTGTTGGCGTTAATGGAAAAACGCTAAACGCCTACCTTGACTTCGGGAGTGACTGCAGCCTAATTCGGCATTCGGATGCAGTTGCTTTGGGGTTAGTGGCAGGTGAAAGCACGCCATTGCCCGCAATAAGAGGCTTTGGCAATTCTATAGTCATCCCGAAATTCAGGGCTACTGTGCGTGTTAGAATTGACGAAATTGAAACTAACTTAGATGTTTTGGCGGTTGACGACGCGTATTTGCAGGTTCCATTGTTGATAGGACAAAATTTCACCGAAATGACGTCAGTTACCGTACTGAAAGACAACGAGAGGTTGTTCTTTTATCATACTCCCGCCGATCCCTTCTTGAGCCAAAGTCGAACCCTTAGTCTTTATGTCTCCAAAGACGTTACTATAATTAGGGGAGGATTAGTGGAAGTGTGCACCAAAGAGACCTACACGGGTAGTGTTTATTCGGATGGAGGTACCAGGATGAGTCCCCATCAGGAGTATCACCTCCATCAGGGTTGTTACGAGGTGAGCGAGAATAAGGCAGTAGTGTTCATTACGTCGTTGACTAGGATGCCGCTTCCCTTAAAGGCAGGGATGTTAATAGCTAGGGTGAACCCGATAGGAGAAGTTAAGGCTCTGCTTATCGAAAGGCCGATGACACCAGTCGATAAGTCAGAAATAAAAGTAGGCGAAAGGGTCAAAAAAAAAACTCGCGTAAGACTACACCAGCTTCTTCAAAAGTATGGATCATGCTTTGCTGAAAATCTTGGAGAGTTAGGGTGTGCCAAAGGCGTGACGATGGACATAGGCTTGCACGATGAAACGCCGGTGGTCTACAGACCTTACCGATTGTCACACCAGGAACGTCAAAGGGTGAGGGATGTTGTCGATGAGTTGGTAGCAAATGATATTGTACAGGAGTCGAACTCTAATTATGCTAGTCCCATATTATTGGTAAAAAAAAGAATGGAGAGTCTCGACTCTGTGTGGACTACAGAGCCCTTAATAATAAAACAATCAAAGACAAATATCCCCTACCTTTAATTGACGAACAGTTGACGAACTTGAGCGGGAATAAATATTTCATCACGCTGGATCTAGCCTCTGGCTATTACCAGATCCCGATGGGAGAAGGCAGTCGACGCTTGACAGCGTTTGTCACCCCAGACGGGCATTATGAATTCAAACGCATGCCCTTTGGGTTGGCAAACGCGCCAGCCGTGTTCCAGAAGATGATGAATGGTCTATTGGGTACGCGGAGGTTCAAGAGTGCTTTAGCATATATGGATGACCTACTCATTCCCGCGGCGTCCATCGACGAAGGATTTGAGAGATTAGAGGACGTCCTCAAACTCCTTCAGGATGCTGGGTTAACTCTCAAAATGTCAAAGTGCAGGTTCTTTGACACAAGCATCGAGTATTTGGGATATGAGATATCCGACGAGGGTATCAAACCGAGTGGAAGGAAAATATCGGCGGTGCGAGATTTTCCCGAGCCTCGTAATATCCATGAAGTCCGACAGTATTTGGTCGCTTTGTGAAAGGGTTTGGTGGAATTGCCAGACCACTAACTTCGCTCCTTAAAAAGAATGCCCAGTGGCTGTGGAGTACAGAAGAGGTCAAAGCATTTGAAACGTTAAAGGAATGCCTGGTCAAACGTCCTTTGCTGGCACTATATAACCCGGAATTAGACACTGAGGTGCACACAGATGCCAGTTCGCTGGGGTTGGGTGGAATCCTCATGCAGTGGCAGATAAGTCCCAGGGTATTAAAACCAGTTATATCAGTATACTTTAGCCGGCAGACCACACCAGAGGAACGTCAATACCACTCGTATGAGTTAGAGACTTTGGCGGTGGTCTGCTCGTTAAAAAAGTTTCGTCCCTATCTTGTGGGACTAGCTTTCACGGTGTACACGGATTGTAATACACTACGTACCACACTTACAAAACGTGACCTGATCCCGAGGATTGCGCGCTGGTGGCTGACAATAAGTGACTTTACCTTTAACATCGAATACCGACCGGGATGTCGGATGTGTCATGTAGACGCCCTTAGCCGCAATCCTCAGGGAAATAGGGGATCGCCACTGCCGGCGAGTGTTTTACACATAAATACTGATGATTGGATTCTTGCCCTGCAAATGGATGACCCTAAACTCGAAAGGATTTTTAAGATACTGAAACCGGGTTTAGATCAGGAGGTTACACACGTTAAAAACAACTTCGTTGTTAAGAATCATGCACTACACAGGAAATTGGAGGATGGGTTGCGGTTGGTAGTTCCCAAGGATGCCAGGTGGCAGATTTGTAGAGCAAACCACGACGAAATTGGGCATTTTGGGTTTGCCAAGACTTTGGAACGCATTCAAAGCCGCTACTGGTTCCCCAAGCTAAGACGTTTTGTCAAAAAAATACGTGGCAGCTTGTATAGATTGCGCGTACAATAAAGACAATGCGGCTCGAACGAGTAGTGGCTTCTTACACCCGATAGAGAAAGTGGCTCAACCGTTTCACACCTTGCACTTGGACCATTTGGGACCATTTGTAAGGAGTAAAACTGGCAACAGCTATATTTTAACTATTGTGGACGGCTTTACAAAATATGTTTTTGCTAGGCCGGTTAAGGATACTAAAACGAAGAACGTAGTTAAAGTTCTAGACGGCTTATTTCACGACTTTATGATACCGCATATAATTATAACGGACCGCGGGACTGCATTTACGTCAGCCCAATTTAAAGGCTTCTGTGTGAACAAAGGTGTCAAACATGTGCTTAACGCAGTCGCTTGCCCCAGAGCAAATGGGCAGGCTGAGAGATATAATCAAACTATCCTCACCGCCTTGTCTTCACAGAATTTTGAAAGTGATTAACGCGACTGGGACAGGCGACTGGGTCAAGTACAGTGGGGTATTAATAATACCATTAATGCCACAACTAAAAGGAGTGCTTCCGAATTACTTTTTGGGGTTAAGTCGAACTGTCCCATTGATAATAAGTTAACAACGGGTCATAATGACGTAGCGAGTTGCGAAGGCACGGTTTCGGCTGTTACGAGGGGCACGGGAGGTAAAGAAGTGCTTTCACAGCGTTCCCCTGCAGTTAACGAGATTTTGGATGAGGGTCATGGCAACATCTCGCCTCCACTTGCTGATGGAGCAGACGAATCTGTGTCTGCCATAGAAGAATTGGGTAGGCGGGTCGATGAAATTAGGAAAGAGGCTTCGGTCAACATTGAACATAGTCAAGCAAGGCAGAAGGAAACGTATGACGCAAAGAGAGTGCCAGCGGTTTCGTACTCGGTCGGTGACCTAGTGAAGCTTACGAAGACCAGCTTTTCCAACACTGGAAAGAGTAAAAAGCTGTTACCTAAGTTCATCGGCCCGTATAAAGTCACTAGTTGTCTAGGTAACGATCGTTATAGGGTGACTAATGTACCAGGATTAAACACGAGAAAATATGATAGTGTGATAGCATTTGATAGAATGCGTCCCTGGATCGGTATACAAGCACTGCAGGTAAACAGGTCATCTGGGTCCGAGTCATCGGACTCTGATTCGGGTTCTGAATAGGTTTCGTAAAAGGGTAGAGGAAGGAGGTCAGAATTATTACTGAGATTGCTGTTGTTTCACGAAATTATGTGTAAAAATAAGTAAAGACATGAGTCAGAATGGTTTATATAATGTGTAATATGAATAATATACAATGTGTAATGAGAAAAACATGTAATGTGTAATATGAGTAATATATAATGTGTAATACGAATTATGTGCAACATATGTGATCTATAATATGTAGTTAAGGTAATATGCTAATGCTAGCGATTGATACAGTTTAAATGAGAGTTACATTGGGTCTGTTAGGATTTATTAGTATGTTTGTTTTCCTTCTCTCTTTTTCCCTTTTCCTGTATGTTGTAACGTTACGTGTAGCTAAAATAGCTACACGTAAGCCACGTTAATACAAATAAGAATATAAAAAGTATAAAAATCTTCGTGGGCCGGCTTCGCACGACGTGGGCGGCCCAACCAGGCAGCAGGTCGGATAGGCAGGAAGACGTGGAGTAGACAGCAAGTCGGTGGGCGGCTAACCAGGCGGCAGGTCGGATAGGCAGGAAGACGTGGAGTAGGCAGCAGGTCAGACAGGAACGCCTCTTGAGTAGTGATATGCTCCAAATTGACAGATAGGCACCACGATGGTCTAGCTGGCACACGGGTTGATATGCTGTTATGTAGGCATACGGTAGGCGGATACGTAGTTTAAAAATCAGACACAGTATATCACACACAATATATTAAACTGGATAAACTTCAGTTATAGACATACACGAGCTGGATATTAATAGACTTGTCTTCAGATCAAGACTTGACATTTAGTAATTCAAGGTAAAATCGTCTTTCGGATTTCAGTGCAGATTCCAAACTGCCCCAGGAATGTCTGGGCAATGCCTTTTATAGTCAGCGTTTTTCCAAACAAACGTTTCTAGAATTCCATTATTCTTTCTATAATGTTTACATTGTGAGTTGCCTGTATTTAAAACGGCCTGTATTAATCAGTCATAAAATAATTCTGTGAGCGTTATAACATTTACAAGCGTAAGAAGATAAGAAACTACTATCCAGTAAACAATAGTAAATTAACAATAACAAGAGCTAACAACTAATAAAAATAATTTAAATTACTTAAATCAAATAAAACCTTCATAGTCACTAAGAAAATTACACAAAATTAAAGAAAAGTATATGACAGGCTTGACAACTGACGTAATGTCAGACAAAAAGTAAACATTGAAAAATTATAAAATTCAATATTCTATTTCAGCAAAATAAAGTTAATAAATCGAATTAGATCGATTTAATATGGAAAAAGGACATTTTATAAAAGATGAGAATGATTGATAGTAAAAGTGTAAGTATGGATACTATAATGTTTATTTTTGTATCATAGATTAAGGACTTACTAACGCGTTGTGTTGTGATTTACGCGTGCTCCGGAGATAGCGCGCAGTCGGATGACCGAGTGTTGTGATTTTGATATTAATAAACGGTAATTTGATTAAGTATTCAATAAATAAGTAGTGATTCTGAACGGCATTTCACCGCCATTGCAACTTTATTAAAAATTATTAGAGGGTAAACGAAAAAAAGCAGATGAATGGCGGGGAGGTGCCGCGGGGAACGAATAATGGGCGTTTCGGCAGTCTTTTGTTAACGGTGCTAGCGAGAGGTGAAGTGTAGAACAAATGTAAATCTGTTACCCATCGGTCTTTGTCTACAACTTAAACATTGTGCTGGTGCCTAATTAAAGGACAATATCAACTGAAACAAGGTGTATCTTTTCACAAAGTATTTTATTCTCTTTAGGCATAGAAATGACCGCTCCACAGATGCCGTTTAAACCGGAAGGGTGACCAGAATATGTATTAGCCTGTTAATGGTAGGAAAGCAAATTTTGTCACACGTGTCTAAAATTTCCATAATTTCGACTGGTTTCTTATCTGTGTTTTTCCACTTGGCACACCTCATACTGTACTCTGCTTTTATAAGTGATTCTCCAACACTTTCTTCCCAATAAATTATCATATTTTCTAATTCACTTATTTTCCTCTCGTCCACATTTTTCGGAAGGATAATTTCTAAAGAAGAAAGCTCTTTGATTCGCAAATCTATCTTGCATGCCAGATATCAAATCTTCCAAGCACGGTATAAAAATAGTTCTTCTGAAGTATTCTTTAGTAGTATCGCTGGGAGGGTTGCTTCGTGCAGTTTGGTGGCTTTTTTTTCAGTCAGATTTCGGAGGGCGGGGATAAACCCCAACTATCCCCCCCTCTGTATTCGTGCCTGGCTGTAGGTACATGACCCATCCAGCGTGGCCCACTTCTGGGCTCCCTCTTCTTTGCCCGCCTCCGGGCTCCTTTCTCCTTCGGTGATGTCCAGGTGCACTGCGACATCACCACAACTCCAGGGAGTTCCCCCACGTACCTGTGCCAGCCTCTGTTCTAGCCGCCTTGACAACAATGTCGTCTGCCCATCTCGTCACCCGGTAATAGCTGCATGCAATATATCCTTTCTAATAATTGTTGGAAAGATACTACCCTATAGCGGTCAATGACCCACCTAAATTTATTGATTTTCTATGTTACCTAGCAGAAATAAAGACAAAGCCGTCCTGAATTGACAGGGCCGTTTTTAGCATATTCGGCGGCCCCGCCCTTCGATAGATAGATGAACTCCCTTTTCCGCACGTAGACTCCCTTTTGGACCGTCGTGCGTGGGGTTTCTGGCTAACATAGCCAGCCTAGCTCCACCCAAAAGCACAGAAGCTTTCTGGGGGATTCAAAGGCTTCGCAGAGTGACGGCACCGTTCAGAGGAGTTCTGCACGTTGGGAAGCCAAGGCCTCGCATGCCAGGATGACGCGGGCGGCTTATTCGTTGGCGTTAAAGTAGCCGCTGTAAAGTGGGTTGTCTGTGGCACCTAAGTTGAATAGATATTTAATTTTGTTAAGTGGGATGTGGCCCGTAATTATCCATATGATTATTCAAAGGTTATTTCCTTTTAGGCAAAGAATTTCTTGGTTAATCGCGCGTATACATTCGGTTGATTTCTGGCGAATTCACGCACGAATTTGAGAGAAAGACAGGGGGAGAAGTAGCTACAGGCCTAACACTGTCATCTAGGAACCTCTCTTCGCAAGTTTATCTGCGGCGTCATTGAGAAGATATTCTCTGCCGTTGAGTGGTGAGAATGTCCATGCATTTATACCCATCGTGCAAAAGATGTGATTATGCGTAAAGTAAAATAAAAGCAGAAACTTAGACACACGGTCTACCTCAGCACAGTACACTCATCGGTCTCGCAACACATAGAGTCCAATGAACCTACTGAGCAGAACAGTATCGGTTCGCCAATCATCCTTAGGACGCTATTCGCACTTAGCAAGTCATTATTGCGGTTGAAACTTAAGGAAATTAAATTAAGTTCAAATAAGAATTCATGCCGGTTACTCATAACCGACGTACGTTTATGACTAGATGTATGAACGTAACTTAAGTAAAAAGAGTATGTAAATATGTAATAGTAGCAGGTGACATTCTATGGTTTCCCCGATGGGCAAAGAAAATGGAGTTTACGAGTATGTATACTAAGAATTCACTTCAAATCTCACAATCTTTTTTTAATTATGGGGTCGAAAAATACCCCACATGCTTTAATGCACTGTTTTTTTCCATCCCACATTTGACTGCGGAACCCAAAAAAGGATTTTGTCGCGCCTAATTGCAAGGAACCGCGTGAGCCTGACGCAAATACTCATTCAATCATCCATTTTTCTTGAAGTTTTCCTTAACCATTACAAGCTAATAAACATAGAAAAAGGATGTTTCAATTAAATAATTAGGTACTTATAGGAAACTTGATTGACAACGCTATAGTTAATTTCTCGTATCCTAGAACATCAATTGTAATGATTGTTATCGTGGCCTGTTTTTATGAAATAACGCAATTACGGCTCACGTGTGTATCCCACGGTAAATGGGACTTGTACTTATGTAGAAAGTTCATATAAAAGATCATCGTCTTTGCGAAGAGTCAGTCAGTGATTAGATTTTGTAAAATAAGTTGAAAATGTCTCGTCTAGGGGTAAGTTCTTGTCTTCTTTTATTAATTCAATCTTATATTATATACACTGAAAAAAAATGAGGTTTGCGGATTGTTTACTTTATCTACTAGAAAAGCAACAACACTATAGATAGATTGATCTCTGCGACATAATTATGTCAAACTGACGTATCCGTTATTGTTAAAAATGTCAGTCTGTCCAGTGCTATTGTTACTGTATTGAGACTGACAGCTGTCGCAGATATCAAGCTATCTTGTATGAAGTATAGTTTATTATTTAAAATTAAGTTTGTTTTATTATAACTAAAATTTGTTTAAACGAGAACACTTTTTATTTATTTATTTCAAAATCAAAATCAAATATTTTTATTTTACATAGGCCTACATGGGCACTTATAAAACGTCGACAAAAGGTGCACGGTTCGGGTTAGTCGTTTCCTATGGAGAAGAACCGGCAAGAAACTCCATGGTTACTCTTTTATTGCCCTATCTACGATTGTTACACTAATAATAACCTTAAAATGCAAGCTATAATATGACAGTTATGCATTAAAACAAAACAGGTATTATTTGTGGATAAAACACTTGGTGTTGAGTTAAAATACTGTCTGTAATTCTACCTTTATATGGTGATCTATGAGTAAAACCTTACCAAATTGTCCACGGTTTTATACCTGTCTATTTCTCTCTAGCGGGCGGGCTCTCTTGAGAGCTACGCTTGACAGGTAGCTTAGCTGTCAACTTCATTGAGTCTTCAACTCATTAGCAAGAGAATTGCTAAAACACCATGTGCTTTATCCACACATAATACCTGTTTTGTAGTTTTTTTTTTTTTATTGTCTATAGGCTTGCGCTTGACCACTATCTCACCTGATGGTAAGCGATGAAGTGGTCGACGATGGAGCACGCTTGCCTAGAAGAAACCCATTCACTCTTGACTTAAAGACCCCTAGATTCTAGCTATCGGGAAACACAGATTCCGGCAGGGAATTCCACTCTTTAGCTGTACGCATAATAAAAGTGTCCCCAAAACGTTTTGTGCGTATGCGTGGGATGTCCACCATGTACCGATGACGCATCGCCGTACGTCTGCAAAAAAATCATATAATGAGCTATGCTAACACATGGTGATAAGTGAAGACCTGTTTGGTATCTGCTGGTGATAAACACAAACGCTATGATGAACAATTTACTAAACTTTTCTGAAATATAAACAGTTTTATTATTCAAGTTAATAAAATATAATAATAAATTTCTGCAAAATCAACAGGAAATTAGAAAATTAATTCTGAATAATTCTGTCAAGGAATTAGTTCTTATAGTATTCCATAAAAATAAAAAATAAACCTTTTTAATACAAGTTCAGCCAACGTAGAATGCAAGCTGTTAATTATATTTAGTTATTTACTGGAATACAACACTTAACTTTAAGTTTTATTTAGTACTTTTCCAGTTAATTTCCTGTTCAGATCTACTTTCTAAACATACTTCTAGGCTACTCTAGAGGCCACAGTTGACCTAAAAGGTACTGCCCGGTGAGTAACCAATGTTAGTATCTTTCAAAATCTATTCCCACACACATTACAATATCTAGAAGTAAGAAGTAGGTTTGATATTCCCTGACAGAGAAATAAATGAACTTGTGACAGTACAGGTGTTTGACCAAAACAGGACCAAAAAGATACAATAATCTGGGTGTTTCCGCAACAACCTACCTGACTATCTATTTATATTTGCCTTTTGATAAAAAAATTGGCCACAGAGTCATCTCATATTCCACAGACATTAGATTCTCATCGCTCTTTTCTAGAAAAGTAAGATTATAAATCTTACAACTTTAGACCAACAATATTAATATAATTGTTCAGCTAGTGATTTCAAGTAATGAACTTGAATTTATTCAATTCTTTGTTAAGTAAGTAAGCCAAATAAATAAATAAATGCTCAGCTTTGTAGACTGGCTAGCTAAAAACTGGGTAGAGAAAAGAAAAAAAAATTGAAATTAAAACTGCTGATGCATTCAAACAGCTAATTTAAGCAATAAAATAGTTTAGAAGTACCAAATAATCTAGCAGCTTGCTTGGCCTTCATATGCTTTTGGCTTGTAAAGTTAATGCAGTCACATCAGGATAAACATCTAGGACATATGACGTTAAAGTAGCTGTCCGCCAGTTAGTTCTTAACAACTTCTGTCTGGTCCAGAGAGCTATTTGGTTAGCCCACCTCCACTTTTTTTAAGACGAACTGGTGGACTAGGGTGAATGCCGTCACATGTAGCCCGAGCTACTAAAACCTTCCGCATGTTCTTTATCGGAGTTAGTTCTGCTATGACCCTCGCTAGCAGATTGGGCAACCAGAAAACTTCTGGTCCACATTAGTGTTTTTAGGATATGCTCCTCTTTGTCACTGTTCCAGTGAGTTAGTATTAAGCTGAGTGGGTAGAATGCCCAGCCCGGCTAATAGTCCAAATCTAGGCTGAAAATGTTGCAGAACCACCACTGGAATCTTTATATATGTTTGGATATTAAGTATTTGAATTGATTGATAAAAACGAATTTATTTATGAATAAACCTTTACCGAAATGAAAAGATGTACGTGCATTCAAAACTGTAAAGTTTGTGATCGAAGGTTTCTTAAAACTTTGGTTTATGACTGAATGAATGACGTTCTTACTTGCGCAAATGCACAATTCCATCATGCTTGTACAAGTAGCTAAAAGGTGAAGTAATTAATTTTGTTTAGTGCGTAACTGCGCATTACTCATAGTTTAGTATCAACAAGGTAAAAAAAATAGGCAGTCGTGGGTACTGCCGTCAGAAATTAATACTTCTTTTAAAATAACTGTGTTTTTGTGTGATAGACAATTATTTCGTCACATGCCACATTAACAATGTCAATAACGCAGTCAGAGTAGCAAGTCACTAATTCGATGCCATCTTTGAAAATCGCTCAACGCGGCTTAAGAAATTTTCACTTAAAAAATATCTGTATAAAAATATAAAGTTTTTTTATTATATTTAATGTCTCTTTTAAATAATAATTACCTACTTATTTACACACAAGCTCTATCTATTGCATGATCGATATACGCGGAAGTCTTTCACAAAGTTATTCCTGCTTATTAATTGCTAGCTTCTTCAGAGGTTTCGCCTGCAAGAAAGTTGAAAATTATCTCAAGACAACATACTACCGCCTATTGGGAAAATAGTATCCTATATCAGGAAACAGGACAAAGTCTTCCTGTGAGAGTAGGAAGAAGCAGACAAAGTGTCATTGTATCAGCGATGGCGATGATCCATGCCAAAATGTTAGGGATTGGTTAAGTGACATTTCGATAGCGCTCGGCATTTCCACACATTTGTGACTTTTATCCGATCGCTATAAAAACGCTATCGTTGATAGAAATTCACTTGTCTAGAGCCTCTGGTGTACATACATTATACATACATAAACTCACGCCGTTTTCCCAAGAGGTAGGCAGAAACTACAGAACGCCTGCTACAATCCTTACATACTTCTTTTACTTCACTCATGTTCATATATCTATCCATACACGCCCGTCAGTTATGAGTACTGCGCACCTGCAGCCGAATTATTCAAGTGTATTCGGCAAGGCGAAGGGTTTGACCGCTATCAAATCGATCAATCACATACGAGATGAATGACGCAATGTGGATTTCCTCCTGGATCTGTGGGATTGGTCGATTGATAGCGGTCAAACCCTTCGCTTTGCCGAATTCACTTGCGCAATTCGGCTGCTGGACTTTCTGAAGAACATCACCAATAAGGTCTATGGACGTCATTCTAGGGCGTTCCCTCCCAGAGTTTCCACTCACGTCAGTCTTGTTAATACCTTCCTCTCAACATGGCCAAACCATCTGGTGTAGTTTTAGCTAAACAACATATCTAAGCACTTCGAACCGTTGCATACAGATCAATTAAACCATTATAATAGTAACACACACACAAGTCTGAGTTACCTAAATGATCTTAATAATTGTCTAGATTCAAAAAAAGTAGATAAGAGAGAAGAGATTTGTTCACGTTAATGACAAATAAGACAAGAATTTGCCAAATAATTTTATAAATGATGGATTTCTAATATAACAAACTAAAAAAATGCAACTGAACTTAGAACCTCTTCTTTGTAGTCAGTTTAAAATAACGTACTTTACCGTCTCCAACACAGATGTTCGCGTGCCTGCTAATGCTGGTGGCAGTTGCCGTCTGCCTCGATATGCCACCCAACACGAAGGCTCTGGACCCCCCTAAGGATGGAGCCAAGCTGGACGCTTCTCGCCACGACCCCAAGATCCCACCCCACCCCGAAGGAGCCCCACCACGCCCCGAAGGAAGACCAGACCTACCCAAGGGTGAGAACCCTAAAGCTGACACCAAACCACCTCAAGATGCCAAGAGCTAGGCGTTTACCTGGACCAGTATATTAGACCAAAGCTACCCAATGATTATTTTTTATTATTATGTATTTTATACACATTTGTAGAGCATTATAAAATCAGCTGCAGCTAGAAGTATTGCTTTTAATTTTAATTCCAACTCGTCGTAGTAACATCGCGACGATTTACATAAAATGAAGTGTTCAGGCATCGCTGACAGCTTGATGTGTAGCCGGGATGAGCATAATAATTTATGAAGTGGGCAGGCGTCGCTGACAGCTTGATGTGCCGTCGGGATGAGCTCACCACCATGTAGCTAAAATAATCCACGACGTTCTAGACAGATTCTGAATGAAGAATCTGAATTTGAAATATTTTTCAAACTCTATTTTAGCCTGAAAACCTGTAAAATTTTGGCATTTAAATAGGGTTGGCACGTTTATAATTTAATAAAAAAATCTCAATTCACTAACCGGTAACAAGTGTCATTCTATTATCGAATCATCTATAACGATTGACAAAAGTCCAAAGTGTTTGGTTATTGACTACGCGACGCCTGTCAATCGCATACATTTTAACCCCTTGATTAAAAAGGGGGGTGTTGTAGGACATGGCTAAACAACTGCCCTTAGCACGTATAGAAATTTTTCACTAGCTCGTAACATTCAAATATTCATTAATGAATTATTACAGTTTTATTATTCTTCTAGAACTTTTGCGAATTAATCAAAAAATTCAAAGTTTTTTCACGTTTTTGTTTGACAAAAAGAACATAAGATTTCGTTCTACGAACAATTGTAGTCAATAAACCTATTTTAAAGACATTTGCGTAAGTCGAAACGAACAGTATTAATCATTATTTATTTTTGTACCTATTGTAATACATCTCAAATATTCATTAATGAATTATTACAGTTTTATTATTCTTCTAGAACTTTCGTGAATTAATCAAATAATTAAAAGTTTTTTCATGTTTTTGTTTGACAAGAAGAACATAAGATTCCGTTCTACAAGAAATTGTAGTCAATAAACCTACTTTTAAAGACATTTGCGTAAATCGAAACGAACAGTATTCATTATCATTTATTTTTCTACCATTCGCTTATCGCTATACATCTCAAAACCTTAGATGTTGATTTATTTAATTGCATTTATCTGATTTCTAGAATTTATTGACAATATCTGGAAAGAAACGCGGTACTTAAATAGTGCTGACACTAAAAAGTTACAATCGATTCTTCTAGATTACACTTGATTCGATTAGAACCAAATAAAAAAAAACTTGTTTGGGGTGTCGTGGGAACTCACTTTGAACGAAGTTCCTTTCGCCGGGTATTATGTATTAATACAGAGCCAACTAGTATGGCCTTAAGTTTCAATTGCGTATTGATTCATCATGAGATGCATAAACTGTGGTGTAGCCACAAATGACAGATCTTCAAATGACAGCCGGGACCAACGGCTTAACTAGCTTTCCAAGGCACGAAGGAAACTCGCTATGTACACGATGGAACCACGGAATGACCTCGGCTAGCGTTGCTTAACCTTGAAGATCGACCTGTGCGGCTGTTATTATTAAGCCACGAGCGCCTCTAAACGCCTTAATAAAGTATCATAGCAAAATCTTATTCTTTTACAAGTTTGTATACCTATTAATGTAGGAGTTTCTACGATTTTATTATCAAGATTGTGACGATATAAAAAGTGCCTGTAACTTTTTTCATACAAAATACTAATATAAAGCTATTCAGCATTACTTAATACGAGTTAAAATGTGTATACATTGCTAGGGCAGTCGTCCATACTTTATTTAGCCATGTCCTTTGACTTCTGTACCTGTGTGTTTGTGTATGTGTCTGTGGCATCATACCTAGCTCCTAAACGAATGAACCAATTTTGATTTAGTTTTTCTTTGGTTTGATGGGTGAATTTATCGAGAGTGTTCTTAGCTGTAGTTTGATGAAATTAGATTCAGGTGTTCAAAAGTTATGGGCGTTTTACTGTTTGAATCGGGGTGTTTTCGCAAGATATTGTGTTATAATTACGTGTTCAATAAATTGTCGATCGGAGTATGTCTACTACTAGACAAGTAAAATTACTAAATTTATAAACAAATCCCCGACGATACTACATAATTTATCTAATAGTAGGTAGACACGATTAAAACGAAGTAAACCCCATAACTTTAAAACGGCTGAACCGATTTGCATCAAACAGCCAAGAACATCTCGATAAAGTCAAATATCAAGCAAAAAAAACGAATTCAAAATCGGTTCATCCGTTAGGAGCTATGATGCCACATACAGATATATATATACACAAACACACAGGTATACTCGTCAAATTTATAACATTCCTCTTTTCCGTCGGGGGTTAATAAATTATGTAGCATGAAATAAAAATGTGTCGTGGCTTTCTAAATTTTTTAATTTTACTGATTGACTTTTTAGTGATCAATTCCTACGCCTTATGGTCAGCCCTGAAGCTGTTAACAAATGACATTTTTTTTTTTTTAATTTTCTGTTGGTAGTTACCAACCGGTACGCGTTCGCCACTCCAGAACTACAATTATATCCATCACTATATCTATACTATAATATTATCAAGAGGTAAAGTTTGTGAGTTTAAAATATATTTCTACAGACAAAGTGACTAATTGCTTTTAACCATACAATAATATTAACATTAATGTCAGGACGCATTTATATCGAAGACATTCCCGACGTCAGCCTGTATGAGATTAGGATGGCTCTGAAACAGCTTAAGAACAACAAGGCACCGGGTGACGAATTACGGCCGAACTCCTGAAGGCGGGTGGAAAACCAATACTTAAGGCTCTTCAGACGCTGTTTAATTCCGTCATACTCGAAGGGAAAACACCACAGCCATGGTGCAGGGGTGTGGTGGTACTCTTCTTCAAGAAGGGTGACAATGCCCTACTGAAGAACTGTTTTCAAGAGTCATCACGAATCGTATCGCGCGCAGTTTTGACGATTTCCAGCCGCCCAAACAAGCCGGATTTCGTAAAGGCTTCAGCACCGTAGACCACATAAATACGCTGCGGCAGGTTATACAGAAGACTGAAGAGTACAACCTGCCTCTCTGCTTAGCGTTTGTGGACTACGAGAAAGCCTTCGATTCGATCGAGACTTGGGCTGTACTACAGTCTCTACAACGGTGCCAAATTGACTACAGGTTCATCGAAGTGTTGAAGTGTTTGTAAAAAAACGCCACCATGTCAGTTCGACTTCAGGATCAGACCTCGGAACCAGTCCTTCTGCAACGAGGTGTGAGACAGGGAGACGTCATATCTCCGAAGCTGTTTACCGCTGCACTGGAGGTTGTCTTCAAGGTTCTGAAATGGAGAGGGCTAGGTATCAACGTCAATGGCGAGTACTTCACTCACCTTCGGTTTACCGACGATATAATGGTCATGGCTGAGACCTTGGAGGGCCCCAGTACAATGCTCAATGACCTCAGTAGTGCTTCCAAAAGAATGGGTCTAAAAATAAACATTGGAAAACCAAGGTGATGTTGAATGCCCATGTTGCACCCACTCCTATCAAGGTCGAAGACTCTACACTCGAAGTTGTGGACGACTATGTCTACCTGGGACAAACGATCCAGTTGGGTAGGGCCAACTTCGAGAAAGAGGTCAACCGTCGAATCCGACTCGGCTGGGCAGCGTTCGGGAAGTTGCGCGGTATCTTCTCGTCCAACTTACCACAGTGTCTCAAGACGAAAGTCTATGACCAGTGTGTGTTGCCAGTGATGACATATGGCTCTGAGACGTGGTCGCTTACAATGGACCTCATCAGAAAGCTTAAAGTCACCCAAAGGGCAATGGAGAGGGCTATGCTCGGAGTTTCCTTGCGTGATCGAATCAGAAATTTAGAGATCCGCAAGAAAACCAGGGTTACCAACATAGCCCGAAGAATTGCCAAACTTAAGTGACAGTGGGCAGGGTAAATTGCTCGTAGAACGGATAGCCGATGGGGCAGAAAGGTTCTGGAGTGACGACCGCGAACCGGAAGACGTTGCGTTGGAAGGCCTCCCACCAGGTGGACCGATGACCTGGTGAAGGTTGCGGGGATCCGCTGGTTGCGGGACGCACGAGACTGGTCAATGTGGCGACGCTTGGGGGAGGCCTATGTCCAGCAGTGGACGTCTTTCGGCTGATATGATGATGATGATGAATGTCAGGATGAATGATTTGTACGTAAAGAAGAACAAATCAATCGAGCGAGCCTGCTTCACCGTCGACCACATCATCGCTTATCATCAGGCGAGATAGTGGTCAAGCGAGCCTATATTACATAACAAAAAACAAAAAATCATACCTGACTATGGCCACGCAAGTAATAAGTAGATAAATTGACAAAATTTACGACGAACTAATCACTAGTAATTATGAGGATATTAATGTAGGTACTGGTTTACTACACTCATCGGCACAATTGACCGGCCACCCTTTCAAAGTAGCCTTTTGGCACATTTTACGTTTTCGAATACTCGAGTTTAAGTGGTTTATGATTGTTAGGTATTTGGATAGCGAAATAAATGCTAACTTACAACTTAAAACTTTAAAAATGTTGCTCTGAAAGTGAAAAATTGTATTTATTATTAATTGTAATGATTAAACGGAAGTGTTTTGCTAAGCCCTACAATGGACTCTCATAAAGTAGAAAAAACTATTGCTTTGATTGACGGAAGACCTAAATCTCAGGAGAAGCTCGTACAATTGTGAGAGATGCAGTTAGGTGGCCCTGAGAGACAGGGCCCAAGATCAAGATCACTAATGGTTTACTTCGGCTCGGGAAAACCATTTTATCATTAAACATCCTTAGAGACCGGTTCATGACGGTAACTCAAGCCCGTCTCCAAGAAGTAAGAAATGTGCATGTGAGTAAACGCACGGTTAGAAAGAACGTGGCATAACAGCTTTAAGAACTGCTAGGATACCACAGTTATTCGCAAGCCACCGGAGAGAAAGACTTTTTTTCGGTCGTGAGTACAGGCGGTGAATAATGGAGAATCGGCAGAATGCGCTGTTTTCAGACGAATTCCGGATATCATCAAGCGATCCTAATCGACGCCAGCGTGTCTACAGGCGCGAAAATGAAAGTTAGCTCCATATGCAGAAGTGGAAACGGTAGGGTACCAAAGTGGCTTAATAATGATTTGGTGTGGTATCACTTAAGAGGCTCGTACGGACTTGGTTAGATTTGAGTGAGCTTATCAACGTCCGGTCCAAAGATATCTCGTAAATCTGTCTCATATCGTATGAGCTTGGCCTTCTCACCGGGCCTTCGTCGGGTGAGAATGCGGCCATGATTGGCCTACATCAAATTGCCAGCCATGACGTTGGCCCGCATGTCGAGCTCACTGAAATAACTGCCGGTTACGGTACGGCACTACCACGGTTCGGGGGCGCGTCTCCACCGGGCGCGGCATTCACAGCGCTCACTTGCCTACCGCCCATGCGATCCACGCTCACTATGTCTCAATCTTCAATATTCACGCCTAACTTTGTGGATATAAGCTTCATTGTGTGCGTAAAGTTTTCCGACTAGACTTCTGGTAAATTGGAATCTCCAAGTCATTGCATAAAAGTTGTTAATCCCGGTCATTTAGATCTCGCTTTATATGAGCAAATTCCTCACTAGTACCCGATACAATCATGGCTGTTATTTTTTGCTCAAGTAACTACTACTCACATTTGTTCCTGTGGGGGTTTCCTGGTCCCGTATCCAATCCCGTGTCCGGTCGAGGGTTATAGGGGGGAAATATATAATTATAATAAATTTGGGATAACCGACGTGGTCTGGACAACTATACACGTTCCCGACATAATCACTTCGCTGCGCGCGAAATATATACACAAACAAATGCACGGACGAATCACAATACCACTCGCAGGTCGCTAACGTAATTTCGAACAACGATTGGCTGGTTATGAATCAATTTCAACAAAACCAGATCAAGACCAATGTGTTCCGTCGCACGATATCGATAACATTTTTACAAGTTTCACTTAAATATATCAGTGCCCTTACAATTAGTACCCTTATCAGAACGGATCAAAGATGGTAGACCTCGGCGGGAAACAAATCTACCTAGCGCTGCAACGAACGCATCTGTGCTGCGTTACAAGTTCCAAGTGAACCGCCTTGGACGCCAGACTAACGAACACACACAAATAAAAAAAGCGCGGCGAAGAGTTGGCGATGATCTTAGGTTGTCGTTCTTCCGATAAAGGTCCCAGGTGGTTGAACCTGGACTTTGGACCCTGGAATTTTCCAATCGTCGTATAAGTTTCTTTGTCTCCCGGCTTATCCTTGTCTGATTGTGAGCGCAACAGCGTAAGCGTAGGGCAGAGGATGTACCACGGCGCTTAAGGTGAATGTGTGCTTGTCACAATCAGAACCGGAGCACTAGAGTTTTTTTATTTATTTGTAACCAAAAAAAAAAACATTAAAAGCAGGTAAGCGCTAAAGAAATAACAAAATAATAAGTAAAACACCTAACTTAAACACTAACAGAAATTATAGAAAGGGTGATGAGATTTGGTCATGTAATGGCCGTAACCAGCATGATTAAGCAAAAAGTAATTGTCAACACTTACCCAATACGGGGTTAATACTGAAGCTAGTTTTATTTTTAATGAACACACTCATAGTGGTTATGCTTTAAACTAATTTTATAAAAGTACACGTAAAATGACACTCTAAGCATGTAGGAATGATACTATAGACCGAGTGTACGTGTAGTCAGCTGAGATGTCCGATCGTCAATGCCCGTCCGGTGCATTGATAAAAGGCCGAGTCGTGTTGGATCTTAATAATTCTTTTTTTTTATACATATATGTGTGACTACCGCCACACGGAAAGTTATCGAGTTGAAACGTAGTGCAATGTAGTCGATTTTTTCAATATCTTTACGTTCATAATGTGTATATAGTATATATATTAGGTTTAACTTATCCAATTAATATTATCGCCTACAATGTGTTTGTTATCTGTTTGTTACTTATTTTAAATTATTAGGTTTTAAGATTCTTGTAATTATTTTTGTTGATCTGTGCGTGTTTTTACCGCAGTTTGCTATGGTGATTTAGTTAGAAACGTTGACCGTTACTATTCAACGTTACAGTCTTCACCAAGAAGGGACCAGCAAAGTCAGTTCCAACAGAAGCAAATGGCCTACTCTCAGTTACTCGACCGGATGGCAAATCACCCATTATAGGTTGAGTGGGAGTAGCCTTCAAACGATAGCACTGCATACATTTGAAAATGATTCCACGAATAGTCCGTCTGGCCGACAAAATCTATAATTCACCCTGCAAAATGGCTACGAGGGCGTTGCAACCTGCGTGTGTATTATTAATGTGTTGATCGGACACCAACAATTTCACCAACGCTCCGCCTTTAGGGAGCAACAAAGGACGGCGAGCACCATAAGGCAAATTCGAATTCCGAAGTCATCCTCCGACTCAGAGCAAACCAGATTGGTCTACGAATGGATTAGGACGAGCGATTGAACCTCTCAAACCTGAGCATCTCTTCAGGGCTTCAAAAGTCTGGTCATAGTGCTCGGCTTGTACAGCACGAACCAACAACATCAGTACCTCTTGACGTTCATAAGGCGACAAAACTGAGGATAACAATTTATTATTCGGGGTCCGTCCGTTACGTATGAAACGCCGGATCCAAGCGGTAACTCCTAACAATTTCGACAAAGAACTGTATTTGTCCAAAAGATAATACAAATTGAATGCAGATTGCGTTTCCACAATTCCAATACGCAAACCTGGCAAAACTTCTGGAGAGGAGAACCTATTCTGGGGCCAGGATGACTCGCGATGAGTCAACCAGTCTGGTCCCCACCAAAAAGAATGGTTGACAAGGACAGGAGCCTCGCAACCACGTGACGCGCAGTCTGCGGGGTACAATTCTCCTGGGACATGTCTCCAGATCAGTTTAATCTCAGAGTTTTAAATCTGTGAGAATCTTTTCTCCCTTATAAACCTCGACTGGACACGGGATTGAACCAGACCAGGAGACCACCGCGGGAACAAATGTGAGTAGTAGTTGTAAGTTGTGCATATGTGTATCACTTTCCCCCTGTCTGACAGGCATCGGTATCTCAAAGAACAGACCCCTAGTTTACCGCTACGGCGTATCGCGATTTCGCTGGTATATACCTTGTAGGATCGCAGCAATGCTAAAGGGCCCCAGTGTTGCCCCTTGGCTTTGTGATCCGCAGGCCTGTATTCAACACAAATGAAATATCAATGAAAATATTGATAATGTAGAGACAATGTAGTCAAGTAGTGGAATTGATTTATCCAACAGGTTAGTGACCGGATAGACTAATTTTTTGTATTTATACAAACACAAGACTGAAAAATACTAATCTTTAATTTATTGAGGTTTTCAAGCAAGTAGCATATTGGAAATTTGAGATAAAGTTTAACAAGTACTTGTTCCGAAAAAGTATGAACAAGTATCTGAGCATTCATCATCAGCTTCATTTCAGTCGAAAGACGTCCACTGCTGAATATAGGACTCCCTCAAGTGTCGCCACATTGATCCCGTGAGTCTCTCATCCAATGGATGCCCGCAACCTAAGCGTTATTCAATGCAAATAACATTGTTACAACGGGTTCTATGAAACTGTATTAACTACCTACTGCGCCCAATTATCCGAGTACTGTTAATCTCCGTAAACTCTGCTGCTAATCACCGTAGAGTTTAACCGCACTATCGCACTCGGCGATTCACAAGCAGCTCAAATATAGTTTTTTTCTGATTCCGAGATTTCGATATTGGATCACGCAATATCGGAATTGAAATATTGGCAATTTCGCTCCGAGATTCCGATATGCCGAGATTGCAATATTCGTGCCCTGACATATATGTCGGGTTTAGTTAATAGTACGGACATCAAAACAAATCACAAGCACGCCCCTGGCGGAAAATCAAGAACAACTACGCATTGGCACTTTTTTTCTGACCACTTGCGTGGTGGGGTCAGCAGAATATGGATGTTGTGTACTGACGTCTTAGAATCACAGTCGATCCGTAATATTAGTGAGCAAAATTGTAACTGTCAGTTGTGACTATATGAATAAACCCAGTGTATCGAATAATTTGTGTGATTTCATTTTCACGATTGTTCCCACCTGCGATGCCACCAACACCCGCCCACACACGATGTCTTAACGTAAGGGTACACCTACATCCTGACTGCCCAATGATTTGCATCTCTCAGCCACTGCAAAGACAAAACCTCAAGGAAAGGCAGGAAAGGCTGCCCTATATGGGAAGCACTCAATCGATTGCCCCAGGTAGGCCGCTGCAAAGACAATTTGGCGAAGGTCCCAAAATATCTTGAAAGAGTTTTCCATCGACTCGAAAAAAAGAACAAGACCTCATTTTAGCAACCAATTCAAGGGTACAGTTTTTCACGCAAGTGGCGTATGTGATCGTGTTTGACTCTGATTCTTGATTGATTGATTGAAATGATTTTGCCCTGCACCGTAAATGGCGTAACTTTTTGAGTACTTATAGACCACGCATGTGCTTTGCTTGCATGCATTACTTCAAATTTTTTTAAATCCGTCTACTTGAAAGCTTAAAACATGCAATGAATACTGTTGAATTCTCAATATGAAAGCGTGTGCGCACACTTTATTATTTCAATAAAGTTACGTAATTAGGGTGCAGTTTAACTAAAAAACCGAGCTTAGCCCAGAATTGGGTTCTCTAACAAAAAAAAACAAACCTCAATGCGATTGTGAGATTGTCAATAAGAAAAATAAACCATTAGTTTGAATAATTTTATTTACAGGAACAGAAAAAAATATTTAATTATACCTGCCTACCTAGGCACAAAATTAAAGTTATAATTTTATATTAAGTAGGTAATTAAAGAAATATAAATTAAAATATGGATGAGACTGCACCTACTATATCTTGGTTCAACTAATGTTTTATAGTCAGACTCCAACTTATTCTACACCCGTTTCGTTAATTTCGTTTTTAATACTCTTGGGCCCCTTATGTGGCATACTGTGGGGCCCGTTGTGGGGCATACTGTGGGGCCCGTTGTGGGGCATACTGTGGGCCCATTGTGGAGCATATCTACTGTGGGGTATACTGTGGGGCCCATTGAGGGCCATACTGTGGGGTATACTGTGGGGCCCATTGAGGGCCATACTGTAGGGAAATTTGTGGAGCATATTGGTGCAGGGCACCTTGTGAAGTATATTGCTTCGGAGCCCCTTGTGAGGCATACTGTTGGGCAACTTGTGCAGCGTATTGATGCAGGGCGCCTTGTGAAGTATATTGCTGCGGTGCACCCTGTGGACCATATTGCTGGGGGGCTCCTTGTGGAGCATATTGCTGGAAGGGAGGTTGTAGTGCATAACCATATTGCTGTGGGTTGGGCTGTTGAGCGAACTGTGGAACAGTTAGAGGCCATTGTGGGGCAAACTGTTGCATGAGCTGTGTAGTAAACTGTTGACCAGGTTGTGGAGGATAGATGTAGTACGGTGAGCCAGTTCCATGATTATACGGAGAGCCGAAGAAACTTTGCGTGGGTACTGGACTGATAATGTGGTTAATATCCTTTTGGCCGTTCTCCTTGTGACTTCCGACGACGTTAACAGCGACGTGTTTTTTAGTCCCGGGAACTCCATGCCCATCTTTCAACCCTAAACCAACAACGTTAGCACCGAGACTGGCATTGTAGCCCCAACTGCTAGAAGTGTTAGTTTCTGTAAAATTTCCATCATTGCTGCCAATCAATGGTGCACCTGCAATTCGATAATATTAACATAAATGTCACACTTGACCAGTAATGTTGAGCACAAATTTTGCTGCTCTCACTCACACTTGCACACTCACGCACACCCTAACTCACACTCACACTTCCACACACACGTGCGCACCATTGCATGCGCACTCACATACATTTAGTAAATTGATCTATTAACACAATCAAATAGATTTAATATAAGTTATTTAGATACATAAATGTGATCAAGTTATGGGAGAGCGGCCTCTCCTGGCACAGGTGTTTTCACACTTAAAAGGAGAAGTCAACCTCAATATTGTTAAACCAACTTTTGTTAACGAATGAAACTTTATTTTTATTTTTTTTTATTACATAAAATGTAACCCAACAAAGAGTCTGGCCCGGGAATCGAACTCAGAGACTTATGCTCAGCTGTCGCATTTGCGACAACTAGATCAAGGAGGCAGACACTTACGACCCAGTTACATATTATTGGACCAGGCGTATATATGATATCATACTGGTAGAGTCCGCAATACCTTTAAGTACTATACCAGTTACTACAATAATTTTAAAATCAGGGAAAAGATACTCACAGCGGATCAACTCCAAAAGCGAGAAACTCAGGATAACGCTTGCCTGTAACATATGTTAGGTTGGTTAGTTACGAGTATTTTTTGGGAACCATTCGATGATAGAAGTGATGATTCGAGTTAAGTTTGGCATATATGTAGTTGACTCATAATCATATTATATCTGTATTGGTACAAGTAGATATAAATACGGCATTTTTTATTTAAAAAAATAGGTTCTAACCCCCTCCCACTACTTTAAAATCACGCTCTAAAAATTATGAAACAAGAAAATATTCTCATCTGAAATTGTTATGTACACACTATTCGATATGTATCGGGTAAAAAATCGTTTGTCAAATTATGATAAGAAGTTTAGAAGTTATGAGGGAACAGATGAACGTACACACACATCGGTCAATAATATAAACTTTCCTTTAGCTTCGCCGTAGTCGGGTAAAAAGGAATGAAGCAGGAAGCTATACCTATTGTTTTAAATTTATAAGTTCTCACGGGCGCCGACATAAATTGACACTGGTATTTAGCAAGGCTTATAAATAAAGGAGTAAATCTCACTTTAGGGCCATGTTCATCAAGTTCTAAGCTAAATAAATTTAGCTTGGTTCTTGGTGTACGACCGTGTAAAATGCAGGGACTATGACTGGGTACGAAGCCTTACCCTTGATACCAGAGTTAGCAGAAGCTCGGATAAAGGTGCAAACGTTAATTGCAAAGTTCACAAAATTAGCGAACAAAACTTTAAATTAAAACGCTGTTCATAATCTTGAAGGTTTACTTCAACAGTGCAATGGGCGAGATATCTAACTCACAAAATGCCATTCGCGTCGCCAACACTCAAATAAAATCATAAAATGGTTGTTATTTAATATAAACACACTTACAAGTAGCTTCATGATGACTGCAGAATGGTACGAAGTGACTTGTGATAGTCACTTCACTAACTAAGTACCAAACAAGACTACCGGTAACAAACAGCCAGGGTGACTTATATACACGAAAATTCGGCAATCCAAAACCTGTGACATCAGTCTACTTACGTAAAACTACCACTATCAAAGTTCAACATTTTGGAATTCACAATGACGCCTCATTATTAAAAGGAAAGCGGTGATTTTAATGACATACCTAATAAAAGGCGGTATTCACGATTGGACTTGTCAAAATTTTCCTTATAGAATATTAAGTATGGTGTCTTACAGTCTTAAATTCAAAGTCAAAGTCAAATATATTTATTTCAATTGGACCAGTAAGCGGTACTTTTGAACGTCATACATATAACAAGTAATAAAAATTTATTCTACCGTGCAATCGGAAAAGTAGCTTGTTATGGAAAAGAACGCACAAGAAACTCCATACTTATGCTCAAGAAACTCTATATTTAACTAGTATATACATTAATAAATTCATATATGTGAGGACGATGCTCCCAAAAATAACACTACGTACAGGTATAAAGTAATAAAAGCATTAACAGGTAAATTAACTAAATTGATAAATAGAAACATGGTTCTCACATACTTACAAATATTGCAAACATAGGTAAAATACCTAATACAACAACAACGGAACAGTGTGTGAGTCAATAAAAAAAAAAGAAAATTAATACAATAACTATGAATAGGAATATAAATTAGCTTTGATTTTGTCTACACTAAAGATTGGAGATTAATATGATTAGATTCTTAATATGGAGCAGGACGAGCATGTTTCCAAGCATCCTTATCTTGAATATAATCATCTAGTTTGTAATATGCTTGTTTACAAAGTGTGCTTTTAACTAAAGTTTTAAATTTATTTTCATTTAGTTTTAATATATTACAAGGTATTTTGTTATAGCATTTAACACAGTACCCCATGAAAGATGAGTGTACTTTAGCTAGTCTATAAGTTGGTTGATCTAACTTATCTTTGTTTCTCGTATTACAATTGGGTCTATCACTGACTTTACTAAAGAGATGTATATTTTTCCTTACATACATAATATTTTCATAAATGAATTGGCATGAAACTGTCATAATATTAATCTTTAAGAGATTCTCGGTGACTTAACTTATATGTGGCTGCTAATTGATCACCGAAACGACTCAGGCGCCTTCCTGACTGACCCTTTTCGGTAAAGATTATTTATCAAGTACATAAACACAGCATATCTGCACCCATATTGTGTAAGTTTAAAGAGTAGCTCACGAGCTTCGTATGTTCAAAAAGCCGACTACTGGACTGCGTAAAACACGCTATGAATACTGTTGAGTAATCAAAATTAAACGGAATTAGTGTGCTTCGTGCTGTTAAAGCAGATACGAAATTAAAGCTCTGTATAGCAGTACAGAGTCGATACAGAAACAAAAAGTCCGACCCGGTTAGGAAGACGCCTTAGTTAAGATATTGAGCAATAGTGTCATCTCTCCATCCAATCAACAAACGCTTCTATCATTAAGATTAATCAAGTGTAGGGAGACACAAACAGAAATATATTCTAACATATCCATATTGCAGTACAGGCCACATTGCTCGCAATACGGATGGTTGATGGGGCCGAAAAGTTATGGAGTGGTGACCACGTATCGGAATACACTGAATTGGAAGGCCACCACCGGATTCCCGCAAACCCATTGGTCCACTTAGTAGGTGGACCAATGGTGTTGCGGGAATCCGGTGGATACGAGACGCACGGGACCGGTAAATGTGGTGACACTTGGGGGAAAACTTTTATGACTAAGAAGCGGAGGCTGGGGAATCACAAATGAAAGCTCTGATTTTCAAGGGGAATTGCAGCAATTCTGTTACTTAAAGATTGAAAAGTTCAATCGCAGGGAAAGGAGGAAATCAGGGATTTCACGAAATCACAGTAGATGTCGAATATTCTTGTTTATTACGTCTTCTTACTAAAAATGTTTAGTGATATGACAAAATGCTAATATAATGTCGATGATGATATTATGTCGGTTCACTAAACTATATCTAGTTAGAAAAGTTTGGACTGATGAAATGAAATTATTGATTATTAGTTTAAGATTATTTTCCAAAACATCCAAAGCATCTATAATAAACAACATCTTCTTGAGGTTTTTATCAATTAGAAACCCATGGTTACGCTTCCTAATTTATAATTTTTATATTTTATTACATCACCATAGGGCGATTGAGAGGCATTGGTTTAATAGTTCCAATTTATTAAATAAGTGTCACATATCGTTGATTTGGTGATATCCCGCGCGGTGGCGCCACCGTCAACACGCCGCCGCCGGCCAATCTTCTTCTCGTTTTAACCACGGTTGGGTGCGCGCACGTCCATCATCGCGCATCATCTCGCCCAAACCTCTTAATTGAACCTACATGAAAGTGTTATCTGCATTACCTAGACCTTCTGTGTTGTGTACCGCTGGCCAGCATAGTGTATCTAGTCTGTGAGCTGAACTTCCCGAACGTGACATCCATCTGCATCTGCATGGGAATCGCTGTTTCAAAGGTATGTGGCATAATTAATAAATTGAACTTTATCCATTGCCTTTCGTCTCATCTGCGTATTTTTCTCCTTCAAATTAGCACTGCTGAATCAGCAATTATAGCCTAGATTACTCTAATAATTTAGGTTCAAGCGCGTGTGATTTTACTAGTAATCTTCTAGAGGTTATACGCACCAACCCATCTATATAGCAATATGCATGTGCGAGACGTGGCTAAACACGCGGATACATTAGATGATTTACATTTTAGTGGATATAAAACTGCAGCACCGTTTTGTCGTCGCTCTCGAAGTGGCGGCGCTGTCTGTATTATATTGGAGGGTCATATAGAGTCTATAAAACTACTGTGTGCATGTAAGCTACAAAAACAAAACCTTATTATAGTTGTTATGTACTGGAATAGTATAGAGGAAGAGACGTTTATCAGCCAATTAAAACAAATAATGCATTGTATAAATAACAAATATAAAAAAATAACGTAGTATATAGGAGGAGACTTTAATATAAATATTTTTGAAAATAGCTTAAAAACTAACCTACTGATCAATCTTTTCATAGACTACAAATTCGTACAACATATATAATTAATGATTAAACGAACTTACCCTAAGTGAAGTTCTATCATAATTATACGAAGTGCCTCGTCCGAAGAGATTAGTACCTTAAATAATTTAATTACTTAAATGATTATTATAGGTACACATTGTAGTAACGACTACAGTGCCCGCGCAATCACTAGTTTTTAGAGTTTTTATTTTTTTTTTCTTTCCTGGCATCACTGTGTCGACTTGTCATTTAGTTTAGAGTTACTTATGTTTTTTATAGATATTTCCAGAACGCTTCTGGGTTATACCCATAGAAATCTTGTTTAATATATCTATGGTTGGTTGGTATGGTTAACCTTAGGGTTGGGAGGGTGTTACTAATCTCTTCGGACGAGGCACTTCGTATAATTATGATAGAACTTCACTTAGGGTAAGTTCGTTTAATCATTAATTATACTTCGTGCCTCGTCCTCGAGATTAGTACCTGTAATTAAATGATTATTATAGGTACACATTGTAGACTTTGAGAGTTAAGTTCTGGAATTATCACATTAACTATGATGAATTTGTGAAGTAAAAGCTTACTTTCTTTAAAATTCTTAATTATGTTTTTAAAGACTAACCATCATTCATGGTTGTCCATAAATTACACACATATGTTCTTAATCAGTTTATTAAGATTTGTTCTAAATTACATGTTTTGTTTTTTTTTTTTTGTTTACTTTCTTATTATCATTGTTATAATGTTTGTAGATTAACAATCATAGTTATCATTAAATAACAAAGATTCTCATTATTATTTTTTACAATTCTCATCTTAATAGTCTTTTATGAACAAAATATTTATTATCATTAAGTATTAAAGTTTTATTAATACCAACTATCACAGTTACTATTAAGTAACATAGGTTCTTAACCAAAATGTTTATATAAATTCTTAATTATCTTTTTAACTGAATATTTATGGCCTGCTTAATATCAATATTAAAGTTATTTTAAAGAGTAACAATCATAGTTGTCATTTGAAAAAGAAAGTTCTTGATTAACCATTCAGATAATAATAATTATATCAGTTTTATCAAAACCCGTTTTTGATTTCTTATTACTATTCTTAGTTTCATTATCAATACATTTATGCTCCTTCCTTATAATTTAAAGTTGTTAGTTGTTGTAATAATTAGTACATGTAAGTTAAATAAGATATTTTTAATCACAGCTAAAGATTTATTTTGCTAAATCATTTTGATCTTTTACACTAAAGGTCTGTTATAAAATTTACCAATTGTACTTGTTTAATCACAGCTAAAGATTTTTCTTGCTGCATCATTTTTATGCTTTACACTAAGGAACTGTTATAAAATTTAACAAATCTACTTGAATTGCAACTCCAGCCTGCTGTTTTTAGTATCTGATCAATTGTTACACCTGGCTTTAGAAATAGCAGCATGGCGAATGCTGTGTGCTAAATATATGTGTACATCAATACTGCTACTCTTTAAAGTACACTATGTGACACTATGACACTATGTGGTATGGTTTCTTTGTGCCTAAAAGAATGATTTTATGTGTAAGGTGGTTAGAGGTTTTATTAATGTAGGCTACAAGGTTTCAGCTGGAAATATTCCAGTTCTTTGTCTTAAGAATTGATTGATTATTTAGTTCATAAATCAGAGATTTTATGAAGTCTGAAATTTTGATGGTTATATGTGTTGATTGTATTATTATGCTTTGATTTTATTTTTGGCAGTTATCCTAGAGACAACATCTCATTTTGGTACCAAATTCCTAATGCTTCCAGCATTTGGGATGTGTCCCAGGTGACATTGTATTTTTGGGCAGGTGGTCGCAGTCTGAACACACCCTTAACCATTATTTTAATCTGTCATCAGAGGACATTCTAATGTTTATTAAAGTAGGTATTATCAATTTTTGACAGTTAATCATTTGTTATATTTTTACTGGAATTAGAAAGTTATCTCACCGTTGATGTATAAGATTTCAAGATTTTAATATTATATTTTCTATAACAGTTATACCAGTTTATTAAACATGTGTCATATTGTTTAAAAGAGTTTTCTGATAGAGATGCTATCTTATCTTTTGATGATGGTGGTATGCTTCGTTGCAATAGACTTCACTACTCACTGGACTCCGACAGCCAGGGTAAGGTTGGTATGGCTTTTCCCTTGCTGTGAGATAGGTACTATAATTGTTTTATTACATTTGAGTATGATCATCCCTGAATTATGAGAAGTTCCCTAAGTTAAGGGAACCAGGGCTTGCTTGCTTAGCTTTGTCCATTATGATTTTTGTAGATCGTTTAATATGATTGTGAATGGTGGAAACGCGTTAGAGAAAATTGGTTACCAGTATACTGTGAATGTGTCAATTGTGAAGGCATTTGGGTTGTTATGCCATGTTATGTATTTTTCATATTTATTGTTAAAGTGACTTGCCAATGGGTAAATTTCAGGTGTTCCAAATTTATCTTTCAATAATTGGTCATAAGCATATTGAGTTATACTACTACTTAAGTACATTATAACTCAATGCATAAGCATTTTCTTTCAATCAATCAATCATTTATTTTGTAAAACATAGGTATGGTTACAGATAGTATTGGTAAAATAAGTGCACTATGTTTTGCCAATATCTGGCGTACAAAAATAACAAATGCATGCAAGTTTAGAAATAGCAAGCAACAATAAATAATGCATAAAATAATACAATTAGGTTGGGATGTCAATAGATTACATTAAAAACTAAATCAATATAAAATATGTCAATAAATAATGGTACAGGTCATCAGAATTTTAAATTCTGATGACCTGTACCATTTCTTTTTTTAGTCCCCATTCTACGTTGGAATGTGACTTCTGCAATGCAGTATCAGCTACTTGATTTTCAGTCGACCTAATGTAAGAAGCGAAAATGAAAACATAACAGTTTTCAACCAATGCCGCAGACTAAGTTGAAAAGATGAGTGTTGAGTTCCACCCATTTGATTAATAATGCACCTTATATTGCTTTTGAATTGTCTATACTGACTGTATTTCACAATTATTTCATGATTGTATGATGCTAATAATTCCAAATAAAAATCATGTGATATTCACATTCCTTGTCTGACCACTGGCCCCTAGCAGTCTCATCACCACAGGCAGTTCCCCCCCCCCTTTGGTTGAGGCGTCAGAAACCATTTTGGTTACATAATTAAGTTTGATTTTATTTACTCAATTTTGAATGTCATATGGCCACCATTCAGGCAATTCTTGAAGGGATATTCATGTATTTTTCATAATTTACTTCACCTTTGAGGTTTAGGATTTTACAAAATTCTAGTTTTTAGTTATATACCTATATAAAGCCATCCAAATATTAAATAGAAGGGCATGCTGAGACCAATACCTAGTCCTGTAAAGCATGTTAATAGTCTGGTTTCATAATTAATAAGTTTTTTCTTATCTGTAGGTTACACGATAGTTACAAATCTTGTGTCAATAATGTATCCCAAAATTGTACTAATATTAGTGGGTGTAAGTTTGTTATTAACTTCTTAGTGTTTTGAATATTTTCAGTTACCAATCAATAGCCACAGGATCTTAGTAATTTGTTGACAGTTTTCATAACTTTAGTGAAAATTTAAGATGCAGTGTTTTGCCCAAACAGCAGTAGATTGAACTCATACATTTTTTTATGAAACAAATTCTAGATATTTGCTAGAATTTTTGTGATATTTTGTGAGATATTATGCATCTTTAAGGTATGTAATGTAAAGCATGGCCATAGAAATCTCATTTGTCATCTTTAATTCTATGCATAAGTCTTCAAGTTTGAAACGGCTTGCATTAATGAACTTATTAAGGTTTTAATTTTTAAATGCATACTGCCATTGAGTTTTGGTCTTACTTAAGAAACACTTGAGACTATTTTGCCCTTTCCAAGGCTGGCACTTAGATATTGCACCAATGGAGATCAATTAGTTGATTGTCTCCTTATAGTATGTTTTGCCACTGTTGAAGTGTTGTGGGTACCTATGAAACCCTCAATCCATGATAACATGGTCTTATGATCAGTGATAAGTTATTAATGTTTATAAGAATTTTATAAGCGACCAGCGTACCTTACTGAGTTTAGCGGTGTCAAGGTTGTTTGGTCTGGTGATACGACCGCTTAAAGTTTTGTACGGCTGACTCAGGCTATAGCCATGCTGCCAGTTCTCCTGTCGCCCTTGTGGCGCTGGTGAGCTCTCCAGTATTTTGCTTGGAACTTGTTGGGTTTTTGCTTGGGTTTAGGTGCTGTTGCAGCCCTGATTTAGAAGCTGCTTGACCAACTCGAAGAGTTTCAGCAAGTGTTTTACCAAACAGATATTTATCTATCTTTGTGTTTTGATCTTGGTCCTTGAGATCCTTTTTAATTTGAGCTGCAGCAAAATTTCCATCTAGTCATTGAGTCACAATGTTGAACTTCACATAAGGTGTGAGTGGCATCCATTATTTAAGTTAGTAGTTCTGTACCATTTTCTTTTGTATCCAGTACTTTGGATAATGTTGCTCCTAAGCAGGAGACGGCGCTGAGTACCTAGTCTTTGTTTCGAATCTATGGCCTTGGTTATCAATCATTTTGGTATTTTGCTTATATTTTGCTTTATTGCATAAGATCCCCACGTTTTGTCACATTTAATGTCAGTGGGTATTTTTTCTGCTGAAGGATCTGTAGGGGAAATACCCGCCTTTGGTCTCTAGGGAGACAGGCCTCACGTTGCAAGACACTCCAGACAGCTGGTCACTTCCTTATGGAGTTCGTTCCCATCACCATACTCCGTGTTCAATGTTGGGTCAACCCCGAGAATTTTGAGAACGTCTGTGTGTTATCCAGGTTGGAATTGTGAGGAAGATCGCTAGTGTTTGTTTTTATTTTTGTAGCATACTCGTATTCGACTATAATTGTTTCCATTTCATTTGTGACGTCGTCGTCTAGGACTTCGCCTGGAATGATTACAAACCATTGTTTTACTTCCGGTTGATAACCGATTTATGCAACCTGGTGGGTGTAGCAATTCCAAAGAATTGAACGAAACCAGTATATTATTGAATGTTTTGATACAGTCCGATTGATCTGCTCGAATACATTCATTAGATAAAAGAAATAAATTATATTTGATGATCTCGAAAATATGCGGTGAGGCAGCCCGATGGCTTGCCCGAAATGCATTATTTGTTTGAGTATTATTGAGTGTTGTGTTGTGAGACAGTCCGATGATCAGCTCGAATATATTCGTTGTATAAAGGAAATAAATTTGTTTTGATTGATAATCTCGTAAATATGCAGTGGAACGGCTTGCCCGAAGTGCATTATTTGTTTGGGATACAAGTTTAAGGGTAGGATTGATAAAATAGTTGTAGATATGTAGTAATACATTATAGCAGAGGTACCTTGTGGGTCTAAATATGGCGTCGACTCTTTGAGACTATTTTGTTTTACTTTGTTGAGGTCGAGCACGTTTTAAATTGCTCCCAGGTTTTGCAATTTTTCTCCTGATTCTCTTTATTCCTTGGTTGAATGTGTCCTTTTAGTCAATTTTTCACTTTTAAAAACTGTTATTTTTATTTAAAAGTTTAATTACGTGACGCGCAGCGACACACTATAATCGCGAATGACAAGTCGACACAGTGATGCCAGGAAAGAAAAAAAAAAAAAAAAACTCTATAAACTAGTGATTGCGCGGGCACTGTAGTCGTTACTACAATGTGTACCTATAATAATCATTTAATTACAGGTACTAATCTCGAGGACGAGGCACGAAGTATAATAGAACCTACGCGTATCGCACAAACCACATCAACATGTTTGAATTTGATTTTCATAACGATAACAATATGTGTACAACCGTAGAAGAACTTGGTTTTTCAGACCACAACGAAACAATCATATGATACTAAAACAACAACCAACAACAGTATATTTGGATTGCCAATAAAATAATTTTTAACACAAGCAATATACAAAAATGTAAATCCAAGCTAAACAGCCAAAACTGGAACATTATCATACTGACTGGTTGCGCCAACATTAAAAATTTGTTTGTCATCCGCTGTCCCCTATACCCATCCCTTTCCCGCACATATATATTACGAGTGAATAAGAAGATTCGCTCCGTCATTTTCGCAACCCCATCGCGCGCACAATGCAACGGCCCGCTTCTTTGAAAAATATTGATAACTTTGGAATAGCCGCGACTTTCGCATGTAATAAGACTTATAATCAACAGTTTGTGTTTAACGTGTGATGACAGTGACTTGAAAACCAGCTGCCCTTAAACCCTGGTGAAGTGGTTATATTCTGTTGTCCCACACCCACCATAACTCGAATTACCTATCTCCAAGTGTTTGTGCTAATAGGTAATACACTATTCTTATTTAAGATTTAAATCTTAAACAAGAATAGTGTATTACCTATTAGCTTAAGTTTAGATAGTATCCATATATTAACCAACTTAGAACTATCGTGCTATTTTATAAATAGTAAAGTAGTGTTTGTCATTAAAATTCCCTTAGTGCATAAGTCAGAATACGTGTTATATAAACCTATCTCTGTACCTATCTATAATTTTATTATGGCGGTATAATGTGTAGGTACGGAACCCTCGGCGCACGAGCTCGACTCGCACTTAACCGGTTTTATATTTTATAGGCTCGCGCTTGACCACTATGTCACCTGATGATAAGCGATGATGTGGTCGAAGGTGAAACCCGCTTGCCTATAAAATAACCTATTCACTCTTGACTTAAAGACTAGATTTTAGCTGTCGGGAAACACAGACTCCGGCAGGGAATGCCACTCCTTAGCTGTACGCATAATAAAAGTGTTCCCAAAACGTTTTGTGCGTATGGGTGGGATGTCCACCATGTACCGATGGCGCATCGGCGTACTTCTAGTAGTCCGATGATGAAACTGGCTAGGTGGAATTAGATCGAGAAATTCCATCGCACACTCCCCGCAATGTAACCGATAAAAAACCGACAATCTGGCAACTCGATGACGGTGCTCAAGGCTCTGTAACTTTGACTTGACCAGTGCCTCATAGCCGTTATTAATTTGTTTGAGTCGTTCACGATAATACAATGATCTTTTTGCATTACTGACAAACAAGCTATGGTAGGAGGCAATTACCTCGTGATTAAACATTACCATTGTCATTGTTTTTAGGATTCCTTTCCTTAAAAGGAATCCATAGAGGAGCATTTCGTTGTCTCCCTCTCTCTGATAACCGTAAATTTATATCTACATTTAAAAAAAAGGTTATTATCTTATTTGCAGTTGGTAAACTGCGACCTATGTGTAATATGATGATGGGGACATCAGTTTTCCGACGGCAAAGTTATTTTAGTCTCTTTAATCCAGTTTATCTTTTCGTTAGAGCAAACTTCAATGCTTTCATTGTTTATGAACTTCAGTACGAGTAATGTTACCTAATTATTTTGGTGAATGTAGCTGTTTGTATTTAATTGTTGGCTAGCCTTATTACAAACTGTCGTCGGTAACAAGTACGACACACACTTGGCCGGTTTCTTAAATCGGTATAGTGCTCCATATTTAGAGAACTTAGTCTATAGGTACCTGTCTAGTAATTTACGTCAACAATCAATCTGCCTAGCCTTTTCCCAATTATGTTGATGTCGCCTTCCAGTCTAACCGGATTCAGCTAAATTCCAGTGATTCCATGAAGCGACTGCCTATCTGACCGCCGCAACCCTGGAACTGGAGGATTGGTGTCATATTTCAGGCTTCTGACAACCTTTAAGGCGCCTCCCCGAGCAAAACGCCGCGCTAGTCGTTTTTGTGCAGTTTTTAAGAGCTATCTACTCTTTATTTAAAAAAATATATCAAATAATAAAAATACATTAAATTTCTACATAATGTTGATTCTAAAATTGTAGTACACTTTTTTTTAAAGAGGTATTTGTTTCACTAATCTCCTTCCAACAAAACCATAAAAATGTGAAATAATTATTGATAGCAAGCATCTCCTCGTAAAGTTTTCATTAATTATATTTTATACTAACACTAATGGATAGACAATTTGATGACGAACATTTTGTACGTTTTATTTTTTTCAAAAGACCAATATTCGATTTTATAAAGATTTTATTCTAAAATCTGGGCGTATTCACTACCGTAATTCATGCGCGAACAGTGCCGCTAGGCCAATAGGAATGCTCATATTTCATGCTGATTTTTTTGGTCAGGGTACGGCCTTAAGATGGTCACCCATCCACGGGCCGACCTCAGTAAGCGTTGCTTATCCTTGAAGATCGAGCCGTGCGGCTGTTATTATTTCGCAATGAGCTCCGCCATTTTCGATCTAGTAATCTACCTACCTACCTACATACAATAGTACATTGTGATACAAGGGTGGGAAGTAGGTTATTGCAAACGAGCTATCATTAACAAGCCCGAGCCGAAGGCGAGGGTTTTTAATGACACGAGTTTGCAATAACCTACACACCCGTGTATCACACGACGTTTTTCAATACAGTTGTGAGAAACAGTAAAAACAAATTAAAGAATTAGATTTGTTTATTCACAAAAAATAAAATTTTCAATATGGCGCGTTTTTGCAACTTGACATATTTTTTTTACAAAGAAAACAGCCTATACAGTCTATTCGATTTTTGACAAACGTTAATGTGGAAATAATTAACTTAAAACTGTTATTATACATATTAAACATCTTTTTAAAAAAAAAATGAGAATTCAATGCTAAAACCTACGGAATTATTAATTTTTCCTCGTATAAAATCGTATCCCATTTTATTCTATGTATGAAAACTCCTTGCTACTAAACTTTTTTAAATTGACTTTTGGTGCGTTTTTGCAACTGGACTTATTTTTTTACAACGATATCAGCCTATACAGCTATACAGCCTATTCGATTTTTGACAAATGTTGATGTGAAAATAATTAAATTAAATCTGGTAATTAAATATATTAAACAACCATTTATAAGACTTTTGAGAATTCAATGCTAAAACGTACGGAATCATTCATTTTTCCTCTTAGAAAATCTATCCCATTTTATTCAACGTTTGAAAACTCCTTGCTCCTAAACTTTTTAAATTGACTTATAAATTTAAAACTAAACTGCAAACATAATGATCGAGCTCGTAAACAAAAGTCACGACCGCGTAACAGAAAGATGCCTATGCGTAAGATTTAACTTTCGAATCATAATTATAGCCTCTGAAAGTACGCCATGTTTAACAACTGTATTGAAAAATTAATTTTAATTCCCAAACAAAAGCTTTGTTTTTCTGTATAATAAATAAGTTATGGTTTTCATAATAAGTAATGGTGAAGAAATGAATAAACATTATTAATAAGCAATTAAATGGAAATATGTTTAAAAATAAATTGAAAAAAATGTTAATTGATAATGTATTTTATAATCTGCATGAGTTTTTTGATAAAAAATTATAATACTTGTAAGTACCTTATTTCTAAATACTATTGCATATCCGACTTGGGTAGACTGTTGAAACTTAAATAATAATAATGTTTATTAATAAGAACTTAATGTACACAGTTATGCAATAAATATATCTTTATCTTTATCTTAATATAGATCATATATTTAACAACATAAACTAGTTTATTACAGGATATCTTGAGGTAGTAGAGGTTCTATCTTTGTACATAATATAGACAATAATTATAAAATGAACATAACACATATAAATATATTATACAAGGAACAAGACAAATTGATTCGACATTCTTTTCTTATATAAGTATGTACCTACCTAGGTACTTATATTTGGCAATTAGCATTTATACGTATTGTTGAACTCAATTAAACGGCATCCAAACAAATATATATACTCAACAGTTATATTATGTGTAGTGATCATTCAGTTGATCGAGACATAATTTTAAGATGCGTTCCAATCCTTGTGCAAGCTCTTCGGTCGTATACTTTTTCTCAGGAACATGGACGAATAGGGTGAAGCTTCGGCCTACACAGAGAGATGTGTAGTAAATGTATTCGCAGAGGTACCTTAACAAAGAACATGCTTGTCATGAATATAGATCGGGAGGTTACCTGCGACCAATATTCTCATTACCTATAATACTACTCGTAGCCTATATTACTTTATCTAAAGCTCGAACTATTAATCTTTAATTGAATAAATGTAATTTATGATTATTATTTATGCATTGCCGGTAGAAATTACTCCATATTGTGGCAATTGTAATTTTGTTGTTATTTATTTAACATATTCTATTAATTTTGACATACCTACCAAATAATTTGTGTTTACCTCTCGCATGATTAATATTAATTTTTTTGGCTTCGTATTTCGCAAGTCTTCCAAAATATAAATTATAATTATAAATTATTTAGGTTTCACAATTATGTATGGATAATAAAACCTACCAAATTTGCATTTGTTTGCTCATTTGCATTTGTTCTGTTTTCATCAAATTCTCACACGATATCTAACAAAGTTGCTAAAATTTAACTTTTAGTGATCAAGATTAAATTCAGGATCTGTCGATTCTGGTGAGTTTACGATTTTTTGTTAGTTAGTTTCAAATCGGAATCGTGGCAAACCAAAGTAGTATACATACGATTTGGATAACCCATGGTATATTTAGTTTCTAGCCTCTGTCCGACTTCCTCGGTCATCGGATAGAATCTGAATGCAATTCTTTATGCTTAGTGCGAGTTTTTTAACGTACTCACTCGTGATAACGTAAACGATCTCTTATGTCAAAATTTATACAAAAAAAGAGGTTTTGCCTTGCCGTCACCAGACGGCGCTTATCCAGTTTCAACAAAAATTGGCGTTAACGTTAACGCGATTGAGCGTGAGTAAAAACTCGCACTAAGGCCTCTGCAAGCTCTTCCGTAACTTTATAAAGTGAGGAACTCCAAGACGGATATTTTTGTACGAGTTAATTTTACGATCCAAATATGACTTGTATACATCTGTCACTTACTCGATATCAAATTGATACCACTCTAAGAGCTTATGGTCATCCCCCTGATCATTCAAAAATCTAACTTACCGTCCAGCATTAGAAGATATTTTCGCTTGTAGATTGCCAGGGTTACTATTAAACTGCCTGCAGATCGCTGCGATGTCTAGTTGCGTGACTAAGGTCTCGGGGCCAGCACGCAAGTTGATCCCTTCCATCGGGCGAAAATCGGCCTCATCCGGTCGATTATATCCTTGTTTATTAGCTTGTGTTTCTAGGACAAAGCATGAAACATCTCGTGATAGACCAACGTGGATGGTCAACTGAAAAAAAAAATGTTAGTTACAACTGCATCCATTGATTTATAAGTTAGGATATGATGGACCGCGCGTTTTTTGACACCTCTATCTGATGTGAACTGGTGTCGAAAAGTCGAGCAAACAAAAGCACAGCCATAACATCCTTTTCTCAAAATCATTCAGGACATTATCGATCCCCCTGGAACTTCGTTGTTGATAAAGACCGACTTGATTTTATATTCGATCTCACAACTTTTTGAAGTAGAAGAGTGCTTTCTGAGACTTGTATTTTAAATGTTATGCTTTTGATGGGATTTGATCTTACTTTGATGATTTAAATCTATAGCCAAAGCCACAGACTTTGAATGGTGAGTTTCTATACTACTGATAAACTAAATAAAAAATGCATACTTAATTTTTTTATTGATAACATGATTAGATTAGTAATAATTTGATATATAATAAATATTGGTTTAAAAACAACAACATTATAAATGTTAATTAGCCTAATGTTAGTAACCAGATTTAATTTAATTTGTTTACCCAGATATATTAATTCCAGTATATTCCTCATTTAGCAGTTTGTTACTATGCGGTTACAATTCATTTACCTCAACAGGATCAGAATTTAGCAGCCGCTGGGCCACAGGACAAAAGATAGCTATTTGACAACGTGGTTTCGGTATCACATGTCAATCCTTTACATTTTGGACTTTTAAGTTCTACTAAGTCTTTATCGCTAAGTTGTGAATTTGTCTAAAACCGGGCAGCTAGCAGGGTGTTTGAGCAAGCACATTCAGGGCGAAAAGTTGATAGTTTAGCAGGTGCAACTTGCTGAGACAACACGGAGAATGTATCAGAAAAGTTTCAGATGGCCCTTTGGTCAGGGGCACTCAGGGGACCACTATCAAATTTAAAAAAAAATACACTTAACATTTATTATCATTTCATCGGGTGCGATTTGATGCAAAAGAACATAAACTAACGCAAATCCGACGAAGAAATTGTGGGCTTTCCAAATCAAAGTTTTCTAAATACCGCTTTGTGAATCAAGCCGTAGCTAGCCCTATGTATGTATATGTCCAGTATCTCTACGCTTGCCGGGATTACCCGAACCGAAGCCGATTATGTCATGGAGCCGAGAGTTCCATTACAAACGGTCACATATTTTCATGTTTTACGTATCATAGGTACTATATTACTATTTTATATATGATACACGATAGGTATTCATCGAAATCGAATCACGCGCTTAGATATAGTTACTTCTTACTATAATATTATGAATTCGAAAGTTTGTATGAATGTATGTTTGTTACTGATCAAATTTGACACTGAGATAGATTTTAGTCTGGAATAGTACATAGGCTACTTTTCGTACCGGTATAATGTTCCCTTGGGATGATAAAACAATATCACGGGAACGAATCCGTGGACGGAAGCTAGTATTAGAATAAAGAATTTCAGAAAAAATCATGAACCTTCAAAACCTAACACAATTTCTTGGTAGTCGTGCGAAAAGAAATAGTGTAAGTACTTTGTTCTACTCACAAGAGGCTGATGGTTCTTCCACCATCTCGGGACCAGCTCATCCACTTGTTCGTATTTCACATCGATTTCCTTTCGAACCAGAACAATATTGTTTTCATCTTCAATTCTTGCCTGGTCCATGAAGTTCACTCCTTCCCAACTTGGATTGGATTTCAATTCGGCGTACTTGGTGAATCCTGTGATTAAAACATTTCTGAAAAAAGTCTGCCTCGAATCCATTTTAAACCGACTGCGCAAAAAGAAGGAGTAACAAGGAAACGCTTTACTGGACGTTTCAATTCCAATGGTTTGCTGGGCTAACGTACACACGCTTATAATATTATAAAGTACACAGTGAATAATCTGACGTCAGAATATTGTATATGATAAAAATTAATTGTTTTTCGTTAGTCTCGCTAAAACTCGAAAACGGCTGGAACGATTTAATTAATTATTTTTTGTTTAGTTCGCCCGTAATAAATCATCATAATGATTGATATAACGTCAACTGGAGATAAGAGCGTTAACGCAGTGCGTCCGATTCGAATTAGAACTTTGTTTCTTTCTTTCCTTGTTGTTTCATTCTTTTTTTGTTTCTCCTGTAATTTAATGTAACAGTCGAACCACTGCTGGGCAAAGGTCTCTTCTCATACAGAGTAACAAAGAAAAATAATTTATTCCACCAGAAAGGAAAGAACGAGCAACGCTTGCTCAAGTCAGGTTGGCGATATCAAACTAAGTCCAGGGTTTGTCCACGATGTTTTCCTTTACCGTTGGTCCAAGATAAACTAAATTAAATAAAGCATACATTTATTTTTCACCAAACGCCTGTTTTAAAAACATTCACATACAGTTAGGATAACAGCCGGTTCTAAGATAGAAGACTATAAAAACGAAACTAATTAAACTTCTAAAAAATAAATAAAATTGAAGTGTCCATGTTTAATTTCAAAATAACAGCTTTTTATGAAATCCATAAAGTTTATACGTTACCTAGTTAAACAAAAACTCTATCTGTCCGTTCCGGGTAGGTAATCTCCAAAACGCCTGGACACGGTAAAGATATCTAACAGTATTGTGACTCAGCCCTGTCCTTGAAATAAGTGCCTACAAGCGTGCGTCGTGTAAACACGCGTTAGGGCCGCCCGCCTCTACCTACTTGAGTTTCTTTCTAGTTTTGTAATTGTAAATATCTCAGATTCTTTTCTCTAATCTGGGGTAGGTAAATATTATACTTTTTATTGTACTTATTCTAAATCTTACTAGGTAGGTACCTACCATTTATTACTCTCATAGGTAAACATTTCATAATGATATTTCGTCTAATTCAATAATATATGTAAGTTCATAAGTAAGTAGATATCCTAGCCCAGGAAACTACCTTCCAGTATTTTTTATCGCCAGCGTAGGTAGGTTACGCGTGTGTCAATTTATCAGCCTATCCACTTATTTATTTATTAATCCAGGTATTTTACTACCTATTAAAAATAAACAAATTACGTACTAGTAGGTTAGGTATGTAATTTCTTTATAGTCTTGCCTTTCCGCAGTTCCAGGTAATTTAAAAATGTTATCTCTGGGTGCGTTATAGAATAATTCAAGCAACCAAAAACAACACAATATAGTCTATAATTGCTCACTGCCATATAAGTAAGTAAAACTTGTACTTATTTCAATCAAGTATTCACTAATCGCGCGCTTACTGCTTACAAAACCATCAAACCGTTCGTGACTGTTTGCTAGTTCTAGTGTACCGAGTGTTGGCTGAACTCGAGACGCGTAGGTATGACTCGCGTTCCGAACGTTTGTATGAAGATAGAATACTGTTAGATATCTTTACCGTGGCCTGGATGAGACTTTTCCTGGCAGATAGCTGATGTTATAACTTAAGCTACATTTATTTTGGAAACATACATAATAAAAAAAATAAAGCATTTTTTGTTTTACGGGTTTGACGCGGACAAAGTCGCGGGCAACATCTAGTAAATAATATAGGTACTGTACTTGCTGCCGACCGCGGCTCCGCCAGCTTGGTACCAAACATAGTGTGTTATTCTGATGTATACGCCAATTACACTATTTAAGAAGAGGCCTTTGCCCTCCAGTGAGACAGTAATAAGCTGGTATTATTATTATTATTTAAACGCTATATGTACAGGGTGTCAGAATTAGGAATTAATTGTTAAATTAAAAAAGAACTACAAATGATATAAGTGTCGTCGGGATGCCATTAACCTCGCGAACGATATTTTCTAGTGCTGATAATTATGGTCGATGGCCCACTGAACAAAATCCTTAAGGGTTAGTACTAAAATAAAATAAATCGACCTCAACCAAGCCCCCCAGGAAGTTTCTGTACTTCTGGACGGAGCTAGGCTGGCCTTTTTAGCCAGAACCCCCACGCACAACGGACCAAATGGTTGTCTAAATGCGGAAAAGGGAGTCCCTCTTCTATTCTATCCTATAAGTAAGCTATGTTATTATCGGAGCTTGGTTTTTACATGAAATAGTAACAAACATCTATCTGAACGAAGTAGGATTTAAAACTATTTGATACTATACATAATCTGTGTTTGATGCGCTACAATCTAATCAGACAATCAATCATTAGCTTGCTGTTTCAGACATAATTCTAAGATGCGTGTCAGTCCTTGCGCAATTTGCTCGGGTGTATACTCCTCAACAGGAACATGGACGAACAAGGTCGTGCCATGGCAGAGCGATGTGTAGTAAATGTATTCACAGAGCCATCTGTAACAAAAAAATTTCGTCAACATCATTACACAATGTATTTTTCCTACTCCTCCGTTTTTTTATTTATCAATTTCGTTGCGGGATCCAAGACAGTTAAATTCATTTCGCGGGACTTCGTCGAGCTTCATTACCTCGGCGCTTTTCTGGTTGTAGCCACTGCCATGTAGATTCTGGCTTTCAGGAGTTGCAGTGGTTTGGGAATAGTGCAGTAGGATTGCTGATCACAGGCTACCCCATGTGTCACCACCTCTATCGATCCTGTGAGTCTCGCATCTAGCGGTTTCCCGCAGCCTTACCTAGGTCGTTCGATTCACCGAGAGGGACGCCTTCGACCGAAACCAAAATCATTTACATGTAATGTCTAGATAAGGATATTCAGGATGCTAAACCTTTCAAGCCACCAGGATTCTGTATCATAAAGCTTCTATCGCCTCACGATATGATAAGTACAGGGGTAAAGGCAGACTCTCTAATTATGTATGTTAGTCCACAAGGTACCGGGAACTATGTCATGCCTGCTTTCTAGCAGCGAGACTGTGTTCCGAATCAACTCGATGATGAAGAGTATGTGTGCCGTTGTAATTAAAGGTAAACTGTGGGCTGTGCTGTGGTATTGCAGATCCTCAAACACAGGTGACCACTAACCATCAGATCGCCCGTCGACTTAAAAAAGGAGGTTATTGGCGTCCAAGGATAAAATAAATAAATAAAAAAGCCTTTTATTCAAAAACCAGAGAAATACAGCAAAAAAACAGTAAAAACTTCGTTAATTACAAAATGTCTCTGATTTCTGTGTGCCTCTTGCCATAGGCCTCCTCTAACAGTTTCCACTGGGGTCTGTCTTGAGCAACTCGTCTCCACCTTGGACCAGCGGTCTTTTTTATTTTTCCTCCCATCTCAGACAATCTTCATAGGTGGGGGTTCTCGGATGGTTCCGATCTTCGGTGCTTGTGCGGCGTCTCCCCGCAGACCATGGCCCTCTTTTCGTCTTGTGCCGCATGTCCTGTTGTCTGTTCACCTGAGGACCTTATGACTGCGTCAGCGGAGGGCGTTGCCGTGGCTGAATTCTGGGCCAGGCAAGGCATTTAACTAAAAAGAGTGTTTGTCATCGACACGCTAAGAAGAAGAAGAAGAAACTGTCTTATACTGCTTCTTTTCCCATCTCTTAGGTACCAGTCTGTCACTGCCTTGCTCCATTTCCCACGGTTGTCGCGCATCATGTGGCCGGTCCACCTCCACTTTTGCTGGTCTATTCGTGTGAGGATGTCAGTAAGTTTCGTTTTCGCCCTGAGGTCGGTATTTCTGATTCTGTCCTGACGTTTGAATCCTGTGATGCTGCGCTCCATTGGTCTTTGACATGTGGCAAGCTTATCTCTGAGGTGTTTGGTAAGTGCCCATGTTTCGCAGCCGTAGATTAAGCACGGAAGGATGCATGCTTTGAAAGTTTTTCTTTTCACTGCTATGCCCAGGTCCTGCGATGTCATAATTTCCTTGAGTGACCAGTATCTCTTCCATCCATTCGCAATTCTGTTATTTATTTCCTTTTCAGCTTGGTCTTTTGGGGAAATAAACTGAGCAAGGTAATTGTATTCATCCACAAACTCTAGAGTTTTTTGATTTAACTCTTATGTCTACCTTTGTGGAGTTGGTCTTATTGGCGTTCATTTTCAGTCCAGCTTTCACACTTTCATCATTAAGGCTTTGTATCATACTTTCCAGGTTTTCAGGCTTTTCTTCAAATAGAACCAAGTCATCAGAAAATCTGAGGATCCATGTATATATAGACCAAAACCTTCCCAGTTAAGGTTGCGAAAGATTTTCTCAAGTACTGCGGAGAAAAGTTTTGGTGATAATGGATCCCCTTGCCTGACTGCTCTTTCTATGTTTAGTTCCTTACCCAGCGTTTCTATTTGGATTCTGGCCTGGCTGTGAGCATAGATGTTTTTGATAATGTTTGTGTAAATTGCCGGTATTCCTTGTTGTTCCAGAGTATCCCATATGTAGCTGTGGTTCAAACTGTCAAAAGCTTTGGCATAGTCTATGAAGGCCATATAGATCTTTTTGTTGTACTCGTTATATTTTTCTAATACTTGCTTGACTGTGTGGATATGGTCAATTGTAGAAAACCCTTTTCTGAATCCAGCTTACTCCACTAGCTGTTATTCGTCTAAAGTTGGGCTCATCCTGTCCAGTATAATCTTAGCAAATACCTTATAGACATTTGACATAAGGATTATCGGTCTGTAGTTTTCGATGTCCTCTTTATCACCTTTTTTGTGGATTAAGATGATATGCGATTTCGTCCATTGCTTTGGGATGTTGCCATTTGTCATAATTTTGTTAAATATGTTTGTTAAGATGGGCGTTAGCTTCTTCATTGTTCCTTTCATCAACTCATTTGTGATCTTGTCTGGACCTGGTGCTCTTGCCATATTCTGGCTCATGATCGCTTTTTCAACCTCACATGGTATAATTTCTGGATTTCATTAATGTCTTGAATAGAGTTGGGTGTAGAAATGAGTAGCCAAATCGTTGATGTTCTTCCGTTTCGTGATTGGCTTATCGATTCGCTTTAGCTTTGGAATCCATTGTTTTCCAGCTTCACGTAACTCTTTTAGAGCGTTTTTGACACCTCCAGTTCTCTGTATGTGGTGTTTCAGGGTTTCCAGTCTTCTGGTTTTGCGATCTTTTCTGATGCTCTCTCTGATTTTCTTACTCAATTCGGTTACCATCTTGATATTTTCTTTTTTTGCTTGTTGTGTTATGTACTCCTTCCTTTTTTTAGGGTTCCGTACCCAAAGGGTAAAAACGGGACCCTATTACTAAGACTCCGCGATCCGTCTGTCAGTCTGTCTGTCCGTCTGTCACCAGGCTGTATCTCATGAACCGTGATAGCTAGACAGCTGAAATGTTCACAGATGATGTTTTTCTGTTGCCGCTATAACAACAAATACTAAAAATAAAAAATACATATTTAAGTGGGGCTCCCATACAACAAACGTGATTTTTTTGCCGCGTTTTGCGATAATGGTACGGAACCCTCCGTGCGCGAGTCCGACTCGCACTTGGCCGGTTTTTTAATGAGTTGTAAGGTATGATCGCTCAGTTGGTATTTATGGGCTTTCTGTTTTGTGATTGAAGTGCAGTGAGCTATTAGATGTTTTTCTAAGATCTCGTACTTCTGTAATGCACCTGTCTTCTCGTTTATTTGTTCTACAATTTCATCGTAGTTGGTTTTATCTTGTTTATGGGAGTCTCCTGTCCGGTTGTTTCCGTGTTCTTTTATGTGTTTCCTTGACTGTTTTTTGGGGCCTTAATGAGGGAACTGCGTACCATGCGATGGTTTGTGTCGAAATTTAGCTTTGTTATAACAGTTGTATCTGTAAAAGTTTTCGAGTGGTTGGTTATTACGTAGTCTATCTCATTCCTGTATTTTCCATCTGGGGAGACCCAAGTCCATTTACTAAGGGGATTTTTTCTAAATATTGAGTTGAGTACTGTTAAGTTGTGTTCCATGAGGAATTCGACCAGTCTCTGTCCATTGCGACTTCTTTTCCCGTAACCAAATCTTCCGATTACGTATTCGTTCATGTTTTGTCTAGCCCCCCTACTTGTGCGTTGAAGTCTCCCATTAGAATAATGTGGTTATCTATGTGTTTTCTTACTGTTTCGGATAGGTCTTCGTAAAAAAAGTCTATAACCCTTTGTTCTGCTTGTTCGGTGGGTGAGTAAACTTGCATAATCGACCATGGTTTTTTGTAGTTAGGTAGGTTAAAGTTGAGTATTGCTAGTCTATCAGAAATCCCTATTATTTCATGAATATTTTGTTTTAGGTGTTCTTTAATTAGGAAACCAACTCCATTGCCCAGTAATTTTTCCCTTTTGATGTAAGATGTACCCTGTGTGTTCCTCATTTTTTTCTTCCAGTCTTCGCATTTCACTTATACCTAAGATGTCGTACTTTACATTCTCTACGACGGAAATTACATTTGGCAGTCTTAATGTTCGGCGTCATACAAACACACAAACCGGAATACCTTTTTAAAAAGCTTAGCTGGAGACACGAGCACTACAGCTACTCGGCCCGTTCCACCTCCAAACCACTCTCGTTGCCTCGTCGTGGGACCGCAGCCTTCAGAGGATGCTTTAAGTATGCCGCCACTCGCTGCTGGAACGATTTACCACCTCCCATAAGATCGCTGAAAACAAAACAAAGTTTTAAATTTCATTTAAAAAAAATCCTATTAGAAGAACAGAAGGTTGGGCAAAGTATATTTTATAAATGAAGTTTTTTAACCTTTACTGTTACTCACTTAAGGTTTGTAATTCATGGGCATCATATCCAAGCGGTTCGAGGCGGCGGCATCACAGTCCTTTCACGGGTAGCGACGTGGGCCCCTCTTCTCTTCTCTGAGCACTCCACCTTCACTTTTTCTTCTTCCTTGGTTGTTGTCAACCATCGTCATCACAATCGCGTACCACACAAGCTATACCAACCGCCTGACGTCATAACGAACCAGCTAGTGCGCCTCTGAGTGGCGCGCGCTGCCTCACGTGCGATAAGCAGAGCGCGCGCGTGTGCACGACGTCACATAGGCTCTCATTAAGGCTTTTTAAGATCGAGCTCCATGCCGCCGCGCCGGTGTGGGTGTGAGAGCGAGACAGAGCAATAATATCGCACTTTATGTTTTGTTAATTTTATCTTGATACCTATTTTCGTTTTAGTCGCAACATATATTATTTACGTACTGGTTTATATTATCTTTCTATATTTGTTTTATGTTTTTGTATTATATTAGACACAACATGCTTTGGTTTCCGTACGTCACGTCCTAGGCGACCACTGAAAATCAGCGCCGTGCTGTGGGTCTCCCACGGCACAGCAATATGCTGAGTGGAAGCCTTCTTGTCACAGTCACGACATGCATCTGCTTGTACTTACTCGTCATCCTAGTACTGTACTCAAGTTTGGTTTTTAATTTTAATCTTATTTTTCTTTACTAACATAATTTAAATACTTACTAATATTGGATACCGTTAAGGGTTTAATTTAAGATGTCAAAAATTTTGTATGTCGTTTTTGTGGCGAATAAACACTTTTTCTTTCTTTTCTTTCTTTCTAGGACATTTTCCAGCTCCAATAAGCTATCATGAGTTCGAAGGGTTCTCGTGTTTAACGTTGCAATGTTGTAAACTTTGTATCTTTTTGTTAGAGGGTGGTGGTCTAGATCTCCCGCGGGGACCAGCCGTGGTGAGGTTGTTTCGATTTTCCGGTTTTTGGTATTGCTGTCTTAGTTTCTGAGAAAGTTCTTTTCTGGTAGCGAATGTGCTTTTTCTCGCATGATCTTAAATGCATCCTTTTTTTGTATTTTTTTTTACTTTTAGATGTCGCTCTGGTTACCCGGGCTTGGAGTTTCTGACCTTTTCCTTTTGTTCTATCCTAGTTTGCAAGACTGCTTTAGGTAAGTCCTGTGTGATGTAGAAGTTTGGTTTCATCTATTTTTTGTTTTCAGGATTTGTATTTTTTTCTGCAAGGTGGTGGTGGCTAACAAGATTGATCAAATTTTTCCTTTTTTAAATCTCTTATTTCCCAGTCTCTGCAGTCGATTTCCCCGTTTTCAAGGATCACATCTATGCCTCTTAATGTAGATAGAATGAGCTTGTTCAAATCGTCGTAGTTTTCTTCTTACATTTCTGGGAGCCCGTGGAGTATTACGTTGTTTCTCTTGCTGTTTGCTTCGAGACTTTGTATTTTTTTATTAAGTTTTTCGACTTCTCCTTTTAGTTTTTCGTTTTCTTCTACTATTGGCTGTATTTTTGCATTGACTTCTAGTAGAACCGCAGCAGTAATATTTTCAGTTAGTTTTTGTCTGAAGGTTTAACTGCTCCCTCATTTTTGTCAAAAGTAATTACGTTTCCGAACCTAAGTTTTCCTTTCTTGAGTTGGCAGCACTGCGTCTGACGTTGTATGTTTTGACAGATATTTTTCAAGATAACTGACATTTTTTTTGGGAACAAATAAGGTTTTTCCACTTTTTGTTCTTTCTCTCGAGGTTTTTCGAACAAATTTTGGTGGCTTCACTCCACTGACCTCTATCATACAAGTACGCTGGACTACATATATTAGATGAAATTACAGTTGATATTTGTGCCGAATCAAAGCGCCCTACTCGAGGTTCTCAGGAACTAAAATTGACACATTTAGAGATAGGTTAATACCGATATTTCTCAAGATTAGGTAATACTAATATATTCGCCTGGAAATATTATATTATTTTAACTAATACGAGTATATGAGTATTAGTAATATTTTTAAATTACACTAATATCAAAATAGTAGACTTGGCAAGGCGTATCACTCATCTACTGAATGATGTTCCAACCGAGTGAATCCAAACTAATGTAAATATTAACTAACTAGTATACTTGAGCGAGCAGATACTTGCTCAAAAATACTAGTTTTAAGGATAAGTTGTTAAGTAGCCTATCCCCATATTTAAATCTCACTGATCTGACAGTAATGCGCTATAACTTTAGTAGCACGCTATCCACTAGTTTATAGCTTGCAATATGATTGAAAGTATTTTTCAGTTAACCTTTACAGCAAGTTTTCTATTACTTAGAAATTAATCTCAATTAAAATAATTGGGATTTTCTTGTTCTCCTAAGTATTAAATTATTCTCAAGTATTTTTATACCGAAGGCTATGTCCCATCTCTAATATTAGTTCCATGGAATCTCACCTTAAGTCACGTTGCTATCAGCGCCAAAATGGCGAAAATCAAATGTCTTAATTTCGTCATCGATAATATGAAGTCCAGCGTACTTGTATATTAGAGGTCAGTGCTTCACTCCCAAAGAAGATTCGAAATTACACTGTTGCACGGAATTATTAGTTTTCTCACTGATTTTTATTTAGTTTCGAGAGTGATTCGACACAGCAGCTGACGTAAACAACAGCGTCCAAAGATATATTATGAATATAATAATAATACCAGCCACAACAGGGCAAAGGCCTCTTCTTAGACAAAGATGGCACGTGCATTATTCACCGCGTTTGCAGTTTGTCGATTTCAGACTTACATTAATTAATCATCATCATCTGCCTAGTATTTTTTCCCAACTATATTGGGGTCGGCTTCCAGTCTTACCGGATTCAGCTAAGTACCAGTGTTTTACATGGAGCGACTGCCTATCTGACCTCCACAACCCAGTAACTGGATAACACGGTACCCCTTGGCAAGACTGGTGTCAGATTTCAAGCTTCTGACTACCCGTAACGACTGTCAGAGATCTTCAAATGACAGCCGGGACCAACGGCTTAACGTGCTTTCCGAGGCACGGAGGAAACTCGGTATGTTGAAATGGTCACCCATCCACGGACCGACCTCGTCCTTAGAAAGCATGAACTATGTACTCGATCCCATAAGCCTAAAACGTCTTTTGTAAAAAGATTTTACACATTTTTAGCCCCTTTTATTTACAATAAAATAAATAAGGATCTCAATATATATCCACTAAATAAGTCTGTGTGTAAGAAAAGGGTACATAACTACCTACTTAAACTTTCTTATGAGGAAACAGCACGGAAACAGAGAACCTATTTCTCATAAAGAAATAAAAATGAGAGATAGTTTGACTGGCATACTGACATGAGCAGTTTCCAGACTCTTAAGATAACCAATAGGTATTGGATGTTTTTTGTTTTATATATTTTGTTCATTTTATGCATCTTTAGTTTCTCGGTATTATGTATGTATCAAAACTACACTACCCAACACCCATACACCTTTCACTACTCTACATTTACACAAAACCACACGTAGGCACATTTACACATTTTTAGTATTGTTTGATTTTAGAACAAATCAAGACACTGTATAATTACATAGATACGTCTTTTTGCATGCCTATTGGGCTAAATATAATAATCTATTTCAAGGGTCAGGCGCTGTATGCCGAGATAGAGGACACGTCCTAGTTTGGCTACAGATGCTCCCATGTTGCATAAGTACTGGCCTGTAATATTTTATGTAATTTGTTGTATTACTTTTGGTGAAATAAATAAATATAAATATAAAAGGGGATTTAAAGATTGTATAAAATTTCTACAGTTCTTAGAGCGGTATCAATTTGAGATCGATTAAGGGCCAGATGTATATGACTTGTATACATCTGTCACTTACTCGATCTCAAATTGATACCGCTCTAAGAACTGTAATAACCACACATATTTCGCAAGGAATGCATTTCCAATGCATTAACCCTACTTTCATGTCTTTTTTGTCTTCTACCTTCACTTCCACACATAAGTGTAGGGCTGGTGCCTACACTTATGTGTAGAAGTGCTGGTGCACGCTGTTGTGAACGGCGAGTCGAGCCTCCCGAGACATCGACTTGCTGGTCACAACCGCATGTATATCACCATTCACTTTATTCCCTGCAATCAGTCTCCTTTCCACATCCTCTTCAATCTTTCCATCACTTGTGAACATACTTCTCAGATACACAAACTCGTTCACTTGCTCCACACTCTTATCATTTATTTTCACTTCACACTCCGATACATAGTCTTCTCTTTCATACACCTTTACTTTAGTCTTGTTCACATTTATACTCATCCCTTTTAACTAAAAAACTAAAAAGTCATCTGTAGGATAAAATACGGGTCACGCGAACGAAATCACGGACGAAGTGCTAGTATGAACTATAAGTCCAGGTTTCCTCACGATGTTTTCCTTCACCGTTGTCAGAGATGTCCAAGATAAACCTAGGAAATAAATACGAATAGAAAAAGCAAAAAATAGTATTTAGTAGTAGTAGTTTAGTATTTAGGCCGGAGTCTTAGTTCACAGGTCTGTCACAACACAACATGATAAAAACAATATTAAGGCCCAGTTTTTTGATCCATAGTTGACTCAACCAATGGTAAAGGAGCAGTGGTGGCCCAGTGGTAACGGCCGCGACTTACAATTTGTAGATCGTGGGTACGAACTCACGCAGGCTTATCTTTATGTTAATTATTTCTTAGTTAATTACTGTTCTTAAAACGATAAAGGAAAACATCCTCACGGAAACCGGTATGTTCTAGAACCAAAAATTCGAAAACAGGTGACATACACCTATCCGTGCTGGGCCCGCGTGGTGGCTTACGGTCCATTTCCTCTCACAGAGAGGAGTCTAAGTACGGAAAAGGGAATCTATCTTATCCTATTCTATCCTCAACCAATGTTCAAATATGCTAACCAATGGTTTCAAATTTCGGTAAAACGCTTTTATTCATCAATTGTTGGTCTAACAAATGGTCAAATAATTAACTTATCAACTTATTACCCGGCTGCAAGGAAAGGGTTGTTTGACGATAATAAGTAAGTTAATGAAAAACTCACAGTTTAGCGTCATTTGATACTATTGCTTCTAGGTCGTCTCCAGGCGGGTCCCTGTTGAACTCCTGGCAAATAGCCTCGACGTCCAGGCGGGTGGTGTGACGCTCGGGTCCAGAACAAACATTCTGATTGTCTTTCGGCAGTTTATTGTCAACATCGAGTAAAATGTAACCACTTCTATGTGCTGTCGTTTCTAATTTAAAGCATTTTGCATTTGCTGCACCAACGTGGATAGCCAACTGAAAAGAATAAGAAAATAAGTCTCAATTTTATAATTATAGAGTAAGTAGACCAATTAGGACATACATGGATGTTGTTGTTGATGTTGTTTAGAAAGGTTAGGCGCGCAGTACTCATAACTGGCGGCGTGCGTGTTTCACGACTATGAACGTATGTACATTAATGAAATAAAAGGAGTATCTGGATCGTAGCAAAACTATGGTGCGTGCCGTTCTTTATTTGTTTCTCCCTAACAATAGAAACGAAAGCCCATGGGATAGAGGAGTGAGTTTTTGGATGTATGAGGACCAATTAGATACTAATTTTACGGAACTATTTTTAGTTTTTTATTCTTGATGTAGGCGCAGCACTTTTTCTGCTTCCAGTCTCTCCTATCAACCGTCACGATATCATTTACTCTCTGGACACATTCTATGGATCCATGTATTATTTGGCCTTCTCTTCATTGAGGTGTAGTAAGTACACTATCCATATATGTAATCTGGATCCTAATAATATATAAGACTCATGTACTCTTTAGTCAGTAATAAAAGGTAATCGCTAGAGAACAGTTGTTTGTCTAACCCAACATCCCCACATGGCGACCCTTGCCATTTTTGGGGCGCGTGACGCGATTGATATCTCGGCGTAGTGTTACGGCTCCAAAGCAAAATAAAATGAACTGAACTAAGTACATGGAAATAAGCCTAAATTCGTGAAAATGAATCGAGAACATTTAATAAATCAGTGAAAATGTGTCGGTCAAACGTAGAGAAGGAGACTGTATTTGTGAACCAGAATTCTGCAGGTTCAAACAATGCAAACATCGAAGAATTGAAGGCACACATTTCGACGATCAGTATTATCCTCATAGTAATGTGCGTTTTGCTGGGTTTTGGAGTTATATATATTGTGTGGAAGCAATACAGGAAATGCCACCATTCCTGGATCAGGGACCAAATTCTGCAAAATAGCCTGCGACGATCGTTCAGCCGTTCCAGAGCTATTCGCGGGGAAGAGCAAGACAATCTTCCAATGAAGTAGGAGTTCGAGGGTTCATCGTATGCCTTCTGTGCGGTATCAATTTAAGTGATTGTGCGTATCAAGTGCTTTGTGCATATACATATAAGTGCGTAAAATATAATTGATCGTAAGTGCGTAAAACAAAACGTCGCGAATCATCATAAATAATAATAGACATTATGCATAATAATAAAGAACTCTAAGTTAAATTAGTAATTATGAACAAGTATTGTTGTTATGAAGTGATAGCGTATCGATGTATCATATTACGCGCTGTGATCCCTACTACGGTAACTCACTGTGGGAGTTTGGTATGTATTATAATATCACTATGGCTTAATTATAAATAACTTTTACATAAAGGAATGGAAGATGAATTATTACATTGTTTAAATCAACTAATATTAATAAGGAAATATTTAATTAAGAAAGGAAAGTCTAGGTTTAAGGGTAATGAAATTAAAAATAAATCAAGTGAGGTTCAGACAATTTATGGGAAAAGCAAAGAAATAATTAAGCTATTATCTACCAAACAAGGAGTGAAATCAGAATTATTACAATCATTATCAGTTACGACGTTAGTTAGTTATAAATAGAATTGTGTTATTCACAAATTATTGATTTATGTACTGTAACCAAACCCGATAGCGGTAGTGACAGTGAAATTTCAGAAGCGAGTTTAAATTCAGAATTAATCATGGAGTTCGATTTAAAAACGGCTTGTAGTTTGATTCCTGTTATGAACAGTAACGAAAATAATATCAGAAGTATCATCGACAATGTAGAGATGTACGCAGACATGTTATCGGAAACGGGGAAAAACTTACTAATGAAATTCGTTTTAAAAAGTAGATTATCTGAAAACGCAAAATTACGTGTATCCACTGATTACACATCTGTGAACGATTTTGTCAAAGATTTACGAGTTATACTTCTGCCTAAAAAATCGTTTACTGCAATACAATCCCGGTTACAAAACGCAACGCAAGGCTGGCGTACAACAGACCAGTTTGGAACAGAATTAGAGAAGTTATTTACTAATTTGACAATATCGCAAGCAGATGGTAATTCTGAGAGATATTCCGTACTCAAGCCGATCAACGAAAAATTGGCGATTAAGCGCTTCGCAGATGGATTGAGGGATTCGAGACTCAGTACAATCATTGCTGCGCGTAATTACGACAGTTTAAAGGACGCGATCCAGGCAGCGAAAGATGAAGAGTTAACATCGGCATCGACTTCGGCTAACGAAAATGTCATGCAGTTTTCACATCGTGGTAGAGGTAAGTTTCATAATAATAATAGTTTTAGAAATGGCCGTGGATCCTACAATCAGCAGTCAAACCAACGCGGCCGAGGACATCATTATCACCATAATTCAAACAATTCGAGAGGTAATTATAATCACCTATCAAATAATATCGGCAGACGTGATTTCAATTACTCACGTGGGCGAACATTCCATAATTACCGTGGTAACGGACGTGGAGGAGGTTATCAAACTTTGAACGAGAATCGATCGAGTAATGAAACTCGTAGTAAAGGCCGTACCAATAGAATATTTTATACAAACAATGAATCTGATAAGAACGAAAGTATGACTACAAATATAAACGAAATGCAGTTTTTTCGATCTTAAACATAACATTTTAGCGTTGCAAGGTAAGGCAAAATTTTTAGCATTGTACATTGGTAATAGGAAATATTTTTGGTTAATAGATACTGGAGCATCTTTGTCCGTAATTAAAAGAGATGCATTACCAAACAATAGTACAGTAATTAGAGATGAAACCATCATACATGGTATTGGAGGTAAAATAAGCTCATCTGGGTTTGTTCAACTTAGTTTGACTCATCATGATGACCAACACTTAGTTGACTTTAATATCAAGCTTCATGTTTTTGATAACATACCATTAAAGGCGGATGGAATATTAGGTTTAGACTTTCTTTGTCAGTATGCATCAAATATCAACTTGGAGACTAATGTCATTAGCCTATCTAAATATGGAAAGTATTATTCTTTAGAACTAAGTGATGTCATAGACTACTCAGCTGAGGTGTTACATATCCCAGCACGAAGTGAGTCGATACATTATTTATTGTTAAACGTTGATAATAAGATTAATAAGTATGACTGCGTTATTCATAGTAAGCAATTAGCGGAAGGAATTTTTCTAGCGGGATGTATAGGACGAATAAAAAATAACAGATTACCGGTAAAAATTTTGAACACAAACGAACATGATATTTATTTACCAACTTTTCAACCAGAGCTTTATTCAATTGAAGAGTTTAACTTATGCAATTTTAAATCAAATAATAACAGTTTAGAACGAGCAAAGACCTTATTAGACATTTTGAAATTAAATCATTTAAAATTGGACGAACGGAAATCTATTGAAGAATTATGTTCTAAATATTCGGATGTTTTCTTTTTACCAGGTGATAAGCTAACGACTACAAATGTTTATGAACAATCCATAACCATAAAACCAAATACAAGTCCGGTTTATACAAAGCAGTACCGATTACCGCATTCTTTGAAAAATGAAGTGAATAGGCAAATTCAAAAAATGATTGACAATGACATTATAGAGGAAGCAAAGAGTGAGTGGTCGAGTCCAATATTATTGGTACCAAAAAAAAGTGGGAACGATAAAAAATGGCGATTAGTAGTTGATTATCGGAAACTTAATGACAGATAAATGTAGACGATAAATTCCCTTTGCCAAGTATTACTGAAATTTTGGACTCACTCTCGGGTTCAGTCTATTTTTCGCATCTAGATCTTAATCAAGGATATTACCAAGTGGCTTTAGATAAAAACAGTAGAGAGTATACAGCGTTCACTACTAGTACTGGGCAATACCAGATGAAGAGGCTGCCCATGGGATTGAAAACAAGTCCAAGTGCTTTTAGTAGAGTAATGTCAGTTGCAATGTCTGGGTTAACGTACGATAAATGCTTTATATATTTAGATGATTTAGTAGTTTTTGGGAGAAATTTAGCTATCCATAACAAAAACTTAACAGATGTTTTAGAAAGACTTAGGAAAATTAATTTAAAATTAAATCCAGAGAAATGTAATTTCTTAAAGAAAGAAATACTATATTTAGGCCATTTAGTATCAGAAAATGGAGTCTTACCAGATCCAGCTAAAGTTGAAGTATTGAAAAATTATCCTGTGCCAACTAATACAGATGAAGTGAAAAGATTCGTAGCATTCTGTAACTACTATAGGAAATTTATTAAAAACTTTGCTAACATAACTTGTCCATTAAATAGATTAACTAGGAAACATGTACCATTCATTTGGACTGATGAGTGTCAAAGTGCATTCGAAACAATGAAACATGCACTGAGAACTCCACCTGTATTAGAGTTTCCAGATTTTTCAGAAGATAACAAGTTTGTCATTCAAACAGATGCCTCAGGGACGACTATTGGAGCAGTCTTGTGCGATCAAAATATGAAACCTGTAGCTTATGCTAGCAGACCACTTAATAAAGCTGAACTCAATTACCCAACCATTCAGAAAGAGTTAGTTGCAATTGTTTGGGCTGTAAAGTATTTTAGACCCTATGTATTTGGAAAATCATTTACAATTATGACAGATCATAAGCCTTTAATATATTTATTTTCAATGAAGGACCCATCAAGCAGACTACTGAAGTTTAGACTTGCGTTAGAAGAGTATGATTTTAAAATTTTATACATAAAGGGAAAGGATAACAGCGTCGCAGATGCATTATCTAGAATTAGTATAACATCAGAAACTTTAAAGCAAATGAATTACGAAATTTCGCTAGTTATGACTAGAGCGCAGAAGCGTTTAGATTTAGAAAAACAAATGGATACACCAAGTTTTAGTAAACGAGACGAAACGTGGCCTGATCAACCACAAGTAGTTGAGGTACTAAAAATCCCGAGTAATTCGGTGGAAATGAGTTTTATAGAAAGTGATGAATTAGTTAAATTGAAAAGACAACATAATATAGATGAAAAAACGGAATGTTTTATTTATCACAATCAAAGGAAAATGTTGTATATTAATCTTAACTTTAGAGCACAATTTACGCGAGCCGAATTTGTGACTAAGTTAGGAGAATTTTGTAAACAAATAGGCATAAATGAGCTATGCATAGTAAAGAATCATCAAAACGAAAGTTTTATTAAAGATGTATTAAAAGAGATAAAAGATAATAAGGATTGGACCGGTCCACGTATTTATGTATTGAGAGGAATCAGAAGAATTGATGATGAAGAAGAAAGAAAGTATATTTTACATGATTTTCATCTACTACCTACCGCAGGTCATGCAGGGGTACGTAGGATGACCAATAATATTAAGAGAAAATTTTACTGGCCAGGTTTAGAAAACGATATTAGACAATTTGTGAGTAAATGCATTAAATGTCAGAAAATGAAGCATTGTAGGTATGTCAAGGCGCCCATGGAGATAACTACAACGGCTTCACATGCTTTTGAAAAGATATATTTAGACATTGTAGGTCCATTAGAAAAAGACAATGACGGAAATTGTTATATTTTGACGCTGCAGTGCGAACTTACTAAGTTCGTAGAGGCCTATCCTTTGAGCACGAAGGAAACCGTAAGTATAGCTAAAGCATTAGTCAATAATTTTATTTTAAGATTTGGAATACCTAATACCATTGCGACTGATCGTGGAACCGAATTTGTATCTTCAATAATGGAACAGGTATGTAAACTTTTAGGTATAAATAAATTAATGTCTACAGCGTATCACCATCAATCCATCGGTGCGCTTGAAAATTCGCATAAAAATTTAGGTGCTTTCTTACGAATACAATGTAATGGTCAAAAAGACACATGGAGTAACTGGCTACAATTTTGGTGTTACAGTTTCAATAATACTGTTCATACAGAAACAAAGTACACACCATTCGAACTAGTATTTGGTAGAGCTAGTATTATACCATCTAGAGTTAGTCAATACATAGAACCATTATATAATCCAGATAGTTATCCTTTAGATCTTAAGTATAGGTTACAAGTAGCACATCAAGATGCTCGTAATAATTTACTTACAAGTAAAAAAAAGCGTAAGAGTAGTTATGATAAAGCTTCAAATAATGTGACATATAATAAAGGACAATTAATTTTAATAAGAAATGAAATAGCAAGTAAGTTGGATACTCAATGGGAAGGTCCATTTGTTACTTTAAATGATTTAGGTGTTAATGTAGAAATATTAAAAAATAATAAAACCTATTTAATCCATAAAAATAGAACCAAACCATTAGTAACGTAAGCTTATAATTAAGTTACTTTAAGAAAAAAAAAAAAATGTAACAACATTTTTTTTTTCTCTTTCTCACCCCCGAGGTGAGGTGTAGTAAGTACACTATCCATATATGTAATCTGGATCCTAATAATATATAAGACTCATGTACTCTTTAGTCAGTAATAAAAGGTAATCGCTAGAGAACAGTTGTTTGTCTAACCCAACATCCCCACACATCTTCACATGGACAATTCATCCTTAAAATGTCCATATCCTATATCATTGATCCTTTCATTCGCAACACATTCTCTATATTTTTGCAGCAGTTTTTTACATATTGGTGAAATTAGATTATGCAGTACCTCTAAGCATAAGTATAGCATAAGCATGCTATAATATTCCCACTGCTGGGACACAGGCCACCTGATGCTGGATACCTGAATCAGTTTAATTTACGTACCATCTTAATAAAAAAGCATTAACTTCTTCATTCTACTCACATCAGGGCGACAGCTAATGTCCAACCACAGATTTGGGACGATCTCATCCACATCGGCGTATCGCACTGCAATTTCTTGTCTGGACAGAATAACGTTATGTTTATCCTCAATATCATCCTTGTCCAAGATCTTCACTGCTTCCCAACTTGAATTAGGTAAGTCATCAACTATACGACCAAATCCTGTGATTAAAATTCTTTTACGATTATCGCACAACAAGCTTCGCAGTAAATAAAAACAAAATATTGAGCACATATTGTTGTTTTCAGGAATGTGGCGCGAAATAAACAAGAAGCACCCGTGGTGTATTGCTCTTCGATAACAATTGAATACTGCCCGAAAACAACCCGTGATTATAAAGATACAACCTGACTTATATGAACACGAATGAATGAAAAAATCCGGCCAAGTGCACGTCGGTCTCGCGCATTCAGGGTTCCGTACAAAATTTAGATAGGCCGTTGAGACTGGGTGTAGACAAACACACAGAACAACAGAAGAATGACGAATTAAATGTACCTCAATGTAGATTGCAAATATTTAGGAGGAATGTATATGTTAATTCCATTCAGGTGTATAACAAGTTACCTAATACATATAAGGAACTTCCCATCCTCATGTTCAAGAAAAAGCACTAGTTGGCCATTAGATAATTGCTTTTATGACATTGGCGAATATATGGCATATTGTTAAAATCCAAGATGACTCATGAACTTAATTTTGACATTTTAAAGTAACAATTACCTAATTTTAATAATACTAATTCATATTGGACTTACCTACTGTGAATCGCAAATCTTAAAATTAACTTTGTACTTAGTTAAGATCGACAATTAAATATTTGTACACCATATATTTCGTGGTAGAATGTATAGAATTAACAAAAATATTAACACCATCATCATCTTCCTGCCCATGTTACTTGGGGTCGGCGCAACACGTTTTCTTCTTCCATACCGTCCTGTCCCCCGTCACACTATCACTGACTCCCTTTTCTTTCATATCACTCCCCACACAGTCCATCCATCTTTTTTTTGGCCTTCCCCTCCCTCTCCATCCATCCACATTTATATTCATAACTCTTTTTACATGCTGCATTCTTTTCAACATGCGTTTCATCCCTCCTCATCAGATGACCATAACAGGAATAGAAAATATTAACACCATACTATGTAAAACTACATTCTTACAAATAAATAAATTCTAATTCTAATGGATGAGCGAGAGAGGCTCTGTTTGAATTATTTGGGTTCGGAACCCTACAAACAATAGGAAAGCCTGTAAGGAAACTCGATACTGCGTATCTGGTACAAATTGTTAATTAATTATATGCACACGACGCCGTTTCGATGTAATGGATCGCATTAGAGAATACTTACATCTAGAATAGGTGCACCCACAGCATATTGATTGCTCATTCATTGGCCATTGGTAAGTAGTAACTGTAATTAGTTCTAATGAAGAAACTAGTTACAGGCGTACATTACATGCATAATTATGTTAAATTATAGCAACACTAGCGTTTTACCTGCGGCTTTACTTCGGTAGCTTTTCCCGCAGAAACTGATGGGCTTTTTCAAGTTATAAAGTAGACTATGGCATGTCCTAGAAGCAAAACATTCGAAGTCAAGTGACATCCACCAACCCGCACTGGGCCTGCGTGGTGGATAACGGCCCATTCCGTCTCACAGAGAGGAGGTCTGTGTCCCAGCGGTGGGCACATTAAAAGGCTGATGATGATAATGATGACACTCAGCCGATAGGATAGTTTTCTATCAGTGAAAGATGTTTCGTACCTAATCAGGTCAGTACTACCAGAAAGAAACTAGGTTACGTGGGAGTCTAAATAAACGCAGTATACTTTTATTTTAGAAAATGCGCTGATGCTACAATGTGCGCATTTTCTAGTAGTTTTGTAGAATCACATTTAAAAAAAGAAACAGAAATTATTGCTACAGAAAGCATTTAATGTCTATAAATTATGCAAAATAATTAATAATAATGAGTATTAAGTATATGTTGTATTAATAATAATGTTTTTTGCATGCAAAAAGAGGTACTGAGAGAGAACCTGAACACTCAGACAACCCAAAATAGAGCTCTCTGGCGCAGATGTACAAGAAGATCTGACGCGACGCCAGCTAAACTGGGGAGAGGATTGGCCAACAATAAGAATTATTAATTATTATACTAAAAGCTTAACGTAGGTACTCGTATCGGTACTCTAGACACTAACATTAGAAACACATAGGCAACGTTTGTACCCTTAGGTCACGAGGGCAATGTCCCAGGGCGGCAGACTGCAATAAGCAGTAGTATTTAAATTTTTCAACATTGCCAGTCTTTGAGGGAAACACTAAAATTGACTGTGTGATAGCTGGTGAAAGCCCGAAATTAAAGATTACCATAGATCATTTCGGACTTCAAACAGTAAGACTGTGAAAGTTAGGAAGATGGCTAAATGATACTGCTGCTTATAAAGTGAAATTAAATATATTATGCGGACCAAGGGTTTAGTAATACAAAGGAGCGAGGGAGCACACGCGATGACCGCTAATCGAGTACTGAATGCTCTACTAATATCAATTAGTGAAATATGGTAAAATGCACGAATAAGCATTAGTGCATTATTATTACTGTATGGTTTCACCGTACAAAGACTTTGTAAATCTTAGGTTCTACCGGCATATCCTAGGTTTTACCGTAGTTCGGGCTGTTACAGTAACATAATGAAACTTTAATGTGTGTATTCACTTTAGAGCATTTTCACGAGCATTCAATGTAATATAACGTTTTTACGAATGGTACAATACGTTAGTTTCTTGTTTTCATATCAGTCACCGCATTATACCACACTCAGCACCTTAAAATTCATACTGCTACCCGCAACACTCTGCACAGCTGGAAATCGTCCCATTGCACAATCGTAAAACAAATAATTACATAATACCTATAATGAGATGATGACTATACACTAACTAATCTGAATGGATATCATGTCCACAAAATCACTAATGAAGTTAGCCAGTCTAAATAAATACTATTTATTTATTTATTTATTATACGCTTTATTGTACACAATAAAATACATTAATAAAAAAACTTAAGTCTAAAACACATACAATGGGCGGCTTATCGCTTGCCGCGATTTCTTCCAGGCAACCTGGAATACTAATGAGAGATTAATATGCAACTTTAAATATGGTACGGTGCAAACATTCCAATTTTGGTGCACATAGTCCATCAATCGCCAACTTAAGCTTAAGCAGTGCATTAAGCATAAGTAGGTACTTGATGGGACAGCTCATATAGGTACTCAAGACCAAAATGACCGGAAGACTCCTTATACTGTACAAACACCTGTTTATTTATTTAGTATTCGTTTATCCTCGCACTGGAACGCCTTGCAGCAATTATACCATTGCAGCACAAACTTAAGCCTACTAACTATAAGTCCAGGTTTCCTCACGATGTTTTCCTTTACCGACAGCGATGTCCAAGATAATCTTAGAAAGTACAGATAAATTGAAAACGTCACATTGCTACTTGGTCTTGGTACCGGTTTAAGATAAGATATGTCTTAGCCACTGGGCCTCCACGACAATATGTTGTTCTACGGTACGAATGGTGCGTTTTTTTATTTTCTTGGCTACTTACTTGTCACCTGAACGTGCGAAGACCTTATGACTTCGTCACCGAATGGTGTTATCGTAGCTGAATTCTGGCCCAAACATAATATTAACTTTTTTATATTTGCTATCGACTAAGAAAAAGGGATACCTTTAAAAGGTGCCCAGGCTTTGTGAATAAGACCGGGGACTGTGGGACTCGCCCGGTTTCTCGAAGCTAACTGCTGTGGTTGGTTGAATGAATTTTCAACAGCCAATCACAGAATAGAATAGAAATATATTTATTCGACGCTGACGACAACACAACAGTAACAAACATGAAGTAAAAGACAAAAAAGAAGTGCAAAGACTAATTGGGCTGTACGTGAACACAGCAGATAACGCGTGCTAAACAATTTGTCGCATTAATTTAGGTTTGAGAAACCCGGTGTCATTTTAAGAATAAAATATTCGGCTCATAATTATGTCGTTTTGCGAATAGGACCATTGATAGGGAGTCACTAATATCACCTCGTGGACCAACACCAGCCCATGGAACACGTGCCCTGTTGATAAACCAATTCGGTACACTCTCGATCTCGCCGGTGAAGGCACATCTCTGGATCGCAGATGATTACCAGTAGATAAAAAAACCTTGGGTTATTTTTATCTTGTTTTTTTTGAAAAAAACCTTCATCTACATTTTTGTCATACTCCTTTGCTGCTAGATTATGGATAAAGTGGACTTATCAGACGAAACACTAACATTATCTTGCCGCATTATTGATAAACCAGAGCTATGTGGGGATTTATTGATTGACCATGACTGTCTCGTATTGGACATAAATGAAACCCCTGGATAGTTTAATACTTGTATTTCGACACAAATAAGTTTTTTCACAATAATTTTAGTGGAGCGATGAACGTTGTGAACGTTGTGCAAAAATGAATATAATAAAAATAATGTGGGGTATCTTAGAAACACTAAGAAAAAAAGTAACTCCTGACATTTTGCTGCGTCTCATTATGAACAACGCTTGTTGCTATGAATGTAGCACTAGGCGCCAACATCCTCCCGCCGTTGAAATCTTCAGTTTTCAACCCTTTATTTCATCTGAGGAAGGCAGAGGGCAGAGACGAACTAAAGGACGTCGTACAACTCCCCGTTGGGTCTTCACATCAACAACTCGAGACACTCCGTCTGATCCAGGAGACAATTTCTGCACTCGTCCCAGTCTCCAACACAGAGGCGGCGTATTATCTTCCTTCAGAAGGACTAAGTCACCGATGTTTAGGCTTGACTTAACGGTTCTCCACTTACTACATTACTGTAAGTCAGCGATATATTCACGCTGCCACCGACGCCAAAAATGTTGATGGATCTGCTGTATTCGTTGGTAGCGTTGTAGATTGTTAGAGTTGCCGTCTTCAGGTGATGAAAGAGCAGTGAGGGGCCGGCCAATAAGAAAGTGACCAGGGGTGAGGCAAAGAAGGTCATCAGGAGAGGAAGATAACGGGCAAAGCGGACGACTATTCAGGATGGATTCTACATGTGCAAAAAGGGTAGACAACTCTTCAAAAGTTAAATGGGAATTGTCCATCACACGTTTGGTATGGTACTTAGCCGATTTCACACCGGCCTCCCAAATTCCACCAAAATGAGGGGCGTAAGAAGGTGAGAAAATAAAATTGATCCCTTCCCCGCTTGCAAAATCAGAAAGATAGTCTGCGATAATCTTAAAAAATGATTTAGTTCCTTAGCGCCAGATACAAAATTGCGACCATTATCGCAAAATACCTCCATTGGCCTTCCACGTCGTGACACAAACCGTCGAAAGGTAAGAATAAACGCGTCTTTTGTTAAATCACTTACAGCTTCGAGGTGTATACATTTATACGTTAAACATACAAAAAGACAAAGATAGCCTTTAACTAATTTCGAACTGCGTCCTTTCCTATCATCAATACATATAATAAATCTGTTGAAAAAAATTTTTTGTACATCGAAAAAATTGCAAAAAAAAATAGCCAGGGTGTTTAAGGATAACCAACAGAACCCATTTCCAGCATTTTTGGAATTTTTGTCTGTTTGTCTGTTTATTTGTGCACGCATCACATGAAATGTACGAAACCAATGAAGATAACTTTTATACATAAAAATTGTGTTACTTAGTTTTTGTTTCATCGCAATCGGTTCACTCTATCAAAAGTTAGATGAATTTAAAGTGTTCAAGAAGTAAAATTATCACAGCACACGCAATTTAGTTACTCAGACAGTTGAACTCGATATTCGATAGATGGCGTTGTGCATTTGAAGTCATTTTCTGAATGGCGGTGTTAAGATTCTACGAGAAAGAAAGACCCTAGAAAAAAAAATTGGTATGTATGGTAGACAAGACAGAAAGGTAAGTAGGGTAGATGAGTAGGAGAGATGACGGGAGCGAAGCCGCGGGCACAGCAGTTTAAAATAAAAAAGGACCAGCGAAGTCTATGCCTACAGTAGTGAATGGGAAGTTTGGCGTGACCCTTTGGGAAGGTAAATTAACCATTATAGGTTCCAACGGCTTAGCTTGAAACCTGTCGACACTTGACGCAGTGACGAACAGTTTGTCAAGCGAGACGTCTGCCATTAATAGGCCAAAATTTAATCTTTAATAATGCCCAGCAGCAACTGCGGGCCAGCATGTAAATTACGAATATGCTCATATTGAAACATTAATTTCGTGAGATGATGAGATGCATCAAGCAAAACAGGGTGTTTTTTATTATGATGATATTTTGAGGAATCATCAATACGACTGCCTACTCGAATAAATTTATCATTCGGGCAATAAAAAGGAGACAAAGATAAAAGTTTTAATTTCAATTTTGATGAATGGCTGTTGGCTAGTGTTTTGTATTCGCTTGGGAAAGACTGTTGCTGTGCCAAACGACACAAGTTAATAAATGACTTATGTAGCTCATTTGTTTTTAATGTACCTATAACTATATGTTTTTTTTTTTAAGACTTTAATTTTAAATAATTTAAATATCGTATCGCGTATGCAAATATTCGTTTTAAGTGATCGAAACTTTGATAGTTTTGAAAATTGATAAAGTATTCTATTGAGGTTTCTAAGTTAACAATTGCAGAATTTTGTTTGGTTTCAGGTAAGTCATTCACATCAACTTCATTGTTATTTAAAACATGCCAAGTGTCTTCCGATTGCAATAAATATTGTGGATCTGACCACTAGAACAAATTGTTTCTGATAAGATTAGGGCTGACCCCACTAGATATGAGGTCAGCTGGATTAACTGATGTTGGAACGTGACGCCAAGAATTTACGTCTCAGCTCACAAATTTCTGAAACTCTATTCGCAACAAAAGTTTTAAGATTCTTAAAACTCGAATGAAGTCATGCCAGCACAATACTGGAATCACTCCAATAAACCTCACTATTTAGCTTATATCGCAAGGAATCTCTGACCGCCTTACACAATCTAGCGGCCAAGAGCGCAGCACAAAGCTGCAAGCGCGGGATTGTAGTAGGTTTAGTTGGTGCAATCTTGCATTTAGCACACAATAATTTTAAAGTGACTTCATTTGCAGAGTTTACTGATCGTGCATAAATACAAGCTCCATACGCACTTTGGGAAGCATCACAGAAATAGTGAAATTCTATGAATATTGGCTCATCACAGAGTACATGCCTTGGATTTTTTATGTTCCCAAGTGCGGATAAAGAATCAGCAAACTTAGCCCAGGTCGAAACAATATTTCAGGAATCGGATCATCCCAGCCTAATTTCTCCAGCCAAAGCTGTTGTAATATAACCTTTGTTTGCATTACGCACGGACTGAGCAAACCCAAGGCGTCGAAAATTTTAAATAAATTAGAATCAAAGAAATTAGATAATATTGAACGTTTAGTTGGGCGATTGCTATCCAACTGAACTGGGAATTGTATTGGAAAATGCAGTACATCCGTCGATGGATCCCAGCCCAAACCCAGGGTGCTAGAAGACTCACTGAGTGTTAACCGTTCATTAATATCCAAAGAACATGAGTCAAAAATGCTAGTTATATTAATTTTAAGTATTATTAGATTAAAGCAACCTAATTTAAGTGCCGCGGTAACCTCCTGAAGAATATGTTTTAGTTTGTGTTCACTGTCACTCGAAGTTATCATGTCATCGATATAAAAATCGTGCTGAATAACATTTTTATTGGTTACATCTGGATATTCTTCGCCAAGCTGCCACAGACAACGTGTACTCAAATAGCTGGAACTTGCCATGCCGTAAGTTACAGTATTTGATCTTAGCGTTTTGATAGGTTGGGACTCATCTTCTCTCCACAGTATGAGCTGGAGATTTCGGTCCTCCTCATTAATTTCCACCTGGCTATACATTTTCTCTAGCCGGTCAGGAGGTACTTGTGTTGTCTAGCCCGTACTAGAATGGAGAATAGAGAGTCCTGCATATTTTGACCTATCATAAGAATATCACTGATTGACAATCCAGATGAAATAGGAGCTGATCCATCAAAAACAACACGAATTTTAGTGAATTCGCTGCTTTCTTTAAAGACGGCGTGATGACACAAGAAATGAGATATATTGGGACTTAATCTTAATACATCAGACTGTGAGAGATGACCTGTTCATACTCTCTTATAAAGTTGACATAGTGTGATTTAACTTGTGGGTTCCGTCGGAATCTTTTCTATAAATTATCTGACCTGAACCGAGCCAACCATATTGGGCATTTCTTAAAGTGGGATTATTAGGGCCTAGAGAACGCTGCTCGCAGCCGAGAATATCCCAGAACAAATCTGCTTCAATGAGTAGATCTACAGTGGAGGATTGATTAAAACTAGGGTCAGCAAGGCAAACCTCAGTAGGTATTTGCAGTTGCTGAGTGTTTATTGTGTATCTGGGAATGTTACTTGTCAATTCTGGTAATATTAGACATGTTGTTGTGACGTGAAACGGTTTAATTAACGATTTTAACTGCGCCACACAACTCTCAGTGACTTTACTATCGACATGATTGCCGATGCCAACAATGTTAATATAATTGTTAAATAATGAATTACCTGATAAAGATAATTTGTCTCTAAGTGACTGCGTCATAAAAGACGATTGACTGCCGCAATCTAACAAGGCACGTACTTGTTCTGTTTCATTTGTTGTAGGGTTACACACCTCAACTAAGGCGGTAGATAGTAGAATATGTTTTGAACCCTGTGTAGTATGATTCGCTATCGTTCCACATGATGTCGTGATAGCTGCAGCAGGGATGCTGGTACCTGCAGCAGGGGTTTTGGTACCTGCAGCAGAGGTTTCGGTTACTACCGGAATGTATAAAAGAGCGTTGTGCTTCTTCTTACATTCCCGACAAGGTCTGAGGTAGCAGTTTCGTGTAATGTGCCCGGACCTTAAGCAATTTGAACAAAGATTTAATTTATTAACTTCAGTTATACGATCTTCCACGCTCTTGACCTTAAAAATAGGACAGTCGTAGATTCTATGTTAGCCCTTACAAACAACCCAACCTGAAGAAGATGAAGAATTACTTTGACAAGCAGACTGACAAACTGATTGGAATGTAGCAGATTTATTATGCTGACGTTCGGCTTCATTGTTGGTACCGTTAGACGAGGTAGAAGCCGATGCCTTTTTATTATTATGGCTTGATGAAGAGTGGTTTAGAGACACCAGGACATCTGCACGATCAATTAGAAATTTATTAAATTGTTGTAAGTCAGGTATTAGATCAGCCAAAGTGCCTCGCCATTCTTCTCATTTGTTAAGAGTACGGTTATCTAGCTTAGAACACAGTATATGTATCAATAACACATCCCAATTATCAACTTGTAGCCCCAAGCCTCTGAGGTTCTTGGTAACGTGGTCCACTAAAAAACGAAGTAATTTATCTGACTCGCGGGGTATTGGATGTATGTTTAACAAAGAAGACAGATGATGGTTTATTAACTGTCGCTTGTTATCATATCGGTCACATAGCAATTTGCAGGCAACACTATAATTAGAATTGGAGACTTCTAAGTTACTCACTATTCTAGCTGCATCTCCCTCCAAATAAGATAATAGATAATGAAATTTGTTGATAGGTGCAATGCACTCATTATTATGTATGACTGACTTAAATGTGTCACAAAATTCAAGCCAACGGAAGAATGTTCCGTTAAATTTAGCAATTTGTATCTGCGGCAGTTTGAACCCTACTTCGTGATTGTCAGCATTCAAATGAGCAGCTGAACAATGGCTAGAATTGAGCATGTTTCCAGATTCATCGTGTCGGTTATTAGACTGATGATCTTTAATGAAAGTCTGAGCATTCGCAATGTTTGTTATGAACAATTGTTCAATATCATCCCTTTCATCAATCTCGACTGATAAATTACTCGAATTTAATATCTCAATTTGATTCTGCAAGTCATCGAACCGAACGGATAGTGACTCAAATTTACTAAGTTTAAGTTTTAGCTCGGCTTATTCAATGCGTGTAATAGAATCATTTGGCAACAGACTCGTTAAATAATTCCTAAACTTAGTAATTTGACCCTTTATTGAACTACGCTTAACAATGAGATCTTGTAATTCTTGCACAGAATCGTCATCCTTGCCCATTGTAACAATAAACAAAGAAATGTGTATTTTTAGTAATAAAAACTATACGGTAAAACTATGCAAGAATACAATGAAATATTAATAGAGTTATTTATGCTACAAGTGCGGCAAGTAGGTGATTTGAGTAAGACAATACACTGACGTTGATACTGCTCGATTAGTCTATTTTAGTTATTTCCATAGCGTTATGTCCTATGGCATTCTGCTGTGGGGCAAAGCCGCTGACATTCAAAATATATTTGTTCTTCAAAAACGAGCAGTTCGAGCAATTTACCAGCTAGGTGCCAGAGTTTCTCTAAGAGATTTTTTTTAAAGATATTGGTATTCTCACAGTGGCATCACAATTCATCTTCGCCAATATCTTATATATTAGGCAAAATATACACTTTTACACTAAAAACAGTGATATGCACAATATTAACACCAGAAATAAGGACAAATTACGAGCTCCTTTTCACCGGCTTATTAAGGTTCATAACTCATTTGTTGGGCTTGGTATAACCTTTTATAACAAGCTACCCTCTGCTCTTCTAGATTTGCCTTTTAATGCGTTTAAAGTTAAAGTAAAATCAAACCTTTGTTCAAAGGCATACTATTCTATTAACGACTACTTAAACGATAAAAATAGTTGGTCGCTGTGATTAACTCAAGACAATATTTGTGTTCTTTCTCCAGAATTAGCTTACCTACTGACAGGTTATATGAGTTAAATAATTGGTTTTTTTTTGGACAGTTTATGTCAATTTATTTTAATTTAATTGTCATATTATTGACATAATCGACTCACTACAATGTTTTTTTTTAATGAGTTGTATTGCAGATAATATTATGTGGTTAGCTAGCGACCTCGACAGTGGATCATATATTATTCTTGCCTTACTGTTGATTAATTTTTACTTCGATGGTCCCAGTTTATCATAATTATGTGACTTCGAGTTACAGCTGTATTAGCTATATTTAGACGGGCACGCCCTTTATGCCTGGAGGCTTTATAATTCGGGTACTAGGTTCCGTTTACGTTTTTATTTTTAGTTTTTATTTTCGCTTGAGTTTAGATTTCGATGTTTTTGTTGGTATATTGGCATGACTGTGCTAGCTGTCATTATGGCAAATATATTTAATTTTAATTTTTTGTGTTGAGTAATGTAAATGATTTGCATACTATTGTATAGAATCAAGATTTTGATTTTTTTCTAACTGAACAGACAGCTGTGCTGCTGGGGAGTTTGTTGCGACACTTCTTCTTCCCAGCAAAAGCACTAGGAAGTGGTGAAGGGCGGGCGTTTTTGGGGGACTCTCTTATGTAATTTTGACGTTCGGAAAGTGCTGATTCTCAGCCTAGTTTGAATAAATGACTTTTGAATCTTTTTTTATTTTTGAATTTCCGATGAGTGGATAAATCGACACGAGTCGGAAATCAACTTACGCACGTGTATCATTCAACATTTTACTATGCATTGTGCGAGGAAATAAAAAAAATATCTGAACCAAGCAAGAAATTAATAAAATGGCGCTTATTCAAGGGTGCTCAGCATATCCACAGATTAACTAATAGTTCATAGTTCCTCGGGCATATCTACTGCGCATGTGCAAATAGCTGTCACGTCGTAACGCAAAAAGGCACGAGCAAAATATTCATTCTGCCAAACATATTTAATGAATATTTAAAATTAATTTATTGATCAAAATCTAAATCTAGAGTAATTAAAAACGCCTTTAATGAAGTATTAGTTTTAATTTACCTTTTATATGAATGATAATCGGTACTTAACAAATTTTTAAACTTTTCTCAAATAATAAAAACTATGCTGCGGGCTGACGTTGGAGTAAAAATTAAAAAAATACAGGAAAGTAAAAAGCACTAGTAAAAAATGTGACACTTTCCGCACAGTTTGGCTGCTTGGAAAACGCTCTTTTCGAGGACATGCATTGTAAAAATTGTGATTATTTACCTAGGCTTGAATTTAGTTGATAATAATAGATAATACGTAACAAATATGAAATAAGCACATGTAAAATCACGGAGTTTATGAATTATCAAGGATCAGTACGGAATAAACGTAGGTATGTATGAGGAGGAAAAGGAAAGGTCACTTAGCTGCGTTGGACAGGCTGCTGTACAGCGACTTCGGTTGATATCGCAGTGTCTAGACCGTAAATCAGGTTTAGGCTGCAATGGCTGAACCTCCAAATACTCCAAAATATCGTTTCTTGATGTTTCAGATCTGCAGCTTAGTTGGTCAAGCTGACCGGGCTTCGTATTTCTTGATAGTTTTTTCTTTTTGCGGAATGTCCTGTCACGGTCGCCAGATTTTATGTCTCCTATTGGACATAAATGAAACCCTCGGATAGTTAAGTGTATTTCGACTCAAATAGGTTTTTTTACAATAATTTTAGTGGAGCGATCAACGTTGTGAACGTTGTGCAAAAATGAATATAATAAAAATAATATGGGGTATCTTAGAAACACTAAGAAAAAAAGTAAACTCCTGACATTTTACTGCGTCTCATATGAACTACGCTTGTTGCTATGAATGTAGCACTAGGCGCCAACAATGACTTTAAAGTGCTAACGTGTAACTTAGGAAACCTACAGAAAAACTTTCCTGAATTAGTAACGGTGCTACACCGAATTAACTCGAAATTCGATGTTATTGTGTTAACAGAATGCTGGTTAAACGATAACTCCATTGTTAATCAGCTACCTGGATATAACTGTTTCCACACACGTAAAGTTATCAATAAAAGTGGCGGCGTAACCATTTACGTGAGGGATACTTGGACGGTTTCCGTTAACGAACCGGAGTTCGATGATGCCAACTGTGTAGTGACTAAAATTAACAAGAATATTACACTGCTTGGGATCTATCGCTCTCCTTCATTTTGTAGTATCGACAGATTCCTGAACTCATTAGAAAACTCGTTGATCAATCTGAACGACTGCCCTTGTGCAATAGTGACGGATGACAAGAATATAGACCTTCTCGATTATACTCATACCCCCAATGCCACTCATATTGCCTATCAGTGTTTGTTGTCGGAACAGGACTGCTTCCTACTATTACCGAAGCTACCAGAGGCAATACTTGCTTGGACCATGCTTTTATCAAATCTAAAAGCACAAGCCCAACACAAGAATTTGTCTGCAAGACGTCGATCACAGACCATGACCTTGTAATCTTACGCACGAACCAAGTAAAAGTTAGCTACTCACAGCGCATCAGAGTTAAGCAGAAAATAGATTACTCTAAGATTGCTGATGATATTGGCAGAGTCGACTGGACTGATGTTATGACCAAAATCGAAGTAGACGATGCGGTGCTACTGTCCAATAAAATCATATCAGACTCCATAAAACGGCACACGGAAAAAATAAAATTAGTCGTTCCTAGTTTAACTTAAAACAGTGGGTAACCCCTGGTCTGATTCGGTGCATGCGTTATCGTGATTCGTTGCATGCTCAAGTAACCACTAAACCTAAAGCTGAAACGAGCATACACGCGATACAGAAACTTTTGTAATAACATCCTTCACAAACGCATGGCAGAGCATGAGAGAAAAGAGTTAGAGAATCACAGTGGCCAACCCAAAAAACTCTGGCGGGTCATCAAAGACATTTGCGAATTCCCAGGAACTCCTAAACGCCGGTGCAGATAGCATCATCGATCAATAACTGCAACAGTCACATCGTCTCAGTAGGTAAGCGCTTAGCACACAAAATTTTGAACAAACTCCAGACTACGGAGAGCAAACTTTGCAGTGAAGCTTCTCTCGAAAACCGTTCCAATAACTCTCTGGTCTTACATCCAACGATAGCCGAGAAATAAGCAGTCTGATCTCTGATTTAAAAGACAACAGTGCACCCGGGTCGGACGAGATCCGTCCATTACTTCTTAACCATATTAAACCTTTTATACTGGAGCCTTTAACGTACATATGTAACCTGAGTATGTCGACGGGTACTTTTCCTGACTCCTGGAAGATCGCGGCTGTAACGCCGATTCACAAAAAAGGTGCCAAAAACTGTCCGGACAACTACAGACCCATCTCTCTGCTATGTGTCACGTCGTAGATCTTGGAGAAACTCTGAAACAACCGCCTCATCAGTTTTCTGGAAAAACACAGCCTACTTTCCGGACGCCAATATGGCTTTAGACGTGGGCGGTCCACAGATCAAGCTGTAGGGCTTTTGACTGACACAGTCTTCTCAAGAATCGATCAAGAGCTACGGTCAATTGGGGTCTTCCTTGACCTGGCCAAGGCATTTGACACAGTATCTATTTCAATGTTACTTAAAAAGTTAGAATGTCTTGGCGTAAGGGGCATCGCTCGGGACTGGTTTAGTAGCTACTTGTCCGACAGGCGAGCAGCAGTATGTTGCTATCGGAGACAGTGTCGCGAAAACCTGCCAGTCGTTTTTGGGGTGCCGCAGGGCAGTGTTCTGGGCCCGACATTATTCACCGTGTACATGGATGACATACTCAGGCTAAACATCCCACAGTCAGAGATGATATGTTATGCAGATGACACAGCGGTCCTATTCTACGGTGAGACATGGATGCTGCAGAGGACGGCATGCGCACCATAAGTGACTGGCATGACAAAAACCTACTCACCCTAAACGTTGAAAAAAGGAATTTCATGACGTTCCACATCAGCCGTTCTAGCCGTCCGGACATAAACAAAATAAAAATCCACAGCATCCACTGTCATGCCAATAACTGTTCCTGCGACTTCATAGATGGAGTCAAATCTACCAACTACTTGGGTATTATGATCGACCAATCTATCCTTTAGAGAGCATATCTCCATGCTCTCTAAAAGAATCCGCAAATTTTTCTACGTCAAAAAGTCACTGCGGGCCAGTGCCCCGAAAGACTTATGCAGAAAGGTCTACCTAGCCCTGTGTCAATCGCTGTTAGAGTACTGTGCAGGCATCTGGGGTAGCGCGGCTAAGTCCTATATGCTAGAACTTGAACGCGCTCAACGATCTGTTCTAAAAGTCATGCTTGGGAAACCGCGTCGCTACCCAACTGACACACTCTACAATGAAGCGGGTGTCCTGGGCGTCCGACAACTATATATTCTGAGGTCCCTTCTAGGTCTGGTCACCGTGTTGGGGAGGCAATTTACTTACAACCAAAGAGAAAGGGTTGGAGCTGACAGACTGGCAATCCCAAGTGTGAGAACAATTTTTGCCACTCGATTCGGCCTCTTTCGCCCGATACGAGTGTTTAATCTAATTAATAAATCCACTATACAGGTCCCTGGAAATACTTTTGAAGCCAAGCCTATATTGAAGAAATGGCTTCAAGAGCTGACGTATGAAGATACTGAATTTGTTTTATGCCCGATGAGATGACCAGCACCTGGACACATACCCTCACCAAGATTGCAGATATCTCTGTCCTGTCCATGTCCAAAATTCACAGACACACACCATAACTCTAGACTCTCTCCACTTACAAATATTTTTGACTGATTGATGCTTACTCATCTTATTATCGATTCATCTTATTATCACTTAATGATATTGTTGATCCCTACTTATTGACTTTTGATTTTAATTTATTTATAAAATTTATAAAATCATAAACTTATTTTCAATTCTTATTTGTTACTTTGACTCTAATAATTTTACTTAAGATGAATATTGTATTTGACTAATGTCAATAATTTCATTATAACTGTTAATGTAATTTTTGGTTTTGCCTGCTATTATTTTTTTATTTTCTTTTATTATTATTTCAGTTTATTTAAGTTTTGTTTTTAATTCCCAACTAGTAACTTTTTGCTGTGTAACATTGAACACTCGATTGAGTGTTCAATGTTACACTTCTGCCTACTCTCAATTTCTGGGCCTCCAAGATACAGGCTGTGTCTAGTTTGGGGCCCATTGCCACTTAAATTTTGTAACAAGTTTATCATAATTATCACGTTGTGCAAAATTTTGCTCTGTTGTAAGTTGTGTGTCAATAAATACATTATAAAAAAATTAAATTATTTATGTTTCCTGTTCTTCTACATGGGCACCACTGTAGTTTTCATCAAATCATCCGGTAAGTATGAGTGACTTATGCATATATTGAAGAACATGGACTACGCCAGCCGCTGGTGTACGCCAGAATATTGTAATTGCTTTTTAAAAAAACTTGCTTTAAACCTGTAAGCATACTGTTTATCACTTTTTTTTACTTATTGTACGATTGCGAGACATCAATTTTAATGAAACCTGTTTATCGTTGCCCATCGCTTTGCAATTATAACTAAAAAACAAAAAATCTGTTAGTGGAATTCCTGGACTTCATTCAATTTAAATTAAATCAGAATCAAAGAAAATAGAGTATCACAGCATACTCTATCACTTTTGTATTATAAGAGTACGGTACGCCTAAGCTAAATAGATAGCCTAAGATCCCACCGCTAAAATCTGTAGGTAAATTTTTAAATAAACTTAATTTTCATGATACTTGATAGTAGAATAGATTGCTGCGGGGTTCCCTGGCAATATGTCGCAGGAAAAAGCTGATGACAATCACGAACATATGCCCGTGTTTATTATTCGAACTTAAAATATGCCGTAATATATCCTTTTGACGTAATACAATATTGTTGTTAGGTTGTTATATTTATTTGTATTACCACAGATAGGTAATATAATAGTATTAGGTACACAATAGTTAATTTATAATGAACGATTTGGCGTTTAGGACCTAATCCTTAATTAGTTCCTTGTTTGTTATAGAAACAATTATACCACATTTTGTGACGCAACGAATCATATTTTGTAGATATTATTTACCTTATTTGGCCATAATAAAATGACGTGCTTTTAAAAATCTCGTCAAATATTACATTGATAACGTGGGAAGAAAGAAAGAAAAAATATTTATTTGTAACCCGTACAAGAGACACGTGAGATAAACAAAAAAAAAACAATAATAAAAAAAAACTCCCCGTGCGCGACCAAAACGGCTCCTGTGCAGCAATCATCATCATCATCACCAGCCTTTATTCCCACTGATGGGACACAAGCCAAGACGCCAGGAGAGAAGGAATCGGCCTTAATCCACCACGCGGGCCCAGTGCGGGTTAGTGGATGTCACATACGTCTTCGTTTTTTGGTTCTAGGACATGCCGGTTTCTTCACGATGTTTTCCTTCAGATGTATTTTTTACACAAAGTAAAGCACCTGCCTGGGCTCAAACCCAGGACCTACAACACGTAAATCGGAACCGTCACCACTGGGCCACCACTTCTCTGTCTAAAAAGAAAATAACGCAGCCCTTTTTATTTGATAACAGTTTTCCCCGGGTTATAACTATCATTTTATATTTCGAAATTGTATGTTTAACGTTTTTAAGAGTAATCTCTTGAAGTAGATACCTTCTGATTTGAATTCGACATTTTTTTTAGCTGATAGCCGAGTGTCGTACCTAATTGGCTTTCCTTTAACCCAGAAAAAGTACGGTTTTTGCAGGTTAAAACACGAGAAGCCGGGAGAAAATCTCGTATGACATTTAGTTTGTGAAAAGACAAATATTATTTATTTATTAAAACACGTGTTCACATAAAATAGGCATACAGTTTTTGAAAATTCATTGACCGAATAAATAGGTAATCTCTCGAAGTATTTCTGTCACTGATATAGTCAAAGTTCCACTATCACTGACTCTCATAAAGTACTTTATATTCTAGAAAATATCACGCTTCATGTGGAACAAGCCACAGGATCGAAGCTGCTGGATAAACCTAGTACCTAATAATTTGGCGTAAGAACGAACGATAAGGATTCCAAACATCGGACATCACGATACGACGATAGCAACAAAACAACAAATATTTTTTCCTATTGAATACCCTCCTGCACGATACATAAGAAGTAACACGCATCACGTGGGGTTTCGGTAAGTACACGATTACATGAATGTTACGTACACAAGCGATAGTTATTTGAAATCATACCACTTATGTGTTTTTTTTTTGTTTTTCAAATCTCTCAATAAATTCGCCCGCTATAGGTGAAGCGGGATGTCAGACTTTTACTGACTAAAACCCACCCGTGTTCCTTCAGTTGCTTGAGCCAGGGCCGCGGTAACTCTCTTTCAAATTTATCCGCAACGCAGACAGGCATTGGCCCTAGCGGACCCCGTCAGTTTTTGCAGACACCTGTTTGAGAGGCGCCTCGGCATCCTCACCTTCCACCTGACGCAGATCCTCACCGGACTTGGCTCGAATAGGCGGGAGGAAACCCACGGGTGTGTGACCATTGTGTGGATCGCCCGGGGAACACAGTGGGGCATACAGTGGAGGTCTGCCCCACTTGGGCCATGATCTCGTGGAGGTGATCGGCGGTGCCAACCTCTCGCGTGTGGCCCTGGTTCAGGCCATGGTATAGAGCTAGAGGGCATGGGAAGCTGTCTCCTTCTGCGAAGCAGTAATGCTCTAAATGAAAAAAATTGGAATGAAATAATAAAAACAGATAAAAACATAAATGAAAACTATGAAGCATTTAATAACACATTAACCAACATATTAAACCAATGTATACCTAAAATAAAAACAAAGTTAAAAACAAATTACAGAAAGTATTGGCTAACCACAGGCATCAAACTTTCATGTAAAAATAAGAGGCTTGAAAAGATACTTACACTTAGAACGAATAATCCACTAATTAAACAGAACTATAAAACTTATGAAAAAACACTAAAAAAAACAATTATAACAGCAAAAAAATTTCAGTATTTAAATAAAATTAAGAAATCAAATAACAAAGTTAAAACTATGTGGAATATTATAAACGAAAGAACAAACAAAAAAATAAAACGAGATAAAAATAACATAAATTTAAAAATAAATAACATAAATGTCACCGAACCTAAACAAATAGCTAACTTTTTTAATAATTTCTTTGCGTCAATCGGCGAAGATAGCAGCAAAGCACCTGACATTGTACCCCGGAGCACCCCTGTGCTTTGCCCCACTGAAAACACCATGTTTCTCAGCCATTGGACCCCGGCGAAATTAACACCCTATTAAAAAACCCAAAAAGCAAAAATAGCCATGGAATAGACGAGTTACCACCAATATTAATGCGACAATGTGCTAACGAACTCACGTTACCATTCTACTTGCTAGTTAATCAATCTTTCGAAGACGCCGCTTTCCCGGACTACCTAAAGAAAGCTCTAATAAAACCAATCCACAAAAAAAACTCCAAAACGGATCCAAACAATTACCGTCCAATAGCCCTTTTACCAACCGCCTCCAAAATTTTTGAGAAAGCTATGTGTAATCGCGTTTACTCCTTTTGCGAAAAATATAAAATATTTAACGAACGCCAAAACGGCTTTCGCAAAAACCGATCTACTGTCCTAGCAATTTACAAATACATACAGGAAGCTTTAAATATAATAAACGACAAAAAATACGCCGTAGGTTTACTATTAGATATGACCAAAGCTTACGATAAAGTGCAATATGGCATTTTATTAAATAAATTACAAGGCATAGGGATCCGCGGTAAGGCTCACGAATGGTTTAAATCCTATTTATCAAAAAGAGAACACCAGGTCGAAATAGAATTTTATAATGAAAATACTAAGGAAATACAAAATATTCGATCAAACAGCAAAACAATTAATGCCTCTATTCCCCAAGGGAGTGTAATAGGATGTCTCCTATTCCTTATTTATATAAACGACCTACCAAAAACCATTGAGGGGCCATGCGTTTTGTTTGCCGACGATATTTCGATCCTTACTTCATGCCGAAACAACGATGGTTTGAGCGAAGACCTAACAAATACCCTTAAAAAAACAATGACTTGGATGAATGACCATAACCTCGAATTAAATTTCTCTAAAACCAAAATCATACCCTTTCACCCCCGTCAAAAAACCCCATTAGGTATAAATTTCACTTACAACGGCAAAACAATAGAAGTCGTTCATGAATTTACCCTACTTCGCCTGTCTATAGATACAAACATTAATTGGAAATCACATATTAGAAAGATAAAATCAAAACTATCCAAATTTGCATACGCCCTTCGTGAAGTAAAAAAAACCACTAACCTAAAAACTGCACTAGTTACCTACTATGCCTATGCATATGCGTGGCTCAGTTACGGCGTGATATTGTGGGGAAACAGCACAGATGCACCAACACTTTTCACATTGCAAAAAAGACTTATTAGAATCCTAGTAAATATAGACGATACCGATAGCTGCAAACCTCATTTCCAAGAACATAAATTACTTACCCTCCCCTGCCTATACATTTTAGAAATGTGCAAATTCGTTCGAAATAACCAACACTTTTACACGACAAGAGAAAATATACAGTCAAGATATACATTACGCCATAAAAATAGGTTGAATCTACCAAGCTCTAAGCTAAAAATGCACTCAACAAGTACATTAGTAATGTCAATGAAAATATATAATAAATTACCAGAAATAATTGAAGGAGAATAAAAATTAAATTCATTCATTAATAAATTAAAACAATTTCTATTAGCTAAATGCTATTACAACGTAAATGAATATTTAAATGATAAATTCTAAATTTAAATAATTGCAATCTAATAAATAAATAAAAATAAATAAAAATAAATAAAAAAATGGAAAATTAAAATAACAAATAAATAAAAAACGGTTAATTAAATGCTATTATATTATGTTAGTGAATATTTAAATAACAAATTTTCAATTTAACTAATTTTAATCTTCTAAATACGTATATACTTTGTCAAATAAAAGCCCTCTTCCTCTCTCCTACTTTTGCAGTGCCCGACAGGGTCCACAATGGTCTAAATTTGTACCTACCATCTAAGTTCACATGTGGAAGCATTGAGTATTGAGTATTAAGAAGAAGGATCGGAGAAGCCCTCACACCCCTAGCCACGTGATCCACGTGTGCCTCAAAGAGATATCAGCAAAAACTGACGGGGTCCGCGAGTGCCGATGCCAGACTGACAAATTTATGTCCAAGTCGGTAAAAAGTTCATTAAAACCATTACAAATACGACGCAGGGGTGCGCGGGCTCCAGCGTTTGTTCGGCAGGAGTTAACACGAAAATTGGGCCTCAAAACACTACTAGGAACAAAGTAATGTACTCTATAGGTAATTTCAGAGCAGTCGTACCTGTGATTACACACATCATACAGGAATATCGTTTCAAGGTATTATCTTTTAGACTTTAGGCTCATTACATTATAATTTTTTAGCAAGTCATTATACGACGGCAAGTGCCGGTAACAGCAGTATTGTTGTGATTTTAAATATTTGCATATTTAAACTATCTGCATATTTATTACAATAAGGGTTCCATACTACCACAGCGTATTTAAATTGAGACCTTATAAGTGACTTATACAGATGGATGAAACTACTAGCACGTTTAAAATCAGTTGTAGCTATCATGACAAATCCGTGCATACGGTAGGCACTGCTAATTATGTCATAACATAACTTTCATAACAACATGTCGTCGAGCAGTACTCCAAGATCTCTATTGATAGGAACCCCTGCTAGATCCAGTCCATTCTAATTGTATCTATATGATATTTAATTTTTATTATTTGTGAATGTGAATGTGATCGTAAAATATTTAGAATATTAAGATATAGTTTATTATTAACATAGGCTGAAAAACGGTCTTAATCAGCAGCAGCTGTTGACAATCCGTATGATCCTTAATTGATTTGAAAACTTTCTTCGTACCTATACATAGGACATACCTATAATAAGAATTTTGTAAATTTGAAACAATCATTGATGTCATTATCGAATAGAATGATTAACAGGGGACTCAAAATCTAACCCTAAGGTACGCCAGAAGTAACGTTTATGGTAGTAGAATTGAATCCTCTGATAACTACTTTTTGAGTCCTATTTAAAATATAAGATGAGAACCAACGAAGCAAATCACTGTGGATACCATTATATGCTATTTTTGTAAGCAGTAAATAATTCATGATGCTACCTTGTCGAAAGCTTTTTGGAAGTCCGTCAAATCTTTATGGATGTATCACAGATATCGTAAGTTTCGAACATAAATTCGAAACTTGTAAGTAATTTCCTTGTATTCTTTCAAATGAGTGGCTATGATTCAATTTCAGATTAACGAAAACTAGCAAGTCCTTTCTTATAAACAGTATACGCTTTTATAACAAGTTGCCTAAGTCAGTTATAGAACTGACCGATGGAAAGTTCAAAAACTACATCAAACGTGTCCTTGTTAAAAAAGCATATTATAAAATCAAGGACTACGTTGAAGATAAAAAATTTGGCTTTGTATTATTTGTGTAACTCATAAACGGCACAAATATATGGATATCTCTAACTATTCTCAATCTCATTTTTTTTTTCTTTTAATTAGACTTTTTACAATATTTTTCAATCATCATTATAGCCCTTTGCTAAGAATAGTTACAGCACTGATTACAGTATTTGTGCCACATGTTAAATTTAGTGTTGTGGTTTTTTTTTTTTACCTTTGTATAGATTCTTTTACCTATTGTGAATGTGTGAACATTGTAGGCTTTCTAGTTTTCTAGATGATTGTTAACATTTGTTAACTTTTTATTTCGTGCATTATTTTTTTTTGTTTGTTGTTTTTTTTTTCAATTTCGTACGACTTATTGTCGGGCCTACGTTGTCCCCCCATATCCAAGTACTAATGCTGTAACATGGAAATATTGTAAACAAACAATTTAAAAGAGTAACCATGGAGTTTCTTGCCGGTTCTTCTCCATAGGAAACGACTAACCCGAACCGTGCACCTTTTGTCGACGTTTTATAAGTGCCCATGTAGGCCTATGTAAAATAAAAATATTTGATTTTGATTTTGATTTTTTGATTAAAGTCGTGTTGCAACCTATGTATTTTATTTAAATTCCGAAGATGGGAAATTGTTCGAAAATCAAAATCAAATAGTTTATTTCAAATAAACCTTAGAAGTACTTTTGAATTGACAAACAAAAAAAATAAAAAGATGAATCTAGTTGCAAATTCGCAAGCGTCAGTAAGTCTCAATGGAGAAGAATTTGCAATAAACCTTCTCAACGGTCACTCTTTTCCATCAGTTGTAATTACAAGTTTTTGATTACATCATTCTTATTGAAAAATGCATATATGTGAGAGCGTTGTAAAAAGACGTGCACGTAAGAGCGTCTAGAGTAACAAACAATTTAAAAAAAATACAATAACAGGCCGAGGTAGTTAAGTTATGACCAATCCCAACTGATGGCGCCTGTTTACGAAAATGACGCATGGATCGGCACCACTCAGCTCAACCATCATGAAGGGAACCGAATGATCCAACACATGTGCCACCATCAGAGAGAAATTAGAGAGAGCATGACACACTCAACTGCCAGGGCACACAGAATTCAACGAACGACACATAGGTACAGGAATGGTAGATTTACAGTCGAAACATAGTACCCACACATGTACTGTGCAGATAGATAATACTACAAGAAATTGAGTTTATACAATACAAATATATTCAAACAGTCGTCAGCCGATCTATCAATACTTCAAAACTTTTCTGCCTATCACTTGTTCTTGCGCCCTAGTGGCTGCGGAGCAGGACCAGCATTGAGCCAAGCATTTTTATCAGCGATGTGATTCCCCAACTTATAATATGCTTGCCAGCATAGTGTGCAATTTAAACAAGTTTTAAATTTCGTCTTATTTAGTTCTAGAATGTGGGGAGGTATTTAATTGTGACATTTATACAGTACCCCATAAAAGATGATGCTACTTTAGCCAGCCTGAAACCTGGTTGAATTAATTGGTCCCTATTTCTTGTAACATAATTATGTCTGTCGCCGTTTTTACTAAAAAGATGTAAGTTATTTCTAACGTATATGATATTTTCGTAAATTTTACATATTAACAGTTACCTTAAACTTAGACAATCACGCTGGCGAAGATTGCATATCGCACTGATGCCTCGTTTTTGCAGAATAAAAATTGACTCAATGTCTGCAGCCCTTCCCCATAGTAAGATACCGTAAGACATTATGAAAGTAACTAAAATATACTAGCTTCGCGATATCTACACCAGTAAGTAACAACATAAGCTGCCGAACTTAGCCGCCCTGCAAGTGATATTAAATGAGGACCCCATTGTAACCTTGAGTCTAGCGTGATCCCCAGGAAAACCGTTTTATCGACGAATTCTTGCTTCTCCCTGTTTAATATAAAGTCTCAATCAGTACTTTTGACATTCGGCATTTGAAACTAAATTATTAGCTACTAGTTTTCCGCCCGCAGCTTTGCCTGCATGGACTACACGATTTTGGCTGTTTCGTTTTTTGCAGTTCTGGCGGGATATTGCAAATTATTATCCAAACATAGCTTTCCGCCCGCGTCTTTGTTCGCGTTGAGTAAAAAATTTGCTCAACTTTATTATTTTATTAATTATTTATTATTTTAAAAAATTACATGTAAATTGATATAAAATGACCATAAACTGAACTGCCGTCGTGTTCTAATTGCTAGAGCGTTAGACTTTCATTCTGGAGGTCTCGTGGGATTGATTTACACGGGAAGGTATAAATAGTGAAATACCACTTTCGTGATATAGGGTGGCCCAAAAGTTATCACCCGATGTTCTTTGGCAGTGTTTTTTTTTATAAATGAAATACTTTGGTTCTGCTTATAGATAAGTCTTATTTGGTGTCTTAATTTATTTGCCCATTTAGTCGAGAAAATCATACAACCGCGCCGTCGCCAGATTTGATGAACATTCGGAGCCAATTTATGGCATTTTCCATCACTCTTGCCAGAACTTCCGGCGGATATTACCTTTGAGGGCTTTAAGAGTCTGAGGTTTGTTGACATAGACTTGTGACTTCAAAAACCCACTGAAAGAAGCCTGGAACAGTTAAATCAGGCGATCTTACCGGCCAGAGCAAGTCCGGATAATGCAGCCCTCAGAATTTCGGTTGTGCCTCGTGCTGTATGCGCCGGTGCTCTATGCAGTAATAATGATATATATTATTCAATATACATAATATATAACATAAAATATGTTTTACTTTAGTTGTATTGAAGAGCAGAAGTACTAAGTTTCAAGTAATTTTGATGATAAACAATTTATTTTTCTTACATATTTAACACCCCTTTTTACCGCTTTAAGGGATGAAATTCAAAAAATCCTTAAACATGTGTTACCTTAATTGTATTAAAGAGCAGAAATACTAAGTTTAAGGTAATTTTGATGATGAATCATTTATTTAACTTACAAAATTTAACACCTCTTTTTACCCCTTTAAGGAATGAAATTCAAAAAATCTTTAAAGAAGTATTTTTTATTTTAAATTTAGAGGCTAAATGCCAAATTTCATTCATTTCAAATAAAAAATGACAGAGTTGCATACAAAATTTCATACCCTATTTAACTCCCTTAGGGGTTGAATTTCTAAAAATCCTTCCTTACTCCTTGTCTACATTATAAAAGGGACTTCTGTGCCAAATTTCAGCTTTCTAGGTGGTCCAAGGACTTGGGCTGGGCGTTGATGAGTCAGTTAGTCAGGACTTTTCTTTTTATTTATATACTCGTAGATGAACCAATTTTGAACCTGTCGCAAGACGTTGTTTACGTCGTCAACGTTACTCGTACGTCTATTTATCTTAAAAATCAAAGAAGTGTCCTCAGCCAATAATACCATGTTTAGATTTATTTTCAATAGATGGGGTAAATCGTTAATTTATACTAGAAACAAGAAAGGACCCAAAATTTAACTCTGGGGTAAATTTTCACGGTTAACCCCGACGACTTGACACTGCTTATTTGAACTAATTGCTGTCCATCATTTAAACAAGATTTTACTAAACTCAACGCTGATTTGCCTAGCCCGTAATGCTCAGGTTTCAAAAGTAATGTTTCATGATTAACGCAATCAAAAGCTTTCAACAGGTCGCAGATGACACCTATGGCATCTTGTGCCTCTTCCCAAGCATCAAAGATTTGTTTTAATAAGGTGACACCAGCGTCGGTCGTACAACGTCGTTTGGTAAAACCATACTGTTTATCGTGTAGGATGTTATTCATACTTAAATTAACGCGCATTTGATTCAGCATTATCTTTTCAAATACCTTGCTGAATACCGTCAGCAACGATACTGGTCTTTAATTATTTGTGTCATTACTGTTCCCGGATTTAAAAGTGGTATAACCTTACTATTTTTCATTAGATCCGGAAAGACACCTTGATACGAGTATACACACAAATTAAAGCTAAGTACGGCGCTATAGTCTGAATAATGGAGGTACATACTTTGATCGACATTCCCCATAGATCTTTGGTCAGTTTGATCTTGATTTGCTTATAAGCTTTTTTAAGTTAAATTCAGTTGAGCAGGCTGAATTTTTAGCGTTTAATAAACAAGAAGCAAGCGAAGGCGAAGAATTTAAGGTTTCAGTAGTTTTAATTTACAAATTCTTGAGCAATTTTTTTGTCATCTCTAATAAGTCCATGTGTAGTTTCAAGCGTGTAATTAGTAGTATTTCTTTTGTTCCTGTTTGTTTCATTGTTTATAATTTTCCAAACAGTCTTGATTATATTTTCTGCGGTTTTAACCTGATTGGCAATGTACTAAGCCTTTGCTACTTTACACGTATAAAAAAAAAATAAGTAGCAACATACTTATTTAAAGTTTCAGTGTGAATATAAGGCTTAAGGCCATACAGCTCGTAAAGTCTTGCCCTACTTTTCCTGAGTCCTTCAGTCGCCCAGTCACTGAAAAAACTTAAATAATATAGTTTTAGTTTTCTTCTTAAAAGTATTATTGAAGTCTGTTTGAACTAATGAGAAAACTTATTTATATAAAACATAACCATCATTGACTGTGAGGTCTTGATCACTTAACTTACTAATTGAAGTGCTGTTAAATTTATTTAATTTACCTGATGTTATTGGTCTGGACTGAATCTGCACTTGTTGTATTGATAAGTTGGACTCAAAGGTTACCAGTAGCCCACTATATCCGAAAGCAGACAATTTGTAATGGCTTTGTATAAGCAGTCGCAGACTCGCAGCAACAAAAACATTATCAATACATGTAGCAGTAGTCACAGTTGTTCAGGTTGGTTCCATAAACACATGTGAAAAGTTAAATAATTAGAAGAGATTTAATCTACTGCTATCTGAATTATTTTCTAAAAAAATTATATTTAAGTCACCACAGATTATGAATAGTTTATTACCAGTTGCAAGTTTTGCCAAAACATCTTCCATCACTGACTCAAATATTGAGTAGTTTCCAAAATTGGGGGGTCTGTAAACGCACACTGTAACATGCTTATCCAGCTCAACGCAGGACAGTTCAACACTATGATCAACTGATAGATCTACAATATCTTTACGAGGTTTTGATTTGGCTTGGGAGGCCCGGTACACGGCACCCTCTAGTCATTTACCAACATTAATTTAATTAGACACGTCATTTTAATTCCAGAAAAAAATGTGACGTGAAAAGTAAAATTACGTGTGGTGCAATGTGACCAAAAATTTGCAAATTTACGAGAATTAAATTGGAGCTATGGTCATCGAGTTTTCCTTAACGACTTTCCTTCTGTGGCGTTACCAATTAAGGAAATTAAATCAGTATGCCGACGTCAGAACCGTTATTTAAGCGGGGAGATGTTTGTACAGCAATCACTTGGTATCGCAGTATCATAGAAGGCGGGCGCTGTTTTCTAATTCGTGAATCCTTTTAAAAACAATATGTCTTCCTCAAATTACTTGTTTTCGACAGATCGTACTAGAGTTTTAATAACAGGATTCACCCCTTTCGATAAACATAAAACGAACCCAAGTTGGGAAGGAGTGAAATTCATGAACGGTGAAAATATTGAAAAATTATACAATATAACTCTGTTCCGACAAGAAATTGCTGTGAACTATGCCGCTGTGGACGTGATGGTTCCACAGATGTGGTACTGGTTTAAACCTCACGTGAGTAGAACTAAATAATGTATCATTACTTAAAGCTTTTTCATCCTACACCAACCAAATATCAATTAATTTCTTCGGTCTGTGACATTCAACTTACTTATGATATCTTCTTTCATTATTTTTAGTTGACCATCCACGTTGGTTTAAATGAAGGAGTAAATTGCTTTGTGTTAGAAAAAATGGCTAGTAAACGAGGTTACATTCGCAATGTGCATCGTCCCAGCATCAAGGACATTGAGAACCCGACCCCTGGCGATGATACCGTTTATACCGGCCTGAATGTAGAGAAGATCTGCAGAGAGTTCAATGATTGTAAACATAAGCTTGCAGGCCCCAAACTGCAGGCTAAATCTTCAGTTAAAGCAGGACAGTAAGTGCGTTATTGGCTTTTATTACGCACCTCATGCTCGAATATTTATCTGTAAAGTTTGATTTGATTTAGCTCTCGCCAGACCTCGAAGTAATTGGTAGCCTGACAGGCCGACAGGAATCTGGGAGTATCAAGTCTGAGTGTAGTTAGTGAGATTCCCATTTCCCATTCCCTAAACTTATCTTACTATTAATATTCTCGTTGTGAGTCATACGTGGCTTTCGAGTGTAAGTTTTAATTTAAAACCTCCTGATCCAGCCATTTGATGATTGTAATTAATTATATCTGTTACAGGTATCTCTACGAATACATTTATTACACATCTCTCTGTCAGCGACAAAGCCCTACTCTATTCGTTCATGTTCCTCTTAAGAAGTATTCACAACAACAGCTGGCACAAGGACTGGAACGCATCTTAGAATTATGTCTCAAACAACTACCTAATCATAATAACGATCATTACCCTTGCGATATTGATTATTATTATGATCCGAAAAAAATGCGAGAATTCAACTTACAGGATGCTGTAGTTTTTGTAAAAATCCGCCTATGATGTCTTTTTGGTCGAAATGATGTGACTCTAAAGAACTATAGCAATTTTCCGATTTAATACATTTATATATAATGGAATATAATATAAAAGACATAATGCAATAAAACGTATTGTAAAAAAGTTAAATGTTTATTTATTTTATATTATATTATCCTCCTGCGATCCCTTGTACAACACTATGTACAAGCAGTACCCCGAGCATACGTGTGAATTCTAAATACCTACCTACGTAGACAGAAACTAGAAATAAATATCCCACCAAAAACATTTTCATGTAAAATGTTGACAAGACGAGACCTCCCGCCCATCTAAGCATCTTCATTTCGTTGGTATGGATGGACCTTTTGTTCATGCGTCTTCTTTGTCGTCCAGCATTCGGACCCATACAATAACGCTGGACGGACTGCCGTTTTGTACACTTTGCCCTTTGTTTTTATGGGAATACGTGGGTCACATAGCACACCAGTATTGATTTTGTCCACTTATTCAAGAGGTCCTGCATATGTCGCGAGTTGTCAGCGACCAGAACGATGTCGTAAGCATAAAGCATAGTCCACGGCAGTGGGGATGGTATAGCCCCGGTGACATAGTCCATCACCAGGTTAAACAAAAGCGGACTCAGAGCAGAACCCTGATGGACGCCCACTTTGACTTCGAATGTTTTAATAAGCCCCGCTAGGTTTCACTTACCTCCGCGCGCTCGCGTTGGTTGGCGGTGATCTGTTCGCTCCCTGTTTATAATTGCGATTGTTGTGTTCCGAAATTTATTTCCGGCTTGTGAGTTGCTTAAAAGTTGTTTATTGTTGTGATAAGTGCTGGTATCGTGTGCTGGGGTTCCTCTTATAGACGTAAAGTAGTGATGTGTTTTTTTCTCTCGTCTATCCCCATAGTGTGGGGTATCGTTGGATAGGCCACTTACGAGTTTGTTAAAACCATTTTTCTATTCAAAGATCCGTTTGCGTAAAATTAAGCGTTAGATTGCAAATTTTGTTAGAGTCAAGTGTCCCCCCCCCCCCCTGCAAGAGAAATGGTTGCTCTTGGTTATGTGAAAAAATTCACGGCAGTAGTATATATAACGAAATTAAAAGGAAAACTATCACGGCTAAGTAGGCCACTTATAAAAAGTACTTGAAACAGTAAATTTTTTGTACAAATGTCATTGAAAAATTACTTAAATAACGTTGTTAGCTGTGTAAAACAGATAGTAAATATATGCTTATGAACCATGAAAAAATAAACAAAAATAAAATCAAAACATCCTTCATAATTATTATTTCTAAATTAATAATGTTTAAGCTCTAATAACGCATTGGAGTGGACGGAGTCGTTGGCAGTACCGGTCTGTAGTCCGTACGCCGCATTCACGCGGGGTTGTCTATTTTGTGTTAGTGCAGAAGTATTTTCGTTGTGATGTAATCTAAAGTCATATTTGATTTGATTGTCAAGGAAATTCCGCTACCCGACCATAGGTGGGCCCGTTTTTAGACGTTGTGAGCCGCTGTTCTTCTTGGATGTGGGTATTTGTATCAAGTTCTAATACAAATGCTGTGTTATAAAATATAATTTAAAAATACTATTAGTGCATATAATTTAAGAAAAACTAAGTGAACGAACAAAACATCAACTAATAACTATGTGTCAGTGTTATCTGCGAGTTCTAAACACAAACTGTGAAGTAAAAAATCAAGAAACTCAAAATTTCATAAAACATCCTAAAACAATAAACATATAGTGACAATATTAAACAAACAAAAAAATACAACCCCTGAAACCATATATGACTTCTTAAATCAAAGTAAGTGTGATAAAAACAATAATAATTTACATGATATGCAAAAGTGATTATAACTGTGATTTAACAATTTAAATCTGTCACAACTACCAACAAACAAAAAAGTAATTTGCTTCAACTAGTCACAAAATTCGACTTATCAGTACAAGTACGAATGACTTAGTGGTTAAGACATTCAACTTTTGTCGTTTAACTCGCCTCTTACGAGTGGTCGCGAGTTCAAACCACGGCACCAACAACAGTCACTTTTCGTAAATTCCAAATTTCATATTTATAATTTAAAATAAAATAAACGTCTACAAGTGGAACTATAGTAATGGATTTCTCCGAAAACATTACTCTACGAAGGACGCGTACCAGTCCAAGTTCAGAGACATTAACTGGGACTGATACACATGACTCCACACTAGATGGCACCACCAATAGTTTCCCTAATATATCAGATGATGACAACAACGAACTCCTAGAGTTAAGACAACAAATAAAGAAACTGCAATCAGAACTATGTGACGTTCGCAAAGAAATAAACGATATACGAAAAGAAAATACAGACCTTAAAAATACTATTATTAATATATCCAGCAAGCAGGAGACCGTCACAAAATCCACAAAAAAGTCGAATGAAGTTGAATCCCCAAGCGAAATACCACGTCAAAATAGTAGTCAACCTACAACAAGTCTACAGAATACAATGGCGACACAATATATCCAGAGAACACTCGAAACAGCAAATTCTCCTGAGCCATCAGGCATAATACACCACAAGGTACAAAAAAAACATACATTAAAAACAAAACAACAAAAGCTATGCATTATAAGCGATAATAAGGTAAATAAGATTTTGGCAAAAGTAATGGATGTATTCCCGAATTATAAAACATGTCATTTCTTAACTCCTAATTGTGGCATTGAAACATTGTTGACGGGACTCAAAACAAAATTACAACATTACACTATGGAGGACTATTGTGTTATATTGATTGGCCCTGAAGACTTCATAACGACGAAAGACTACTTTAAATTGATTGTCTTTATAAGAAATAGCCTCATAGATATTAATAATACAAACATTATTTTATGTCTCCCTACTTATAAATGTATTGATCATGCTAACATGTTTAACGCTAGAATTGGAAATTTCAATAACTTACTTTGCTTAGATGTAATGTCGCACGAGTATGCTTATACACTTGACTCAAATTTAAATTTAGAATGGGACTACAATATGTTCCACAAGCGGACAGGTTGTGTTAGCAACAACGGCATTTACACGATACTGAATGATGTTCGTAAGCTTATAAATGACATAAAAGTATTCAATGATGACAATATATTAGAATCTAACTCTAACATGTCCTCGTGTGATAGTAGTAGTTTTGAGTTAAAAAAACAGAATATAAATAGTAACAAAGACTTTTTTCGTATATAACAATTTGGTTGTGATGCATCAAAATGTGAATGGATTGATAAGTAAATCGGACATATTATGTGTAAACCTTGAATATCTGAAGAACTTAGGGAAGGATGTTGATATTATCTGTATTACAGAACATAATATGATTAACTCTGACCTCATGTACCTAACCCTTCCAAACTATACTTTGGCAGCATCCTATAATAGGCACAATAGAAAAGGAGGATCGTGTATACTTTTAAAAAACATTCATAAGTACAAAGTACTACAAGAAATAGTCGGCCTTGGTGTTTCTAATGTAACAGAATGTTCAGCTATTGAACTACTGGAACATAATATTGTAATCATATGTATATACCGACCACCAAAATGCACCCAAGATGAACTTAATACATTCTTTAACGTCTTACATGCTATACATCATAAATTGCGTAACCGAAAGTTCACAAAAACTATTATGTGTGGTGATTACAACATCGATTTGTTAAAAAGAAATTACAGTTCCTTAAGATTGATACAAATAATTGCCAGCTTTGATATGAAAATTGGCACGCGCAATCCGACTCGGCCAAGGAGTAATACGTGCATTGACAACATTTTTCACAATATTAGAGGTAGCAAATGCGAAATCATTGACCTGGGTATGTTGTTTAGTAATTGAGCCGTGTGGTACCAGACCACACGGCTCAATTACTAAAATGTCCGGTAAAAAAAACTTGCATCCTTAAATTTTGGTACACAAAAAAGCGAGACTTCAGTAAAGAAAACGTAACTAAATTCAGGGAATCCCTAATGAGCCTAAGTTTTCAAGATATCTACTCTACTGATGATCCAGAACTAGCTTATAATTCATTTTTGGAATACTATAAACTTTTTTATGACCTCTGCTTTCCAGTTATAAGAATAAAAAACAATATTGCAAAAAAACCTAAATGGCTATCTAAGGGAATTAGTCTGTGTTGTCGACACAAAAGAAATCTACTGTGGAAGTATAGAATCAATCCCAGCGAAGCCAAAAAAAATGCTCTCAAGCAGTATAGCACTCGACTAAAAAAGATAGTAAAACTTACACAAAAGTCTCAAAACAATTATCTTATATATAATGCAGAAAATAAATCAAAAGCCACATGGGGGATAATCAAAGCAAACAAAACTCAACTACCAAAAGAAAATATTAAACAAATAATAGTAAACAATCAAACTATATCTGACCCTCAAATGATTGCTGAGGAATTTAATAAATACTTTGTTAATATAATCAAACCAATAAATAAATTTAAGAAATCCAATATCATTTTATCATGTGACAATAATCTAATTAATGATTCTGTAAACTCGACATCTGACAATAATAGTAATAGTGATTTATTTAATAGTGATAATTTGACATTGACAGCCCAAAAACTTAGTAATAATAATTTGACATCGACATCTCATAATCTTAGTAATAACATTTTAAATAATAATCTGACGTTGACGTCTCAGATTAACAGTAATAATAATTTAAATAATAACAATAATTTGACATCACACAATAACTCTTTTAAATCTTTGTTCTTAAACCCTGTAATTCCATATGACATTTACAGAATAATTAAATCCCTAAAGAACACTAAAAGCACTGGATATGATGACATTACAACCTCTTCAATCAAAGAAGTAGCGCATGTTATCAGCCCAATACTCAGTCATATCTTCAATCTCTGTATTGAGCACGGTGTTTTCCCGAGTAAACTGAAAATGTCTGTAGTTAAGCCACTATTCAAGAAAAATAACAAGGAGGACATGGCATCCTATAGGCCTATAGCACTAATCCCTATATTTTCTAAGATATTAGAAAAAGTTATATATCTTGCAATTAGTACTCATTTTGAAAAAAATAATCTGTTTGCAAAGGAACAAAAAGGCTTTAGGAAAAATAAATCAATTGACTTAGCAATTTATGATCTTTTAAAACCAATTTACACAAATATTGACAAACGTGTTCCCGTGACTGCAATGTTTATGGATATGACCAAAGCGTTTGACTACGTACACCATGAAATACTTCTGAATAAACTGTACAATTATGGAATAAGGGGCAATGTCCATAGATTATTAGAATCTTATTTAAGTGATAGATATCAGGTGGTAGAAATAAGTGACATCAGCTCTTTAAATGGCACAGAACAAAAACATCAATCTAAACCTAAAAAGGTACTATACGGTGTACCACAAGGTAGCGTGCTAGGGCCGCCCCTATTCTTAATTTACATTAACGATCTCCCTAACGTCACACAACACCCTATGATTCTTTTTGCTGACGACAGCACAGCTATTTTTACTGGTGAAAATATGGATACTTTTGAATCAGATGTAAATAATACCCTTAGTGTAATAATTAACTGGCTGACAAATAACAACCTGGTCATCAATTTAGAAAAAACTAAATTAGTCACATTCCCTCGAAAGAGTCAAAACAATTTCAACATTCAACATGATGGTACAGTAATTGAACAAGTCAGCTGCGTAAAATTTTTAGGGCTATGGATAGATAATGATATGTCTTGGCAAACACACATCGACACAGTATGCAGTAAACTGAACCAGTACTCATATGCTCTCTACAAATTGTCTAAAGTTGTCGATCAATCAGCTTTACTAACTGCCTATCATGCCTACGTATCATCAACCCTTAAATACGCTATTATATTCTGGGGCAACGCCACAAATAAAGAATCAGTGTTTAAAGCGCAAAAAAGATGCGTTCGCGCAATTGCTGGTATCTTTATTCCTGAATCATGCGAACCATATTTTAAAAAGTTTAAAATTCTGACCTTTCCATCAGCTTACATCTATGAAGTTGCGGTATTTGTCAAAATAAATAAAAATCTATTTGGTGAACTAAAATCAAAAAGATATATGCTTAAAATATCCAGTATACCACATAGAACTGCTCTTCTGAGCAAAAGTCTTTTCGGAATGGCATCTAAAATTTACAATAGGATACCTGTGGACATTTTAAACACCAAGGAACTGCCACTATTCAAATATAAATTACGTAATTTTTTAATTGACAAAGCTTACTACACGATCCAAGATTTTCTTAATAATTAGTACCTACTACAATCTGTCACCATGCACCTAATACGTATTTTGTAAGATTTTCTTTATATGTGATACCTATGATTATGTTGCATGTTGACTTAATTATTGTATGCCTACTAGGCAGGACATAATGGAACTGTAATTTACCTAACATCTGTCTGTATAACCTATGCCCACAATAAAAAGATTTGATTTGATTTGATTTGATTTGAAACCGTTTTAATATTCATGTAACAACAAAAAACCCTCTTCTTAATCCGCATTATTATGCAACTTTGGAACCCTATTACTGCGCGTGGCCCGACACCCACTTGGCCGGTTTTTATTTTACTTGTAATCAGTTAATTTTGCCAGCTATCGGTGAGTACATTTACTTTTCTTGACGTGTGGGTATATCGAAATAGTTGTAACGTCCGTTAATCTTTCACTTTTCACGTTCGTTTAATTTCCATAAGTGATTATGTTATCTAATAATGATGACCCACCTGATCGTGGTAGAGAAATATTATGCCGCCGAAATAATAAACCAAGGTCGCCGACGACCTCCACTAATGCGTTTATTTAGTGAAATGTCTCCTTCTTATATTTCACCCAAAGACAAATCAAAGCGAATGCAAACATCACAGTCAATTGTAAGCTCGCCGATATTAAATGTCACTAATGCAAGCAATGAGGACTATTGCGGTTTGGTTTCTCAGGCGTCTGCGTATCTGACCGAAATTAACGACCTTGTTAATGACCAAGGCTCCCGCATTAATGTTGCAAACAAATCCGCTATTATGGATATGACTCGGCGTATAACGGCTATTGTCTCATTGCTAGCCATAAAATCATCCGCCAACGAGACTAAGTTGGCCAATACGGAACGCGAATTGGATAAAATGAAACATAATACCGGTGTCGATATTGCCAACTCTGATGTCAGTAATATTTCTTATGCTGATAAATTAAAACTTCGTTTACCTAAAGTTGTTCCTGTGGTGAATTCTCGTGCCAAACTTCTGTGTCTTGTGGCCTACCCCACTGATGAGCGATCAACTGATTACGCAACGTCTTCCGCGACTAAACAAGCGCTCATGAAAGCTATAAATCCTAGTGACGGCTTTCAAATTGTAGGTGGCAAAAAAACTGCGATGTCTGGCGTCGTGTTACGTGTCGCTAACGATTACCAAATCAAAAAATTGCAATCGGTCGATGCCATTAGGTCCTCTGGGTTGCGACTTGAGAAACCAAAAGGCCGTAGGCCCCGTATTATAGTTAAAGACGTCTCGTCGTCAATGGAGGACATTGCCTTTTTACTGTCAAAACATCATGCATTGTACTGTCAAAACATTAAAGACGAGTTGCCATTAAATGAAGCCGACTTTATTAAATCAAGAAAAATTATACGTAGGCGTTCGCTAGACAACGGTCGGAAATGGATAGGCATGGAACTCGAGTGAGCGGTCCGGAAATATTTAGTCTCGACTATGGATAAATTATTTATTGATTGGGCGACTTGCCGTTTTATTGATGATGTTGAGATAGTACGTTGTGCACATTGTCAACAATTCGGTCATGTTAAGAAACACTGCACTATTAAATCACCTACCTGCGCTAATTGCTCTGAGGCACATGAAAGCAAAGACTGCCCCCATAAGGACAATTTAAATTTTACACCGTCTTGTGTTGCGTATAAACGTTCTAAGAAACCATATAACCATCGCTGTGGATCACACGGGTGTACCACTTATAAACACAGATGGACTCAGCAACACCATGTCGTCCGCGTAACTGATGTTACTGAGGCAAACGTTATCTATATGACATCCGACATGGCTATTGCTGAGCTCACCCATCAGCTGATTGACATACAGATTAAAAAGTCTTGGAGAGTTCAGTCCCCTTTGCCTCACTTCACACTTAAGAGAATATGGTTATAATTATGGGGTGTCAACAAACAAAAACAAAACACAACAAAAATGTGTAAGGCATTCATTTTCATACTAAAGAAACTTTTACTCAACCCAAAATAATGCGACTCAAAAATCGCGACCAGTCTTCTGCTCTTCAGATTCAGCAAACTTGCGGCCCTCGCCAGGACATCAGTCCAACTTGTGCGAGGCCTTGCAATGTTGCATCTTCCAGTAACGACCTCGCCACTCTAGAACCTTTCAGCCTGTTCAGGGAACAACCTAGTTTGTTTAATGTAACCAAAGGTTTTGTCGGCTACCTCAGTTTTCCTGTCCCTGTTTCCGAGTCGGATTCGATGAATACCTTCTGTAAAGTCACCGATTTTCATGCGAATGGGTGCTACATGGGTATTTAAAATGCCCTTAGTTGTATCCATATCTATCGTAAGACTCGTGCGAAAGCTCCACAGCACTGTCTGCTGCATAGTATTAGATGGTTAGTGTGTTACTCGCTATAGACTTGTTGTAAAGCCTCATGACTGAGGTTTTGATCGAATGACCGGTGTGACTGTTATTTACCCACGAGCCCTTTATTTTGCTAAAACTATCGGACACGTCATTAAAGTTTCGTAAATCCTAACTTAAACCGTAGATATCTACGATACCCCATTTATGATTGATTTAACAATAGCTTATTTTTGGTCGCCTTCACTAACTGCACATAATAAAGTCAGTACTTAGTTGAATAAAAAACGAAATCATGCGAACGAAGTCGTGGGCGGAGAGCTAGTTATACCATAACTTAATTATACCATATCTTTATTATACCATAAATATTATGGAAATAAAATACATTTTGTACGTAAATTACTATGTACATCGAAAGCGGCGGAGCTCGTGGTAAAATAATAACAGCCGCACGGCTCGATCTTCAAGGTTACAAGTTTACAACGTTTACCGACGTCAGTCCGTGGAGGGGTAATCATCTTATAGGTAGTCAGAAGCCTGAAATATGACACCAATCCTCCAGTTCCAGGGTTGCGGAGGTCAGATAGGCAGTCGCTTCATGGAATCACTGGAACTCAGCTGAATCCGGTTAGACTGGAAGGCGACCTCAACATAATTGGGAAAAGGCTAGGCAGATTGATTGTTGCCGTAAACTACTAGACAGGTACCTATAGAGTAAGTTCTCTAAATATGGAGCACTATACCGATTTAAGAAACCGGCCAAGTGTGTGTCGTACTTGCTACCGACGACGGTTTATAATTTGGCTAGCCAACAATTATGTACAAACAGCTACATTCACCAAAATAATTAGGTAACATTACTGAAGCTCATAAACTATGAAAGCATTGAATTTTGCTCTAAAGAAAAGATAAACTGGATTAAAGAGACTAAAATAACTTTGCCTTCGGAAAACTGTTGTCCCCATCCTCATAATACACATAGGTCGCAGTTTACCAACTGCTAATAAGTTAATAAACGTTTTTTTTTATCTATTCTAATACTAATATAATAATTAATATTATAAAGAGGAAAGATTTTTTTGTTTGTTTGTACCGAATAGGCTCTGAAACTACTGGACCGATTTGAAAAATTCTTTCACCAATAGAAAGCTACATTATTCCTGAGTGGCATAAGCTATTTTTTAATCCCGAAATTGGGTCCTGTGGGGTGGTCCACGGGAGCGAAGCCGCGGGCAACAGGTAGTGTAGATATAAATTTATGGTTATCAGAGAGAGATAATGAAATGCTCCTCTATGGATTCCTTTTAAGGAACGGAACCCAAAAAACAAACAATGGTAATGTTTAATCACGAAGTAATTGCCTCCTACCATAGCATGTTTGTCAGTAATACAAAAAGAACATTATATTATCGTGAACGACTACGTTTTCTAGAATAATGTGCTTATGGCAATTGTAAATGCACCTTGGTACATACGAAATGATGACCTCCATCGGGACCTAAAAGTTGATTTCATCGAAAAAGTGGGCCAGAAATTTGCAGAAGCTTCATCAGCATGTGAACCTCAAGGCAATCCAGCTTCTCGACCACACAAACATAGTGAGAAGACTAAAAAGAACAAAACCGTTCGAGTTAGTGTTTAGTGTTAGTGTTTAGTGGTCCATCCTATTGATGAACCCTAGAAAAGGAAAAAAAAATCGTGAACGACTCAAACAAATTAAAAACGGCTATGAGGCACTGGTCAAGTCAAAGTTCCAGAGCCTTGAGCACCGTCACCGAGGTGCCAGCTTGTCGGTTTTTCATCGGTTACATTTCGGGGAGTGTGCGATGGAATTGCACGATCAAATTCCACCTAGCCTGTTTCATCATCGGACTACCAGAAGTACGGCGATGCACCATCGGTACATGGTGGACAAGTTTTGGAAACACTTTTATTATGCGTACAGCTAAGGAGTGGCATTCCCTGCCGGAGTCTGTGTTTCCCGACAGCTACAATCTCATCTTCAGTCTTTAATTCAAGAGTGAATAGGTTATTTCTAGGCTATCCTGTTTCACCTTCGACCACATCATCGCTCATCATCAGGTGAGATATTTGTCAAGCGCGAGCCTATAAAACAAACAGCTTTGACATGAAGTGACGAGACAAACATACCTATTACGTATTTGTATCAAGAATTGGGATACAAGGACATTCATTCATAGCCAATTGAAATGAATCTTCACATTGTGTCAATATGTATCCATGCGGGTATTGGCTTGTGACGACGGCACGTATATCCCGACAAAATGTAAAAGAATGCCAAGTTCTTGAAGTTCTGTATACCTAACCTGCCGATCACTAGAGAACGTTATCTAGTTGCTCAGGGGGTATTGTTACTCATCCGGCGTAATTACAGACACAAAAGAAAAACAATTACACGGACGCGGGAAGAAAATTTGTTATGTTTTTGCTACTCAATCTTGCGACTTGGTAAGTTTTTACTTCAATCTAACTTTAATCTTTGAGTTTGAGTACAACCATACAAATTAGGAATTACACACTAGCGTCGGGGGCTGCGGGTGCGTGTATGACCTTCACTGCTCAGGACTAGTAGCCCGCGTTTCGCAGGCTTCGTCCCGTAGTGGAGAGTGAGGTGTTACCTCCCACTTGAACCAGTAGGCGTCGCCATCCCGTATCCTGTTTGATAGAGGTAACGGATGTCCCCGAATCTGTTGTCCCTGGACCCTATATTAGGTAAGTGTGTGCCATCTTGCCAAGTCACACTATTCCTTCACATCAGTTTTCACCTGAAAATAGTATTTTCAGTGAGTTAGATTCAGTCAGTGGTAAAAACTAAGGACGGATATTCAGACATCATTATCTCGTGCAGGGTAAGAGGTTTTTAATTGAAATAGGGGATTGATTAAGTAGAAGCGGGTCTTACTTCAGACACATCAAATTTAAAGTTTAAAAAGTTAAATGTAAAATAATATAAATGAAAAAATAATGAATAATGTAAATAATGTAATGTCATGTGTGTAATGTAAAGTTATGTTAGTTAAATGTTAAGTTATGGTCCACCATAGCTTAACATGTTATATTTTTATACATATATATTTATTATATTGAATTGTTTCGTGATTTCTTGTAATATAACCCTCGGCCGGTGTCGCAATTTTGTATATGACTTGAACTTGGCTGACACACTACTATGCGTTTTGATTGCTTGGTTACTAGATGATATTGGGCATATAGATCACTCGGTATTAAAGTGTCATAGAAAACAGGCTCTTGAATAACAACAAAAATGTTAAAAACAGTATTAATAACAGGATTTGGTTCTTATGAAAACGCGACTTGTAATCCAAGTTAGGAAGCAGTGAAACTAATAGACAAGAATAAACTTGGGGATAAATACGGTATAAAATTGATCCGAAGAGAAATAGCTGTGAAATACGACAAAGTGGATGTGAAGGTCCCACTGATGTGGAACAAATATAGACCTGATGTGAGTAGAACAAAGTGCTTAATCAATACTTTCTAATATTTTAAACGTGAAAATAACTCTGGCTGTCTTTTGGTACCTTTTGAGAATTTGAATGAAACTAAGCAATCGGCTAGACCATAATAATATAATGGCTTCCGAAAAAGGATACTTTTTTGACCGAACGAGCACAAAGCGCGAGCGAAGCGTCTCCGTTTCAGCTAGGGCAAAGATGCTTTCGTATGTCCTGAAGTCCGAATGTTCTCCTCTACAGGTCACATTTCTTAACCGATTCTCGTGAAATTTTGTAAACCATAAAGGTACGCAAAAAGAAAAAAGGAACCCTTATAGTATCACTTCATTGTCTATATGTCTACCAAGTTGAAAGGACAATGGCAGAATCCCATATATTGTTTTAGCTAAGATTAAAATCCTACGTATTCAAATGAAAAATATCTGGTTTAACTCAGGGTCATCTTCTGAATTAGTTAGTGCAAGAATTTTCGTTCGAGAATGCTGAATTCAGTCATGAAATTTTGTAGGTTGTCTGTAAGGTAACTTTTAATGTTTAATAGTTAATATTATTCAATTTCGAGGAAGTAAAAGGGCAATATCGCATTAGTATTATTATACTAAGCGACTTTGACGTGTATCATTTATTTATATCACTAAAGTATTCTTAAAATAAAAATAAAAACTCCGATTAATTATAATAACAAATACTTACTACAGTTACTACTTGTCACTTCGCCGGCCCCGGCCAATGTAGCGGTAATCGCCGGTTACGCCCTTTTTAATGTTATTTTATTTTTGACTTATCTTAGTAGCAATCTATCACTCAATTTTTTTTCGGATTTTTCTATTAATATTTCTTTAGAATAAATGACAATAACAGCTTTATTGCATGAAAAATTCTCTTACGACTAAGGTATGTATTATTGCACTCTAAGAAACATAACACAAACAACCAGTGAACATCTTTCTTCTTCTTCTTTCTCCTGACTGTTGTCCCAGTTTATTTGGGGTCAGCCCTCCTAGTACTTCTGCGCCACACCGTGCGGGTTGTCTCTTCTGTTGTGTTGCTTTTGATCATGTCATTCCTGATTGTTCGTAGCCAGGTCATTGGTGGTCGTCCACGGCTTCTTTTTCCGTCATTTATGTTCATGACTCTTTTGGTCATATGGTCATCCTCTCGCCTCATCACATGTCCGCACCAGCGCAAGCGGTTTTCGCTAAGTTTATCGTGTATTTTAATGACTTTAAAAGTACCACGAATAAGCTCGTTTCTTATTTTGTCCATTTTTGAAACTCCACCAGACCAGCGTAGCATCTTCATCTCAGTGGTGTAAATTCTCTGTTCATCCGTCTTCCTCATCGGCCAGCACTCAGAACCATACAGCAAGGCTGGTCTTACTGCCCTTTTATATACATTGCCTTTGACTTTTATCGGCATACGGGCGTCGCATAGTATGCCAGACAGCGATCTCCATTTCAGCCAGGCTGCTTGGATTCTATTGTGTATGTCTTTCTCTACACAGGCTTTTGGTGCTACTATGGATCCGAGATACTTGAATTCTTCAACTCTGTTGAGTGGTCTGTTATCGATGATTGGACATGGTATGACACCCAAATTAGCTCCAGAAAAGTCGCAATACATGTATTCGGTCTTCTGTCTACTGATTCTCAACCCTCTCCTCTCCAAGGACTTCTGCCATGCCGTCAGATCTAATTGCACTTCTGCCAACGATTCCGCTATAAGAACGACATCATCGGCATAAAGTAGTGACCACGGTGCTGGTTTTTGTATGGTTGAAGTAATATAGTCCATTACCAGATTGAATAGAAGAGGGCTCAGAGTCGATCCCTGATGAACACCCACTCTGACCTCAAATGCTTCACTTGTTCCTGCTGTGCTGACAACTCTGGTGAATACATCACGGTACAGATCCTTTAGAAGCTCTATATAATGCTCAGGCACTAGTTGTGCTCTCAGTGCTTGCCAAATAAGCTCTCGCGGAACTCGGTCGAACGCCTTTTCGAGGTCGATGAAGACCATGTGGAGGTCTTGTTTGCGAGACTTATACTTTTCAATAAGTATTTTCACCGAGTGGATCGCGTCCGTAGTGCACACACCGCCTGTAAACCCGCACTGGTTCGGAGTTATCTTGGTTATTTTTGTTAGCCTTTTTACGAGGATACTTTCCCAGATCTTAAGGGTGTGAGAGGTTAGCTTGATTCCTCTATAATTTCCACAGTCCGCAACATCCCCTTTGTTCTTATAGAAAGGTATCAGATTGCTGGTTCTCCACATATCTGGTATCCTAGTAGTTATAAGAATTTCGTTGAAAAGCATCGTTAACCAAGCTACACCAGTATTTCCCAGTTTTTTCCAAAACTCTGCTGGAATCTCATCTGGTCCCGTGGCCTTCCTATTCTTCATTTTCTGGATAGCTGCTTTGACTTCTTCGGGTGAAATTAAGTTAATTGGACCCTCGATGCATGGCAGTGCCGTTAGCGGATCCTGTGGAAACTCCTCGTTTAGAAGTGTTTCGTAGTATTCCTGCCACCTCTTATTGATTTCTTTGTTTGTGGTTAACAATTTCAGTCAGTGAACATCTTTACACTAAATTTGTAAACAAAGAGCAATAGTAATAATATCTAACCACGTTTTTGAAAATAAGCTTATTATATCAATAAACAGTCAACACTTTATACGAAGTAATCACGAGCAATTTTATTCTGTACAAGCTATTACGCCTTTCTTCCCGTAAATTAAATTGATTGTAGCCCCGGCGACGTACTGTCTTTGGACGCTGAACGGCTTTCACTCTTACGCATAAATATTTATCGCTTGCTTTCTAGCACCATGTATAGTTAAACAATTGATACAAAATAATAAGCGCGATGGTGTGGTTTTGAATATTGCGATCATCCATACTAATGCGAAAATAACTTGTGTCTGTCAGTATGCTGCCTTTTCACGCGAAACAAATTAGAAGAAATTTTAACGGAGATAGTTTGAGACCCTGGGAAGGACATAGGCTTTTTTTTTTTTTTTTTTTTTTTTTTTATTTGTAATGGGTTTGCTCTTGACTCTAGTCTAGGTCATAGGTGACAGAGACAGAGTCTACGATGGAGTGAGCTTACCCAGAAGTAGCCTGTTCACTCTAACTTTGAAGAGATTCGGGTTGAATGCGTTCGGAAACACAGACGCAGGCAGTGAGTTCCACTCATTCGCTGTGCGCATTATAAAGGATGTTTGGAAGCGCTTGGTTCGAATTGGTGGAATGGCAACAAGGTAAGGATGATAACTTGCAGTGCGTCTAGATGTCCGATGGTAGAAGGGGTCTGGTGGGATGAGGTCGTGGAGTTCCTGAGCACACTCACCGAAGTACAGTCTGTAGAAGACCGACAAGCAGGCAACTTTGCGGCGATGAGCCAAGCTGTGAAGCTTGGCGTCCACCAGTTCCACGTTGCCAATGAGCCTCTTGGCTCTGCGTTCCACTGAGTCAAGCGCGGCAAGCTGATACTTAGCTGAACCATCCCAAAGGTGGCTGCAATACTCCATGCAGGATCGGACTTGTGCTTTGTATAGGGTTAAAAGCTGTCCAGGCGTAAAGTATCGCTTCACTTTATTTAGGATGCCCAGTTTTTTGGCCGCGATTTGGGCTTTGTTCTCAATGGAGGAGCCGAAGTTGAGACTGGATGTCAACTCCATGCCTAGGAGCTCGAGCCGATCAGTCACAGGAACAGACGCACCCCGAAAAGTAGGCGTTTGATCGAACAGACTCCTTTTGGCGGTAAAAAGACACGCCTGTGTTTTGGTGGCGTTAAAAGAGACCAGATTGTCATCACCCCACTGGGAGACAAGGCTTAAGGTCAAATCTGTCCGCTCAACCATAGCCTCCCTCAAGGAACGAACTTCATCCATGCTGGTTTTTGCGCTGGACAAGTATCTCTCTGAAACAGTACTGTCATCTGCGTACCCAACAATACCAGGCTGAAGTAGGTCATTGATGTGCAGCAGGAAAAGAGTTGCAGAGAGAACAGACCCCTGAGGAACTCCGGCATCAATAGCCATAAGGTCTGAGGAGCAGCCGTCAATGACTACTCGGATCGACCGTTCGCTAAGGAAGTCTGATATCCAGCTACAAAAACCAGCGGGGATGCCATAAGCAGGAAGCTTACTGAGCAGACTCGCGTGCCAGACCCTGTCGAAGGCCTTCGAGATATCAAGCGATATAGCAAGTGCTTCGCCGTGTCTCTCGATGGCTTCGCCCCAGCAGTGCGTGACATACACAAGAAGATCGCCAGTTGACCGTCCCCGGCGAAAGCCATATTGACGGTCACTGAGGAGATTGTTGTCTTCAAGGTAGGTCAGCAACTTTCTGTTCAGTACCCTTTCCATAACTTTGCACAGAATAGAGGTAATGGCGATCGGACGGTAATTGGCAGGGTCTGCACGGTTGCCTTTTTTGGGCACTGGTTGCACATTTGCAAGCTTCCAGGATTTTGGCACCGTCCCTTTTACAAGAGAGAGGCGGAACAAGCGAGTCAACACAGGAGACAATTCTGGCGCACACTGCCTCAGCACTCTCGCTGGAATGCCGTCAGGTCCGCTGGCCTTGTTCACGTCTAGACTGCACAATACTCTCCGGACCTCTTTAGTGTGCACAGCGATCTCCGGCATCGAAGAGTCACAATGAGGTACAGTAGGTGGTTGCTTGGAGCCAGCGTCCAGACGTGAATTTCTAGCAAAAAGAGATGCAAATAAATTTGCTTTGTCACTTGCAGAGTGAGCCAGCGACCCATCAGGTTTCAGCATCGGAGGTAAAGTGGGCCGACAGAAATTCGTTTCAACCGCTTTAGACAGGGACCAAAACTGTTTACTACCCGGAGGGTGCGATGCCAGCTTGGCCCCAATACGTCCAATATGGTCAAAACGACGCAGAACCCGCTTGCAGAACTTGGCGGCAGAATTAAAGGCTCTTTTCCTCGCGCGAACCCTACGCGCTCTAACTTTGCGGTCGCGGGCCCCGACCCAGGCTTGGTAAGCAGACTCTTTTCGGGCCTCAGCATGGGCGCATTCTGCATTATACCAAGGTCGGGTTTTGTGACCGAGCGGAATGTCGGAGAATGGAATGAAATATTCCATTCCCTGCCGAATCACATCCGCAACCGCGTCTGCACAGCTCGAGGGGCTACCCGAGGAGAAGCACACATGCCGCCAAGGATAAGACGCAAAAAAGTGCCGCATCTCGTCCCAGTCTGCTGACTCGTATCGCCATACTCGCCTCGTGCCTCTAGGGCTCTCATCTGGAGGGGAGCAAGTCGAAACGGATTTCACCAGACAGTGGTCAGACGATCCCAGCGGGGCTGAGACCGACACCGAATGACTGTCCGGATCAGTTGTCAGTAGAAGATCCAAGCAGTTGGGTGTATGGCCGTCAACATCCGGTACCCGCGTTGCCACATTCACCAGCTGGGTTAGATCTAGGGATAGAGAAAACTTGCGCGCCTCTAACCCGGCATGGTCAGTTTTCCGGTATGGGTACAACCATTCTTTATGATGGGCGTTAAAGTCCCCCAGAAAATTAAGCTTCGCTGTTGGGTACCGTTGCTGGGCTATGTCAGCCGACTCCACGAGGCAATTAAAAAGCGCTGTCGTCTCCTGGTCACCTGAGTGCGATCGGTAGACGCCGATGTAAAGAGACTTCTCCACGCCAGTGTCCACAAGTAGCCATATGGCAGAAAATCCCGATTTCTCAAAGCAACGGAGACGACGACAACAAATGTCATCGCGGACGTACACACAGACCCCAGCTTGCTTCTTGAATTTGTGTTCAAGAGAGTAACCCGGGTAGTTGAGGTACGCCACGTCCGACGGGGTTGTTATCTTCGTCTCCGTTAGAAAAAACAGGTGCGGCTTCTCGGTCTCGAGGTGGTGGTGGACCGGATCGAGATTAGAGTGCAACCCCCTGATGTTAGTGAGGTGCACTTTTAGTGGGAGGAAGTGCAGCCGTTGTTTCACCTTATTCTTATTTTTTCTGGTCATTGTGTTAGAGTATGGTGGGGAAGAAGTCGAACTGTCGAGGCGCTGCTCAGTGAACCAAGTGGAAAACTGGAGCTAACCCAACCTATGGGGAACTCACTTGGAGACTGCGGGGACGCCCGAACCCCCCCGGATATGGCCACCGGGTCCTCCCATCCAGTCGCCAGCTGGCACGGTGGAGCATACCGGGATTTTTCGCGAGTTGGCGGGGCAGCCTTTGGCACGTGGCTGGCGTGCTACTTGGGCCCCCTACTGACTGCGGTCGGCCAACGGCTGGCACCGTGCTTCGGATCCCGCTACCCTCCAAAATGAGTTACCCAGCCAGTTTTGCCCAGAGACCAAGACCGGTTCTGAACAGCGCAACTGACATCCTCCTTCTCCCCCAAAGGCACTGGCAGTCCCACACACCGGCGGAACACAGTAAGCTGCTTGGCGCCGGACTCCGGTGGGATGGTGGTCGCGAGCCAGGCGGCCCCTTGCGGAGCCTACCACCGCTTAAGTGGGATCGTTCAGCCGTACCACAGGCAAGCCTGTGGTGCCGTTGCCCGGGATGGACCGCTAGGAGGTAGATCCCATACCCACCCCAAAGGCTTCTTTATGGTTTAAGACATTTATTTCTCAAAAACAGAATAAACACATTCACTTACAATAAGTGAATGTTTGAGAAACAATAGTTACAGTAACAAAAAAATTAAAAACGAGTAGCGGAAACAGTCCGTTATCAATTGTTATGTACAAAATAATTCAGTAAATAGGCATTGTTAGTGATTAGCTTAATACTATGTTAGTAATACAAGACCATCTCGGAAGAATAAAAAGTTTTGTACATTATTTGTTATTTTTGTTCTGTGGGTAAGCCAAAATAAGTTGAGTGAGACAAGTACCCGTGGCGTGCGCCCAATTAAGTGTCGAAACACAGTTTCTTTCACAGTTGCTATTAAAGGCATTTGTTGTCAAACTTTTTGTTACTTGTTATATTACTTAGTGTATTAAAATATTGATCGTAAGTTTATTTTTTATGAATTGAGATTTAATTTATAATTAAATTTAAATATATATATATATATATATTTTATCTAGGTATCTAGTAGGTACACGAACTAAAATAAGTGGAAACTTTTTTGAATATGGAATTTTAATTTCTTTTTAAATAGAGGAAAAGACTGTATTTCTTTGATATCTTTCGGAAGATTGTTATACATATCGGCACCTTCATATCTTATATTTCTTATACCATAATTTGTCCGTGGTTTTCCGAATAGGCAGATATCGTTAGCGCTACGCAGCAGTCGGATTTGGATCTGCAACTTCTTAGTAAATACAATTTGAGAATGGGTATCTTTTGTGTATATTTTCCTAACCAGGATACATGTATGGAATTTGTATAGTTGTGCGAGTGTCATTAATTTGGTTTTTTGGAAGACGGTTTTTGTTGGCGTTAGGTAGTTCATATTAAAGAGTAATTTGATTATTTTATTTTGAGTTGTTTGTATATTTTTTAAGTTGGTTTTGGTTGCAGAACCCCATACTTCGATTAAATAGGTCAGATGTGATTTGATTAGGGAATTGTAGATGATATATCGTACAGCTTTGGGAAAACAGTGGACGGAGCCTCGCAATATTCCCATCAGTGATGTTAATTTAGAACGTAATTTGTCGAAGTGGGGTTTCCAGGTGAGGTTTTTATCTAAGACGAGGCCAAGATATTTTTCGGATTCTGCTTTAGTCAGTGGTTCGTTATTTACATGGAGTGGCTGAAAATTTGGAATTGTTTTATTTTTTGCACTAAATATCATAAAGTTGGTCTTGGACACATTGATGGTGAGTAGATTATATTGAAACCAGGTGAATAAGGTATTGAGGTCTTCTTGGGCTCGGCTCATGACTGTTTGTACTTCCTTTCCGAAGTAGAAGAGGCAAATGTCATCTGCATATACAGTAACGTCTGCAGCTAGGTCTAGGTCTTTTATATTATTACTATAAATTAAGAAGAGCAAAGGTCCAAGGAGGGAACCTTGTGGAACGCCGAAAGTAATAAGTTCAGGGGTACTTTTCGTCTCCCCAATTTTCACTATCTGATATCTATTGGCGAGATATGACTCAATCATTTTGTATGCGGATCCCTTAATGCCGATATCTCGTAGTTTTTGCAGAAGTAGTTTGTGGCTTATCGTATCAAAAGCTTTTTTTAAATCTATAAATATACCGAGGGCTATATGTTTTTGGTCAATTTTACATTTTAAGTTCGTTATTAGGTCTATTAGTAGCAGATAAAGAATTTGACTTGGAACGAAAGCCATATTGTTTATGATAGAGCAAGTTGTTAGAGCTTAGATATGTTTCGAAACGTCGGTAGATTACTTTCTCGAAGATTTTTGATATGACCGGTAGAACCGATATAGGACGATAATTACCCGGGTCGGTTTTTTTTCAAGATTTAAAAATTGGGCTAACTTTAGCTATCTTGAGAGAGTCAGGGAAATATCCAGCTCTTAAGCAGTCGTTAATACAGGTTGTTAGTTTCTCAAGTATTATTTCTTTAACAGCTTTCAGGGTCTTGCAAGAGATACCGCCTAGTCCAGTTGTTGTGTTAGAATTAAGCCTGTCAATAATCTTGCTTACTTCCTGTAACGAGGCAGGTGGCCCCATTCAGGGAGTTCGGTAGATATATCGTCAGTATTTTTGCTGTATAGGTGCTTGTATGCTTCACTATCGTGAAATTTTATTGGGATTTGCTTAGCTAGAACAGAGCCTATATTGACAAAGAAAGAGTTGAAACAGTTACATACATTAGATATTTCAGTAAGACAGGCTGACTGTGTTTCAAGTTTGTGAAGGGAAATACAATTTTTTGCTGTTCTGTTGGTGCTGAGAGCGTTGATTAATTGCCACATTTTTCGTGGTTTGTGGTCGCAGTTTTTGAAAGCTTTATGATAATATTTGCTTTTAGCATCTTGGATTTTTGCTTTGACATCCTTTTTTGCTTCTTCTAGCTCTATATCGGTGAATTCATCCGGTTCATTCCTTTTTTTAGGTGCCGTTCCATTGCGGGCACTAAGTATTTGGTTTCTTCTGGTAATCGCATCGATTATACTTTTGTTGATCCAGTCAGATTTAGGTGGATTTTGAATTTTTATTTTGGAAACCGTGCTTTGCTTAATGGCTTCTATCAGTTTTTTCTCAATTTGTTCATATTTGAGGTCGTTTTCGTGGGAAAAGTTGTGCTCAACTGTCTTGTAAAGTTTGTTGAAGTCCATAGTAGTGTATGCGATCTTTTTCTTTTTTTTTCAGGCTTATATTTGTGAACTTCAAGGTATAAATGTTTGTGATCTGACAGAGCTGAATTTACCACGGCAAGGTGAAATTTGTTATTCTTGAGGTTTGAGCTAACATGGTCAAGGATTGTTTTGGTACTCGGTGTCTCTCTAGTACAGAAAGATGGGTCTATTTTGTTTAGAATGTTAAATCCATATTCTTGTAATGTTATTTTGTAGTTCTTGGTAGCTTGGGTCTTTTTTAGTAGGTTGTAGTTGAAGTCTCCAAATATGACTGCCCGTTTCCGTTTCTGTAGCTGATGTGCGAAGGTTCGGAGAAAATTTTCGTTGTTTGTCCTTTCCGGTTTGTAGATACCACCAATGTCTATGGAAAACTTACTTAGATGAATCCATAAGAAATGGTTGTCCTCTTCATATAAATCTTCGATAAAACTGTGCTGAAGGCTAGTGTGAACATAGATTGACACACCACCTCCTCTTCCTTTGCTTCGGTAGTTATAGTAGTGTGTTTAATTCGATAGGATTAGGCTCTCAGCTTCGGCATCACTTTTTATCCACGTTTCCGTTAGTATAAGGAGATGCAGCGTATTTGGTATAGATTGAATTATGCATTTCAATTCATCTAGTTTTCCAGGACAGACTAAACTGCGTATGTTAGCGTATAGGCATTTTAAAGATTTACTATTGTTGATAATATTTTCGTGAGTATTTGATAATTGATATGTAAGGCCACTTGTGGAACCATCACTCGAGTCGGTAGCTGATAGTGTTAGTTTTTTGGAGGAGATTTGATGATTTTGGGAACGCCTCTTATGTATTTGATGTAGAGGTTTACTTCGCCTTCATCTGTCCTTTTGTTCAGTTCGGCACGTAGTTTTAGCATTTCTTCTTTCTGTTGTGGTGTTTGGTCCGAATAAAGTTTGAGATTGTGCTCTTTAGGAATAGAATTTTTGTTGCGGAGTATTGCCTTTGCCGTGTCTGCGGAAGCAAAGCAAAGTTATATTTATCTTCTCTTCTATCAGCCGCCTTTCAATAATTTTCGCCCAAGCTTTCATACTAATGTGACATTAGCTTTATTCCTTTATAGTTGTTGCACTCCAGCATATCACCTTTATTTTTAAAGACGGGCACCAGCGCACTATTGCACCGTTCATCAGGTATGGCTTTTTCCCGTAACAACTTATTGAAAGAATAAAGCTAACCACGACCATCCATCGACGCGCAATATCTTGCACACTTCAACTGGTATTCCATCCGGACCAACTGCCTTACCATTCTTCATTCCATTTACTGCTATTATTACTTCCTCCATACTAACTATTCTCACTAACCCCTCATTCACAGGTTTATTTTCTAACGTACCACTCCAGTTATTTTCCTCATTCATCAGTTTCTCATAGTATTCTTTCCTTAATTTAACCTATCCTTAATTTTTTCATTATCAGAAAGAATCATTCCAGCGTCATCTTTTATACATCTTATCTGACAGACTTCTCTCGCCCTTTTCTCCCTAACTCTAGCAAGCCTGTACAGATCCTTTTGGCCTGCTGGACTATCCGGCGCGTGTTAGCTAAGAAAAGATTTTGTACATTCACATTTTAAGGGGGAAATGGGGACAGCTGAACTTGGTATGAATGTTTTATTGTTGCTTGCGATTTGGTCGAAACTTTGCAGGAATATTTTTGGTAATAAATTATTGAGGTCTGCATATTTATTTTTTCAAACTATTCCTAAAAGGGGTTGAAGTGCGGTACTCTAGTTTTATGGGGAAATTAGGAGTACCAGTATTGCTTATGTGAAATATTGATGCACCCCGATTATGAAATGCGACTTAATGTGTATTACACAATAAGGTCAAAGTAAATAATAGATGACACTATATTAACAGGCATGAGAAAAGGGAAAAGCATGTTCATTCGTCGAATCCAAATAATCTACCATTTCAATTTAAAAGACTCAAGTTTCCAATAGCAATAGCAAAACTAAGTAATAATAATTATTAACAAAGCTCGAGGGTAGCAGGCAGCAGAGGTGCAATTGGAAAGTCATGGTTCACCCACGGCCAGCTGTATATAGCATAAGCCCGTATGCCCAAGGCCCAGAATGTATTAGCGCCAAATGGAAGGACATACAACATAGTATAAAACGTTGTACCCACGTGTAGCGTCCTAAAATGTTGTGCCCATGATTAACGGCATAATTAAGGAATGTCAATTACCTGCAGATAAAATTTAGGACAGAGATCTTCAATTCGCGGGCAAGCAGAACCTATGACTGTAATTTATATTTTTCCTTTTGTAACTATTTGACCTCTACCTGTTATTTAATTATATGTTATTAATTTAATGATTAACTTATTTAATAACTATATATTCTAGAATTAAATAACTATACAGGCTGAGTTTTCCAAGTGGGTGTGGATGGTCAAATCAGACACTATGAAGAATAGCGAAAACACTCAAAGCAGACTCGGGGACGATTTTGATGAAAAATCAAATTCAAATTAATTAATTGCTCAACACAGTAAATAAAAATACACTTCCAGATGTCAGGTGAATGCGCAGTCAACAGTGTACCACCAATTTAGGCATGCAAAATTATGATTACAATAGTTAATAATTAAAATAATACAATATTACAAATTAAATTAAAATTACAATTTGAACGTATATGTCATAAATTTAAAATTCTTCTGGTAATCGCATCGATTATACTTTTGTTGATCCAGTCAGATTTAGGTGGATTTTGAATTTTTATTTTGGAAACCGTGCTTTGCTTAATGGCTTCTATCAGTTTTTTCTCAATTTGTTCATATTTGAGGTCGTTTTCGTGGGAAAAGTTGTGCTCAACTGTCTTGTAAAGTTTGTTGAAGTCCATAGTAGTGTATGCGATCTTTTTCTTTTTTTTCAGGCTTATATTTGTGAACTTCAAGGTATAAATGTTTGTGATCTGACAGAGCTGAATTTACCACGGCTTTATTTTTCCTTTTGTAACTATTTGACCTCTACCTGTTATTTAATTATATGTTATTAATTTAATGATTAACTTATTTAATAACTATATATTCTAGAATTAAATAACTATACAGGCTGAGTTTTCCAAGTGGGTGTGGATGGTCAAATCAGACACTATGAAGAATAGCGAAAACACTCAAAGCAGACTCGGGGACGATTTTGATGAAAAATCAAATTCAAATTAATTAATTGCTCAACACAGTAAATAAAAATACACTTCCAGATGTCAGGTGAATGCGCAGTCAACAGTGTACCACCAATTTAGGCATGCAAAATTATGATTACAATAGTTAATAATTAAAATAATACAATATTACAAATTAAATTAAAATTACAATTTGAACGTATATGTCATAAATTTAAAATTCTTCTGGTAATCGCATCGATTATACTTTTGTTGATCCAGTCAGATTTAGGTGGATTTTGAATTTTTATTTTGGAAACCGTGCTTTGCTTAATGGCTTCTATCAGTTTTTTCTCAATTTGTTCATATTTGAGGTCGTTTTCGTGGGAAAAGTTGTGCTCAACTGTCTTGTAAAGTTTGTTGAAGTCCATAGTAGTGTATGCGATCTTTTTCTTTTTTTTCAGGCTTATATTTGTGAACTTCAAGGTATAAATGTTTGTGATCTGACAGAGCTGAATTTACCACGGCAAGGTGAAATTTGTTATTCTTGAGGTTTGAGCTAACATGGTCAAGGATTGTTTTGGTACTCGGTGTCTCTCTAGTACAGAAAGATGGGTCTATTTTGTTTAGAATGTTAAATCCATATTCTTGTAATGTTATTTTGTAGTTCTTGGTAGCTTGGGTCTTTTTTAGTAGGTTGTAGTTGAAGTCTCCAAATATGACTGCCCGTTTCCGTTTCTGTAGCTGATGTGCGAAGGTTCGGAGAAAATTTTCGTTGTTTGTCCTTTCCGGTTTGTAGATACCACCAATGTCTATGGAAAACTTACTTAGATGAATCCATAAGAAATGGTTGTCCTCTTCATATAAATCTTCGATAAAACTGTGCTGAAGGCTAGTGTGAACATAGATTGACACACCACCTCCTCTTCCTTTGCTTCGGTAGTTATAGTAGTGTGTTTAATTCGATAGGATTAGGCTCTCAGCTTCGGCATCACTTTTTATCCACGTTTCCGTTAGTATAAGGAGATGCAGCGTATTTGGTATAGATTGAATTATGCATTTCAATTCATCTAGTTTTCCAGGACAGACTAAACTGCGTATGTTAGCGTATAGGCATTTTAAAGATTTACTATTGTTGATAATATTTTCGTGAGTATTTGATAATTGATATGTAAGGCCACTTGTGGAACCATCACTCGAGTCGGTAGCTGATAGTGTTAGTTTTTTGGAGGAGATTTGATGATTTTGGGAACGCCTCTTATGTATTTGATGTAGAGGTTTACTTCGCCTTCATCTGTCCTTTTGTTCAGTTCGGCACGTAGTTTTAGCATTTCTTCTTTCTGTTGTGGTGTTTGGTCCGAATAAAGTTTGAGATTGTGCTCTTTAGGAATAGAATTTTTGTTGCGGAGTATTGCCTTTGCCGTGTCTGCGGAAGCAAAGCAAAGTTATATTTATCTTCTCTTCTATCAGCCGCCTTTCAATAATTTTCGCCCAAGCTTTCATACTAATGTGACATTAGCTTTATTCCTTTATAGTTGTTGCACTCCAGCATATCACCTTTATTTTTAAAGACGGGCACCATCGCACTATTGCACCGTTCATCAGGTATGGCTTTTTCCCGTAACAACTTATTGAAAGATTAAAGCTAACCACGACCATCCATCGACGCGCAATATCTTGCACACTTCAACTGGTATTCCATCCGGACCAACTGCCTTACCATTCTTCATTCCATTTACTGCTATTATTACTTCCTCCATACTAACTATTCTCACTAACCCCTCATTCACAGGTTTATTTTCTAACGTACCACTCCAGTTATTTTCCTCATTCATCAGTTTCTCATAGTATTCTTTCCTTAATTTAACCTATCCTTAATTTTTTCATTATCAGAAAGAATCATTCCAGCGTCATCTTTTATACATCTTATCTGACAGACTTCTCTCGCCCTTTTCTCCCTAACTCTAGCAAGCCTGTACAGATCCTTTTGGCCTGCTGGACTATCCGGCGCGTGTTAGCTAAGAAAAGATTTTGTACATTCACATTTTAAGGGGGAAATGGGGACAGCTGAACTTGGTATGAATGTTTTATTGTTGCTTGCGATTTGGTCGAAACTTTGCAGGAATATTTTTGGTAATAAATTATTGAGGTCTGCATATTTATTTTTTCAAACTATTCCTAAAAGGGGTTGAAGTGCGGTACTCTAGTTTTATGGGGAAATTAGGAGTACCAGTATTGCTTATGTGAAATATTGATGCACCCCGATTATGAAATGCGACTTAATGTGTATTACACAATAAGGTCAAAGTAAATAATAGATGACACTATATTAACAGGCATGAGAAAAGGGAAAAGCATGTTCATTCGTCGAATCCAAATAATCTACCATTTCAATTTAAAAGACTCAAGTTTCCAATAGCAATAGCAAAACTAAGTAATAATAATTATTAACAAAGCTCGAGGGTAGCAGGCAGCAGAGGTGCAATTGGAAAGTCATGGTTCACCCACGGCCAGCTGTATATAGCATAAGCCCGTATGCCCAAGGCCCAGAATGTATTAGCGCCAAATGGAAGGACATACAACATAGTATAAAACGTTGTACCCACGTGTAGCGTCCTAAAATGTTGTGCCCATGATTAACGGCATAATTAAGGAATGTCAATTACCTGCAGATAAAATTTAGGACAGAGATCTTCAATTCGCGGGCAAGCAGAACCTATGACTGTAATTTATATTTTTCCTTTTGTAACTATTTGACCTCTACCTGTTATTTAATTATATGTTATTAATTTAATGATTAACTTATTTAATAACTATATATTCTAGAATTAAATAACTATACAGGCTGAGTTTTCCAAGTGGGTGTGGATGGTCAAATCAGACACTATGAAGAATAGCGAAAACACTCAAAGCAGACTCGGGGACGATTTTGATGAAAAATCAAATTCAAATTAATTAATTGCTCAACACAGTAAATAAAAATACACTTCCAGATGTCAGGTGAATGCGCAGTCAACAGTGTACCACCAATTTAGGCATGCAAAATTATGATTACAATAGTTAATAATTAAAATAATACAATATTACAAATTAAATTAAAATTACAATTTGAACGTATATGTCATAAATTTAAAATTCTTCTGGTAATCGCATCGATTATACTTTTGTTGATCCAGTCAGATTTAGGTGGATTTTGAATTTTTATTTTGGAAACCGTGCTTTGCTTAATGGCTTCTATCAGTTTTTTCTCAATTTGTTCATATTTGAGGTCGTTTTCGTGGGAAAAGTTGTGCTCAACTGTCTTGTAAAGTTTGTTGAAGTCCATAGTAGTGTATGCGATCTTTTTCTTTTTTTTCAGGCTTATATTTGTGAACTTCAAGGTATATACTTATTTAATAACTATATATTCTAGAATTAAATAACTATACAGGCTGAGTTTTCCAAGTGGGTATGGATGGTCAAATCAGACACTATGAAGAATAGCGAAAACACTCAAAGCAGACTCGGGGACGATTTTGATGAAAAATCAAATTCAAATTAATTAATTGCTCAACACAGTAAATAAAAATACACTTCCAGATGTCAGGTGAATGCGCAGTCAACAGTGTACCACCAATTTAGGCATGCAAAATTATGATTACAATAGTTAATAATTAAAATAATACAATATATACAAATTAAATTAAAATTACAATTTGAACGTATATGTCATAAATTTAAAATTCTTCTGGTAATCGCATCGATTATACTTTTGTTGATCCAGTCAGATTTAGGTGGATTTTGAATTTTTATTTTGGAAACCGTGCTTTGCTTAATGGCTTCTATCAGTTTTTTCTCAATTTGTTCATATTTGAGGTCGTTTTCGTGGGAAAAGTTGTGCTCAACTGTCTTGTAAAGTTTGTTGAAGTCCATAGTAGTGTATGCGATCTTTTTCTTTTTTTTCAGGCTTATATTTGTGAACTTCAAGGTATAAATGTTTGTGATCTGACAGAGCTGAATTTACCACGGCTTTATTTTTCCTTTTGTAACTATTTGACCTCTACCTGTTATTTAATTATATGTTATTAATTTAATGATTAACTTATTTAATAACTATATATTCTAGAATTAAATAACTATACAGGCTGAGTTTTCCAAGTGGGTGTGGATGGTCAAATCAGACACTATGAAGAATAGCGAAAACACTCAAAGCAGACTCGGGGACGATTTTGATGAAAAATCAAATTCAAATTAATTAATTGCTCAACACAGTAAATAAAAATACACTTCCAGATGTCAGGTGAATGCGCAGTCAACAGTGTACCACCAATTTAGGCATGCAAAATTATGATTACAATAGTTAATAATTAAAATAATACAATATTACAAATTAAATTAAAATTACAATTTGAACGTATATGTCATAAATTTAAAATTCTTCTGGTAATCGCATCGATTATACTTTTGTTGATCCAGTCAGATTTAGGTGGATTTTGAATTTTTATTTTGGAAACCGTGCTTTGCTTAATGGCTTCTATCAGTTTTTTCTCAATTTGTTCATATTTGAGGTCGTTTACGTGGGAAAAGTTGTGCTCAACTGTCTTGTAAAGTTTGTTGAAGTCCATAGTAGTGTATGCGATCTTTTTCTTTTTTTTCAGGCTTATATTTGTGAACTTCAAGGTATAAATGTTTGTGATCTGACAGAGCTGAATTTACCACGGCAAGGTGAAATTTGTTATTCTTGAGGTTTGAGCTAACATGGTCAAGGATTGTTTTGGTACTCGGTGTCTCTCTAGTACAGAAAGATGGGTCTATTTTGTTTAGAATGTTAAATCCATATTCTTGTAATGTTATTTTGTAGTTCTTGGTAGCTTGGGTCTTTTTTAGTAGGTTGTAGTTGAAGTCTCCAAATATGACTGCCCGTTTCCGTTTCTGTAGCTGATGTGCGAAGGTTCGGAGAAAATTTTCGTTGTTTGTCCTTTCCGGTTTGTAGATACCACCAATGTCTATGGAAAACTTACTTAGATGAATCCATAAGAAATGGTTGTCCTCTTCATATAAATCTTCGATAAAACTGTGCTGAAGGCTAGTGTGAACATAGATTGACACACCACCTCCTCTTCCTTTGCTTCGGTAGTTATAGTAGTGTGTTTAATTCGATAGGATTAGGCTCTCAGCTTCGGCATCACTTTTTATCCACGTTTCCGTTAGTATAAGGAGATGCAGCGTATTTGGTATAGATTGAATTATGCATTTCAATTCATCTAGTTTTCCAGGACAGACTAAACTGCGTATGTTAGCGTATAGGCATTTTAAAGATTTACTATTGTTGATAATATTTTCGTGAGTATTTGATAATTGATATGTAAGGCCACTTGTGGAACCATCACTCGAGTCGGTAGCTGATAGTGTTAGTTTTTTGGAGGAGATTTGATGATTTTGGGAACGCCTCTTATGTATTTGATGTAGAGGTTTACTTCGCCTTCATCTGTCCTTTTGTTCAGTTCGGCACGTAGTTTTAGCATTTCTTCTTTCTGTTGTGGTGTTTGGTCCGAATAAAGTTTGAGATTGTGCTCTTTAGGAATAGAATTTTTGTTGCGGAGTATTGCCTTTGCCGTGTCTGCGGAAGCAAAGCAAAGTTATATTTATCTTCTCTTCTATCAGCCGCCTTTCAATAATTTTCGCCCAAGCTTTCATACTAATGTGACATTAGCTTTATTCCTTTATAGTTGTTGCACTCCAGCATATCACCTTTATTTTTAAAGACGGGCACCAGCGCACTATTGCACCGTTCATCAGGTATGGCTTTTTCCCGTAACAACTTATTGAAAGAATAAAGCTAACCACGACCATCCATCGACGCGCAATATCTTGCACACTTCAACTGGTATTCCATCCGGACCAACTGCCTTACCATTCTTCATTCCATTTACTGCTATTATTACTTCCTCCATACTAACTATTCTCACTAACCCCTCATTCACAGGTTTATTTTCTAACGTACCACTCCAGTTATTTTCCTCATTCATCAGTTTCTCATAGTATTCTTTCCTTAATTTAACCTATCCTTAATTTTTTCATTATCAGAAAGAATCATTCCAGCGTCATCTTTTATACATCTTATCTGACAGACTTCTCTCGCCCTTTTCTCCCTAACTCTAGCAAGCCTGTACAGATCCTTTTGGCCTGCTGGACTATCCGGCGCGTGTTAGCTAAGAAAAGATTTTGTACATTCACATTTTAAGGGGGAAATGGGGACAGCTGAACTTGGTATGAATGTTTTATTGTTGCTTGCGATTTGGTCGAAACTTTGCAGGAATATTTTTGGTAATAAATTATTGAGGTCTGCATATTTATTTTTTCAAACTATTCCTAAAAGGGGTTGAAGTGCGGTACTCTAGTTTTATGGGGAAATTAGGAGTACCAGTATTGCTTATGTGAAATATTGATGCACCCCGATTATGAAATGCGACTTAATGTGTATTACACAATAAGGTCAAAGTAAATAATAGATGACACTATATTAACAGGCATGAGAAAAGGGAAAAGCATGTTCATTCGTCGAATCCAAATAATCTACCATTTCAATTTAAAAGACTCAAGTTTCCAATAGCAATAGCAAAACTAAGTAATAATAATTATTAACAAAGCTCGAGGGTAGCAGGCAGCAGAGGTGCAATTGGAAAGTCATGGTTCACCCACGGCCAGCTGTATATAGCATAAGCCCGTATGCCCAAGGCCCAGAATGTATTAGCGCCAAATGGAAGGACATACAACATAGTATAAAACGTTGTACCCACGTGTAGCGTCCTAAAATGTTGTGCCCATGATTAACGGCATAATTAAGGAATGTCAATTACCTGCAGATAAAATTTAGGACAGAGATCTTCAATTCGCGGGCAAGCAGAACCTATGACTGTAATTTATATTTTTCCTTTTGTAACTATTTGACCTCTACCTGTTATTTAATTATATGTTATTAATTTAATGATTAACTTATTTAATAACTATATATTCTAGAATTAAATAACTATACAGGCTGAGTTTTCCAAGTGGGTGTGGATGGTCAAATCAGACACTATGAAGAATAGCGAAAACACTCAAAGCAGACTCGGGGACGATTTTGATGAAAAATCAAATTCAAATTAATTAATTGCTCAACACAGTAAATAAAAATACACTTCCAGATGTCAGGTGAATGCGCAGTCAACAGTGTACCACCAATTTAGGCATGCAAAATTATGATTACAATAGTTAATAATTAAAATAATACAATATTACAAATTAAATTAAAATTACAATTTGAACGTATATGTCATAAATTTAAAATTCTTCTGGTAATCGCATCGATTATACTTTTGTTGATCCAGTCAGATTTAGGTGGATTTTGAATTTTTATTTTGGAAACCGTGCTTTGCTTAATAAATAAAATAAAATAAAAATTATTTATTTCAGACAAAAAAGTCCATATAGGTACAAGGCAAGGTTGTTAGTAACAAGAATTTTATAACTATGTTAGTAATTAATAAGGGTTGTTGACTACGGAACCCTAAAAGAATCAAATATAATATACATAATACCCCTGCACAGTAGCCTCATCGGTCTCGCAACACATGGAGTCCAATGAACCTACTGAGCAGAATAGTATCGGTTCTCTCGCCAATCATCCTTAGGACGCTATTCGGGCTCCCCCGTACTCGTCGCACCACTGACGCAACTTTTTTACGCATGATTGCGTAGAAATCATCTACGCTGGCGTCAGTAAACATGCCGGATGCACTGCAATATCGAGGAAGCCTAAACAGAGCCCTGAATACATTATTATACTGGACGCGCAAGGCATTGTAGGCTTTTTGCGTAAAGTTAGCCCACAGGCCGCTCGTGTAGAACGTCTGGCAGAATGCCTTAAACATTGTTATTTTAACAGGAGCAGTACATCGAGCGAACCTGTGTGCCAACATATTACCGCGCACCGACAATGCCCTGCGCTCCCTCTCAATGTCTAATTCGTCACTCAAATTTTCAGTTACAATGTGTCCTAGATATTTAAACTGTGCAACACGACTTAGAGGTACATCATTAAGTAATATAGGTGGTATAAAGATATTGTTTTTATTTTTACATTTAAATAACATGAACTCACTTTTACTTTCGTTGTACCTCAGGCCATGTTCCGCAGCATAGACCTCACACACCTTTAACAGCTGTCTGAGACCCCCAATTGAGGGGCTCAGCAGCACCATATCATCGGCATAACTTAAATTATTGACACATATGTCATCAATATGGCATCCAACATGCATGCTGCTGAGCTCCTCAATCAGCTGGTTAACATACATATTAAAGAGCCGAGGTGAAGTCAGCCCACCCTGCCTGACGCCACACTCTAAAGAATATTCATCTGAGTATACATTTCCCCACCTTACTATGTTAAGCTGCTCATTGTACCAGTAGGAGAGGATATTCACAAGATCGGCTGGGACACCTGCAGTTCTTAACTTTGTCCAAAGCTTATTATATGACACCAGATCAAAAGCTTTGGACAAATCCAAGAAGCATGCATATACTGGAGTTTGCCTTTTTACATAATAATCAACAGTGTGCTTCAGAGACAGTATTGCATTTTCAGTTGACAACCCCTCTCTGAAACCGAACTGTCTATCCTGTAATGTTACAAAACAATCAAGTTTTCTATCCAATAACCCATCAAACACCTTTGCAATTATAGTAGCTAAAGAAATCGGCCTATAGTTACTTCTATCAGAGATATCAGCAGTGACATTTTTCACTATTGGCACAACCACTGTTCTCATAAGATTAGATGGTAAATATGAGTGCCGTATACAAAAAGTGTAAAACATAGCTAAAACCCTATACAGGTGAACGCCCCCATGCTGCAGGTGCTCGACACTGAGTCCCTCATGACCAGGTGACTTCCCTCTTTTCATATGTTTAATAATTTCAGCCACATCCTTACTTGAAAACCCAATAGGTTTTTCTACTAGGCAACGTTCAGTATCAGACCCCGACAACAAGGAGGATTTCACCTGAAAATGATCCTTAAATGAATTTGCAATCATTTTAGCATCACTGATGCCATCAACGCACACGGGCAGACTAGCCTTACCATTTAAACGCTTAGTGCCCTTCCAGAACTTATTAATTTTTTTAGCAGAATGTTGTGAGGCCAGTACATCCATTTTGATCTGATCCTGATTATTCTGACAGTACTTTAAGCGGGACTTGAAAACTCGTCGACTTTCACACATTTTATCATACAAAGGTCCACTAGCTGGTTTACCACCTAAAACATACATTTGATGGTCCAGTCTAGCCTGCCCGTGGGCGTCTCTGACATGCTTGTTCCAACCATGGACACACTTAACATTAGTTGGCTTCCTAGGTAAGAGACTGCGACTGCTTGCCGAAGCCTGACTTAATATATTAACAATATTGTTGTATAAGTTGTCAATTACAAATCTGTGTTGTATGTTCTGACACATACTATCAGCACAGTCATGAAGTTCATTAGGAAACATAATTTGTCTGAAGTTATCATTACAAATTTCATGATATTTCTGGATTTCTTGTAATTCTCTTACCCCCCATACAATATTATTACGTAGACAATTATGAACCTCTACTTTAGCTTTAATTACTTCCAAATTACAAGTCACTTTTAAAGGGAAATGATCAGACCAATATACATCATTGAGAACCATAATATCAACCACAGACTGCCATGCTGACTTGGTTACCACGCAGTGGTCCAGCCATCGCTTACACCCATATACTTCACTTTGAAAAGTATATGTTTCAGATGACATCCCTAATTTAACTAGATCGGCACATATCCAGTCATTTTCCTCACAAAAATCAAGAAGTTCACAACAGAATGTAGCTTTAGGGTGTGCGTTGAAATCCCCTAACATAAATACTACTTCGATACTATTGTCTTGTATAATTGCGTTCAACTCACCCAAACACTGAGTAAATTCCGGCAAGTTCACAGTTTGGTCCGTTGGCATATACACGCACATAACTATCATTTCACGTCCAGCTCCAGTCATTACTTTAATCGCAACAATACGCTCACTCATGCACTTCACCACCGTAACATTGCGAAACGCACTCTTCCGCCACAGTATTGCAACCCCGCCGTGAGGTCTACCTCGCAGGACTCCAGCAGTCAAATCCACCGCCGACTTCCCCGTATAACCGAAGTTGTCGTCGATATCACCCAATACTTGTGTATCGTACGGCAGCAGCCAAGTTTCTTGGAGGGCTATCACATCCGCCGATTTACATAAAGTTCTCACACATTCCATACTTCTTTTAATATTCTTGCAGTTATAGCTTACTAACGTACTCTCCATTTAATTGTGTGTCATCTTTATCGGAGTTCCGTGGTCTAAATCGTATGAATCTCCTAAAGGTTATCCCATCTGGCCACAAGTTATCATTTAAAAAGGTATCAATTTTATTAATTGAGACAAATATTTTAAAAGAATTGTACGACCTTTCTTTCTTCATGATAACTTTTTCTAGAGATACTTTTTCCTGAGTCTTATTATATATATATTCACATATATCGGCCTCTAGTGTGTCTTTGTTTACATTGGAAATAAACAAAGGAACCTTTGTTTCCGCCGCTTTGAACTTTGTTTCCACACTGGTTATTGCCTTGCCCATCTTTCCAATAAATCGATTCTTATGTCGTCCACGTTGCATCACAGTCCACTCATCTGTTGGCTTGTTTTGTTTCCATTCACCTGGCGACTTAACTATTTCCGCCATTGTAGGTTGCAACGTACACGGCGCCGCCAACTCTTGTTTACATGCAGTAGTGTCTAAGGACGGGGACAAAACTTTGTTCGCGCGCTCGGGTGACGATGACTTATTCGTTTGCGACATCGCCGGGCCGCCGCCGCCGCCCGCCGGCCGAACCACAGGCTTTCTTGGTGCGAGGGAGATAGTCCCCTTTTTACACATGCACGATAGTGAGACGACGGCGACGGCGACGGTTCGTGCGCGTATTGTCCCGACGATTTTGTCATAATGTCGGTATTTGATAAGTCATGTGATAGACCTACCGGCCCACTATCCGAAAAATATGCACCTCTTTTTTCCGTGTTAATATTTGGGTAATTAACCAAGGAAGTCAGTTTGAGATTGTCTAAGTCTATCCGTACTGTTTCCACCATGTCTACGGTTGCATAGTTCTCCTTAATTGTTCGGATCTCACTACGAAGCAGCATAATGTCCTTCAGTAACTTCGTAACATCAATGTGGTCAAACGATATCGGAGGCAATTTTTGTAAGTCCCGTGCGACGAAGGTGGGAATCACATCCGGATCAATTTCCTTAAAGAGACAAATAATATCCTCTAAGTCTCTTTGCATTTTGCCGTCTCGCCTTCGTGATTTTTTCCTCTGAGAAGTCGTTACAGATTCAAAAAACAAAGTTTTCGCCTCGTCGATATCTGGTTCCGAGAAGGCAGACAGGCACACACGAACTATAGACTCGTTATCCATCACATCATGTTTATTTTGAATAAATGCTAGTACTTCACTTATAATTATATTGCAATTACAACACTTCAACTTATACTTATTAACCGCCATTGTTTACAAAGAACGCGCGCGCACGTCAGTGCTCAAGTGCTGTGCGAGCGAGACTGATGATTAATGGCTTCTATCAGTTTTTTCTCAATTTGTTCATATTTGAGGTCGTTTTCGTGGGAAAAGTTGTGCTCAACTGTCTTGTAAAGTTTGTTGAAGTCCATAGTAGTGTATGCGATCTTTTTCTTTTTTTTCAGGCTTATATTTGTGAACTTCAAGGTATAAATGTTTGTGATCTGACAGAGCTGAATTTACCACGGCTTTATTTTTCCTTTTGTAACTATTTGACCTCTACCTGTTATTTAATTATATGTTATTAATTTAATGATTAACTTATTTAATAACTATATATTCTAGAATTAAATAACTATACAGGCTGAGTTTTCCAAGTGGGTGTGGATGGTCAAATCAGACACTATGAAGAATAGCGAAAACACTCAAAGCAGACTCGGGGACGATTTTGATGAAAAATCAAATTCAAATTAATTAATTGCTCAACACAGTAAATAAAAATACACTTCCAGATGTCAGGTGAATGCGCAGTCAACAGTGTACCACCAATTTAGGCATGCAAAATTATGATTACAATAGTTAATAATTAAAATAATACAATATTACAAATTAAATTAAAATTACAATTTGAACGTATATGTCATAAATTTAAAATTCTTCTGGTAATCGCATCGATTATACTTTTGTTGATCCAGTCAGATTTAGGTGGATTTTGAATTTTTATTTTGGAAACCGTGCTTTGCTTAATGGCTTCTATCAGTTTTTTCTCAATTTGTTCATATTTGAGGTCGTTTTCGTGGGAAAAGTTGTGCTCAACTGTCTTGTAAAGTTTGTTGAAGTCCATAGTAGTGTATGCGATCTTTTTCTTTTTTTTCAGGCTTATATTTGTGAACTTCAAGGTATAAATGTTTGTGATCTGACAGAGCTGAATTTACCACGGCAAGGTGAAATTTGTTATTCTTGAGGTTTGAGCTAACATGGTCAAGGATTGTTTTGGTACTCGGTGTCTCTCTAGTACAGAAAGATGGGTCTATTTTGTTTAGAATGTTAAATCCATATTCTTGTAATGTTATTTTGTAGTTCTTGGTAGCTTGGGTCTTTTTTAGTAGGTTGTAGTTGAAGTCTCCAAATATGACTGCCCGTTTCCGTTTCTGTAGCTGATGTGCGAAGGTTCGGAGAAAATTTTCGTTGTTTGTCCTTTCCGGTTTGTAGATACCACCAATGTCTATGGAAAACTTACTTAGATGAATCCATAAGAAATGGTTGTCCTCTTCATATAAATCTTCGATAAAACTGTGCTGAAGGCTAGTGTGAACATAGATTGACACACCACCTCCTCTTCCTTTGCTTCGGTAGTTATAGTAGTGTGTTTAATTCGATAGGATTAGGCTCTCAGCTTCGGCATCACTTTTTATCCACGTTTCCGTTAGTATAAGGAGATGCAGCGTATTTGGTATAGATTGAATTATGCATTTCAATTCATCTAGTTTTCCAGGACAGACTAAACTGCGTATGTTAGCGTATAGGCATTTTAAAGATTTACTATTGTTGATAATATTTTCGTGAGTATTTGATAATTGATATGTAAGGCCACTTGTGGAACCATCACTCGAGTCGGTAGCTGATAGTGTTAGTTTTTTGGAGGAGATTTGATGATTTTGGGAACGCCTCTTATGTATTTGATGTAGAGGTTTACTTCGCCTTCATCTGTCCTTTTGTTCAGTTCGGCACGTAGTTTTAGCATTTCTTCTTTCTGTTGTGGTGTTTGGTCCGAATAAAGTTTGAGATTGTGCTCTTTAGGAATAGAATTTTTGTTGCGGAGTATTGCCTTTGCCGTGTCTGCGGAAGCAAAGCAAAGTTATATTTATCTTCTCTTCTATCAGCCGCCTTTCAATAATTTTCGCCCAAGCTTTCATACTAATGTGACATTAGCTTTATTCCTTTATAGTTGTTGCACTCCAGCATATCACCTTTATTTTTAAAGACGGGCACCAGCGCACTATTGCACCGTTCATCAGGTATGGCTTTTTCCCGTAACAACTTATTGAAAGAATAAAGCTAACCACGACCATCCATCGACGCGCAATATCTTGCACACTTCAACTGGTATTCCATCCGGACCAACTGCCTTACCATTCTTCATTCCATTTACTGCTATTATTACTTCCTCCATACTAACTATTCTCACTAACCCCTCATTCACAGGTTTATTTTCTAACGTACCACTCCAGTTATTTTCCTCATTCATCAGTTTCTCATAGTATTCTTTCCTTAATTTAACCTATCCTTAATTTTTTCATTATCAGAAAGAATCATTCCAGCGTCATCTTTTATACATCTTATCTGACAGACTTCTCTCGCCCTTTTCTCCCTAACTCTAGCAAGCCTGTACAGATCCTTTTGGCCTGCTGGACTATCCGGCGCGTGTTAGCTAAGAAAAGATTTTGTACATTCACATTTTAAGGGGGAAATGGGGACAGCTGAACTTGGTATGAATGTTTTATTGTTGCTTGCGATTTGGTCGAAACTTTGCAGGAATATTTTTGGTAATAAATTATTGAGGTCTGCATATTTATTTTTTCAAACTATTCCTAAAAGGGGTTGAAGTGCGGTACTCTAGTTTTATGGGGAAATTAGGAGTACCAGTATTGCTTATGTGAAATATTGATGCACCCCGATTATGAAATGCGACTTAATGTGTATTACACAATAAGGTCAAAGTAAATAATAGATGACACTATATTAACAGGCATGAGAAAAGGGAAAAGCATGTTCATTCGTCGAATCCAAATAATCTACCATTTCAATTTAAAAGACTCAAGTTTCCAATAGCAATAGCAAAACTAAGTAATAATAATTATTAACAAAGCTCGAGGGTAGCAGGCAGCAGAGGTGCAATTGGAAAGTCATGGTTCACCCACGGCCAGCTGTATATAGCATAAGCCCGTATGCCCAAGGCCCAGAATGTATTAGCGCCAAATGGAAGGACATACAACATAGTATAAAACGTTGTACCCACGTGTAGCGTCCTAAAATGTTGTGCCCATGATTAACGGCATAATTAAGGAATGTCAATTACCTGCAGATAAAATTTAGGACAGAGATCTTCAATTCGCGGGCAAGCAGAACCTATGACTGTAATTTATATTTTTCCTTTTGTAACTATTTGACCTCTACCTGTTATTTAATTATATGTTATTAATTTAATGATTAACTTATTTAATAACTATATATTCTAGAATTAAATAACTATACAGGCTGAGTTTTCCAAGTGGGTGTGGATGGTCAAATCAGACACTATGAAGAATAGCGAAAACACTCAAAGCAGACTCGGGGACGATTTTGATGAAAAATCAAATTCAAATTAATTAATTGCTCAACACAGTAAATAAAAATACACTTCCAGATGTCAGGTGAATGCGCAGTCAACAGTGTACCACCAATTTAGGCATGCAAAATTATGATTACAATAGTTAATAATTAAAATAATACAATATTACAAATTAAATTAAAATTACAATTTGAACGTATATGTCATAAATTTAAAATTAAAACGCATCCAATGTCACAACTTAAAACGCTTACAATGTCTAAAAATAAAACATATCCCAATATCATAAATTAAAATACTATACGATGTCTTAAATTAAAGAAATCAAATGTAGCTATGTCATAAATAAAATTTAAACGTATACAATGTCATAAATTGATATTAAATCTTTAAAACGTAAACAATTTCATAAGATTAAGTAATGTCAGATTATACAAATGTCTTTGTAATTAACAAAATAGTAAGTAAACAAATCGGACCCAAGTATCCACCCCAGTCACACCACTTATATCACTTATGCAGATAAATTTCTGCCTGACATGAGTACCTATGTATTGTGTAGTATGTCTTTCTTAACAATAAATTATTCAATTGTTTTTTAAATAATATTGATGTCATTAATATTTAACAAAGAATTTGGTAGTTTATTATAAATTTGTGGTGCCATTCCTGTGAAATTTTTATGAAACACTGCTTTTTTGTGCTGCCTACCGCTTATTTTATTTCTGTGTCTTTTTACCCAAAGGGTAAAAACGGGACCCTATTACTAAGACTCCGCGGTCCGTCTGTCTGTCTGTCCGTCCGTCTGTCACCAGGCTGTATCTCATGAACCGTGATACCTAGACAGTTGAAATTTTCACAGATGATGTATTTGTGTTGCCGCTATAAAAAAAATACTACTAAAAACACAATAATATAAATATTTAAGTGGGGCTCCCATACAACAAACGTGTTTTTTTTGCCATTTTTGCGATAATGGTACGGAACCCTTCGTGCGCGAGTCCAACTCGCACTTGGCCGGTTTTTTTAAATATTTATACCATTACAATTATTTTTAAATGGTTAAATTGGTAAAAAATAGCTTTCATTTGACATATTGAACGCCTGTTTTGATAACTGTTCGCTGAAATATAAATGAATTAGCTTCTTTTATTTCTGCTTTAAAATTTGGTTTTTTGATATTACCGCTTTATTGGCCGGGGCCAATGACTTGGCAGAATAACTATAAAATGGTAATGGTAAATTATTTATGTTTTTTACTATCCGTAGTGAACCAGTTAATGATATACCTACTTTGAAAAACGTAGACAATTAATTGAATTTCTTTCGTATACAACTACTTTCAGACGCTCAAGTTTTTGTCAGCTAAGATTTCGCCATTGTTCTTTATATGAAATACTCAAGTTTGCAATCCCTTGGAGCTTAGAGGTCAACGGAATCAATAGATGTTACCGTTTATGTCGCATATTTTGACAATCGCAAGGGAATCAAAACATATATATATAAGTGTCTTATAGCACAAAAAAGCAAAAAAATACAAGTCTTAAATTTTTACCTACATCCCAAAAATAAGTTCGGCGACGTACAAATAATTTAAACCTTAACCTCAGGTACAATAACATTTATTTTTCAGTTAACGATCCATGTTGGTTTATCTCCATCTGCTACATGTTCTAAGTTAGAAACACAGGCTAATAAATACATGTACGATGTAAAGAACTTTACCAGCAAATGTCCTGAAGGCTATGAACATGTGTGTGCTGGACCCCGAACCATCGTGACTCCCCTAGACGTCGCCACTATCTGCAGGAAGTTTAACAATGACCCTACACAGAAGTCCCAGGCGGAACCATCGAGTGATGCTAAACGGTAAACTTTTTTATTTTTATTCTAATTGATAGGCACCCGTTTGTTCACTATCTCACCTGATGGTAAGCGATGATGTGTTCGACGATAGAGCACGCTTGCCTAGTAGTAACGTTTTCTCTGCCGCAAGTATTTTGTTTTAAATTAAAGTTAATTTTCATGTATGATACTTTATAGTGAAAACATAAACATCCGGGGTTTAAAAACAAACATTAATTACGATGTATTAAGGTAATTAAAGATAATTGTGGCTAGATGTGCTAGGCAACCCTCCACCAACTACTATGAAGTTACTGGCTATAAAAAAAGAACATACCTGTAGACTATAACAGGGGTCACCAATTACTTTGAAAGTGGGTCAGTCTTAAAAATAATATGACCGTCGCGGTCCGTAAGGATAGCCCCCTCACCCTCTCCGGTCTCATAAATATTTTATAGCCTCTTAAATAATAAACAAATGCAATCAATAAAAGTAAGTAGTTATTTTTTTCCCAGACTTTTTTTTCTAACATTAACGTGAAAAATGTTTTTCCTTGAACTATCCATCCGAAGTTTAGACTAAAGTTGTTGCCGCTCCCGACTAGTCATTAAATCTTAGAAATGTTCATCGGCAAGTTCATCTTGTATACTATATGGATGCGACACGCACGGGACCGGTCAATGTGGTGACACTTGGTTGAGGCCTGTGTTCAGCAGTGGACGTCTTTCGGCGGAAATGATGATGATGGAATCTATCTTAGACTTGTCCGCACAAAATTGGTGGTCGGGGTCCGGACCGCGATCCGCCATTTGGTGACCTCTGGACTAGAAGATAGAATAATTTATATTTATGAAAACACTCTTTATCAAAAAAAATACAAAAAAAATTATCGTGTTACTCGTAGGACTTCTTTTGTACAAATTAGTTTTGTTTGTAAATATGCTAGTAAAAATGTTAAGTACAAGGCATTTTTGTTTTGTTACAGGTATCTCTGTGAATATATTTATTACACACCTCTGTACCTGGGCCGAAGCCCTACTCTATTCGTCCATGTTCCTCCTCTTGAGACATACAAAACCGAACAGCTTGCAGAAGGACTGGAACGCATCATAGAATACTGCCTCAAACAGATAACTGTTAAAAGTATCAAGCGCAGTGTTGCTAAACGTAAAAGATCGTATAATTTTTGGTCAGTCTTTTTATTGCTGTTCGCTTGCTGCTGCTGCTTGCTGCATTTTGTTACTTGTACAAGCCAGATTTGGAGAATCCCTCTCCAGATGACTAATTTGTAATGACTAACTTCTAATTGTACCTACCTACAATTTTGCGACATAATTTTGCGTTAATTTTTTTCGGAGGGCCTTCCAAAGGCTTTCGAAGTTTGGGGAGAAGTCCGAATAGTGTAGGATTAAAAAAAAACTACAAAGAGTCACGGTGTGATCATCGGGGTGGTTTTTGTAATGGTGATCCATCAGCAAATGGAAGGTGGGAATTCCTGTTCGACACAATCCTGGGCAGACTGTAAATGAGTCTCCTCTGAGTCTTGCATTATCATCATCTTCCTGCCCTTGTCCCATGTTACTTGGGATCTGGGATTTTCTTTTTCTCTCATTCCGTCCTGTCCCCCGTCACGCCATCACTGGTCTCGCACGGGGTTTTTATTTTTAATTTTGTCGAATTTTAAGCTGATTTCTCGTGTCTCCTGTGCGGGTCACAAATAAATACTTTTTTTTTCTTTTCTTTCAAGATTTGTCCAAGTTTAATGTAAGTAGATTTTGGTGGAACCAGTTCATTATTCTATTTAGTGCTATTTATTTATTAGTGTTTGTCTCTTCCCAAGTAGAACCATAGATGATTATTGCAGTATCGTCAGCGTATGCGAAGATCTTGCAGTTTGGCAGAATCATCCTGCAGAGGTCATTTACATAAATTTGGAATAATGTGGGACCTAATATGCTTCCCTGGGGCACACCGTATGTCACGACTTCCTCATTACTGAGATAAGCATCTATTTTAACTTGCGAGCGATTCTTGAGGTAATCCTTGAAAATTTCGAGTGCCATGCCACGTATACCCAGACGCTCCAATTTTGAGGTAAGTTTGGGAAAAGAAACTGTGTCAAAAGCTTTCGACAGATACAGAAATATACCCAAACACTTAGTCCCACTATCAAGTTTACTTGCTACGAATTAAAGGCTCCAAGGGTTTTTCAAGGGATTTGGCTATTGGGCAGAGCCAGCTCACGAAACTGAAGACCGACGATGGCAGGATCGTATCCGCCAAACCGGAGCTTCTGAGGGAGATCAAGACATTCTATGGGCAGTTGTACACATCAATCAGCAAGCCCGTCGCGAGTCTAGCAAACGACCCAAGAGCTAGATTGACCCGACACTACTCGTATACCGAAGATAATCCGAACGTTAGCCTGTTCGAGATTAGGATGGCTCTGAAACAGCTTAAAAACAACAAGGCGCCGGGTGATGACGGAATCACGGCTCTAAGCTCTCTCCGGAACTACAAAAGGCGGGTGGAAAACCGGTCCTTAAGGCCCTTCAGAAGCTGTTTGATTCCGTCATACTCGAGGGCAAAACGCCACAGGCATGGTGCTGGGGTGTGGTGGTACTCTTCTTCAAGAAGGGCAACCATTCCCGGGTGAAGAAATATAGGCCCATCTCACTTATTAGCCATGTCTACAAGTGGTTTTCAAGAGTCATTACGAATCGTCTCGCGCGCAGATTTGACGATTTCCAACCACCCGAACAAGCCGGATTCCGAAAAGGCTTTAGCACCGTAGACCACATATATACGCTGCGGCAGGTTATACAGAAGACCGAAGAGTATAACCTGCCTCTCTGTTTAGCGTTTGTGGACTACGAGAAAGCCTTCGATTCGATCGAGACTTGGGCTGTACTGCAGTCTCTCCAACGGTGCCAAATCGACTACCGGTACATTGAGGCGTTGAAGTGTTTGTACAAAAACGCCACCATGTCAGTTCGTCTTCAGGATCAGACCTCGAAACCAATCCTTCTCCAGCGCGGCGTGAGACAGGGAGACGTCATTTCTCCGAAACTGTTCACTGCTGCGGTGGAGGATGTCCTCAAGGTTCTGGATTGGAGAGGGCTTGGCATCAACGTTAATGGCGAGTACATCACTCACCTTCGGTTTGCCGACGACATAGTGGTCATGGCTGAGACCATGGATAGCCTCAGTAAAATGCTCGATGACCTCAGTAGAGCTTCCGAAAGAGTGGGTCTTAAAATGAACATGGACAAAACCAAGGTTATGGTGAATGCCCATGTAACACCCACGCCTATCAAGGTCGGAGACTCTACACTCGAAGTTGTGGGCGACTATGTTTACCTGGGACAAACGATCCAATTGGGTAGGGCCAACTTCGAGAAAGAGGTCAACCGTCGAATACGACTCGGCTGGGCTTACCACAGTGGTAAGCCCATTAATGCTTCTCATCATCATCATTTATGATGATGATGAGAAGCATTAATACAGCATTTCCGAAGTCAATTTAAATGATATATACCTACAGTACTATTATTTTCACGGAAATTAATATCATGTTACTCATGCTTTACTGATTTGGATTACTATGTAATTGTTTAAAATTAAGTTCCCTTTTATTTGTAATACCAACATTGTGTGTGCCAAATAAACTAGTTTTCTTTTCCTTCTTTCAATTTGGCCGAAAAATCGAATTTTTTTCTTGAGATAAAACATATATCACGGCGGCGAAGCCAGGAGTAGAAACATAAAATAAATATTTTGTCATGTCATAGCAAATTATCGTATCTACGGTTATAAACTTATTTAAAAGTTAATGCCAAGCTTATAACTCATTACTTAGATATTTTAAAGGACATTGTATAAACAATAAGGCGCACTTTCCTTAAATATATATTATTTTCACTTTTAATCATTATTTTGGTGTTTGAATATAGACACACCAATATATTCGACATCCATCATAACTAATGCTATAATACAACCACCTTGCACAAAAAAATCAACGACATACAAACTTCTTGTGGAAATAAATCCTCTAGATTTGATTGATCGACATTTTCGTCGAGGAGTTTAGCATTAGAATAAAAACTATTTTGTGTTCTTTGCTGTCATTAGTAAATTGGCGCTAAAAGTGCGCGCAAGATTAGTCTGCGCGCGGCCAAAATCGGAACTAATTGTTTGTCATTTATGTCAGGTGTCAAAAGAGTGTGTTGTATTCCGTGTTTTTATTAGTTTCCGAATTAAATAATCACCTTCATTAAGCCAAAAGTAATTTAAAGTGCTGGCAGGGATGTTTTCTTGAAGTGAACAAGACTATACGGTACCGTTTTGCAAAGATAGAGCCCGCGTTGCTTATTTGACAGGTAACTTTTAGGGATACCGTTATACTAAAATTTCCCTTAATTTTCGTACTACCGGTGCCTGATAGTATTGGTTTTTGGGTGGTACATAAATATACCATATTATTATTATTACATATGTAGTGACCTACACATTATAAACAGTCATACGAGCACATCACAAGTCCGGCCGCTGGCACAGCGCGCAGCGTACTGAGTCACTCGACTCAGCGCGCCCGCGCCGCCGCGCCGAACGAATGCGACAACATCCCTGCGTCGATGACCATCGGGCACTGAAGGTTGGAAGCCGAGTCGACTGTATTTACGTGTCGCACCGCGCACGTTTGCTACGTCATCCTCTGCCGGTACCCCAACCTGGATCGCAGCCATTGGTCGTATAGCTCCGCAGTACCACCACTTTTGTATGCTACCCTACTGTTATATGTAAGCGATGATTTTGGAAATAAAATGTCAATTGATTCCTGTTCGCCTTTCATTTTCACAAGAAACCTCACACGATCAGCTAACTCTAAACATATATATATTTTTTCTTCTTCAAAAATTCTTGAAGAAAAAATTAAAAAAGAATTGAAATTGAAATGGACGGTATTAGCCACTGCAGGACCATTGATAGACCAAATTTAACAGTAGGTTAATTACTCAGTATTCAATAAAACATTTACAATATTTTCATAAAGCTTTTTTCATCATATTCTATGCAAGTAGAAAAAACTAGTAATTAATTATGCTTAACTAAAATTACTTTAAGTTTCGAGTAATGAAAAATTACTAATTACTAAATGAAGGAAAAAAGATCAGTTATGCTGGCAACATTAAGCACGCCACCCGTCGCGCGCAGACTTATCTTGCGCGCACTTCTACTTAGAATACTGTAAGTTATACGAACACAAAGTTTAGTGTTACAACAAAGTACGTAAGCGGCGGCGCGCCGCAGACATAGATGCCACTACGAACAAAGCGTCATTTTGCACACACACACATTGACATTGCGATTTTATAGGGCAAATTGGGCAATATTGGACCTAGCTCAGTCGCGGCTGTCACGAGTGCTTTGTGCGGACGATTGTCACGTCATGCATAAAGTACTGTAACGAGGTTGCATTGGCTGGGTTACCTTTAATAATTGTTACAGACCGAATATACTTTAAATGAATTCTTTAAATTCGTTGTTTCATTCATTTTGAAGTTATAAAGGTCATTAAATTTTTCAAGATGACAAGTTTGAAATTCAATTTCTAGGAAAATAATAAATTATTTAAGTCCAAAGGCGAAATTGGAAACTTGTCTTATGGTTTAAGTCGTACAGCTCACAAATATGTTTCCTCCGACTGCACAGCATAATTCAATTCTTGTGTGATAAATCTTTTTAGTTCGCTTCTTAAGCAGTAGGGATTATGGTTTTACTAACTTTTTATTTAACATTTATATTTTTGTCAAGCTTGGTGCTTTCACATTTTAATGTTTTTAGTGGGATCATTATAACACTATTGTTAGTACGTCTTGTTACCCTCCAACCTTGGTCGTATGTGGCGTCGTGATATTTAATAGACCATTGATGCTCTGCCTATCCTATAAGGCATGTAAGCATGATATGATGTATGTTTATTCTTTTCTTAAATTCGGAATCAATATAGTAGCAACCCTAGTGAATCTGTCAAGCTTAGTTGTCAATTTTCGAAACGACGGGAGTGGCCCTTCTGTATACTTTCTATTTTGTGGAGTTACTTAATAATAAATTGATTGAAAATGCACTCAAGTGATTAAGAAGATGTGTTAATACCTGAGTTTATCAGAATCATTTATTTGTAAAACATAGGCTATAATTACATGCAAAATCTTAAAAATTAGGTAGTGCACTATGTTTTGCCGATTGACATACAAAATATAAAAAACATTACCTTGGTTTTGTCCATGTTCATTCTAAGACCCACTCTTTTGGAAGCTCTACTGAGGTCATCGAGCATTGTACTGAGGTCCTCCATGGTCTCAGCCATAACCACTATATCGTCGACAAACCGAAGGTGAGTCGTCTGAAGACTGGAGGATCATTTCACACCTCTCCTCCATGAGCTTGAGAGTAGGATCAGAGAGCTTTTTGTTCATTCTGTACGGCGGGTCTTGATAAACTTAGACCCGACCGTATGGACAGCTTCCACGAACCCATCGCTGTAATCGTCCACGGAGCTCCCTAGGCACTCGAAACGATTCTGGAGTTCGAGATGAAAGTTCTCGGGGTTTTGGACCTGGATATGTGCTGGACGGAGCGTGGACTTCATCAGTTGAGACCTTTCAAGCTTAACATTAATGTTCAATGTGGTGATCGCTCCCTGTTTTCACCGAATTGATCACAGAGACATCATTGAACATTTGCTTCTTGGTTGACATGATGAAGTCGATCTCGTTTTTAGTCGCACCATCGGGGCATTGCCAGGTCCACTTCCTGTGCTCACGCTTTCTGAAGAAGGAGTTCATCATGTAGAGGCCCTCCTTCTCCATAAAACTGGCCAGTAGGTGACCCCGGTGGTTCCAACGTCCAACTCCAAATTGCCCCACTTGCAGCTCATCCACGTCTCGTTTGCCCAGTTTGACAACGGTGAAGTGAGTTTTGAAACCATGCATGGCTCTGGAGATATCCTCATACATGGTGTCTACCTCGCCGTCGGGGTGTGCCGAGGTTGGGGCTTAGGCCTGTATGACCTTCAGCGAATATCTTGAGGATATTCTGAGTATAAGGTACGCCACTCTGGTCGACACACTCTCGATCTTCACCACGTTGTTCACAAGGGACTTGTAGACGATAAACCCGACACTACCCTGGGACTTTCGGTCACCCTCTCGGAAATAGAGCAGGTTACCGGATTTGAGAATTATCGAGTCCTCCCCTCTTCGGACTTCAGATAACCCTATAATACTCCATCGCAACCTGCTCAATTCTTCCTCGAGTTCGGCTAACTTCTCGTCGGTCCGGAGTGTTCGCGTGTTATATTTTCCCAGGTCCAGTCGTCGGTGTTTATTGGGGTAGCCGGGTCCACTCCGGGGATTCTTTGCGCCCATTGCCACGCCATCGCCGCGACCGCTACCATAGCCGAGATGACCGTATACGGGCTGCCGGGCACTCGGGGCTGTTTTATTTGTGTGCTATTCATTTTAGCTTGGGGGGTTTGCCATAATCGCCCGCCGTCAAGCGTGGCGCAGGCGCAGGCACAGGCGGGTTGGCGATCGCAGTTTGTTGTTAAAGTGCACAGAAAACGCTGCTGCCCATTCTCTGGTGTGTCCCGTGACAGACAAACTGACAGTGGATGATGTCAAACGATCTCTAACACCGAGAGAGAAGAAAACGAATATCGACCGAACCTTCGTAACCCGAGAGGATTACATAAAAGTCGTAGAAAAGTATCGAAGTTTACGTCCTCTGAATGCAAACAACAATAGATTATTTTTGTTATATTCTAAATGTACAAAAAACCCGATCGGAATAAATGAAATTGGTTCTATACCAAAGGAAATTGCATCATCTTTGGAGCTACCGAATCCCGAGATGGACAGGACATTCTTTGCGAAGGACCTCTACAACGTTATTAGCGAACACTAGTGCAGATATGACGAATTAAACCGACATGGTGGCTGGAAGTCTACTACCGTGGCTGAAGGTTATATCGAGAATAAATCATAACGCAGCCTTCGGATAGCAAGCAGCATAAACCTGAAGAAACCTGAAGACCCATGGACTCTACGCCCTTCAACGTCCAAAGATGGCCCAGAATTTCCTCCAGCAGAAAGTTCTGACCATCTACAGGAAACAAATATCGCTTCACAAGTCGACCGTCCTAATAATAATAATAAAACAAGTGCGGGTCGGACTCGCGCACGAAGGGTTCCGTACCATTATCGCAAAAAAATCACGCTTGTTGTATGGGACCCCCACTTAATTTTTTTCTGTTTTTAGTATTTGTTGTTATAGCGGCAACAGCAATACATTAACTGTCTAGCTATCACGGTTCATGAGATACAGCCTGGTGACAGACGGACAGACAGACAGACAGACAGACGGATCGTTGAGTCTTAGTAATAATAGAGAAAGAGTAAAAATGGGGCCCCGTTTTTAATCTTTGGGTACGGAATCCTAAAAAAGACTCTTAAGGTTACACTAGTCGAAAATTCTTCCATACAAACGTAGTCTAGGGATTATTCCACTGTTTGACGATGTACGTTCAAAATAGAAATTGATATCAATTTGTCTCATCATTATCTAGCCCTGTATGGAAGCAAAAAAGTAAAAAAATAAAATATTTGTAAGTTATGGGCGTCGAAAGTTCCACATTTCGACACTAATTTTAACGCATTTTTGGGCGCGAATAATACCACAAGAAGACGGAAAATTGCAAAACGGCCTCCATACAGGGATAGATTAGTAGTTCAACAATGCAAATAATTTTATTTTGAACAGATAGATTTAGTCGTTTTTTCATGATATCTAGACTGCCAAAGGTCTGTTTATAAAATTTCGCGCGCTCGGTTTCGTCCTAAATCATTATCCATTTTGCTACAAATTTGCAAAAGTGTGTATTCAAAATCAAAATCAAATATTTTTATTTTACATAGGCCTACATGGGCACTTAGATATAAAACGTCGACAAAAGGTGCACGGTTCGGGTTAGTCGTATCCTATGGAGAAGAACCGACAAGAAACTCCATGGTTACTCTTTTAAATTTTTTTGTTTACAATATTTCCATGTTACAGCATTAGTACTTGGATATGGGGGGACAACGTAGGCCCGACAATAAGTCGTACGAAATTGAAACAAAAAAAAAAAACAAAAAAAATAATGCACGAAATAAAAAGTTAACAAATGTTAACAATCATCTAGAAATCTAGAAAGCCTACAATGTTCACACATTCACAATAGGTAAAAGAATCTATACAAAGGTAAAAAAAAAACGTACGGGAACTAGCTTCCTACTGCTCATCACAGCATCTATCTCTTCCGCACGTGTTGTCGGTTGATATAAAATGCATTTTAACCCCGCGCACAAAATAGTTCGCACCGTCGAATAGTGTACCCTTAATTTTAGTAATTGTGGCCACCACAAATTAACAAGGACGCAAGCAACAAGACTGCAGCTGGCCTGGTCAAAGCCAACCTGTTTGTATGGTTAGGAGAGCACACATTTGTATGGTTAGGAGAGCCGAGAGAGTACGTGTTCACTCTCGTAGTGTTTTTCGCTTTTCAGAGACCATATTAAGTTGCAGTGTGTCATGACAAGACAACAGCAGCTGTGAGGTTGAGAGCGTACAAGGCGGCTGGATCACTGTTAGAAATTAGAATGATCGATCCAGTCGTACGTTGCGGAGCCACCTTATAGACTTTCTACAATAAATCATGCGTGTTAGGGTCAAAGCTAGCAACAGATTAAGCTGAAATGTTAGGCCCAGTATTGACCTTTTGCCAACCGAACTAGGTTAATTATTTTTGTTAAAACATGACGGATCGACCGTAGACCGTATTCTAGACAACGAAGCCGTGGACAACGGAATCCTTCGTGCGCGAGTCCGACTCGCACTTGGCCAGTTTTTCAGATTTCTAGTTTCTAAAAAAAAACCTTTTTACAAAAAAATACCACCGACTTCCAAATAAGCAAACTACAAAGTGAAAAGGTTTTTTATTTTTCACTTTTTAGTTGTACCTACCTAATAGGCAAGTTTTTTAGTAAGTTTCCTATAACGCCAGAAAAGATTACCCGAATATCATGAAGCTTGAACAAAACCGATCAAGTGAGAGATCTGCTTACCCCTTAAGACCGTACTGGCGTGATGTTATGTTATGAAATGGTATAAACAATAAACTGACATGCGATTGCAGCAGTCCCGAGAGATTTTCCGTTATTTATTGAAGAGTTCTGTTGTATATCTTCGAAGTTCTTCATCAGAACTCCACCAATTTCGGAACATACTCTTTCAAACAAAAAAAGAATTTTCAAAATCGGTCCACAATTGACGGAGATATCGGTGACATACATAAAAAAAAAACATACAAGAAGTCGAACATAGAACCTCCTCCTTTTTCGAAAGTCGGTTAAAAACAGTGACTTGGTTCCTTTAATTTTGTCATCTCAAAGTCGGTTGCTACCTACTTCTTACCAACATTAATTGAAATAGATACGTAATTTTAATTCCCGAAAATACGTTAAAGGTGCAATGTGACCACAAATGTGCGAATTCTTATAATTAAATTGACTCTGTGGCTATCCAGAATTCCATAACAACTTTCCTACTGGGACACCTGTTAAGGAAACAAATTTTGAGTGCTGACGTCATTATAGCGTTATTTAAGCAGAGGGGTGTTTATGTAGCATTCACTCGGTATCAAAGTGTCATAGAAGGCGGGTTTCTAATTCGTAAATCTTTGCAAAAAACAAAATGTCTTTTACGGTTCCCTTGTTTTCAACAGATCGCGCTAGAGTTTTAATCACAGGATTTAGCCCTTTCGATAAGTATAAAACGAACCCAAGTTGGAAAGGAGTGCAGTTCATGAACGGTGAAAATATTGAAAAACTATACAATATAACTCTGATCCGACAAGAAATTCCAGTGAACTATGCCGCGGTGGATGTGATGGTTCCACAGATGTGGTATTGGTATCAACCTCATGTGAGTAGAACAAAATAACATATTGTATCATAACTTAAAGCTTCTTCATCATGCACCAGCTAAAGATCAATTAATTTCTTTGGTCTATGACATTCATATTACATATGATATTTTCTTTCATTATTTTTAGTTGACTATCCACGTTGGCTTAGATGAAACTGTTAAATGCCTTGTGCTAGAAAAACAGGCTCGTAAACGAGATTACATTCGCAATCTGCACCGTCCTACCATCAAGGACGTTGAGAACCCGGCTCCTGGCGATGAAACCGTTTATACCGTCTTGAATGTGGAGAAAATCTGCACAAAGTTCAATGATTGTGAACGTAAGCGGCCAGACACCGAGCTGCACGCTACATCATCAGATGAAGCAGGGCAGTAAGTGTGTTTGACTTTTACCAAGAACTAACTAGAACTATCTATGGCGAACTAAATGGAATATGGTCGTTCATATGTAGCGACATCTATGAACGAACTAATAACCTAACGTCACAAAAAATCCTGTATCGCGTAAGCAGAGTTTTGGGCTCGATTTGAACAGATACATACTACAGTCCAACAACACCGTTGGGCAGTTGTCCGGACTAGACACATCACACGTCTGGTCGGCGGATCCTCTCTTTATCAAGCGAGATTTTGCAGGACTACGCCCTGTGCCGCATTCCTCTATACATTTAAAAAAAAAGCTTTTTCACAATAAAATACTGGACTCTAAAAGGAAGAGACACTTGTTTAAAGAAAATCTCAGCAGGCCTCGAAGTACCTGGTGGACTGACAGGTCGTCAGAAATCTGGGGCAACGAGTCTGAATATAGTTAGTCAGATTCCCTTTGCTTACTAAACTTATCATATTATTCATATTTTTGTATACGTGGCTTTCGTGTGTAAATTATATCTTTAATTTAAGACCTCCTGATCCAGTCATTTGATGATTGTAATGATTTTCATTACAGGTTTGTCTGCGAATACATTTATTACACATCTCTCTGCCAGCAACAAAGCCCTACTCTATTCGTCCATGTTCCTCTTGAGAAGTATTCACACAAACAGCTGGCACAAGGACTAGAACGCATCTTAGAATTATGTCTCAAACAATTACCTAAGCATAATAATGATTACAGAACCGATTAATATATTTCAATATTATAAAAAAAAAAATGCTAAGAATCTGTCTATGATGTCCTTTTGAGTACGTGATCATGCGACTAAAGAAATGTTGGTAACAATTTTTTTATTTAAATTATATAATGGAATATAATGTAAACTACCTAATGTAATAAACCTTATTTTTAAAAAGTGTCTTTATTGTTTGATTTATTTAATAGTAGTTAGATTAAATATGCATCGAAGAGATAAAGCAGTGACAGATCACAGGCACAGGCGCCATATTGAATCCCGAGCTTAATGGAGAATTCTAAATTTTCTTTGGAGCTTAACTCACGAGCGAAGTGAGGGAGTTAATACTAGAATCCTGAACACAGAGAGAGATTCAAGCTAGCCCATGGCAATGATACCTTTATGCCCGACGAGAAAACTTTACTTTACACACCTACTGAGATACTTGAAAGCAAGCCGCGAGGAGTACTGGCTGGCCACCACTGCTAGGTGCAGCAGGTCTTTTGGTAAAGTTTAGATACGAGTTATAATTATCTTGATCTCTGCGACATATGTCAAACTGACGTATACGGTATTGTTACGTTATTGTTAGCCTATCAATCGCTATTGTTACTGTATTGATACTGACAGCTGTCGCAGAGATCAAGCTATCTTTTATGAAGTTTAGTTCTGCCCTCGTAAATGAAAAAACAGTAACTCTGAAAATGCCATCAAACTTTTGTCGCCCCTCACTACCACCACTGCTGAGACCCGACGGGTCACTGGCCCACTCCGCCGAGGACAAGGCAAACTTGTTTGCCTCCCTTTTTGCGGAATCTTCGCGTCTGCACTCTGATGGCGCGCGGCCCCCTCCGTCTCCAGTTGGATGTGGGACGAGTATGTCGGATATTCGCATCCATCAGAGGGAGGTCTGTAGGGTGTTGCGTCACCTTGACGTGAACAAAGCTAGTGGCCCCGACGGGATACAGGCAATTGAACTGAAAACTTGTGCGCCTGAATTGTCTCCGATCCTGACACGCCTATATCGCCTTTCGTTAGTGACTGGAAAGGTGCCAAAGGCTTGGAAGCAAGCTAACGTTCAGCCAGTCCCCAAAAAGGGTAGTCGGGCTGACCCGGCCAACTACAGACCCATGTCGGTAACGTCCATCCTCTGTAAGAGTATGGAACGTGTGCTGAACAATAAGCTCCTGGAAAAATACCTAGAAGACAACGACATCCTCAGTGACCGCCAATACGGCTTCCGGCGAAATCGGTCAACTGGGGATCTTCTAGCGTATGCCATTCACGTCTGGAGTGAGGCCATCGAGAGGCACGAGGAAGTGCTTGCTGTCTCCCTTGACATCTCGAAGGCTTTCGACAGGGTCTGGCATGAGAGCCTTATTGGTAAGCTTCCTTCCTTCGGTCTGCCTAGTGGTCTGTGTGACTGGATTGCTGACTTCCTGAGGGAGAGGTCCATCTGTGTGGTTATCGACGGCTGCTCTTCCGGTCAGTTAGGTATTAACGCCGGAGTCCCTCAGGGGTCGGTGCTCTCGGCTACACTGTTTTTGCTGCACATTAATGACCTGCTAAAACCCGGAACCTTTGGGTACGCAGACGACAGCACGGTTGCTGAGAGATACGTGTCCGGCGCACGGGCTACTGGGACTGAGATCCGGTCTCTCCGGGAGTCCATGGTTGAGCGCTTGAACCTGTCTTTGGAGGCAGTCTCCGAATGGGGCGATGCCAATCTAGTCAGTTTCAATGCAGCTAAGACCCAGGCGTGTCTTTTTTCCGCAAAAAAGAGCCTATTCCACCCGGCTCCATCTTTCCGTGGTGTAACCGTGCCGATAACGGACTATCTCGACCTTCTTGGTGTTACTTTAACATTGACCCTCAATTTTGATCCATTCATTGAGGCAAAGGCTCAGTTGGCTGCAAAAAAGTTGGGAAGCCTTGCAAAGGTGAGACAGTACTTCACGCCTGAACAGCTGCTCAATTTGTATAAAGCGCAAGTTCGGTCATGCATGGAGTACTGCTCTCACCTCTGGGACGGATCTGCAAAATATCAACTTGATGCACTTGAGACGATTGACAAACGGGCCAAGAGGCTTATCGGCCACGATGCACTGGTCGCCTCAAAGCTCCAGAGCCTTGAACATCGACGCCAAGTGGCCAGTCTGTCGGTTTTTTATCGGTTACATTTCGGGGAGTGTGTGATGGAACTGCACAATTTGATTCCGCCTAGCCCTTTCCATCACCGGACAACAAGACGTACGGCAATGCGCCACCGGTATATGGTGGACATCCCACCCATACGTACAAAGCGTTTTGCGAATACTTTCATTGTACGCACAGCTAAGGTGTGGAATTCCCTGCCGGAGTCTTTTTTTCCTGATAGCTACAACCTTGGGGGTTTCAAGTCAAGAGTGAATAGGTTACTTCTAGGCAAGCGTGCTTCACCGTCGACCACATCATCGTTTACCATCAGGCGAGATAGTGGTCAAACGCGAGCCTATCGATAAATAAATAAATAAAAAAATGCCATTTTGTAAAAAACGAGGTTAAAGTTTAATTGTTTTGTTATAAAGAAAACATTTAAATTAGGTTAAAATAATTATTTTTATGTGTTGTAAAATGAACAAAGCTTTAATTTAGTGTAGGTATAGATAACTAATATTGTATTGTTTTTTATTTTATACATTGCAAGTTAATTAAAAGCTTGTAAAATCAGTTAACGTGTTATAAAATAGGAACATAATTCATAAAATTTTATTTTTGTAAGCTACAATCCAGTAACTGAATGGTTACTGTGGTCTAAGTAAGTTTTTCTCAAAAATGGTATGTAATGTTGTCATAACATCTCTAAAAAGTATCCAGAAAGTGAACTCTACCGGAGACTTATTCACAACTGTCCAGTAAGAAGCGAGATTTTAAATTTGGAATCTCCTACTGTCCAGTAAGTAAGTATGTAATTTACTTACTGGACAGTAGTAGGGATTGGTCCGATATATCAAAACGTAACTTATATCGGATCTGTGTTAGATATCATATCATATCGATATCTATATCAAAATAACCAATATTACAAAAACTGTATCTAATAAAAACCTTACTAGCGTGCGAGAACGAAAAAGTCAAAACTTAAAACCGTAACAATGCGGAAACGTACGAACTACGAACAAAACGCAAACTTCACAAACGATAGGAACCATAATTATGCGCTACCTCTCTTTCTAAGTATTATTTCGCGTTCGTTGTTAGTTTGATCATTGCAAATAACATTTTAACTTATGCAAACTGTATTAAATGATATCGATATCTGAAAACCGTTTTCGATATCGATATGAAATCTGTATATAGGTTACATTATTGTTCATATATATATTTTTTGTACCTCTACCACTGTTGCGTTCTTTTTTAACCCAAAGGTTGACTGGTAGAGAATGCCTTGCTGCATTAAGTCCGCCTATGTATCACCATTGTACATACAGTTTAAATAAATAAATAAATAATAACCGTTTGTGCAAAAAACCGAACACACCCATCTCTAGACAGTTACTAGGTCATCGTCTTCAGATCTGCTAAGAAAAAAAAACATAGTACCAGCCAGTTACATATTATAGTTTAACCATTATAACATGGTTATAGGAGGGAGGCTCCAAATATATATCTATCTCTCTTTTTGGTATGAAATTTTATGAGATAGATATATTTATGAGTCCGTAAATCAAGACGTACAGCAAACAAATATAAATGCCCCCGGTAAATCGATCACAATATCTATCAGTAATTGCCCTAATATGAATGTAACCTTCAATATTAATTAAACGAATTTGTTGTTAAACTTTCTTTCATTTTTGAGAAAAGCATTATACAAGCCTCAACCAGTAAGAAAGCCATCCTGGCCTCGTATATAACCGGACCTCACCTGCGGTTCGGTCCGGTTAACTCATACTTGGCCAGGAAGGCTTACATACTGGATTCTACAGTAATGTACTATTACTATTATATTAGACAGGAACTCTAATGCTAATACGACACAGTAACTGTTCACATTCTGGGTTGAAATCTAATAACAGTAGCCTGCGATTACCTAGCTATATACCTAGTAAGTGAAGATGCTGTATTTAAGACTAATATATGATTAAAAAACTCTAAAATGAATAAGTATCTAAATATACTATGTTCTATATTAACCTTTTTCATTTGTGTATGATTCCTCAAAATAATAGTTATCCTGGTTTTGTCATAATGGGTAAACAATGAAATCACTTTAATTTCAATGTCTTTTTATTTTTGCATCGACCAAAAGTAAAATCACGATCTTATTATTAATTTTAATAGCTAAATTCGATATCAGTTGCTTTCAGTTTTTTCAGTTAGTTTCAGTCTTCATTAATCTATTTGAGATACGGCGACAAGATGAGTATATAGTGAGATCAAATTAATAGTTGTGGCTTCGTCATCTAATTTTTAATGTATGTATTGTTTATTTAATTGTAATTTTAACAAACAAAAAAATATTGAAAACAACATAAGAAATAAACTTCTACATTTATATAAATGCAACAGATGAAATACAAAATAAATATGGTTATTTTTTATTTCATTTGTAGCATTTAGCCACAAACATCATCATTATTGGTACGTAAATTGACGGCCAAATTATTCTCAGGCAATGCTTGTCAAAACAAGAGTAGATTTGAAGGCAAGAGTGGTCCCAGTTTCATAATTATATTGGATTTCCTTTGCTCACTAATACCTCGTGCTGTAGTTTTTGGAACAGGCTTAGGCATTCCGTTTTGACGTGACAACATCTAATAAATCGATGAACGCCGGCTGCACGTACGAAAAAGGATGACTCAATATAACGTTACGCTCAATGTAACGTTAGGCTCATTGTAACGTTACGCTCATTGTAACGTTATAATCGTAACGTTACAATGACGTTAATTGTATCGTTATGTATGTGACGTTGTCACGTTAAACTATAGTCTGTAAACAGACTTTACAGACAGCAATTTTTTTCGTATTTCGTTTTCAAAATCTTAAGTGCAATATAATCATTTTCACTGAATGATTTCTTTACATATAAATTTAAGAATCTCGCCTTACTTGAACCTCAACGATTACACGCAAGTAAATCCTGGAAGGTGAATTTTTGAAACGGTGTGCAGATAAACACTCCTCGTAATCATAAAAATCTCCAACGGCTATTACTTTTACGTCAACTTTTCCAGATCGTGCAGACTGCACATTATTATGAAAATCATTAATAAAAATTGGGTTACGTTTCATTGCTTGCTCCACTTGATGAAGAAAGCTATCGTCTGTCATGAAGCTGTGTCCAGGCTCAAAGTACTTTATTGTTATAGTTTTAGCATATTTTCTATTAATTAATTATATATGCTAAAAAGCTCAACAGTGACCAACATTTATTTTGTGAAGCGCAGTTATCATTCGGACAGATAACGGATCTCTTTTATGCTTAAGAAATTGCTTAAAAGGATTTGTAATGTCTTCTTTTCTGCGCCCAGATACAGGTTCATGCCATATAACTACATATGCTTTAACAAAATTGGGGGTTCCAACTGGCACAAAACTTTCATTAAAAACCATAAGTCTTGGACAAAAAATCTCGGCAGCATTATGACTTTCTGTATATCAGCTAAATTAATTGTTCTTCAAATCCTGTTCTTTTGCTGCATCGTATTCTTACTCCTCCCTGGTTTCTCGAACGAAGGTAGAAGGTCGCTAGAACGAATGCACCGCGGAGGGCAGCGCGCGCCCGGTCATCCATCCCGCAAAACCTCTCCCGTACCCAGTTACACGCAAAAGGTTAGCTTAAAACCAAGTAAATCAATATTTACTGTGGTTAAGCGATGTATTTTTTAAATAAATATTTAAACTGGAGGCATCTTAAGCCCAGTAACTAAGATACTGTGATTAATTTAAGCATAATATATTATAAAATATACGAAAATTTTACATTAAACCACAGTATTTCAAAAAGCCGTGGTATAGCCAATCAAAACATGTTTATAAAATAAATGAACACATATTACAGCACAGTAAATAGTAATTAACTGTGTTCAAACCTAAAAATTCAAACGCACTGTGTTTTTTCTTAAAAATATCTTGATTTTTAGCAAAATACCTACTGTGTTTTTATCAATCGTATCTGCTTAATGGTGGTAGATACAAACAAACCGAAAAATTTCCCAGATAGCGCTCGGTCTCCTTATTACAATAACCAAAACAAGCATAAACACAGTAACTGAAGTTACTGTGTATTCATTACGAGGGCAGAGTTGAGGTTCCAAATTCAAATCACATTTGGACCAACGGGTTATCAAGGCACCGCTGGGAAATAATAACCTACTGTAGGTTAGGTTTGCATTTACGGACTTGGGGAAGTCTATCGTCCAAGCACATTGCCCAAAGTTGGTGTCATGTGGTGTACAAATAAAGATTGGATGAGGAACAACTCACTTCTCCCTTTGACCAGAGAGGGGACCCAGTAAGAAGTGGTGAGTAGAAACACCGTGCGGTTTTTGATCGGAACCTCCCGAAAGAGGCCTCGATTACGAAATAATTGCGGACAATCAACTAAACTCTCAAATCGTAGACAGAAGCAGTCACGTGATATTATCACCTTTTAACTGGCTTCAATTGAAATTTGACTAAGAAATAGATGTCAGTAACCGCACGGCGACGAATACTTTTAAACAGTTCCATTAACTTCGAAGCCCAAAGCTAGATTGCATGTTCCTAAGTAACCAAGGAATGGTTTTACTATGGCGTGGCCACATGAGCCACACTGACGCTTGGAGCCTTGCTACCTACATGACAAAACACAAGCTACGCTACTCAGTAAGCGCGTCATCAGGCAAAAATCATAGCTGTGTGGCTTCCACCTTAGCTCTCGAAGTTGTACTCGCCCTAACATTTTGGATGCGAGATAGTGGTCAAACGCAAGCATATAGATTAAAAAAAACATCATCCTATGTGGGCCTGTTTTTTAGCAGTGGTGGCCCAATTGTATCGGCCGTGATTTACAAGTTGTAGGTCGTGGGTTCGAACCCAGGCAGGCGCTTTACTTTGTGTAAATTATTTCATCACCACTGCTCTCAAAAACGGTGAAGGAAAACATCGTGAGGAAACCGGCATGTCCTAGAACCAAAAATTCGAAGACATATGACATCCACCAACCCGCACTGGGCCCGCGTGGTGGATTACGGCCCATTCCCTCACACAGACAGGAGGCCTGTGTCCCAGAAGTGGGAACATTAATAGGCTGATGATGTGTGTGTGATGATGTGATGTGTGTGGGCCTGTTTTTAGACGTTGTGTGCCGCTGAAAACGTTTTAATGCTCATGTAACAACAACAAAACCCTCTTCTTAGTCCGCATTATTATGCGACCTCGGAACCCTATTACTGCGCGTGGCCCGACATGCACTTGGCCAGTTTTTTTTATGTAATATCACTAGAAATTGTGTGAAATGCGACTTAGAAAGCACGCAATATCAATTACGTATCACTACTAACGAACGAACTGTGTGTTATTGTTTGAATAGCAAACTTTTAAAGCTAACAAACCATAACGCGCAGTTCGTTCGTTAGTAGTAATAAAATTTAATTAGGAGTACCTCAAGGTAGTGTACTCGGTCCAGGAATCAAACGGGTAAAAATCTAGCAAACAATTTAAAAATTACGATTTTTTATTATATAAAATACTTCTACATAGCTACGTAACGTTCGTACGCAGGTTAATAAATTATTTAAGAATCTATTTAAGAATTACATATTTCAAGTACTCAGGCAGATCTTATATTTTGGTTACTAGCATTTGTACTATATATTATACTATACCAGGTTATTTTTGAATGACCAGCCATTTTTTACCAGGAATTATGTATCAATCAAAGAACGGTTTATGCAATAACCAACTATAAAAAAAATAAAATATAAAAGTCGTCCATTACATGTTTGCCCGCTATAATTCGGCAAATTGTACTTAACGTAAATTTGGCTGGTAATTGAAAATTAACCTGATATATTACATCACATCACACATACAACCAAAATTAATTTTAAACTAATGAAAGCTATATTTTACATAACTGCTGTTTTTTTTTGTCTTTTCCAACTGATTAAGACATGATATTATGATGCGTTTGAGTCCCCGTGCAACCTCTTCAGTCTTGTAGTACTTCTCAGTGGGAACATGGACGAATAGGGTAGGGCATCGGCCCAGGCTGAGGGATGTGTAGTAAATGTATTCGCAGAGAAACCTGTAACCAGAATATCAATATTAATATTGCCGCAAACATGACTTTTATTATTCTTGTAAACTCAACTAAACGCAATCAGTATTACTTTCAGAGAGATTTCCTGCTGACCTACCAGTCCACATGCCTGCTTGTCCTTCTATATATCTACATCCTTCTTCTGCCTAGCTAAACCACTAGGAATCGTGTCGGATGGGTGTTTTGGGGGACTGTCTTTATGTAGTTCTTTTTCGTTGAATAAGTGCTAGCTCGCAGCATAAATTGAATAAACGAATAAATGACTGGTGATTTTGATCCATGATTTGAAGATAAGTAATTTGCATGCTGAGTCTATCGCATTATATTGTACACTTAGTTTATATTTTTGCTTGTATTATTAGTGTAACAATTGTAGATAGGCCAACCAATAAATAAATAAGTAATACGATATTTCTAGAACAGTTCGTTCCCTGATCGGCTTACACAAAACAGCCGAGAGAACTCACCGGCCTGCATCAGGAGATATTTCAGCATGAAGCCCGTCGTTTACTGAGTTGAACTCCTGCCGGATAGCATCCACGTCCAGGCTTGTGACAATGGAATCCAGTCCGGGCGACGGGTTCTCATGAAGTGCGGCTTCGCGACCCGCAGCATCAATTTCTTTGTAACCATGTTTGTTAGCCTTTACTTCTAACACAAAGCACGAAACTTTTGAAACACCAACGTGGATGGTCAACTGAAAATAATTTAAAATTATTTATAAAGTTACACATACCTAATTCAGAACCGAACATTATCAAAGAATATTAAGTTTTCCAGTAATTACCTGACGGTACAGCGGGATAGGAAAGCTTATGAAGCGTGTCTTAGTCTTGCCAGCTGCAGATCAAGAGCTAAACTAAGTTAGTTTAAGCTTAGCTAGCATAGCTGAGGTAGTTTTCCATACCTGTGTACAGACCGTAAACTATGTAACAGTTATGTAAGAATATCTCAGCTGTGCGAACTTAGCTAAACTAACTTAGCTTAGCTCTTGGCCTGAAACCGGGTTATCTATGGATAAAATCTCGCTGTCAGTCCTGTTCAAAGGCTCGTAAATTCGTGATCAAAAAGCAGTATTTTTTATACTCGCTGAAAAAGTAGAACCTGCGCCTAGCAGCCTTATTGTCGTAAGTGAACTCGCCAAGAAAAAGGATTTGATCCTATCAATCGATCAATCACGTGCGAGATGAAAGACGGGATGTGGATTTCCGACGGGAAGTGATTGGTCGATTGATGGGGTCTAATCGTTTGCCTAGCCGAATTCACTTACGCAATAAGGCTGCAGGTTGTGCGTGCTAAGTTACATTAGATGACACGGTTCTACTCACATGAGGCCGCACTCTGTCCAGCAGTGCTGGAACTACCAAGTCTACGTCCACATATCGCACAGCAATGGGTTCTTTGTGCAACTCAATGTTGTGGTTACATTCAATTTCAATTTCTTTCTTGTCTATAGACTCAACAGCTGCCAAACTTGGATTCGGATTATAATCTTCGAAAGGGCCAAATCCTGTAATTAAAACCTTTTTTACTTTTTTACGATTATTAAAGTTTAAACGTTTAAGGATAACATTTAAATCAAACATTTTGATTTTTTATTACGAGAAACGATGTCGTATTACAATGATAAGCGACCGCTTTCGGTAACGCTTGGATTTCGAGTGATTGCTACCGCCGCGCCCCTGGATTTATATATCTGAATACTGCAATGACGTAAAGGAAACAAATTCGTTAACTACTAACACACACGAAAACATTCTAGGAACATAAACCCGTTATTTACCGGGACAAGTATTTGGTAACCAAAATTATGTCACGTTCACTGTAACAGGTTAATTTGAATTCAATATAAGGTAGTTTCTATCCGCCCAACATAAATAATTTTAGTGGTTTTTGTGCAGTGACGCATTTACCACAGAAATCAAAAAAGTGACATCGCAAATTCACAACACAACGTTCACTATCGGTAAGGTGAGAATGCCCCTTCAAAATATTACAATAACTATTGTGATTTAGGATTAAGATGTGCTTAGCGAGTCAGAAAGGTAGAAACCATCCTGAATGCAGGCGATAAAGTTGAGACTCTAAGGATCCTAATGAATCCTTAGAGTCTCAACTTTATCACTGTCACTTTCTTTTGTTGTTTCTTCTTTTTTCTCCTTCCCTGGTCCCATTATTTGTGGTCGGATCTCCTCACTTTATAGTTCTCGCCAAACTTCTTGGCCGCCGGCGGCGACCTCACGGTACTGGGCCAACTCCAACTTCATAGAACCGGCCACCTGGTGTACAGAGTAAAACTTTGTGTATTCATAGCTGATAGATGTAGTTCTAATAAAATGTGACTGCTCATTCTTTTCATTAATTTTGAGGCATGCCATGAACAATGGACATCAACCACCAAACAATTTTTAATGTTTTTGTTTTCAAGCAGGCGGGACACGTCAATGGTCACCGTCGCCTATAAAATTATTCCATAATTTAAACTATGACTCAAGAGTTTAACTTTAAGATTCAAGAATTCTCGCCAAACTTCTGGGCCGCCCTGAAGTTGGCTACAATGGCTGCACAGTAGTAAATCTCATACAAAAACAGTACCGTTTCGTGCCTCGCGCATCCGGTAAACCAACTTCAGGGTGGCCAAGAAGATTGGCGTGGACTATACTTCCCGAACGCTGACCAGCCGAGCTTCGACGGTTGACCTCTTTCTCGAAGTAGTCCCTACCCAACTGGATCGTTTGTCCCAGGTAGACATAGTCGTCCACAAATTCGAGTGTAGGGTCTCCGACCTTTATTAGGAGTGGGTGTATCATGGGCATTCAACAACACCTTGGTTTTGTTCATTTTAAGACCCACTTTTTCAGAAGCTCTACTGAGGTCATCGAGCATTGTACCGAGGTCAGCCATGACCACTATATCGTTGGTAAACTGAAGGTGAGTGATGTACTCGCCATTGATGTTGGTGCCTAGGCCTCTCCAGTTCAGAACCTTGAAGACATCATCCAGTGCAGCGGTGAACAGTTTCGGAGATATGACGTCTCTCTGTCTCACACCGCCCTGCAGAAGGGTAGGCTTTTTGGTTCTATTCCTTCTTGATTTTTTTACAACCATTGACTTTATTAAATCCTAATTAAAAATCAAGGGTTAAGAGTTTCATTAAGAACATGATAAAAACAACAACAATTGTTTGTCAGTTACGTTAATTTGTTGGTAAAGGACAAAAATACCTTTACAATGCATGTCCTCGAAAAGAGCGTTTTCCAAGCAGCCAAACTGTGCGGCAAGTGTAACTTTTTTTACTAGTGCTTTTTACTTGCCTGTATTTTTTTAATTTTTAACTCCAATGTCAGCCCGCCGCATAGAGTTTTTATTATTTGAGAAAAGTTTAAAAAATTAGTTAAGTACAGATTATCATTCATATAAAAGGTAAAACAAAACTAATACTGCATTTAAGGCGTTTTTAATTACTCTAGGTCACAGAACAGAGAAGACAGTAGAAATCGCATATACCTTTAATAGTATCGGAACCAGCGTACCCAAACTCACACATATACAGATTAATTGTATTTCATAACACTAAGAAATCTTTGGTGTGATTGGTAGTTTAATTTTTAGATGAAAGTAGAAAATATGTCAGTCGTCGCTTATTTGAAAATTAACCACAGCTTTATGACAATAGAGTTGGTTTATTGTCTACTCTTTTTGAGTATGTTCTATGTTCTACGTTATGGGGTTTGGTTTCCACACTTAGGCCTTCAGGTGGACCATTGTGCGTGGGCCATGGCGGCCGTTGGGTGTATTATTCCAACCAGCCCACCTCCCTCCAGAAGCTTATTAGGGCTCCTGGTTTCCTTAGAACGTCCGTGTAAGATCTGGGTGACCCGAGGGTTTGTGTTCTTATCTGTGTGACTCCTGTGCATTCAAATTTAATATATTTGCTATCAATGTTTACATCGTATCAAAATTTCATACACTACAACTCCAAAAATATGTATCCCCCGCGGTTTCCTCCCCATCAACTGGCTACCTACATACCCTACACTATCCTACCTACCCACCCATCATGTTCTATGTTAGGGGGGGTTTGGTTTCCGCACTTAGTCCTGGATGGACCTTTGTGCGTGAGCCATGGCGGCCGTTGGGTGGTCATTCCATCCAGCCCACCTCCCTCCAGAAGTCAATTAGAGCTCCTGGTTTTCTCAAAACATCCGTGTATGATCTGGGTGACCCGAGGGTTCGTGTTCTTATCTGTGTGATACCTGTGCACTCAAAGAGAACGTGTGTGACGGTTTCCTCAGCCTCCATGCATGCCCTGCACAGAGGACTGTCCGTTATGCCTATTGTGTGGAAGTGTTTGTTGAGTGAGCAGTGTCCCGTAATGGTTCCCGTCACCAGGCGCAGGCCATTCCTGTCCAGGCGTAAAAGACGCCTGGTAAGCTTGCTGTCCAAGAATGGCAGAGCTTCTTTGGATTGCCTACAGCCCGGTGCCGAGGCCCACCAGTTCTCCGCCTGTGTCTGGGTGAGTTCCTGTAACCACCTGCGTATTTGGTTGAAGGGGATGGGTACAACAGTCTCGGGTCCATAGACCGCCGAGTTAGATCCGCGTCTCGCAAGCTCGTCAGCCGCGTCGTTGCCCAGCGATCCGCTGTGTCCCTTTATCCATTGTAGTGTCACCGTGTTATGGCTAGATACAGTTATTTGTTCCAGTGCGTTGTGACATTCTAGTACTAGTTTTGATGTAATGTATTTTTTCCGTAAGGATTGTAAGACTGATGCGCTGTCGGAGAGTATTCGTATGTGGGTATCCATAACCCTCCTGGCTTCTAGGGCATGGACCACTTGTATGATGCCCACACACTCCGCCTGATAGACGGTGTTGAACCCTCCTAGCGGTCTGGATATATTTATGTTGAAATCGTGTGAGAAGACTCCGACTCCGGTACCGGAGTCAGTTTTCGATCCGTCGGTGTATATTCTCATCTCTTCCGGACCAGAGTAGTCACTTCTTTCCTCTGTGAGTATTATGTTGTAGTGCCTATGAAAGTGGTGTGTTTTTGGGGCTTTGTCGCATGGTGATGCTAACATCGGTTTACGCTTGATCGCATCTTCCCTTATGCGTATGTGCTTAATTCTGGAGTCTTTATTTAGGGAACCTGATAGGTGGAGTCTAAAGGTGGCCAGGGCTGCCTCCTCTCGCACAATTAGGTGTAGAGGTGGCAGTCCCAGCATCGCCTGTAGGGCGGCAGTGGGTGTGGTTCTCATACTACTGGTGATTGCAACGCAGGCGAACCGCTGCAGTTTCTCGAGATCTCTTTGGGCTGTGCTGAGGTCTGTCCTGGGCCACCAGACCAGCGAGCCATATGTGATGATTGGTCGGATAACTGTGGTGTATAGCCAGTAGGTGACCATGGGGCTAATCCCCCAATTCCTGCCTAGCAGTCGTTTGCACTGCCACAGGGATATGCTGGCTTTTGTGATGATATAGTTCATGTGTCTTGCCCAATTCAATTGTTTGTCCAGGTAAATGCCCAGGTACTTGGTTTCGGTTGAAAGGCTCAGGGTTGTGCCGAAGAAACGCGGCAGCTGCAGTGCCATAGGTTTTCTCTTTTCTGTGAAGAGAATTAGTTCAGTCTTTGTTGGGTTCACTGAGAGTTGGTGCTCGTTGCACCATTCCTCTACTATTTTCAGGGCTTGACGCATGAGGTTGCATAGAGTGTTTTCGTGGGTCCCGTTTATTATTATTGTTATGTCATCCGCGTAGCCAACGGTGAAATAACCTTTGTCGTTGAGTGTTTTGATGAGGCTGTCAGCTACCAGGTTCCACAGGAGCGGCGAAAGGACGCCCCCCTGCAGACAGCCCTTCGCGACGATGGCCCTTGTAGTGTCGTTAACCGTGACTTGAACCGCTCTCAGTTTGAGCATATTGGTGATCCAGCCCCCTAGGGTCGGGTCTATGCCATGTCTGTCGAGGGCCGTGTTTATGCTGTTGAACATAGTCTTATCGAAGGCTCCCTCGATGTCAATGAAGGCAGCCGGTGCTGAGCATTTGTGGTCCACTGCGCATTCAATTTTAGAAACCACGTTATGCAACGCGGATTCTGTTGATCTTCCTGTACGAAAAAAGTCAAACCACTACACAAACAACAGCATGCGTACTCCACGCATGCTGTTGTTTGTGTAGTGGTTTTACCCGGAGAGGCCCATCACGGATGTGCCTATCACAGAGTCTTTCGAGGGTTTTTAGTAAAAAGGATGTGAGGCTTATAGGTCTATATGCCTTGGGGTGTGTGTAGTGAGTTTTACCAGGCTTGGGTATGAAGATGACTTTCACCTCGCGCCATCCGAGAGGTATGTATCTAAGTGCTATGCAGGCCCGATAGATCTCCAACAGCCGTGGCGTTAGACACTCTACCCCCCACTGTAGAAGGGCCGGGAAGATGCCGTCCAGCCCCGACGACTTGTATGGCTGAAAGGTGTTGATAGCCCATTTTATTCGGTCTACTGTTACTATACTGTGGGCTCTTGACCAGTCTTGTTCCGTTGGGGTCCATTCGGGTTCAGCCTCCCACGTCCTGTCCTCCAGGACTTGACAGTCCGGGAAGTGAGTTTCGAGAAGGACCTTGCTGGTTTCGTAGTCGGTTTGTGTGTAAGAGTTGTCGGGTTTTTTCAGCGCGCCAAGGGATCGGTCCTGATCAGTTGATAGGATCTTCCGTACCCTTGCGGCCTCATTATTTGTTTCAATGGATTCACAGAATCTCCGCATTCTTTTTGAGTATTTATTACTTTTTTCGTTTAAAGCGCACACGGAATAGTTTAATGAGCAAGTTACGCTACCCGCCGCTAGATGTCACTATAGTAAATTCATTTAATTTAAAGCCGTATTTCGTTACCGATAAGATTTATATTTGCGAAATGAGGTCATTACTACTCGTCCTCCTGTAGTGATGTACCACGATCGTTGACTTATATATCGTCATTCCGTTTTATTTTCAAATAAAATACAGTTTAGTTTAAAAAAAAACGTTGCCCCACACTAGGAATTTCTCCAATATCGTGGGTGCGTTTACAAACATATAATTTCATATACACAAACACCCAGAGCCGGAACAACTATTTGTAGATCATACAAATATTTGCTCCGTGCGGGAATCGACCCGCGACACGCAGCGCAGCAGTCAATCGCTCAACCACTGCGCCAACCGTGCGCCCAATAACTAAGAGTCAAAAAATATTATTATGTTTGTAATCAAGTTTTATGTAAATTTATTCCAATACTTACAATTTATAGAAAGTATAATTAAGATATTTTATGGTAAACTACTGATTCGATTTTGAAAATGATTCTATTGATACAAAGATGGGCGTATCTTTGTATGTGGTGTTTTTGTTCTATCAATAGAATTATAGAATACAATACTCTTTATTATGTACACCATATAAGTTACAGAAAGTATAGAGGAAGAAAACATTACACTGGGTGACACAATGGGCGGCCTTATCGCTAAAAGCGATCTTTTCAAGACAACCTTTGCATGGATTTAAAATATGAAAGGAAAGACAGTACTGTAGGTAGTCTTTGGTGTACTATTATTAATTACAAGCTGTGCCCGCGGCTTCGCTCCCGTCATCTGTTTTCCAACCCTACCCTACTTACCTTCCTGCCTACCCTACTTACCTACCGACCATATTTGTTTCTATAGTCATCAATCTTTCGCGGAGAATCTTAACACCGTGATTCAGAAAATGACTTCAAATTTAAAACGTCATCTATCGAATATCGAGTTCAACACTCCAAGTATCTGAATTGCGTGTGTTGTGATAATTTTACTTCTTGAACACTTTAAATCCATCTAACTTTTGATAGAGTGAACCGATTGCGATGACACAAAAACATAGTAATTCTTCAAGTTACGCACAATGTTTATGTATAAAAGTTATTTACATTGGTTTCGTACATTTCACGTGATGCGTGCACAAATAAACAGACAAACAGACAAAAATTCCAAAAATGCCGGCAATAGGTTCTGTTGGTTATCCTTTAACACACTGGCTATTTTTTTTGGAAATATTTTCGATGTACAAAAAATACTTTTCTACAGATTTATTATATGTTTTGATTGATGATAATGATGCGATAGACCAGTGTTTCCCAAACATTGTTCTGCCATGGCCCGGTAATTTTCACACCGCCCCTTCGTGAACCACTCAATACTTTAAAACCCAAAAAATAATACACATTTATTGTTCGTAAAAATGTTTTATTATATTTCGGTATCGCCTATTTAGTACGATGTATGGAGCTGCTGTTTATTTTTTACTAAAGAATTCAAGTTAGCGAAAAATGATGAACGATTTATTCTGAGATCTGGGGGGTGACCATAAGCTCTTAGAGCGGTATCAATTTGAGATCGAATAAGGGACAGATGTATCTGACTTGAATACATCTGTCACTTACTCGATATCAAATTGATACCGCTCTAAGAGCTTATGGTCACCCCCCTGGTTCCACTTCAAGTCGGTTTTTATATTTATTTTTAAGATAAACTAGTGTTGAAAATCCAGCTTCATATTTATAAGTTGTGATAAAAGGCATTAAAAAAGTTATTGCTTGGTGAGCTATTGTTGTGTACCTATTCTTGACGACAAGATAACCAAAAATCTATCAATGGTGTTGTGTCGAATATATCCTTGAGTGCTGTGTCAGTTGACAGTTCAATTAACGAGTCGACATCTGAATCTGGCAAATTAGTTTCTGAATCTAACTTGCATCTAAATGGGTTTCTAATCCAAGCTTTATTGCTGTCGATTAGAGGGAAATATTCTTGAAGATTAATCGCCAGTCCTAATAAATGTTTTTTAAGTTGAGTCGAGATGTCTTGTGGCAATGAAATCATGTTGTACTCTTTTTGTATTTCACTTAAAATGCTTTGAAGTTCCCCGTTTTCGCGCGTTGTAACCACACATTAAGCTTTTTTCTTGCAGCTTCCACCTTGTCTTGCACTTTAAATATTGTTACATTGTTATCTTGCAGTGCCATGTTTAGATTATATATAATTTCAAAAATATCAGAAATGTAAGCCACTTTTGCCAACCAGTTTACATCGTGAAATCTGTCCTTGAATTCAAATATTACATCTCTGGTGGTTGGGGGATGTTGTTCTAAAAAAACTTTAACTTCTGCTTTCAATTCAATAAGTCGTTCCTCTTAATAACCATCGCACCTCACAGTGTAAAAGAAGATGTTCGTGAGTTAAATATTTCTTCGGCTGTCGTTCTTGTTGGCAAAGATTTACAAAACAAAAACTCTTCATAAATAGTATTCTCATAATCATATCGTACAAAACATATCAGATTGGCATTATCGGATACGTCTGTACTTTTATCAACTTGCAAGGAAATATAATGACATGATTTCAGATGGCTTACGACTGTTTTTTCAATGTCACCTGCTATATCCGCAATTCTACGCTTTACTGTTATTCGAAAACGCTAACTGACTTACTTGGCTTTGCTGTTTTTTTTTTCGAACAAACGCTGCAATTTTTATGGCCGTAATATTATCTTCTCACCAATAACATGTGAATAGCCAGACTTGGCAATTAATTGCAAAATACACACATCAACACGGTCTAGGGATATTTAAAAAAAAACGAATTACTATCAATGTGTTAATTATTTATATGACATGTATATATTTAAAAGATACGTTATTTATTATTCTACCATTTTTTAATAATGGTTAAGGTACTTCGATTAAAATTTCAGGATTTTATGAAAAAAAATTGAAGCTTAGACGGAAACCGTATATGAATTAACTTTTAATTTATGAGTAAAACTGAAAAAAATAGAAAAATCATTTAATTTGTGTTTATAAACTTGAAGTTAGTAGTCTGAGAAAGCGCCCATGATGTTCATAACACATCGGCAACGATTCGGCATGCTCAGAACAAGGTTGTCAATGTCTTGCTGCGGAATATTGTCCCATGTCCTTCTGAGGTGCGCAAAAAGTTGATATTCTGTAGCCAGATTTTCAGGAACTTCCTTCAGAGCTCTTCTTTGCAGCATATCCCACGCATGCTCAATGGGATTTAGATCTGGCGATTGTGCAGGCCAGTCTAAGGCCCTAACATTGTGTATATGTAACCAAGCTGCTACCGTTCTCGCCGTGTGTGCCCGGGCATTGTCGTGCATGAGCAGGAAATCTTGCCCCATATGTGTTCTGTGGGGCAAGATTACGGGCCCCAGCACCTGTTGGACGTATCGTTCTGCCGTCATATTACCCCGCACCCAAACGAGATCCGTCCGTACTCCAAGACGAATTCCTGCCCAAACCATAATTGTTCCTCCTTGGTATGGGTGAACTTCCTGAGGGTTCTAAAGACGGCTCCATCGTCCAGGAACTCGCCAAACACGCGTCCTTCGTGAATCTGGATGGAAGCCGAACCTGGATTCATCCGTGAACAGCACATTGGACCATTGCTCACGGCCCCAGTCCACGTGGTTCCGAACCCATTCTAATCGTCGTCCACGATTGCCTCTCCGTAAAGGTGGGACCCGGAGTGGTCTACGAGAGCGTAGATTGCTTTCATGCAGTCGCCTTCTTACAGTTTGGTCACTCACAAGCACTTGGTGTTCCACTTTCCGCAGCCTTTGGACCAATTGAGTCGCCGTTGCATTTGGTTGAGCCCGCGCAGTAATTTGCAAAAATCGGTCTTGTCTGGGGGTAGTGATGCGACTTGGCCCCCGGTGCCTCTCCGCTACTTCACCTGTGGCACGACAGCGTGTCCACAATCTTGAAATTACATTTTGGTGGGTCCCTATGGTCTCAGCAACATTACGCTAAACAGACCCAGCTTCCAGCATTCCCACAGCTCGTAACATCTCCGCCCTCGTCAAATGTTGGCGTTGCATGGCTACAATACCTCAATTTTAACTTTATCTTTCGTATAACAATGAAAAAAAACTGTAACTAAACGTAATTCGTATTGTTTTATAAATTTCGCACAAATGAAAATTCCCTCTCCTACACATCAAGACATTTTTATGCCACCGAAACAAAAGAATATTCAAAAAATTTAATTTGGAATTTGTCTGAGATAAATTACAAACAAATCGGTGTATAAAAGATTCCAATGCGGCCAGTACTTTTCGAGTTATTTAATTGAGTATGAAATATCCCTAGACCGTGTTGATGTGTTTATCATAGGAAGCCAGGACAAGATTATGAACTTGAGTTCCTTGTGAAAGAATAGATATTTTTCAATACAGTTGTTAAACATGGCGTACTTTCAGAGGCTATAATTATGATTCGAAAGTTAAATGTTACGCATAGGCATCTTTCTATTACGCGGTCGTGACTTTTGTTTACGAGCTCGATCATTATGTTTGCAGTTTAGTTTTAAATTTATAAGTCAATTTAAAAAAGTTTAGTAGCAAGGAGTTTTCAAACATAGAATAAAATGGGTTAGATTTTCTACGAGGAAAAATGAATGATTCCGTACGTTTTAGCATTGAATTCTCAAAAGTCTTATAAATGGTTGTTTAATATATTTAATTACCAGTTTTAATTTAATTATTTTCACATCAAAATTTGTCAAAAATCGAATAGGCTGTATAGATGTATAGGCTGTTAACGTTGTAAAAAAATAAGTCCAGTTGCAGCAACGCGCCATAAGTCAGTAAGCAAGGAGTTTTCATACATAGAATAAAATGGGATACGATTTTATACGAGGAAAAAGTAATGATTCCGTACGTTTTACCATTGAATTCTCTTTTTTTTTAAGTTGTTTAATTACCAGTTTAAAGTTAATTATTTTCACATCAACGTTTGTCAAAAATCGAATAGGCTGTATATGCTGTTTTCTTTGTAAAAAAATATGTCCAGTTGCAAAAACGCGCCATATATTAAAATATTTTTTTTTGTGAATAAGTAATCTAATTCTTTGATTTGTTTTTACTGTTTCTCACAACTGAATTGAAAAACGACGTGTGATACACGGGTGTGTAGGTTAATGCAAACTCGTGTCATTAAAAACCCACGCCTTCGGCTCGGGCTTGTTAATGACAGCTCGTTTGCAATAACCTACTTTCCACCCTTGTATCACAATGTACTATTTGCTATTATTTAACTCTCTCTTCTTATTTGCGAAGAACTCTTTTGGCTTTTCTTTGTAGTCAGAATGTTTTAGTTCCAAATGCCGCTGCAACTTTGAAGGTTTCATTGATTCGTTTGATAATTCGACATTGCAAATTACACACAATGGTTATATGTGCCCTCTATAAAGCCGAATTGTATATAATCTTCAAGATATTGTCGGTTCCATGACACCTTTTTCTTTTTTGAAGATACATTTACCTGTTCATCGTGCGACCGTTTGTGGGAAGCAATATTAGAACTTGTACTTGTACTTATTACCTGTACTCACTATCATTCAACTGTTTACTTGTATTGCTCCCGGAACTGGTACTTTGTTTTATTACCCATTGTTATTAATCATTTTATTAATTAAAGTACGTAATTCAAATCACTGAAATTAGACTGTAGAAACCCGTTTAAACTGTCCGAGCGAATGTTCGTCACTGGCTCTCTTGTCAGTCAGTGGTGAGCGGCGGGGGCTGTTTACAACGGTGTAGTCCCAGAAATCTGGTGTCCAGATGCTAAAGGGTCGCGCCTCTTGAACCCCTACGGTGCGAGAGGCGCGACCCTTTTAGCATCTATGATCCTACGGTGCGTCATTGATAATAGTTATTATTTTGAAAACAAGGCGGGCTTGTTGCGACCCGGTATTTTATTTTGATGGCCCGGTACCGGGTCGCGACCCACCAAATGGGAAACGCTGCGATAGGACACTCGTTCACAGTGAACGCTGTATTGTTTGTCGGTTTGTTTTTTTATTGTTGAGCATACTTTGGTTGGAAAGTGGTACATTTTTGAGTCATTCGGAGGTGGCTGCGTCTTGTTGGGTTGCAATCAACCCCCACAGTTGTATTCCAGCCTGTTGAATGAAATGCACAGCTCACAACTTAAGATTTGTCACTCCGAGATGAAAGGCTAAAATGTTTGTTATTGAATGTTCTTGTTTGTTGTAAACAATATAGGTTTGGTGGAGACTAAATATTCTGCCCTGATCGTATTTGATTGAATTATAGTTATTGTTGAACCTTGAACCTTTCATCTTGGTTTTGTAAGTTTGTTTTTATTGCAACCAACCTCAGTGCCCGCCTGCCTGAATAATTGTTGTTGGGTTACTTTGTTACCAATTGTATAAGGTAATTAATTATTGATTGTTTGATATTGACAGTAATATTCTAAATTGATTCAAGTTAAAGTCCCTGTTGCCAACAAAATCAACCTACAACACACAAGTGGTTGATAATTTTTATTTTGTTTTAATACCCACTTGCGTGTTGATAATTTTATTTTGTTGTAATACCCACTTTTGTTTTGATAATTTTATAATTTGATGTTTGAGGTTCCTAGGCAGGTTTGTATTGAAAATTTATTAAATAGATGTAACAGGGTTTAGTATTATTGGTTAAATTAACTTGTTGTTTCCTTTACAGACTTTATTATTTGATAATGGAATTTACTGTCAGACTGTTGTTATGGTTAAACATCCAGTATTAATTAAATTTTTGAACATTTTGTGTATTAATTAATCCTTACATTTTAGAATCATGAATGCCAATACATTTGCTTGTTAAATCAGACCGGAATTGAGATGGGTCACATCGACGGCCTCTTTGATAAGTAGATCTGATCGATCAGAGGCTTTGTTGGCCCGATGTTATGACCTCCCGACTCGTCAAGCCAAGGTAAATAAATGTTATGCGGAATGTTTAGCGCATTTGTCCACCGAGGACACTGAGTTAGCCGCGGCGATTGAGGCAGACTTTACACAGTTCTACAGTTTCCCGGATCACATTGTTGAGGCAACTAATAAATTATAGGGTTCTGCACATGATGTATTGAAGGTGGAGACGAGGTCTCCCACCCATCCTACCTTGTTAGGACGGCTGCCTACCTTGGACTTATCACACTTTGATGGGGATTTAGGTTGTTGGACTGCCTACTTCGACCTGTTTAACAGTTTGGTAGATGCTAGGGCAGACTTGTCACCTAGTTAAAAGCAGGCCTATTTGTTCTCCACTTTGAAAGGAGAGGCCCTAGTCTAGTGAGCCACTTAGCGGTTACGGATCAAAATTACCCTACTGCACAGGAACTTTTGACTAAGCGCTATGCGAATGTGAAGCTTTTGGCGGACGCCCACGTCTCTCATGTTTTGGCGTTACCTCGCATCCATCGGGTTGCCACTCTGCGAGTGGATTTGGTCAACCCACTGACAGTGGCCTTGAATGCTTTGAAGCGACTAGGTCTACCAATCGAGAAATGGTCTTTTGTGTTGCTTCACACCGTCTTGTCTAAGTTGCCTTCCGATTTGAAGGTTCGGTTCGAGCGGGATGATGCCACATACCTCCCTTTTGTTGATTTGTTTGTTGCCAGAGCGCGACGTGCGGGGTCGCTTTGTTCGACCCGATACGCCTGCCCCAACGGGATGCGTGGTGAGTGACCCTGGGCACATGAGTGCGGACCAGAGCGGGGTGGAAATAAGGTTCCCTGCTGGGTAGAAATAAGGCGGAGGCGAATGCTGCAAAGTGGGCGCAGCGACAGGCTGTCGCGGCTAACGAGGTCAGTCAGTTGGCCCGACAGGCCCGAGAGCCGCGCTTGGCTCGGACGGCTGCCGGTGGTGATATATCGGCGGTGGCGCTCAATCGCCAGGTGATGGACGGGCTTGAAGTCGTCCTGAAGGTTGCCACCAAATCGGGCAACCTGAAGGGCACGTTCACCTATGCCCTGAAGCAGGCGCTGAGCGACATCCAAGAGGCGGTTGAGGTCCTCAGCAGCCGCACAACCACGGATGAGACGGCGAAATTGTGGGAGGAGAACCGCTGTCTGCGATCCGAGTTGGAGAACCTCAAGCGGCAGTTTGCCGCCCAGAAGTCTTCGGCCCCGTCTTCGGCCCCATCTTCGGCCCCGTCTTCGGCCCCATCTTCGGCCCCGTCTTCGGCCCCGTCTTCGGCCCCATCTTCGGCCCCGTCTTCAGCCTCATCTTCGGCCCCGTCTTCGGCCCCATCTTCAGCCCCCAGCTAGGCCTATTTGTGTGTGTTCGTCTGTCTGGCCTCCAAGGCGGCTCACTTGGAACTTGTAACTGCCCTCCGCATGGATGCGTTCGTTGCAGCGCTAGGTAGATTTGTTTACCGCCGAGGACTACCATCTTTGATCCATTCTGATAGCGGTGCTAATTGTAAGGGCACTGATAGATAATTTAAGATTTGCAATTTAAATATGCCATCCAATGCCATCAGTGCCATCCAATGCCATCAGTGTAACATGATGTCCTTCACGCGGGCCGTGGTACCCCGATATCACGAATATAATATGGGCGGTCACGTCATACTGCGGGTGAGGTCGGTGCGAGATCTAGGGGTCACTTTTTTTGAGGATCTGTCATTCCGAGCTCACATCGTACAAGTGTGCAAAAAGGCCTTCAAAAATCTTGGGTTTGTCATGCGTGAAACCCGTGAATTCACTAACATGGCAGCAGTGAAATCGCTATATAACGCGTTGGTACGAAGCAACTTGGAAACTAGTGCTATCATCTGGAATCCTTATGAAATGAAATATTCTCAGATGGTGGAAAAGATGCAGAATAAATTCACACGGTACTTATACATGAGGCAATTTGGCGTCTATCCGTTTTACCCGCTTATGTACCCAACTCTCTTTGTAATAGGGATGGTTGGGTACTATAAGTTGGAAGTGAGGCGCAATCTTGCTCTGGTAAAATACGTCTTTATGGTTTTTCGGGGGATGCTAAACAATCCACAAATCTTAGAATCGTTGGGATTACTCATTCCAAACAGTAGACTAAGGTTGGGGCCAAGGGAGAGTCTGTTCGAAACTCCGGTAGCCCGTACAAATCTATTAAAGTTTGCACCAGTGTGTCGGGCTGTTACGATTCTTAATAGCGTCTCTCAGCGTTTGGACATTTTTTCCTGCTCTTTGGCGGAATGCCAGAGGGTGACAATTACTGTATTGTCCTCTAGTTAACTTGTGCGGACGCCCAGAGCCGTTACTTGGGACTGGTCAATCATGGACGCGAAAAGGTGTGTGATCAGTTTTACGGGGCATTTCTGAGTGTCGCATGGTATGACTACTTTTGTTACCTTGGGTTCTACCTGTAAAAATAATTGTATGTGTAAATGAATAAATAAATAAATTTCTCAAATGGGAATTAATTGGCATTTTTGAAACCGTTGTAAAAGCAAAACGCATCTCCGCCGTGTATTTTGTAAAATTGAGGCCGTCCTCAATTCGCGACCTCTCTGTCCGATCTCCTCAGACCTAAATGACCTGGAAGTCATGACACCTGGTCATTTTTTGATTGGTCAGCCCCTCAACGCCCTGCCGAAATACCCCCTCAGGGAAGTTAAATCTTCACGATTGACGCGTTTTGAGTTGCTCCAACAGATGACCCAAAGTTTTTGAAATCGTTGGTCTTTGGAATATTTGCATATTTTGCAGCAGCGCGTTGAGTGGACTGACCCAACTGACCCTCCCAAAGTCGGAGACCTTGTACTTGTTAAATAATCTAAATTGTTGCCTTTGTATTGGCGTTGGGTGATGGGTCTGACGGAGCTCCCAGAGTTGCGAAGGTCATCGTTGGAGATTCGGTTTTGAAGCGAGCAGTGGCAAGTTGGCACGCTTGCCCATTTATGCCCATATCAAAAATTTGCCTTTTTTCTAAAATTCTTGAACGCATAGTTTATACCAATGTCTACGCGGCCTTTAAGTCAATTCTTGGTGAGGAACAGCACGGTTTTGTTAGGAACCGGTCGACCACGTCTAACTTACTTCTGTCACAAGAGTTCATTACGGGCGGCATGGCACAGCGACAGGTTGACGTGATTTATACCGACTATAGTAAGTGTTTCGACCGTATTGATCATTGCATGCTGCTGAAGAAGCTGTTTCTCGCCGGAATACACGGTGACCTGTATCGGTGGTTCTCCTCCTATATAGAGAACAGAACACAGGCTGTCGTACTTCTGGGCTACACCTCTGGCTGGAGTTCTGTCCCTTCAGGCGTACCTCAAGGATCCATTTTGGGTCCTTTGTTATTTATATTGTTCATTGCTGATATCAAACAATGCTTTCGTCATTCGTATATTTTACTTTATGCTGATGACATGAAGATTCATAAAGTTGTGCGAGACATGTCTGATGCATATCAATTGCAAGACGACCTGCATAGGTTTGAAACATATTGTATCTGTAACAAACTCCAATTAAATGTATCTAAATGCTTCCGCCTAACATTCTCACGTTGTACTTCTTTGATAAACTTTAATTATACCTTGAACGGTGAGCCAATTGGCAGGTTAAATAGCATAAGAGATTTAGGGGTAATCATAGACAGCAAGCTTCTGTTTGATCAACATGTAAATAGCATAGTTGCAAAGGCTTCCAAAGCTCTGGGATTTATACTACGCACCACGGCCTGTTTCCGATCTCTCAAACCGGTTAAGATCTTGTATTGTTCTTTCGTGCGCAGCCATTTAGAATACGCGTCTCAGGTTTGGAACCCGCAGTATGAGACTTATAAGTCCCGTATTGAAGGCGTACAAAGAAAATTCCTACGTTATCTGGATTATAGGGCTCAGCAATACTCAGTTGACTACGAGCACCGCTGCAAACGGTACCACTTCCTTCCTCTGGAGATGAGACGTTATATTGGGGACATAAGTATACTTTTGGCTATAGCAAATGGCCATATTGACTGTCCTGCACTCGTAGCTAATCTGTCATTACGCACAAACCTGATGGGATTACGACAGCGGCCAATATTAAGTGTACCTATCGCAATGACTAATTATAGGCGGAATGTATTTTCAATAAGAAGTGCACTAAGTTTCAATAAGCTTCCTGGGGACCTTAATGTCGACTTATTTTGCACCAGTGTGGCGACCTTGAGACGGCTATGGGCACAGTCATTTTTCAAGGACAGCTAAATTGTCTACATAATTAAATTATCTAGCTGCCGCACTCGGAGACATTTGGCGGTTGCTTGGGGCGCTCCTTGGTATGTACTGAAGAGTCTATACTGGGTGGAGTTTTTCGGTGATCGCTGACATCTCAGAGTGTAGCAGTGTTTATATTAACTTGTATATGTATGTACTTTCTTTAAATCGACTTTTTATTAACTATATGTGGAGGCTTGTTATTAGCAATTTTTTTTTTTTTTACTTTCTTTAAGGTCGTTGTTTTGTTAGTCTGTAAGCCTTCTTTAAAATAAAATAAATAAATAAATAAATAAATAAATTATTAGCGGACATAACTCCTTATGTCCGAGACGGGGGGATGTTTGGAACGAAACGTTTCGTTCCCTTTTGTTATTTTGTTGCAACACAACGTCAGCTCGCTGTCATTTGGATTGACAGTTTTCGACTGGGTTTGACGTTGACTGAGGAAAAAATTTCGGTCTTGATCTGGTATTTTGAAATCGAGTTGTAACCAGCCGAACATTATCAAACATCATTATAACATTTATCCGAAATTGTGTCCCCATCCGCGAGTGCTATTGTGTAGTATTCTGACGGGAACGTGTATCGCAGTCTGGCGGAAATCCCACCAGATCATGTCTGTTGTCCCTTCTAAATGTATTATATATATTTTCCTCTACCAAATCCCCCGATCTGACCCGGGATTGGACGAAGACCAGGAGACCACCACTAGGATATGGGTAAGTGCGTAGTTGTAAGTAACACTTTCCACCTGTCAGACAGGAATCAGTATCTCTAAAGAGCCAAACCCTAGCTCACCGTTGCTGCGCATAGCAGTTTCGCGGGTATAGACCTGGTAGGATCCAAGAGTCGCAGCGTTGCTATGGGCCCCAGCGTTTGCCTCTTGGCTTTGTGATCCGAAGGCCTGTATTAAACAGGTATAAAGTATTACAAGCACTAACAGGTTAATTCTAGTTAGTTAATAATTAGGAACATGGTTCTCACACACTTACAGCTCATGATAACAGCTAAGATTTTAAACTTTATTTAGATGATAATATATATATCTAGTCTATTTAAGAATTACATATTTCAAGTACTCAGGCAGATCTTATATTTTGGTTACTAGCATTTATACTCTATACTATAATGTACCAGGTTAGTTTTCATTGACCGGCCATTTTTTTCGACGACAGTTTTGGCGTAGTGGATACTTCTGGTTTTATTCAGCCCGCTCGCGAATATGTATCCTCCGACTGCACAGCTTGATTTTCTTCTTATTTACGTCTTTTTAGTTCGCTATTTAAGCAGTCGGATTTTTCGATTTTTTTAATTAATTTGTATCAATTTTAACACCTACATCGATGGAATAACTGATTTCAGTTTCGAAACGTGGACGGTAGAGCCGTGACATTTTTAAATCGGGGAATCCCCGATGACCCCAGCCCGCTCGCGTCGCGTCGCTTGGGATTGCGTTCATAAACTCATCCACGGCACGGCTTTTGTAATAAAATAGTCGGCTAGTGTAGCGACTGCGGCGGTACAAATAATGTAAAATTAAACCACAAATGTGAATATTGTTTTAGAAGACTTCTATCTACTTACTTATCGATACTACACTGTATAGAATATGTTTTTATGTGACAAAAATAATTTCAATAAATGCCTGTGTGCGCCGCACTTTCAAACACAGCGGTGGCTCGGTCCTGAACGCCCCATGTAAATACACAAGTACCAGATTGGAAGACATTAACTGTGACAAAGTAGAAAAAGTTCTCTAAGTAAAACTTCAACCATGCTAGTAAATTACCAGTCATTTCATATGCCACTTTTCCATAAGGGTGTTACACGCGGTCAAAAGTTTTACTGAAATCCGAATAGATAACATCAACCTGTTTGCCATCAACTAAGGACACGGTGCAAATCACTAGATTTGTATAGGTAGACCTGGCGCCCACAAAACCATGCTGAATGAGAGGGCGAATCAAAGACTCAAAAACTTTAGCCATAAACAGGAGAGGGAAAGGTCTATAATTCACCACATTACTGCTATTACCGTTTTTAGGGTTCCGTACCCAAAGGGTAAAAACGGGACCCTATTACTAAGACTTCACGATCCGTCTGTCTGTCTGTCTGTTTGTCTGTCTGTCCGTCTGTCACCAGGCTGTATCTCATGAACCGTGATAGCTAGACAGTTGAAATTTTCACAGATGATGTATTTCTATTGCCGCTATAACAAAAAATACTAAAAACAGAATAAAATTAATATTTAAGGGGGGCTCCCATACAATAAACGTGTTTTTTTTGCCGTTTTTTGCTCGATATTAATAATGGCAACAGGTAGACGCTTGAAATAAAATTAAGAGGGGCTCCCATACAACAAACGTGATAATTTTGCCGTTTTTTGCGATAATGGTGCGGAGTGTCTGAACTGGCCAAGTGCGCGAGTCCGACTCGCACTGTGCCAGTTTTTGTAAACAATTACTTCCTTTGCAGTTTTCCAATTACCTGGAAAGACTCATGTCGTTAGTGATATATTAAATAAAATCAATAAAAGTGAAAACGCTAAAGAAGAAGCGCACTTGAAGATTAATACAGGTGGTATCCCATCAGCGCCGGGTACCTTTATGGCAATCTAGGACTTTAATTTGATAACTAAACAGTCGCGGTCTATTGCTGGTGCTATGAGAGGCCGGCTGTTGCTATACAGAGTTTGAAGGTAGATTTGTAGTTCGGAGATTGAAGAACGCTGAGCTGATTTCCCACTAAAAATACAGAAGAGAATTGTTCTGCAACATTTCACATATACTTCTAGTCCATCCGACGTTACACCCTGTTTCCATCACTCATTGTTATAGGAAATGAGCTGAAACCACCCCGTTTATCTTTATACTTACGCCCATATTGCGATGGCTAACCCCATCTATAGAATTTACTGTATTTATTATAAGAATATCAGGCTGGTCGCGACTCGCGAGGCAGTAGTAGCTGGTAAAGCCCCACGAAAATCGATTACAGCGGAAGAAAAAAAAAACGGGACTATTTTGTTTTTAACTGTGTTGAAAAGTGTGGCAAAGAGAGGCAGTCTGGCTGAAATAGATACTTTGGAGCTACGCCTACGTGTCGCAATGATTCGAATTTCTATATAATTTTTCTTAGAGGACTGGTCCATACAAATTAAATTAATACCTATTGCAGGTATTTAGTTTTTCTTACTTTATGTAATACTCTACGGAATACGTTTAAAACCAAATATATCCAATACCTAATGTGCTCAACACATGAAAGAAAGCACGTCTCTGTGCGTTCAGAAGTTTCATATTATGACGGCACAAATAATATTTTTCTGAAAACCTTCGGGAGTTCTGAACTGAAACCTAGTTAACGTTTTAAAAACAACTCATTAAACACACATATCTACCTACGTAAGAATATTTATTAGGTAGGTCCCAGTAACAAAACTTTATAAACAAGTTAAGGAAAGTGTATTTAAAAATACTGTTTTGCGTCAAGTTTCTAGCATTTATAAACGTGAGCGGTTCATATTCAGATACAGATGACCTACCGACACAGTCGAGACCGGTCGCTATACCTACACTGAGT